>LR738710.1:475759270-475973096 GCA_902687465.1 Secale cereale | reverse complement strand
CCCGATGTGGATCGGGATCCCGCCTCCCTGACGCCGCGACGCCGCGCCCCTCTGTCCACTCCGCCCCCCCCCTCTCCCGCGCTTGCCCCGCTCGGCTCCCCTGCAGCGCCGACCGGCCCCTACGCTGCTTCCCCCGCGTGCGCCCTCTCCCCCGTCGGCCGCGCCCCCTAGCCGCTGGTCGTGCCTCGGCCGCCACCCGCCTTGCGTCACCGCGCGCCGTGCGCGCCCTGCGCGCAGCCCCGCCCCCGAGCCGCCTACGCCCGCAGCCACCGCGCCCTTCTCCAGCCCGCACCCGTCCACCGGACGCCCGCCGTCGACCACCGGACGCCCACCGGCGACCACCTTCGGCGCCCGGCGCCGGCGCCGGGGCGGCACCCGGGCACACGCCCATTCGGGTGGGCGCCCGCACCCAATTCCCCGCTCGCCCGCCGCCCGGTTGGCCTTCTAGGCCACTGGCCTATGGGCCCCCTCCACTGCCTTGTTTCAAAAAAAAAGAGGAAGATAGAATTTAAATAAAAATAAATAAATAAATATATTAATTAATTAATTAATTAACAAATTAATTAAGTTAATTAATCACATTTAGAGTAATCTAATCATTAATTAACCTAACCTATAATTAACTAAATCATAATTAACTAACTAAACTAATTAAAACTGTTAGTTAGGAAAACAGAGTATGACATGCGGGACCCACACGTCAATTTGACCTAGTCAACCCCCTGTTGACTGCTGATGTCATGATGACGTCATGATGACGTCAGCATGCACTATTCTGGATAATGTTCTATTAAATTAATTAATTAAATTCCAGAAATTAATAAAAACTTTAGAAAATCATATCTTTTAAACCGTAACTCGGATGAAAATAATTTATATATGAAAGTTTCTCAGAACGACGAGACGAACCCGAATACGCGGTCCGTTCGTCCGCCACACATCTCTATCATACCGAACGTGCAACATTCCCCCTCCGTTTCATCTGCCCGAAAACGCGAAACACCGGGAATACTTTCCCGGATGTTTTTCATCCTTGCCAGTATCACCTCCTACTGCGTTAGGTCACACGTAGCACCGCGTATTCCCATGTTATGCTTTGTGATGCTATTGTTTGCTCTGTTATTTATTTGTTTCCCCTTCGTTGCTTATTTTCGGTAGACTCCGATACTGTGATAGACCCCAAGATCGTTGATGCTTTGGTGTTCGACTACGGCTACGATTCCGAAGATTCCTTTTGTCTGCAGAGCTTACAGGCAAGCCCCCCCCCCCCTTGATCACCAGATATCGCCTACTCTTCTCTCTACTGCTTGCATTAGAGTAGTGTAGCATGTTACTGCTTACGATAATCCTATTCTGCTGCATAGCCTGTCATTGTTGCTACCACTGTTGATACTTTACCTGCAATCCTAAATGCTTAGTATAGGATGCTAGTATACCATCAGTGGCCCTACACCCTTGTCCGTCTGCCCTGCTATTCTATCGGGCCGTGATCACTTGGGGGTGATCACGGGTATATACTACATACATTTTACATACACATGATGATGATTCGGAGATGGGGGCTGAAGGGGCAGGTGGCTCCACCCAGGTAGTGGTGGGCCTGGGTTCCCGACAGCCCCCTGATGGTTACTTTGTGGCGGAGCGACAGGGCAGGTTGCGACCACCTAGGAGACAGGTGGGCCTGGCCCTGGTCGTTGTCCGCGGTTATTTTATAATAACACGTTTAACGGGATCTTGGTATTTGATCTGAGTCTGGCCATTTGGTCTATACGCACTAACCAGCTGCGTGGGAACAATTATGGGCACTCGACGCCGTGGTATCAGCCGAAGCCTTCTTGACGTCAGCGACTTAGCGGCGCGCGCCGGATTGGACCGGAACGCCTACTCTGGTATTAGGAGAGGCTAGGTCTGCTTACCGGCCGCCCTCGCAACATGCAGGTGTGCATTGGGCGATGGGCCCAGACCCCCGTGTGCTTAGGGTTTAGACCGGCGTGCTGACCTCTCTGTTGTGCTTAGGTAGGGCTGCGACGTGTTGATCTTCTGAGGCCGGGCATGACCCTGGAAAGTGTGTCCGGCCAAATGGGATCAAGCTTGCTGGGTTATGTGGTGCACCCCTGCAGGGAAGTTAATCTATTCGAATAGCCGTGTCCCTCGGTAAAAGGACGACCCGGAGTTGTACTCTGACCTCATGACAACTAGAACTGGATACTTAATAAAACACACCTAGACAAGTTCCAGATATAACTCGGTGGTTGCTCTCTCACAGGGTGATGTGCGGGAGGATCGCCGGGTAGGATTATGCTATACGATGATACTTGGTGAACTTACCATCTATTCTATTCTACTGCTGCAAGACGGAGGCTGCGAGAAGCGAGGATACTTGTTACTTTCCAGCTACCCTCATCTTCTGCTGCAAGATGGAGGTTACGAGAAGCGTAGTCTTCGATTGGATTAGCTATCCCCCTCTTATTCTGCTTTCTGCAGTTCAGTCCACATATATTACCCCTTTATACATATACCATTGCATATGTAGTGTAGATCCTTGCTTGCGAGTACTTTGGATGAGTACTCACGGTTGCATTTTCTCCCCCTTTTCCCCCTTTGTCCCTTCTTCTCGGATGACGCAACCAGATGGTGGAGTCCAGGAGCCAGAGGATCCCGATGATGTTTCTACATGGAGTTCGGCTTCGAGGAGTAGTTAGGAGGTCCCAGGCAGGAGGCCTTGCCTTTTCGATCGTTGCTATATTTGTGCTAGCCTTCTTAAGGCAAACTTGTTTAACTTATGTCTGTACTCAGATATTATTGCTTCCGCTAACCCTTGTGTATTCGAGCTTTTGTATTCGAGCCCTCGAGGCCCTGGCTTGTAATATAAAGCTTGTATTATTTTAATTTGTGTCTAGAGTTGTGTTGTGATATCTTCCAGTGAGTCCCTGATCTTGGTCGTACACATTTGCGTGTATGATTAGTGTACGGACAAATCGGGGGCGTCACAAGTTGGTATCAGAGCCAGGTTTCGATCCTGGGACCTGTGGGTTATGTATCAGAGCCAGGTTTCTGTCCCTGATGCATAATACCTTCGGTAAATTGTATCCTCTTGTTTGACAACCATGCTCTCCCTTGGAGCTGGTGATATTTACTTTTGAAACTTGTGGTATATGTTACTAAGATGCCCGATGGGTTGAACCTATGCTTTCCCCTAATTGTGAGAACTCGAAAGTTTTCACAAGTCATACCCTTCCGGTGTTCTACCGGATAAAATTCCAACACTACAATTTTATCAAAGCAAGAGGTAAATGAAACGTATGCATTGGAGAAATGGGAGTCGACCTTGAGCTTTTGTTCATGCCCATGGAAACGATGTAGACCGTCTCGGGAGCTTCTTGCAAATGATTTTCATCTAAATAATTCTTTCGATGTCAATAAATTTGATCCCTTGCAGTTACAGTTCCGACCATGCTGTCCTTATTCAATATATCTGGAATAAATCCATTCCAGGCCTCGTCAATTTTTGACAAGGTTAAAGTATCTACTGTCATAGGTCAATGACCTAGTTCAACTTCTATCGTGTTCTCCCTTCGAGTTTTACCCTCTGATATCTCGAGGATATCATGCCTTTGCACCACACCTTTTGAACTTTTGATGAAGTAATACATTTGCTTGTCGTAATCACTCTACGGGTTCTAGGTTGCCGTCAACCGAGGACACCGTTTATTAAACCAAATCTGCTCTAAGAATTCAAAGCCCCTAGTAGATGTTACTGGGAGAATTTTAAACTCAATCTGGTTTATTCCTTGACTATCGGGTACATCCCTTGTCTAGCTATCTTTGACTGTGCTACCTCGTCCTTCTTTGGTGCACGAATTTTTCAGTGTGTGAGCATGACTTACGTCGAGCTTTCAACATCATGTTGCTTGTCTCGAAAGGCAACGTTGGTTCCGATCTTGCATCTTTTATATTTATCCTATAACTTGCCACTTCGGCATTCTCTTGCTTGTTGCCGTTGTTGTTTGATTGCATCCTCTTGAAACCTCCCGACAAATGTGTCGAATCACCTTCAACACTTTGACTTCTTCCAAGATGTCAACTGAGTTCATGATGAGTAATACCCTCCTTTCCCTCGATGATTCTATTATCATCGACAACACCCTTGACTTCCTTTCATCGCGAGCTTGTCCATGTTATGGATGCAACTTGCTATCCAGCTTGTATTCTGTTCTGCCTTGAAGTATTATTGTCATTATGTCCAGAATGTTGTGAGGATTGCTCCACCTCTTAGAAATTCTCAGTATGATGATACTTCTCACCATCACCATTCTTCCTTGGTCCCCGTCTTGTTTTTAGCCGGGATACCAATATGCTAGCGATGCTGCTTGAGTTCTGTACTCCTAGCAACCATATTGCTTTGAAGTTAACGATCGACAGTTCGTTCTTAGGCTGTTGGTTATTGAATCGTCACTCTGACATTGATCTTTCTGCCTAAGGTCATATTCGGGCACACCTTTCAACTAATGATTAATGGTGTATTCGGGCACCATGCTAGTATCGACCTAAGTAATCAGTAAAGCCCCGTCCCATATGGGGTAGTGTGGTTGCACATGTTTGGTTGGGATGGTAGTCACACATAAATATAATCCATCTCTGTAAACAACACTTTCGTCAAGCCTCGGCACACTACTTCTTCATCAAGTAGTGCCCTAGCTCTTCATCAACTCCCAGGGGCATCAGTGGCACCCACTAGGTCATTTGCAAGTATGTCAGACCACACTTGTTTCACTCAATGCATAACCCCGACCCATTTTGCGTAGCCAACTACTATAGCATACATCTATCTACTCCCACCCACATAACCCTCATAGGAAGGTAGGGTCATGTTTGATGCAAGTTTCAACAGTAAAGTAACAGGGGTAGCAACCAAAGTGGTTTCCACCTCAACATGATTCCGATGCATTGAATATAAAGGTGCTATGAGACATGCATAAAAAGGTCTCTTGAACATGGTCAAAGGGCTGCTTGCCTTATTCTTCAGAGTCTTCAAATCTTCTGGTCCATCTCCGAATACTCCGTTTATTACGTCAACTAACGATGGAAACAATCATAATAAGCAACACAATCAAAGCAACAACAAAAGTGCTCTAAAAATAGGAGTTGGACTTTTCTAGGATACCTCTGATCATATTAGAAATGACCAAGGTGGTTTCATAGGTGTTGGATCAATGGATGATTTGGAACATTCCAATATGATGGAACCAAAGGGCTTATGGATTTGGAAGAAGTATACAGAAATAATTCCTTGAATGATGAGCAAAGGTACCCATCATCAAGTCATGATATTAGAAGCATTCAGGAGTTGGTTTCAATGGATTTGGAATTGAAATGAAATTCCTAGGATTTTTCAAAGCTGATAAATATAAAGAAATGGCTCAATATTTGGTGGGGTACAGAAACTATTATTAAAAATGTTCCAAAACTAAGTTTGGACATGACAAGCATCTAGGAACTTGAATCACTGCATTTGGATCAAAAATGAGCTCTCTGTGATTTTCTAAAGTTAATCACAAAAAGTGGAAAATGGGCATTTGATAAATATTTGTATAGGAAAAGTTTCTGGAATAATGTGCATGTTGCACCATGTGATAGGGCATGATTTTAGAAGCTACCAGAAATTTGAATCATGCAATTTGGAGTTCATATGAATATTTTAGGCATTTTTGAAGTTGACAGAAAAAGGGAAAAAGGAAAGGAATAGGGGTTATACCCTTATGCTGCAGACTGGGCGGAGGATAGATGGTGGGCCGGCCCAGCTGCACGGCCGCGAGCGCCCAGGTGCAACGTCGATAGCGCCTTCCAGGGAATACGTCTCCGTTTGCCAGAAACGGACTTCACGGAGTACGTCTCCACTTAAACAGTGGGGCCAGGCTGCTGGGTCACTTACAGCATGGGCCCACCGGGCTCTCTCCCTCCCTCATGGCTCCTTCTTCCTCCCGACGGGAGACAGAGGAGGGCGCCGGCTTGCTCGCCGCCGGCGCTGCTCAGCCTGCCGGCGTCGAACTGCGGTGGGGTCAGGGCCGCGGGCCTAGCCGCATCCGCCTGGGGGGGGGGGGTTGCAGGGAGGCGCGGCGAGCTCCCTGCGTCCGTGGAGGCCGACGGGTCCTGCGCTCGGTGGTCTCCCGTGCCGGCGACTGCGGCCGTCTCCGACGACGTCCGGCGTACCGGCGGGTTCGTGAGGCCGAGCCGCGCCCATCCCTGGCCTCCAAGCTGGCCGGGAGGAGCAGGAGCGACGGCGGCCGAGGCATCAGCGGCGGCTTCGGGTCGAGACGGGCGGCGCCAGAGGATGCTCGAGGAAAGGAAGGAAGGAGTGGGGGGAATCTCCACGGTCCTGGGGTCTTCCTCCTGGTGGCCAACAGAGAAGGGGGAGGAGAGAGCGGCCGAGGCGCCCGAATCCGAGCGGCGGACGGCGGCGGCACTCCGGCCTTGGAGGGGGTAGGAGGCCACGGGAGGGAGGTTGGGGATGTCTGGGAGGTGCACGGAGAAGAGGAGGATCCAGCAGCGGCAAGAGGTGCTCGGGGGAGCCCCTTTTATAGCCGCAGCCGCGGTGCACCGTGGGCGACGCCCATGGACGTGCCGGGCGAGCTCATGGAGAGAGGAGGGGGACCGGGGAGGATAGGGCCGACCGTCCTGCAGGTCGTGGACGTCGAGGGCACCTCGGGGGACATGCTCTCTCTGCCCAAGGCTGTCTGGAAGCCTCGGGAGGGCCGAGCTACAGTGCCTTGGTGCACTGTAGCGTGCTCCAGAGCGCGTCTTTGGCCGGCATGCTTGTGTCTATGCTTTCCAGGCCGTGTCCTCTAGTGTCTAGCCGTGTCCAAGGGGTAGAGGGAGTAGTAAAGAAAGGGGGAGGCAGTCTTGGATGCTCTAGGAGCCACTGGGATGAGGAGAGAGGTGAGGGAGAGGGTGAATCCTGCTGTCCAGCAGTGTAACTTGGGGTTTTTACCCTCCAATAATTGAGATGAGGCCATGGGAGTGTTACTGGAGGTAGAATAGGACTAGGGGAAGCTGTGGTAAGAATTTGAGGCCATGGAGAAAAGTAAAAGAGGTTCAAACACTGGTTTTGGCAAACTTGCAGAAGGTGTTTGATCAGTGTTTGGTCAAGCAAATGACATCCACTTGACATGGGACTTAACAGGATCAAATGTCACATATAATTAGGCCCCTACACCAAATTTGAACTCATTTGGGCAAAGTGGCCAATGTAACTTTGGTGAACCCTAGAAATTGAACAGAAATGGTTTCACCATGTTTGAGTCAAGCAATTCATCTCCCCTTGATGCACCACTTGGTGTAGCATCACCATTTGGGGTTTTGAACATGTCCACAAAGTTTGAGGCTCCAGATAAAAAGTTGACAATGTAACGTTGTTCAAATTTGAATTTGAACAGAAGTGGTTTTGGGGTGATCTGATCAAGTTGCTCTATTCCAAATCTTGTGCCATTTGGTCTAGATGCCTTATTAGGTCATTCTAGCATGTGCACCAAATTTGAGAGCATTTGGACAAGTTTGGCAATGTAGAGTTGCTCAAACTTCAAATATGGACAGAATGGTTTTGAAGGGGTTTGAGGATGTTTCCTTGATCCTCAAGGCATGAGCCTTTGCAAGATCATCAAATATGTCATATATGACATGATAGAATTTCCCTGGAATTTTTGGAGAATATTTCCTTTGTAAATATTTCAAAAGCTTGAAATATCCAGAAAAGGTTTTGGAAGGATTTGTCCAATATTTTGAACATGACCATGTGTTGAAACTCTTATATATGGACAATATATGTCCTATGAGTCTCCCTGAATTTTGGCAAATATTTTTGAAATGATTAAATAATTTTTCCCTATTAAAGACCATTTCTGGCCTTAAGAAAAAGCTTTTAAATAAAATATAAAAATAACTTTTAAAATTATACTTTTGTGGTTTCTGGGAGTCCTATATCTAATAGGATTCAAATAAACTTTTTGAAAGATTTTTCACACCCTAAATAAGGTACTTGCAGTGCAAACCTCAATTCAGGGGTTTTTGGAAAACTAATTTTTGAAAATACCATTTGGCCAAAATATTTTTATAAGAAAATTCTATACTGGTCTATACACATGGCATGATCATTGGGAAAAGGTTTTGGGTCAAGGAGATGAAGTATAAGAGTTGGAGGATTTATTTGATTTTTAGAGCACTAGCAAACAGCAAACAAAAGTCAAATCAAGCAAAGTCAAAAACACTCAAAAGTTTTTGCAAATCCACATTTTTAACATGAAAATTAGCTTAAGCAAAGTGACATGGAAATCAGGGTGTGACAGACCTACCCCCCTTACAAGAATCTCGTCCCCGAGATTCCCAGACTAGGCGTGGAAAGAAAGGCGGAGTATTGGATACGGGGTAGTCTTCACTTCTTCTTGTTGGTTCTGCTTCCGAGCGGTGCTCCTTGGAATCCTGATGTGCTTGATGGTATGGCTTCTTGCTTTATGTCGTCCTTGATGGAGGTTGCTGAGGGGTCTCTTGCATAGGTTAGGTTGGGTTAGCTGTCAAAGGCTCGGTGATCGATGTCCTTGCGGCCATCGGGCTAGCTAGGAGGTAAGAAGTACTTCCAGAGTGGGGGCTCGTGGAAGATTTGGTGCACGGAGGGTATCTCAGGTGGTAGATCTAGCTGGGAAGCCGTCTACTACATGACTTGCAGTGATCTCCAAGGGTCCTATGAACCTTGGTGCGAGCTTCCCCTTGACGTGGAAACGCTTGTTTCCCTTCAGAGGAGTTACTCGCAGGTGTACGTGGTCCCTGATATGGAAACTCATGGCCCGACGGTGAGTGTCAGCATAGCTCTTTTGCCTTGACTTGGCTGCCTTCAAACGTTCTCTGACTAGTTGGACTTGCTCTTCCGCTGCGCGGAGAATATCCTGTCCAAGGATTAGCCTTACTCCAGTCTCTGACCAGTTGAGGGGTGTGCGACATCTGCGTCCGTACAACACCTCAAATGGTGCCATCAGAAGGCTTGACTGGTAACTGTTGTTACAGGAGAACTCGGCAAAAAGGAGACAATCCTCCCACTTGGCTCCATATGCCAAGGCACAGGCTCGGAGTCATGACTTCGAGAATCTGATTGACTCGCTCAGTCTGACCTCCGGTCTGTGGGTGGAAAGCCGTGCTGAAAGATACTTGGTTCCCAAGGCTTCTCGGAACTTCTTCCAGAACCTTGAGGTGAACTGGGTTCCTCGATCTGACACAACCTCCTTGGGATTACCGTGAAGACTTACGATTCGGTCGATGTAGAGAGCTGCCAGCCGGTTGCCATCATAAGTGGTCTTGATAGGAATGAAACGGGCCACCTTGGTCAAATGATCGACTATAACCCAAACAGAGTCATATCCTCTATCCGACCTTGGTAAACCAGTGACGAAGTTCATTCCGTCTTTATCCCACTTCCACTCAGGAACTTTGAGTGGTTGAAGCAATCCAGCAGGTCGCTGATATTCAGCTTGACCTTTTGGCACACACCACACTCTGCAACATAGGTTGCATATCTCTCTTTCATCATGTGCCACCAGAATCGTGCCTTCAAGTCTTGATACAATCTTGGTGTGAGCGTTCCTTCGACGCGGAAAAGCTCGGTTCCTCCGGGAGGAGTAGTTTGCAGATACGCCCGGTCTTCAACGCGGAAGTTTTCTTCTTGATGACGGTGGTCGATGTAGATCCTCCTTCTTGACAGGGCGGTCTTCAAATGTCTTCCATCCAGCTGTCCATCTATTCTTGTCGTCGGGCAGACAAGTAGGCCATCAAATGATGATGTTACCCAACTTGTCCAATAGCTTCATGAGGTCTAAGGGGCACGCAAGGTAAGCTGGGGTATTGGTGGTGGTCTTGGTTGAGTATTGCAGAGGCCTTCCTGACTCTGAGTCAAGGCCCGTGGTCAGAACCTGACCAGGTTGTGGCTCGGTGGGGCTTAAGGGTTTCAAGGGTTCTAGTGAGTGAATGAACTTATATCATCTTATCCTTAAGCACAGTTTCTGAGATGCCAATAGCTCTATCCAGTACTCCGAACGGAAAAGCATCTTCTCGCAGAGACCAACTTCAATCACCACTCATTGCCATACATATCCTCATGATTCTCAAGAGACGGTCTCACAAAATCATACTTGTCTAAGATCCCCAAATCCATATGTACGTCTACCTCTAAAATCCAAAGATAGACCATACATGCTGCTGAGCCTAAATTAATCTCCACAATCCAAGCACTCAACCTAGTCTTGCAAAGCTCAAGATAATGCATCTCTATTCTAAGGAAACACGTCATATGCCACTCCAAGATTTGTTTCCTTCCTATAGATCAACTCCAATAGCCCGGTAATTACCATCAATCACCACATAATCCAACAATCCTACAAATCCAACGTCTACGGTGTTCCACAAGATCTCAAATCTCTATAATACCCAAATACTCGGAAGGACTATGCATCACGATAGTAAGTCCACCAAATTCTCATCATCCGGGTCAAGTAAACTCCAAGATCACGACTAAATAGATCCCTAAATCAACTCCGACAAATAATCCGATCTCCTAGGTTATTGTCCACCGGGAAGCATGATATCATAATCAGGATCATAGGCCTAAATCCAATCTTACTCCGAATCATGCAGACATATCCAGCATTATACCAACCAGAATCACCTACATAAATCCAAATCTCATGCCCAACAGGCACTCCTACATACTTCCCCAAAGTCATGATCCCACCAATATGAAAACCTCATAATCCACCAGGGTCTCAGATAATTCCTCGAAGTTACTGATATAATCCACCAAGTCATCTGTCCAATATCCTCGAACTGGTCTATCTATGGCATCGTCAGACCTCGTGCTATATCAGGATGAAAAATGTGCTCACTCATCGTGTCCACTAGCTCCTTTACGAACCTAGTGTTGTGCAAGGTTACAAAGGCTTAACAGGTTCTCTCGCCTTACCATGAGTTAGGCACATGGTTAAGGATTCGTGCTGGAGTGTCTCGTGAAGTCTCAAAGGGTCTAGGAAAAAGGGGTCACTGGTCTGGAGGGTTAAACATAACCCTACGGGGTTGCACTTGGTCACGGGGGTTGTAGCAGAAGTCTTCAGTGCCAGTTGGCTGTCGAGGTAGGATCCTTGGTGCATATTGTCTTGCGGGTCTTCAGTTGGGGAGAGGGAGAACAGAGAGGAGAAGCAGCATAGAGGAGGGAAATGCCTAAAGGGGGTTCTATAGTGCAGGTGCAACAAACAGGTGCAAAAAGGCCGAAACAAAAGAAACAAGGCAAGGAAGGTGATTTAGCCATGCACTTGTTGCCTGGGGCAAAGTGCGACTTATATCAAAACACAAATGAATAAAAGCAAACAACACACAATCATGGTTCTATCCGGACCATCATATGGACTCGACTGCGCATAGGGGGTACACGACTCATCCTACCCTAGGGGTTCTCGGACTCAGTGTCGTGACTTGTGCCTCGTGTAGTCTTCTGGGCTTCCTCAGGGGTTGCTATGTCCCTTGTAGTTGCTTGATGAATGATCCGGGTTGAGCCTGAAGAATCTTCAACAACTTCTCGCCTGATGAGGTGATGTGGTGAAGGTGCCTCCTTGTAGCTGGCGTTGACTTGGTCTTCTCTTGTCTCTTTAATCATGACGATCCCTTGTGCCTTCTGGGGCGTCGATGGTACCAGGTAGGCAATCCATACGTGATAATAATAACAAGTTATAATAGAGGTCTACCATGTCGGGTTCGTTGATGAAAACATCGACACCAAGAGCGGGGGACGAACAGAACCGTTTTCCTGCTCACTATAGTGAGGCGGACCAAATGGCAAGGTTCTCGTCCACCGGTGGTTGTCGATACAACAACGGTAGTGACATGATTACTCTATTAGCGGTGTATATCATGATTTTGCATAACCTATACCCTGGTCATCATAGGCCAACGTTGCATCTTCTTGGGACACTGTCAAGGGTACCACCATCTTCTGGGTCTTCGTGTCCTCAATCATCGAGGTTGTAGTTTCAGTTGGTACCGTCTTGTTGTGGTGTCACCAATCTTGTGTGCAAAAGTGGTCGGTGAGTGCTCGGCAAGGTGCACTCCACGAGGATTACAGAAAATCCAGTGGTCAGGGGCATAGGGGTTTTAGCGACCAAGGTTTTGAAGGGGAAGAGATCGAGCATAGCCTATTTTTCGAAAAACTGAGAAGGGAAGAGAAGTATAGATAGTTTTGAAAACTAGTAGTAGTTTTGAAAATAGTTTTACCCTAACTAACGGCCATGCTAACTAAGGCTTCCTACAGTCAGGATGGCTCTGATACCAGCTCTGTGGGGACCCCGACTCATAAGTCGTGATCACCGAATGCACGTGTACAGTGATCCCAGAGATCAATGCTCACTGAACACACAGAAGCTGAATAACAAGAGTCTTACATCCTTACATACCGTGTTACACAAATAGGACCATAATGGTCAAGTCTTGAGTATATCATCGCAGCGGAAAATCTTCAAAGACAACTGGGACCCATGCCATCTGCCTTAACCCTACAGGCATTCTGACTGGGAAGCGTCCTAGCTTGCATGCTCGTCACCAAGAAATCTTCATCATAACCTGTTCTCTCCTGCCTGGCCAATAAAATAACCAGTGGCAAGCCAATGAGTACATTGAATGTACTCGCAAGCAACCCAAGTGTGATAACAGAATAATTATGCAAGGCTCTACTGCTAGGTTGGCAGTTCTGCGGAAAGCTAGTTTTTCATATGCAATTATGATCAACATATAACATGGATATGCATGTGTCTGTAACAAGTATCAGGAGGTCACAGACGTCAATATCGAGAAAGAGTTGCAATCAACTCATGTTCAAGCTCATAGAGACTTTCTCACAATCACATCAACAATATCTCTGAATCGTGTTGTTTCCCAGAAACTTAAGGACATAGTCTAAGTAGCACCACCCAACTGTCCATGACCATGGACACGGCTATTCGAATAGTTTTACGCTCTGCAGAGGTTGCGCACTTTACCCACAAGATCTGGGGAACTTCCGTGTCATCCACGACCCGCGGTACCTCAAGTACCCGGGGTAAGCACCCGGTCATTACCTTTCCTTAGACGACACTAACATAGAGTCCACTCGTTGGCACACGGCCCTCGGGTACAAACAATAGATCACGGGACTTGCCCTAATTTCAATGTTCACGCGTACCTGAAGGGACCAACGGTGTGTCCGGTGCCCTGTGAAAATAGTCATGGCCGCCTATCCAAGCACGACCCCGTCCCGGAAAAGACCTCAAGTCTTCCCGTCACTAGTAATGCGGGCACCATGCTAGTATCGACCTAAGTAATCAATAAAGCCCCGTCCCATAAGGGGTAGTGTGGTTGCACATGTTTGGTTGGGATGGTAGTCACACATAAATCTAATCCATCTCTGTAAACAACACTTTCGTCAAGCCTCGGCACACTACTTCTTCATCAAGTAGTGCCCTAGCTCTTCATCAACTCCCAGGGGCATCAGTGGCACCCACTGGGTCATTTGCAAGTATGTCAGACCACGCTTGTTTCACTCAATGCATAACCCCGACCCATTTTGCGTAGCCAACTACTATAGCATACATCTATCTACTCCCACCCACATAACCCTCATAGGAAGGTAGGGTCATGTTTGATGCAAGTTTCAACAGTAAAGTAACAGGGGTAGCAACCAAAGTGGTTTCCACCTCAACATGATTCCGATGCATTGAATATAAAGGTGCTATGAGACATGCATAAAAAGGTCTCTTGAACATGGTCAAAGGGCTGCTTGCCTTATTCTTCAGAGTCTTCAAATCTTCTGGTCCATCTCCGAATACTCCGTTTATTACGTCAACTAACGATGGAAACAATCATAATAAGCAACACAATCAAAGCAACAATAAAAGTGCTCTAAAAATAGGAGTTGGACTTTTCTAGGATACCTCTGGTCATATTAGAAATGACCAAGGTGGTTTCATAGGTGTTGGATCAATGGATGATTTGGAACATTCCAATATGATGGAACCAAAGGGCTTATGGATTTGGAAGAAGTATACAGAAATAATTCCTTGAATGATGAGCAAAGGTACCCATCATCAAGTCATGATATTAGAAGCATTCAGGAGTTGGTTTCAATGGATTTGGAATTGAAATGAATTTCCTAGGATTTTTCAAAGCTGATAAATATAAAGAAATGGCTCAATATTTGGTGGGGTACAGAAACTATTATTAAAAATGTTCCAAAACTAAGTTTGGACATGACAAGCATCTAGGAACTTGAATCACTGCATTTGGATCAAAAATGAGCTCTCTGTGATTTTCTAAAGTTAATCACAGAAAGTGGAAAATGGGCATTTGATAAATATTTGTATAGGAAAAGTTTCTGGAATAATGTGCATGTTGCACCATGTGATAGGGCATGATTTTAGAAGCTACCAGAAATTTGAATCATGCAATTTGGAGTTCATATGAATATTTTAGGCATTTTTGAAGTTGACAGAAAAAGGGAAAAAGGAAAGGAATAGGGGTTATACCCTTATGCTGCAGACTGGGCGGAGGATAGATGGTGGGCCGGCCCAGCTGCACGGCCGCGAGCGCCCAGGTGCAACGTCGATAGCGCCTTCCAGGGAATACGTCTCCGTTTGCCAGAAACGGACTTCACGGAGTACGTCTCCACTTAAACAGTGGGGCCAGGCTGCTGGGTCACTTACGGCCTGGGCCCACCGGGCTCTCTCCCTCCCTCATGGCTCCTTCTTCTTCCTCCCGACGAGAGACAGAGGAGGGCGCCGGCCTGCTCGCCGCCGGCGCTGCTCAGCCTGCCGGCGTCGAACTGCGGTGGGGTCAGGGCCGCGGGCCTAGCCGCATCCGCCTGGGGGGGGGGGGGGTTGCAGGGAGGCGCGGCGAGCTCCCTGCGTCCGTGGAGGCCGACGGGTCCTGCGCTCGGTGGTCTCCCGTGCCGGCGACTGCGGCCGTCTCCGACGACGTCCGGCGTACCGGCGGGTTCGTGAGGCCGAGCCGCGCCATCCCTGGCCTCCAAGCTGGCCGGGAGGAGCAGGAGCGACGGCGGCCGAGGCATCAGCGGCGGCTTCGGGTCGAGACGGGGCGGCGCCAGAGGATGGTCGAGGAAATGAAGGAAGGAGTGGGGGGAATCTCCACGGTCCTGGGGTCTTCCTCCTGGTGGCCAACAGAGAAGGGGGAGGAGAGAGCGGCCGAGGCGCCCGAATCCGAGCGGCGGACGGCGGCGGCACTCCAGCCTTGGAGGGGGTAGGAGGCCACGGGAGGGAGGTTGGGGATGTCTGGGAGGTGCACGGAGAAGAGGAGGATCCAGCAGCGGCAAGAGGTGCTCGGGGGAGCCCCTTTTATAGCCACAGCCGCGGTGCACCGTGGGCGACGCCCATGGACGTGCCGGGCGAGCTCATGGAGAGAGGAGGGGGACCGGGGAGGATAGGGCCGACCGTCCTGCAGGTCATGGACGTCGAGGGCACCTCGGGGGACATGCTCTCTCTGCCCAAGGCTGTCTGGAAGCCTCGGGAGGGCCGAGCTACAGTGCCTTGGTGCACTGTAGCGTGCTCCAGAGCGCGTCTTTGGCCGGCATGCTTGTGTCTATGCTTTCCAGGCCGTGTCCTCTAGTGTCTAGCCGTGTCCAAGGGGTAGAGGGAGTAGTAAAGAAAGGGGGAGGCAGTCTTGGATGGTCTAGGAGCCACTGGGATGAGGAGAGAGGTGAGGGAGAGGGTGAATCCTGCTGTCCAGCAGTGTAACTTGGGGTTTTTACCCTCCAATAATTGAGATGAGGCCATAGGAGTGTTACTGGAGGTAGAATAGGACTAGGGGAAGCTGTGGTAAGAATTTGTGGCCATGGAGAAAAGTAAAAGAGGTTCAAACACTGGTTTTGGCAAACTTGCAGAAGGTGTTTGATCAGTGTTTGGTCAAGCAAATGACATCCACTTGACATGGGACTTAACAGGATCAAATGTCACATATAATTAGGCCCCTACACCAAATTTTAACTCATTTGGGCAAAGTGGCCAATGTAACTTTGGTGAACCCTAGAAATGAACAGAAATGGTTTCACCATGTTTGAGTCAAGCAATTCATCTCCCCTTGATGCACCACTTGGTGTAGCATCACCATTTGGGGTTTTGAACATGTCCACAAAGTTTGAGGCTCCAGATAAAAAGTTGACAATGTAAAGTTGTTCAAATTTGAATTTGAACAGAAGTGGTTTTGGGGTGATCTGATCAAGTTGCTCTATTCCAAATCTTGTGCCATTTGGTCTAGATGCCTTATTAGGTCATTCTAGCATGTGCACCAAATTTGAGAGCATTTGGACAAGTTTGGCAATGTAGAGTTGCTCAAACTTCAAATATGGACAGAATGGTTTTGAAGGGGTTTGAGGATGTTTCCTTGATCCTCAAGGCATGAGGCTTTGCAAGATCATCAAATATGTCATATATGACATGATAGAATTTCCCTGGAATTTTTGGAGAATATTTCCTTTGTAAATATTTCAAAAGCTTGAAATATCCAGAAAGGGTTTTGGAAGGATTTGTCCAATATTTTGAACATGACCATGTGTTGAACTCTTATATATGGACAATATATGTCCTATGAGTCTCCCTGAATTTTGGCAAATATTTTTGAAATGATTAAATAATTTTTCCCTATTAAAGACCATTTCTGGCCTTAAGAAAAAGATTTTAAATAAAATATAAAAATAACTTTTAAAATTATACTTTTGTGGTTTCTGGGAGTCCTATATCTAATAGGATTCAAATAAACTTTTTGAAAGATTTTTCACACCCTAAATAAGGTACTTGCAGTGCAAACCTCAATTCAGGGGTTTTTGGAAAACTAATTTTTGAAAATACCATTTGGCCAAAATATTTTTATAAGAAAATTCTATACTGGTCTATACACATGGCATGATCATTGGGAAAAGGTTTTGGGTCAAGGAGATGAAGTATAAGAGTTGGAGGATTTATTTGATTTTTAGAGCACTAGCAAACAGCAGACAAAACTCAAATCAAGCAAAGTCAAAAACACTCAAAAGTTTTTGCAAATCCACATTTTTAACATGAAAATTAGCTTAAGCAAAGTGACATGGAAATCAGGGTGTGACACTATGCCACCTTAGGCGCCGATAAACCGGCATTATGTTCCTTGATTTTGCGTTCCTCACACGGTTGGGTATATGGGGACCCCTTGACAGTTCGTCTTTGAATAAAACTCCTCCAGCAAGGCCCAACATTGGTTTTAATTTGCTCATAATAACAACTTAATTAATTAATTAATTTGCATAGGGAGTTAGAGCTACCCGAGGATTCTTTATACATAGCAGGGGGGGCTAGTGCTGATGGTGTTGGTCCCAAACAGGGAGACTGCGGGGCCACCACGGGGAAACTCGAGGATTGGTTTTACTCGTAGGATCGCCCATCCGGTCGTGGCCTGAGACGAGATACGCGCGGCTACTATCAGGGTGTCGACACACCGGGAGGTCTTGCTGGACTTGTTTTACCATTGTCGAAATGTCTTGTGCACCAGGATACCGAGCCTGATCGGATTTCCCTAAGATAAGGGGTGATGATATTATATTTATCACTTCAGCTGATCGTGAGAGCTTGTGATGGGCGAAGTTGGAACACCCCTGCAGGGTTATGATCTTTCGAAAGCCGTGCCCGCGGTTATGTGGCAGATTGGAATTTGTTAATGCCCGGTTGTAGAAAACTTGACAGAGGATCCGAAGTAAAACACACAACTGTGTGAGTAACCGTGACTGTCTCTTTTCACTTTGAGAAGAGAACACGGTGGGGTTATGTTTGACTTGTAAGTAGTTCAGGATCTTTAGCGATCATTACTAGTTTGTGACCGTTTGCGTAGATGCTCTTCTTATTCTTGTACTCGCAAGTTAGCCACCATATATTTTGCTTAGCCGCTGCTGCAACCTCACCACTTTTCCTCTTCCTACCCTTTAAGCTTTGATAGTCTTGTTACCCATGGTTATGGGATTGCTGAGTCCTTGTGGCTCACAGATACTACAACCACAGTTGCAGGTGCAGGTTTCCGATGTCTTGACGTGAGAGCGTTGTTCTTTTGTTGGAGTTCTTCTTCTTCAGTCTTGGGTTAGGTTCCGGGTCGGCAGCCTGGGATAGCAGATGGATGTCTTTGTGCTTTTCAGGTTTGTATCCGTAGTCGGATACTTGTATTGATGTTGTTGTATTCATGTGACTTGTATGTATTGTTGTATCCCCCATGTATGTATGTAATGGTACGATGTAATGATATCCATCTTGCTAAGCGCTCGAAATGCGGTTGTGCCCCAATCACGTAAGTGTCACGTGATCGGGATAGAATCGCATCTTGGGCCTGACACCTTCCATTGGAGGAGGAGCTGCTGGCGAGGGCGAGGCCGGCGGGCCGCCCCGTCCTCCTCTTCCCCGAGCACCCCGGCCTCGCCCACGGCCCCGCTCCCTCCCTCTTCCCCTCGTAGCTGGTTCGGCCACTGCAGGTGCAGGAGAAGGGGGGGTGCGTGTCGGGGGAAACTGTCCGCCACGAACACCTATGGGACCGGAGCCCCTTGTCTGTGCGGTACGAGGGCGGAGGGAGCACAAAGAGCAGATCGAAGCAGACGCGCGGGCAGTTTTTACCCAGGTTCGGGCCGCACGGATGCGTAAAACCCTACTCCTGCTTGGTTGTGTATTGAGTGGGACGCTCGGGAGCTTGAAGAAGCAGCTACACCGTGCGTGAGAGTAGTCTAGGTTTCGAACCCCCTCCACGTTGTGCATGGGCCTCCTTTTATAGTGCAAGGGGTCACCGACAGGTGTCAACGTAGGAGAAAGGGGTAAAAATGTAAAAGAGGTGGTAGTTGTAACAGTGCGGGAACAGTGGAGCTACAGTACAGAACAGTGGTCTATACCTACTTTAACAGTGGGGGACAAGGGCATTTAATGCCCGTCGCCGTCGACCCCAAAAGCTCCCGCCTTAGCGTCTCCGTCCGCCACGGCGACGGATTTATCGCCGTGGTGTGCCACCGTGTACCCCAGGCTGCACAGCCATCCGCCACGCGTCCCTGGTTAGACCTCAGGGCGACGCGTGGGCCGATGAGCTGGAGCGCGGGCACACAGCGTGGCCTTCCCGGCAAGCGCCTTGCCGGGGCCTTGATCTTGCCGGGCCCGGGAACTTGCCGCTCCCCGGGCCCCTTGCCGGGGCGCGCATAGCGCCGAGGCAACGCCTTCTAATCTTCCTGGCAAGCTCCTCTTGCCAGGGTCTTGTGTTAGTGGAACAGCCTTGAGCCTGGTACGGCCTTCCCGGCAAGCTCCTCTTGCCGGGGTCTCGATCTTCTGTTTTGTATACTTTGTTTTTTGAATGGTTTAATAGGAGGCAGGAAGGTCTCCGGCGAGCACGCAGTAAACCTTGCCGCGGGAAGCTGCAACTGCCCGTGCACAAGTTGGGGTACTGGGGTCCCCCTACCTTAGTACACCGACAGGAGCCCCCGGGCCTGGGCCACACACGGTGCCGAGCGCTGTTGGGCCAGGCCCAAAACAGTGCACGGGCACCCGCGGCCCGCGGCGCGCCGAATCCACTTCCATATCCGCCGCACCCCACGGTAACGGCACGCGTCGATTGCGGCGCCGTGGGATGGGACGTGCCCACGATCTCTTAATGGAAAGGGGGAAACGCCCCCCACTCCCCCATAAAAGCAGAGGCAGCGGGCGCGGTTCCCCTTCCTGTGCTCTCATTACGTCGTCTTCCTCCTGCAAAAAGATTCCTTCTAGCGCTCCGCCTCCACAGCTCCGCCGCCGCCTAGCTCTTCGTCCCCTTCCTTCCGCCGCGTCCGCCATGGCCCCAAAGGGCGACAAGGGGAAAGCGGAGAAGTCCAAGAAGGAGAAATCCGAGCAAGCAGCCAAGCTCATCGCTTACCGGAAGCGGAACGTCGTCTTCTCGCCGAAGCTCGGTGTGGAAGAACTCTGGAACAAGTACTACTTGTTCTGGTCCAAGGGCACCGATGCGCATCCCCGCACCCGAGCATACCCGGCCGCCGCCAAGGACCACTATCCCGGCGGGTATTACTTCTTTGCTCCCTTTTTCCACTGTGGCCTCTGCCCTCCATTTTCGAACTTCTTCTGTGATATCATGAATACGTATGGCTTCCATCTGCTTGATTTCACCCCCAACGCCATCCTCACCATGGCCGTTTTCGCACATATGTGCGAAAACTTCATAGGAGTCCACCCCAACGTAGCCCTCTTTAGACACTTTTTCACCCCTAGAGCCGAGGCAGATGCCCCCCTCTCCGGATGTATCTCTTGGGTCTTCCGTCTCGGGAAGAAGGGGTCGTACTTGCCGGGGGAGCTCCGCGGCAAGTGGGAGGAATGGCGAGCTGAGTGGTGCTGGATTGTAGAGGACCAGCCGCAAGCCTTTACTGCGCCGCGCACAACGCCTATCGCGCGCGGCAGAGATTGGAGCGAGCTAGACTCCGACGACGTCAAGCTCGACATCGCTCTTGTCCGGATCCTCCGTCTTCGGCTGGCCCGGCTATCAGTTGCCGAGGTGGGCGCAGATTTCCTCCGCCGGCGCATCGCCCCCCTCCAGGACCGGAAGAGGCCGGCCTGGTTGTACGGCGGCCCGGCAGACATCATGCGGCTGCGCCCTGGACTTAATTTTAACTTCACCACTCTGGAGCTGCGCGGGATGGTACGAGAGCTCTTCAAGTACGACCCGGCGCACCCCGAGTGGTTCAGGACTCCCCGGGAAGTGGTGCCGCTCTGCAACAACGCCGCGAGGGACCGAATCCTTGCCATGATGCCGATGTGCGACTCGCATGGCTTGGACCGGTCGTGGATCGCCCCGAAGCCAATCGACGTCCTCAACTTCTACGACAACCTCGTCGAGGTGGCGAGCAACAAGGAGGACCTCAAGCTGCATACGCGGGACACCACCGAGCAGGAAATCGCCTACATAGCTTCTCGGGCTGAGGAGGCCGCCGCAGCCGCGGCGGCAGGAGTCTTCGGGTTCTCGCCGGAGGAGGCGGAGGCCGAGGAGGCGTCCACCCAGGCGGAAGAGGCGGAGATCCGTCGGTTGCTGAACCTCCCACCTGACGCGCTCGCCGGGGTCCCCTCGTTGAGGCACTCCGGGATCCATGGGATCGCGACGGAGGCCGCGGCAAGGGAGGGAACCGCCGGAGGAAGCAGAGGCGCCGCGAGGGGCGGAGGCGCCAAGGGGAAGAGGGCCGCATCGCTGGATGCTGGGCCCAGCGAGCCGGCCGAGGCAGAGGAGGAGGAGGAGGAGGAGGCCGAAAACTCCGGCGGATCTACAGAGTTGTACGCCGACGACCTCTCCTCGTCGGAGAGCTCCCCGCCCCCGGCAAGCCCGAAGGAGTCCCCGGCAAAGCGTCTTCGCAAGGCGGCGACGGGGGAAAGGGCACAGGCGCCCCGGCAACAGCCACCTCGGCGGGCGGCTCCCCGGGGGAGTCAAGCCGCGCCAAGGCCGTCCGGCGCACCAGCCGCAGCAGAGGCGGGCCGGGCGCGGACCACGACGGAGGCGCCCCGCAGGCCGGCAGCGAGCCGGCAAGGGTCTTCTCGGAGCGGAGCAGCGGCTCCGCCCGCCCCCCAGGCGCCGGCAGCCTCAGGGGCTGGGTCTTCGCAGCCCCCAGCCCCGGTGAGCACCAAGCGCGCGAGGGAGTCTTCGCCTCCCGCCCCTCGCGTCGACGCGCCCACGGTGGAGTACGACTTCTCCGCCCTGAGCGAGGACGAGGAGGAGGACCAGGAGTAAGGATCCGAGATTCTTCATCTTCTTAATTCTTGTCTTGAGCTTCTGTTGATACTAACTCTGTCTTCTATTCTGGTTTCAGGACCCTGGCCCATCGCGCCGCGAAGAAGGCCAAGGCGCCCGAGGCCGAAGTCGCGGAGGACTCGGCAGCGGCGGCAACAGAGGGCGCGCCGGAGCCGAGCCTGCCGGACTCTGGCACTGCTCCGATGAGCAGCCCCCAGCGCAGCCCGCAGCGCAGCCCCCAGCGTAAGTCTGGGGTTCTTTCTTTTTGCTTGTCGGGGTACGTCGGAGGCTTTTGATTTTATCTTCATGTTTTGACATTTCTTGTCTTGTTCCGTGCAGAGGAGGAGCCGCAGCGGGAAGAGCGCCCGGAGACCACCGCCGAGGAGCTGCAGGCACCGCCATCCCCGCCAAGGCAGGACTCTCCGGCAAGGGAGAGCGCTCCGTCAAGGGCGGGTACTCCGCCAAGGCAGAGTACCCCGCCAAGGACGAGCAGCCCGGCAAGGGCGGCCACCCCGTCAAGGCCAAGTTCCCCGGCGAGGGCAACTACTCCGACGAGGCCGAGCTCCCCGGCGAGGGAGCCCGTCGCTGAGGACACCCGCCAAGGTAACCTTTGTAACTTGTCTTCTTGGTTTGTCTTTTTTGGATATTTGCTTGAGTCTTGAATTTCTTTGTCTTCTTCTTCTTCTTAGATCTTCCTCCTCCTGTGCCTATGGAGACGGAGGTAATTATCCTCGAGGAGGAGGACGCGCAAGGCGGCGGCGGCGACGCTCCAGTCGTCGAGGAGGTGGGCGAGGCCGCCGAGCCGGCCGCGCAAGAGACCGCCCCGGCTGCGGACGCAGCGGCCGGGGAGGGAGACGGTGGCCGCACCGCCGACCCGGAGGTGGCGGGAGCATCGGATGCTGCGCCGGCCACCGGTCCCTCCGCCGGCGAGGAGCAAAGGTTTTATCTCGAGGCCCCCAATGGCGTCTTCATCCAGATGCCGTGGGGGTCCTCGTCGCGAGCTCCTGCGGAGGGCGAGGCGTTTGACGGAGAGGTCCTCGCCTCCGCAGGCCTGAAGATAGTCCAGGCGCCCGGTGGAGGTGAGGGGCCCGAGGAGGAGCGATTGCTTCATCAGCTCCTGGCCCTTTACCGGGCCAGGCAAGCAAAGCTCGCTTCCCGGGAGGCTCTTGCCGCCAAAGCCGCGGCGGAGATGGAGAAGCGTGCGGCGGAGCTCAGCGCCGCCAACCAGGCTGCTCTCCGCCAGGTGGCGGAGGAGCGAGAGCGTCTCGCCGGCGAGTACCAAGAGTGGGTACTCGAGAGGGCCGAAGCCGATGAACAGCAGCGCCTCGCCGGGGTGGAGATGTCCCGGCGAGAGGGAGAGCTCGCGCAGCGGAAGGTGGATCTGGATTCTCATGAAGAAGACCTTGCCGCTCGCGATGCTGCCCTTGGCGGGGAGCTGAAAGAGGCGAAGGCCGCCGCGGCGGCCGCGGAGGACGCCAAGAAAGAGCTCGCCGCCAAGGTCGAACAACTGGAGAAGGCGATGAAGGTGAGCGCCGAGAAGGTTGCCGCGCTCATCCTGGAGCGCGAGAAGGATGCTCACACCAACTCAGAGCTCCAGGTGAGTTTGTCCCAGAGGGGTGACGAGCTGAAGGCCGCCAAGGATTCCATTGAAGACTTGGAGCTGAAGGTCACCACCCTGAAGGAATCGCTTGATGCTGCCCGGGCCCAGGAGACCAAGCTGAAGGATGAGCTCCGCAAGGAGCGAACCTTGATGGAGAGCGTCAACAAGGCCTCCGAGCTCTTCCGGCAGACTATCGAGGTGTGGACCGAAGAGCTGGTTTCTTCTGCGTCCAACATTGACCAGGAGTTGCTTGCTTTGAAGGTTGAACATCTTATCTACTCGCCGGATCCAGACCTCCCGCACAGCGCCAAGCTCAGCCTCTTCTTCAGAGGCGTCGCTCCAGCCCTTGCAGGTCTCCGGAACCGCATCCCCGCGCAGCTGGCCGAGGAGTCGCGCCGTCTCTGCGCGAGAACTCTGGAGCGGGTCTTGACGAAGATCGTGTACCGCAACCCGGGGATCAATCTCACGAACGTTCTTCGCACCCTGCCGGCAGACGCAGACACGGAGGCCCTGAAGGAGCAGGTCGGCCACATCATCGCCAAGGTAGCAAGGCTTGGCCGGAAGGAAGGCGACCGCGTAGACTAGGGCCCCATTTATCTTTATCTTTTTGTTGCTGCACATTATGTTATGAACTCATTAGTCCATTGCGACAAGCTATCCTTGTAAGATATTTGTTTTACTTCAATCAATCAGTGCAATGTTATCTTCCTTGTTCCAATCTTTGACTTTGTATGTTTTTCACCCTACGCTCCCGGGGAGCTTGCCGGCAAGGGGCCCTTGTCGCGAGCGCTGAGTGCTGGACTCTGAGCAGCCTGCTGGCCAAGGTCCTCGCCGGCAAGCAACCTTGCCGCAGCTGGTCGCAACGCACTTAGCTTGCTGAGTGTACTCGGAAACGAGGCAAGGGCGCGACACTTGTCGCAGCTCACTTAAATCGTTGAGCGGACTCGAAAACAAGATAAGGGTGCGGCAAGCTACGGGTAGGTTCCTCCGCGCACAGGTTTTCCATACAAAGTGTGATCGTTCAAGGAAGACAACCAAAATTTAAAATTTGAACTGGTCAAATTCTAACAACTTATCTTTCATATGCTGCTTGCTCATGTTGTTTGCTTTCCGGTAAGGCTCTTCTTACTTGAACAGCGCTTAGTTCCTCCTCCATCTCCATCCCCCCCGGCAAACTTGTGCGCGAGGAACGTTCCTTCTGCTTAAGAGAAGAGGAAAGGGAGAGGGAAAAAGCATATTGCCTTTCGGCGTAATAGTGCTTACCGAATGTCTAAGTGTTGCATCAAATGCCAAACAAAACATGCAAATAGCAAAGAGAAGCATGCAAAAGGCAATCGATGCGAAAACACGAAATCTTTACTGATGCACGGGGTCTGCGCCCGGCTTTGTACAAAGGGTTACATGCAACAGCGGCAAGGCTTGTACAAAAGGTGGTTGCCGGAGCGGATCACGGCAACCGCGCCTTAGGGGTGAAACTTGCGAAGATGCTCTATGTTCCAGGAGTTGCTCACCGGTAAGCCTTCTTCGGTCTCGAGGCGGACAGCGCCGGGCCTCGTAACTTGTCTCACCCGATAAGGGCCTTCCCACTTCGGCGTCAACTTGTTGGAATTCTTGGCGGACTGAACACGCCGAAGAACAAGGTCGCCTTCCTCGAGACTCCTGGCCTTGCCTTTGCGGCTATGGTAGCGGCGCAAAGCTTGCTGGTATCGAGCAGCTCGTACAGCAGCCTGGAGACGTCCCTCCTCAAGGAGCAATGCGTCATCTTGCCGCAGTTGCTCTTGCTCGAGCTCATCATAAGCGAGCACTCGAGGAGATCCGTATACGAGTTCCGTGGGGATAACTGCTTCTGCCCCGTAGACTAGGGCAAAGGGTGTCTGTCCGGTGGCTCGATTCGGTGTCGTTCTGATTGACCAAAGAGCCGCCGGGAGCTCCTCTATCCAATTCCTTCCGCACTTGCGCAGCCTGTCAAAGGTCCTTGTCTTGAGTCCGCGCAGCACTTCAGCATTTGCCCTCTCCGCTTGACCGTTGCTCCTCGGGTGAGCAACAGAAGCGAAACAGACCTTGGCGCCAAGGTCTTGGACGTACTGCATGAAGGTGCGACTAGTGAATTGTGTACCGTTGTCGGTGATGATCCTGTTAGGGATCCCGAAACGGCAAACAATCGACCTGAAGAACCTGGAAGCAGAGGCGCCGCGAGGGGCGGAGGCGCCAAGGGGAAGAGGGCCGCATCGTCGGATGCTGGGCCCAGCGAGCCGGCCGAGGCAGAGGAGGAGGAGGAGGAGGAGGCCGAAGGCTCCGGCGGATCGACAGAGTTGTACGCCGACGACCTCTCCTCGTCGGAGAGCTCCCCGCCCCCGGCAAGCCCGAAGCAGTCCCCGTTGAAGCGTCTCCGCAAGGCGGCGACGGGAGAGCAGACGCGAGCGCCCCGGCAACAGCCAGCTCGCCGGGCAGCTCCCCGGCCGAGCCAAGCCGTGCCAAGGGCGGCCGGCGTGCCGGCCACGGCAGAGGCGTCCCGCAGGCCGGCACCGAGCCGGCAAGGATCTTCTCGGAGCGGAGCAGCTGCTCCGCCCCCTTCTCGGGCGCCGGCCACCACAGGGGCTGGGCCTACGCAGCCCCCAGCCCCGGTGGCTCCGAAACGCGCGAGGGAACCTTCATCCTCCGCTCCTCGCGCCGACGCGCCCACCGTGGAGTTCGACTTCTCCGCGCTGAGCGAGGACGACGAGGAGGACCAAGAGTAAGGACCCGAGACCTTACTCCTTCTTGATTTTTATATCTCGATTGTTGCTGACGCTTGATTTTGTTTGTTGCTTGTGATTGCAGGACCTTGGAGCAGCGCGCGAAGAGGGTCAAGGTGCCCACAGTTGAGGTCGGGGAAGACCCATCTGTCGCGGAAGCAGAGATCGCGCCGGAGCCGAGCTTGCCGGACCCGAGCGCCGCTCCGGGGAGCAGCCCCCAGCGCAGCCCCCAGCGTAAGTTAGAGGTTTACTGTTTTTGCTCGTCGGGGCGCGCTTAGGGCTTTGATCTCTGAATGTCTTGGTTCTTCTATCTTCTCTTGTGCAGAGGTGGAGCCGCAGCGGGAAGAGCGCCCGGAGGCCGTCACCGAGGAGCCGCAGGCCCCGCCGTCCCCGGCAAGGCAAAACTCTCCGGCGAGGAGTCGCGCCGTCTCTGCGCGGGAACTCTGGAGCGGGTCTTGACGAAGATTGTGTTCCGCAACCCGGGGATCAACCTGACGAACGTTCTTCGCAGCTTGCCGGAGGATGCGAACACGGAGGCCCTGAAGGAGCAGGTCAGCCACATCATCGCCAAGGTGGCAAAGCTTGGCAGGAAGGAGGGCGACCGCGTAGACTAGGGCCCCATCTATCTTTATCTTTTTGTTGCTGCATGTTATGTTATGAACTCATTAGTCCATTGCGACAAGTTATCTTTGTAAGATATTTGCTTTACTTTAATCAATCAGTGCAATGTTATCTTCCTTGTTCCAATCTTTGACTTTGTATGTTTTTCACCCTACGCTCCCGGGGAGCTTGCCGGCAAGGGGCCCTTGCCGCGAGCGCTGAGTGCTGGACTCTGAGCAGCCTGCTGGCCAAGGTCCTCGCCGGCAAGCAACCTTGCCGCAGCAGGTCGCAACGCACTTAGCTTGCTGAGTGTACTCGGAAACGAGGCAAGGGCGCGACACTTGTCGCAGCTCACTTAAATCGTTGAGTGAACTCGAAAACAAGATAAGGGTGCGGCAAGCCACGGGTAGGTTCCTCCGCGCACAGGTTTTCCATGCAAAGTGTGATCGTTCAAGGAAGACAACCAAAATTTAAAATTTGAACTGGTCAAATTCTAACAACTTATCTTTCATAAGCTGCTTGCTCATGTTGTTTGCTTCCCGGTAAGGCTCTTCTCACTTGAACGGCACCTAGTTCCTCCTCCATCTCTTCCCCCCCCGGCAAACTTGTGCGCGAGGAGCGTCCCTTCTGCTTGAGAGAAAAAGGAAAAGGAGAGGAAAACAAGCATGTCGCCTTTCGGCGTAATAGTGCTTACCGAGTATCTAAGTGTTGCATCAAATGCCAAATAAAACACGCAAATATCAAAGAGAAGCATGCGAAAGGCAATCGATGCGAAAACACGAAATCTTTACTGATGCACGGGGTCTGCGCCCGGCTTTGTACAAAGGGTTACATGCAACAGCGGCAAGGCTTGTACAAAAGGTGGTTGCCGGAGCGGATCACGGCAACCGCGCCTTAGGGGTGAAACTTGCGAAGATGCTCTATGTTCCAGGAGTTGCTCACCGGTAAGCCTTCTTCGGTCTCGAGGCGGACAGCGCCGGGCCTCGTAACTTGTCTCACCCGATAAGGGCCTTCCCACTTCGGCGTCAACTTGTTGGAATTCTTGGCGGACTGAACACGCCGAAGAACAAGGTCGCCTTCCTCGAGACTCCTGGCCTTGACTTTGCGGCTATGGTAGCGGCGCAAAGCTTGCTGGTATCGAGCAGCTCGTACAGCAGCCTGGAGACGTCCCTCCTCAAGGAGCAATGCGTCATCTTGCCGCAGTTGCTCTTGCTCGAGCTCATCATAAGCGAGCACTCGAGGAGATCCGTATACGAGTTCCGTGGGGAGAACTGCTTCTGCTCCATAGACTAGAGCAAAAGGCGTCTGCCCGGTGGCTCGATTTGGTGTCGTTCTGATTGACCAAAGAGCCGCCGGAAGCTCCTCTATCCAATTCCTTCCGCACTTGCGCAGCCTGTCAAAGGTCCTTGTCTTGAGCCCGCGCAGCACTTCAGCATTTGCCCTCTCCGCTTGGCCGTTGCTCCTCGGGTGAGCAACAGAAGCGAAACAGACCTTGGAGCCAAGGTCTTGGACGTACTGCATGAAGGTGCGACTAGTAAATTGCGTACCGTTGTCGGTGATGATCCTGTTAGGGATCCCGAAACGGCAAACAATCGACCTGAAGAACCTGACTGCTGACTGTGCTGTCACCTTTCTCACTGGCTCCACTTCTGGCCACTTTGTGAACTTGTCGATTGCAACGTACAAGTACTCAAAGCCCCCGACAGCGCGAGGGAAAGGGCCGAGGATATCGAGCCCCCAGACCGAGAAGGGCCAGGACAAAGGGATTGTTTGGAGAGCTTGAGCTGGCTGATGAATTTGCTTTGCATGGAACTGGCACGCTTCACACTTGGTTACTAGTGCAGTCGCATCTTGGAGGGCTTCTTGCCAAAAGAACCCTTGCCGGAAAGCCTTCCCGGCAAGTGCCCTTGCGCCAATGTGGTGGCCGCATATGCCTCCGTGTATTTCTGCCAACAGCTTCTGTCCATCTTCTCTGGAGATGCATTTCAACCTGACACCGTTGAGTCTTCTTCTGTACAGTTCGTTATCCACAAACTGATACATACTTGACTGCCTGGTTATCTTCTCTATCTCTTGAGGGTCGTCGGGAAGTTCTCCAGTTTGCAGAAAACGGACGATCTGCTGTGCCCATGCCGGAGCCCGGGGCTCGACGGCAAGGACTAAAGGCTCGAGGGCCGCTGCGGGAACCTCAGCTTCTACGGCAAAGACCTCTGGTCCTGTCGGAGCTGACGGTCCCCCGGCAAGCTCGCCGGAGCGAGGCTTGTCGGGAACACTTGCTTCAACTGTACAAGCCCGAGGGCTTGCAGGAGCAAACTGTTCCTCAGCGTTGTTGTTGATCTTGAGAACTTTGGCGGCGGGTTCAGGAAGATCCGCCGGCAAGTAGTCGCCGGAGACCAACTTTCTCTTCTTGGATTGCCCAATTGATGGTGTAACTGATGGCTGAGTCAGCTTGAGCAAAAAGGTCCCTGGTTCCACAGGTAACTTCATCGCGGCGCACTTTGAAAGGCCATCTGCAATCTCATTTTGGGCTCTTGGGACGTGCTCCATCTGCAGACCTTCAAAGTGCTCTTCAAGCTTCCTCACTTCATCGACATATGCTTCCATCAAAGGGCTCTGGTAGCTCTTGTTAACTTGTCGGACCACCAACTGAGAATCTCCCCGTACAATCAGCTTCCTGATCCCAAGTTCGGCCGCAATCCTGAGGCCGGCAAGCAAGCCTTCATATTCTGCAGTGTTGTTTGTCGCTTGCTCCCTGGGAAAGTGCATCTGGATAACGTATTTGAGGTGCTCTCCGGTGGGCGCAATGAGTACCACGCCGGCACCGGCGCCTTGCAGCGAGAAAGCACCGTCAAAATACATTAGCCATTCACTTGTCGCTTCTTGCACGGGTACACTTGTTTCTTGAACTTCATCTTCTGGTGTTGGGGTCCACTCAGCAATGAATTCTGCCAAAGCTCGGCTCTGAATGGTTGAAGTGCTTTCAAACTTGAGTCCAAAGCTTGACAGCTCCAGTGCCCACTCGACGATCCTGCCTGTTGCCTCTGGATTGTGCAATATCCTCTTCAACGGAAAGCGAGTGACCACCGTTATCTCATGGGCTTGGAAGTAGTGGCGCAGCTTTCTCGAGGCCATGAGGAGGCCGAAAAGCAATTTTTGCACGCCAGAGTACCTTGATCTAGCTCCCTGGAGAAGGGAACTTACAAAATACACTGGGCGCTGCACCATCTTCTTCCGCACCTCTCCTTGTTCCTGCGCAGAGTCTTCCTTGTCGGGGCCAGAGCTTGTCGGGACAGCCCCCTGCTTGTTGCTAGATTCGCTTGCCGGTGATGCTGGCTCCTCGTCGGCCTCCCTCTCCGCTACCAACGCAGCACTAACCACCTGGTTGGTTGCCGCTAAGTATAGCAACAACTTTTCCTGTGGTTTAGGTGCGACAAGTATAGGAGTGGAGGACAGGTACCGTTTCAAATCCTGCAACGCCGCCTCCGCTTCCGGAGTCCACTTCATGGGACCTGCCTTCTTCAAGATTTTGAAGAAAGGTAGGGCGCGTTCTGCGGATTTTGAAATGAACCTACTGAGGGCAGCAACGCAACCTGCAAGCCTTCTAACATCTTTGACGCGCTTCGGGGCTTCTATCTGCTCGATGGCTTTGATCTTGTCGGGGTTGGCTTCAATCCCCCTCTGTGATACAAAGAACCCGAGAAGCTTGCCGGAGGGAACTCCAAAGACGCACTTCTCGGGGTTCAGCTTGAGCTGTATCCTGCGCAGGTTCTGAAATGTTTCTTCCAAGTCTTGAATCAGTGTTTCTTTGCCCTTGCTCTTCACCACGATGTCATCCATGTAGGCTTCTACATTCCTGTGGATCTGTGGCTCAAAAGCAGTGTACACTACCCTTGCAAAAGTTGAGCCTGCATTTTTCAATCCAAATGGCATGCGGATAAAGCAATAGGTGCCACATGGAGTGATAAATGCAGTCTTCTCTTCATCTTCCTTGGCCATGAAAATCTGATGATAGCCTGAGTATGCATCAAGAAAACAGAGTAGCTCACATCCGGCGGTGGAGTCAACGATCTGGTCAATGCGCGGCAAAGGGAAGGGATCCTTGGGACATGCTCTATTGACATCAGTGAAGTCTATACACAGTCTCCACTTCCCGTTGGCCTTGCGCACGACGACTGGGTTTGCCAACCACGTCGGATGGATCACACCTCTAACTAGGCCTGCTGCCTCTAGTTTCTTGATCTCCTCATTGATGAACTCTTGGCGCTCCACGGCTTGCTTCCTAACTTTCTGCTTGATGGGCCGCGCATGAGGACAGACAGCAAGCTTGTGCTCAATCACCTTCCTGGGAACACCGGGGATGTCAGATGGTTGCCAAGCAAACACATCGACATTCGCCCGCAGGAAGGCGACGAGCGCGCTTTCCTATTTGCTGTCAAGGGTGGCACTGATGGTGAAGGTACCACCAGTGCCATCCTCCTTTGCGGACACTTTCTTGGTTGCCGGAGGAGCAGCCATTCCTTTCTTGCTCTTGCCGGTGGAGCTCGATGGAACGTCCTCGACGGCGGCGCAGCACTCCGAAGAGGTGCGGTTGCCGGAGTGGGTCCCAGAGCACTTGCCGGACTTGGTCTTCGTCTTCTTCCCCCCGAGAGCTTCAGCGGCAAGAGTATCCTTCTCGGCCGCAGCTGCCGCATCCCGGTAAATCTTGTCGGCGCAGATAAGTGCATCCTTCTTGTCGCTGTGGACAGTGATGACGCTTATCGGCCCCGGCATCTTCAGCACGTTGTAGGCATAGTGGGAAGCTGCCATGAACTTGGCGAGGGCGGGACGGCCGAGTATTCCATTGTAGGGCAACGGAATATCAGCTACGTCAAAGGTGATGCGCTCAGTCCTGAAGTTGAGCTCCCCGCCAAAGGTCACCGGCAGAGTAATCTTTCCCTTGGGCTTGCTCCTTCCCGGGTTGATTCCTTGGAATGAACCGGTCTCTTCGAGCTCGCCGTCTTGAATCTGGAGCTTCTTGATCACAGCGGAGGAGATCAAGTTCAGCCCGGCCCCGCCGTCAACCAACATTTTGGTGACCTTGAGGTTGCGGATGGTGGGGGAAACCAGCATCGACAAGCACCCGACCGCCGTGGTGCGGTCAGGGTGATCCTCAAGGTCAAAAATGATGGGCGTGCTGGACCATTTGAGGAGCCTGCGCGACTCCACGGGCGGCTCCACTGCATTCACCTCACGCACCCACTGTTTCAGCTGGCGGTGGGAGGTGTGCAGGGAGGCGCCACCGTCGACGCACAGGACCTCCGTGGCCTTCTGGAACTCCTGCTCGCTGTTCTCGTCGTCCTCCATGTCTTCATCGTCGTCTTCGTCGTTGTCGCGGCCCCGGGGAGGTCGATCTCCTTGCCGCTGCTTGGCCTTGCCGCGGCGTCCTCCCCGGCCATTGAATGGCCGCTTCTTGCTGGGCTCTTCCCCGCCACCTTGGGCCTTCTCCTTGTCGCGCCTCTCGTACTCAGCTTTTTGCTGCTCGACGAGGTACTCGACGCGCTTGCAGTTGGAGAGGTCGTGGCCCTTGGTGCGGTGAATCTTACAGTATTGCTTGTCGGAGCTACCCGGCTTGTCGGCCGCCGCCGCAGGGGCAGGCTCCTTGCCGGAGCCGCCGGCCTGCGCTTGCTTGGCGGGGGCCTCCTTGCCGGACTTCTCGACGGCAAGCACTTCCTTCTTGCCCTTCTTCCTGTTGTTCCGCCGCCGGCTCTTCTTTGCCGGGGCGGCGTCGTCGCTGTCGCTTCCCCCTGCGCCAGCATCCTCCCCGGGGAGTTTCCTCCCCTCTTCCGCACGGGCGCACTTGTCGGCAAGAGCGTAGAGCTCGCTGACGTCCCTGATCTTGGTCATTGCCATCTCCTCACGCATGCGGCGGTTACGCACGTTCTGATGGAACGCGCTGATAACCGCAGCAGGGTGAACGTCGGGGATGTTGTGCTGTACCCGGCTGAAGCGTTGGATATACTTGCGCAGGGGTTCGCCTTCCTTCTGGGCCAAGATATGGAGATCGCTCTCCTGGCCATGGGGTTTGTGGCCGCCGGTGAAGGCGCCAACAAACTGATGGCAGAGGTCGGCCCAAGAAGAGATGGAGCCTTCCGGCAAGTGCATGAGCCAAGAACGGACGTTCGGCTTCAGCACGAGCGGGAAGTAGTTGGCTAGGATCTTCTCGTCGCGCCCCCCGGCAGCTTGCACTGCGATAGTGTAGACGCTGAGAAACTCCGAGGGGTGCGTCTTGCCGTCGTACTTCTCCGGTACGTCGGGCTTAAAGTTCTTCATGCTGGGCCACTGGACGCGCCGCAGCTCGCGGGTGAACGCAGGGCAGCCTGCCGCGTACGGCAAGTCGCCTGGTTCACCGGGCGCGGGTGCGTCGACAGTGTTCCCAGCTCTCTTGTCAGATTGTCGCCGAGCTTCTCGGCGGCGCTCGATCGTGGTCCGAGCGTCTTCATCTCGCCGATCGTCGAGGACCTGGCGCTGGTCCCGACGGGCCCGCGGGTCCGACGAGGCTGTGGAGCCGTCGTCGGGGTTGTTCCGGCGGGGCGGCGTCTTCTGCTTCTGCGGCGGGGAGTGCACGCTTGTCGCACCCCCGGCAGTCTTGTCGCCGATAGCCTTCGTCTTCTCAGCCTGCCGCGGCCGTGAGGCCGACGGCTGCTGCGGGGAGTCGTTGTTGGCGAAGTCTATCAGGCTCCGGATTGTGGCCCTCCATTCTTCGGCCTTGTCGGCCGCCGGAGGAAAATCGAGAAGCAGCTGCGCCCTTGCGAGCGCTTCTGCCGGAGTAGTGGGGAACGCGGGCGAGCGGTGCGAGGAGCGGGATACGCTCGGACTTCTAACGACGTTAGAAGGAGCGGGGTCCCGCGCCGGCGCCTTCACTTTGCTTGTGCCCGGACGAGGGTCCGGGGCGTCCCGCGAACCTCCAGTATGGCCTTGTCCCAGCAAGCGGATACCACCTCCCGTGGTATGGCGCTGCGGGGTCGTCGTATGTTGCGATGGACGTGGCGCGTCCACGGAGACCGAGGTCCGGTCATCCGTCTTGTTCTTGGATCTGGTGGCACCGTGAGTGTCCTCGCCGGCAACCACCCTTCCGACGGCGTCTCCCCCGCCCACCGTTGGCTCTGGTGGCGGCGGGTGAGACGCAGACGGGCCTCCGACCTCCGAAGGCTTCTTCTTCGGGGCCATGGAGTTGTCGCTGATGAAGTTGGAGAGGTTGATGAAGAATGCGCCCGCGCGAACGCCGGATCAGGTTCGCACAACCTCGACGCCCCCTACCTGGCGCGCCAAAGATGTCGGGGGAAACTGTCCGCCACGAACACCTATGGGACCGGAGCCCCTTGTCTGTGCGGTACGAGGGCGGAGGGAGCACAAAGAGCAGATCGAAGCAGACGCGCGGGCAGTTTTTACCCAGGTTCGGGCCGCACGGATGCGTAAAACCCTACTCCTGCTTGGTTGTGTATTGAGTGGGACGCTCGGGAGCTTGAAGAAGCAGCTACACCGTGCGTGAGAGTAGTCTAGGTTTCGAACCCCCTCCACGTTGTGCATGGGCCTCCTTTTATAGTGCAAGGGGTCACCGACAGGTGTCAACGTAGGAGAAAGGGGTAAAAATGTAAAAGAGGTGGTAGTTGTAACAGTGCGGGAACAGTGGAGCTACAGTACAGAACAGTGGTCTATACCTACTTTAACAGTGGGGGACAAGGGCATTTAATGCCCGTCGCCGTCGACCCCAAAAGCTCCCGCCTTAGCGTCTCCGTCCGCCATGGCGACGGATTTATCGCCGTGGTGTGCCACCGTGTACCCCAGGCTGCACAGCCATCCGCCACGCGTCCCTGGTTAGACCTCAGGGCGACGCGTGGGCCGATGAGCTGGAGCGCGGGCACACAGCGTGGCCTTCCCGGCAAGCGCCTTGCCGGGGCCTTGATCTTGCCGGGCCCGGGAACGCCGCTCCCCGGGCCCCTTGCCGGGGCGCGCATAGCGCCGAGGCAACGCCTTCTAATCTTCCTGGCAAGCTCCTCTTGCCAGGGTCTTGTGTTAGTGGAACAGCCTTGAGCCTGGTACGGCCTTCCCGGCAAGCTCCTCTTGCCGGGGTCTCGATCTTCTGTTTTGTATACTTTGTTTTTTGAATGGTTTAATAGGAGGCAGGAAGGTCTCCGGCGAGCACGCAGTAAACCTTGCCGCGGGAAGCTGCAACTGCCCGTGCACAAGTTGGGGTACTGGGGTCCCCCTACCTTAGTACACCGACAGTGCGTTGTCGAGCAGCAACCCTCGCCGCCACCGTTGAGGAGCCGGGGTTTCTCTCTTCATGGCGGCTAGAAGAGAGGAGCAGAAGCTGAAGGATAAAGAAGATGGAGGAGTGCGGGGCGCCGTCCCTTCCCTCCGCCCTTTATAAAGGGGCGGGGCTGGAGCTCGACCGCCCCGCTCGGCCAATCAAGACGCAGAAGGCGAGGGGGCTGGGACCGACCCGCCGCCCCAACCAGCGACGGCTCGGTTTCCCGCCTCCACCGCTCGCCACCTCGAACGCATGGAAGGCAAGTGGCGAACGTGCAGGACCGAAGGGACGGGTAAGGCGACCTCTCCCCACCCCATGATCGTGGGGAGTGGTCGCCTAGACGACCGCGCCTCGGCCCCATCCAGTAAGCGGGCCGCGCCTCCACGCCTCCCCCCGTTTACGGGGAAGGCGCGGGCCGCCTCCTTTCGCATTTACTGCGACGTGATGCATGCCTGCGGAAACCGCCCCACGCATGCCGCCCACGTCACGCATGCCGCTCCACCCCACGCCGCGCGCGCGGGTCATGGGAGGCGCAGCGCGCGGAATTTTTACCACGGTGAAAACCGCCCCACCTGCCCACGCATTGTTCTGGGCCTAGCCCAACAACGTGTCGCGCTTATGTGTGGCCCAGGCCCGGGGGCTCCTGTCAGTGTACAAAAAGAGGGGTACACTTTTTGTACCCCTATGACTATGCACGGGCAGTCTGAGCCACGGGCACCACCACACCAAGCATGGCAAGGGAGGTGAGCCGGGGTAAGACCAAAGCTTGATGGAGACTGGAGCAACGCCAGGAACAAGACCACAAAGAGCAAAGGGACAAAGCGGCTTCCCCTGGCAAGGTCCTTGCCGGGAGCCGGCTCTGGCAGCCCCGGCAAGACCCTTGCCGCGGTAGCTCACCCCGCGCCTACGGAGCGGATCACCCTGGAGTCCTCCGCCCCCATGGAGCGAGGATTCGGGAGATATCCTCGTGGTGGCATGCAGATCTTTGTGAAGACATCCAAGATCAAATACAAGTTAAGAAGACGGTGACCCTTGGCGGGATCCGAGCCAAGGAGAACTACAAGGCCCCCGGAAAGCACCTTGTCGGGGATGACAGCAGGCGCCACGACAGGACCCATGCCAGAGCCCCGACAAAGCCCTTGCCGAGGACACCCGCAGGGCCACCAACCAGGTTTCCACCGACCCACGCAGCTGCCGACCCGACCAGCTGGACAGGCTCCTACGTGGCAACCCACAGATCTTCGTGGAGACCCGCCGTTGCGCCACCTCAGTTGCCTGTCTGCCTACATGGCACCTCAGGCACTGCTGGCCAGGGCGCGTGTCCACACGAGGAGGAGCGGCGACGGACAAGACGGACGTCTCCCCCCGTCCCCGATAAAGCAAGGACACCTAAGCTAAGCGCATTAAATGCGCCTTGTCCTGTAATGCGAGGGATAACCTCGCATCACTGTACCCTTTCCACCTCCTGTGTGCCACTGTGGTGACCCCTTTTCCCTATAAAAGGAGGCCCGAGGCGACCAGGAGGAGGATTCGGCTTTTTAGAACTCCTCACGACTCTGTTGGAGCTCCTCACTAGCTGAAGAACACAAGCATATAATCCACAAAGCAGGAGTAGGGTTTTACGCATCTTTGCGGCCCAAACCTAGGTAAAGGAACCGTGTCCTGACTGTTAGATCCGCTCTTCTCTCAACCCCGTGCCCCGCAACCGTAGTAGGTATTCTTGTGATCCCATAGGTGTCGATCCAAATACACCGACAAAGTGTATGCCACAATCTTCTTGCCCTGCATTAGCACACCACCAAGTCCTTGAAGAGAAGCATCACAGAATACTTCATAGGGCTTGGACTCATCTGGAGGAGTAAGAACTGGAGCCGAGATGAGTTTTTCTTTGAGAGTTTTGAATGCCACATCACAATCAGGAGACCAGTTGTACTTGACATTCTTCTGCAGCAAGTTGGAGAGAGGCTTGGCAATCTTGGAGAAGTTCTCAACGAACCTTCTGCAATAGCTAGCAAGACCAAGGAAGCTTCGGAGTTGCTTGACGTTCTGAGGGGGCTCCCAGTTGACAATCGCTTCAACTTTTTCGGGGTTGACCGCAATACCGTCAGCGGAGATGATATGACCCAGATACAAGACCTTATCAAGCCAGAATTCGCACTTGGAGAACTTGGCATAGAACTTATGTTCACGGAGTCTGTCGAGAACCAGACGGAGGTGCTTTTCATGATCCTCTTCATTCTTGGAGAGACGAGCACAAATTCGTTGGTGTAGGGGTTGAAAATGTAGTGCATCATTCTCGAGAAGGTGGGTGGAGCATTTGCGAGGCCAAAAGACATGACTGTGTATTCATAGGAGCCGTAGCTTGTTCTGAATGCAGTCTTGTGAATATGTTCTTCACGGATGCGGATCTGGTGATAACCCATCCGGAGATCGAGCTTTGAGAAAACTTTAGCTCCTTTGAGCTGCTCGAACAATTCATTGATGTTGGGTAGCGGATACTTGTTCTTTATTGTCTTCTTGTTCAATGGCCGGTAATCAACGCAAAGGCGCGCCGTGCCATCCTTCTTGTTGACAAATATGACACCACAGCCCCAAGGAGAAGTGCTAGGCCTGATTAGACCCATACGCTCTTGCTCATCGAGCTGTTTCTTCAACTCCTTCAACTATTCAGGGGAAAGCTTGTACGGACGCCGGCATGCTGGCTCAGAACCAGGCTTGAGTTCAATGACGAATTCAACTTGACGATGCGGAGGCATGCCTGGAAGCTCTTCAGGGAAAACATCTTCATATTCATTAACCACCGGAATTTGAGAGATGGCATTAATCTCGCCCTTGTCATTGTGAGAGAATAGCCTGATTGTGTTATCTCGAGAGGCGAAGATAATCACGTCTTCGTCGGAATGAGTAAGCTTGATTTCCTTATTTGCACAATCAATGTGAGCATCGTGCTGGGAAAGCCAATCCATCCCAAGAATAAGATCAATGTCGGAGTTGCCGAGAACAACCGGAGAAGCCAGAAAGCGTAATCACCCATGCGAATAGATATGTCTGGAACATGCACCCGAGAGGACATTTGCAATCCAGGAGAAATAATGTTCAAAGGCTTTGGCAACACTTGAGTGACAAATTCATGCTTGGCAACAAATGGTCTTGAAATGAAAGAAAGCGATGCACCCGAATCAAAGAATACTTTTGTAGGAATAGAGTTAAGTAGAAGATTACCAAGTATCACATCTGAAGAATTCTCTGCTTGAGCTGCATTCATCAGATTCACTCTAGCATGCTTGGGATTGTGCTTGACAATAGAAGTACTGACAGGTGGAGGAGGCGGAAGGCGCCTTGGGTTGGGGCACTTGTTAGCATAGTGACCCTTCTGGCCACACTTGTTGCAAATCACTTCTGAAAGAGGACGGTGATAAGGAGCACTTGACTTTGAAGCTTGAAAGTGGTTCTTGGACTGATTGCTTGGGTTGGGTGGGTGGGAGAAACCACAGCCACCAGAATTCCTGTTGTTGTTGTTGGGAGGTCGGATCACTGGAGGAGGTGGAAGCCAAAACTTCTGTTGCTTTGCGACTACTTGGGATGAAGAGGAGGAGTGAACAGCATCTCTGATCCTCTTTTTGGAAGCTTCCATCTTGAGCTGGGCTGCCTCTTGCTTAAGTGCCATGTTATAGAATTGATCAAACTCATCAGGCTCGAACAAGGTGAGAGCTAGTTGGAGTTCATCCTTCAGACCACCACGAAACTGATAAATCTTGCTCTTGGCATCTGGGATGTCTTGCTTGGCATAGCGGGCAAGGTTCTGGAACTTGACATTATATTGGTAGACAGTCATTGAGCCTTGCTTCAGGTTGCAGAATTGCTCACGCATACCCTCGATGACACTTGTTGGAATGTGGTGAGAGCGAAAGTCCTTGCAGAAGTCATCCCAGGAGATTACACGTCCCTCTCTGGATTCTTTGTACTGCTGCCACCAATCAGCGGCTTGGTCCTTGAGTTGGAAGGCTTCAAACTTCACATAGTCCTCGGGCCTGACGTTACTGCACTCGAAATGCTTCTTGATATTTGTTATCCAGTCTTCAGCATCTAGAGGGTCCACACAGTAACTGAATTCCTTTGGTTGCTTTGCCAGGAACTGGTTGAGCATAGCAAAGTGAGGTTGGTTGAACAAATTGCCTTGGCCTTGGTTCCCATGAGCACCCTCATTTGCTTGATTTGCTTGAATGTTCTGCATCATTTGCATAAGCATCTGGGTGTTCTAGTTCGTCGCTTGCATAATTGCTATCCAGGCCTCAGACGGAGGAGGAGGGGAAGGAGGACGATCAGGAACCTCTTCACCCTCTGGGTTAGCGCTGGGAACCCTTTTAGGAGCCATCCCGAATGAGATGACAACTATTAGTCATTGATTGAAAGAATATATAAGCTGAATGAACGGCTAGAAATTGCAACATAAGTCTTCACAAGAACATTTGAACAAGATGAACGAATGTAATCCACATTTTAATAGTAACAACAATCTTCACGAGAAGCCACTTGGGAGAACAAAAGGTAAATAAAAACAACAAGGAGCAAATAGAACAAATACAAGATAGAAGCTTCGTTCGAGATATTCGTGCTGAAAGCCTATGGAACGTGTTACAAAAGGGTTTTGCAATCCCCGGATCAGCATAGCTAATGACCCTTTAAGATGCAACTCCCGATCGGAACAACGGCCATAAAACTACTTCACTCAATGTAGAACCCCGAACCCCATATCATGCATTCGTTGGAAGAATGGCTACGAACTACAAGATGAACCCACCTATCAATTTCCGAAAGTTTCCAGTTATGCAATCAGGTGTTGGGGATACAGGGGAAGCATCGCGCACTCAACTCTAATCCTACATCCAGCTGTATCCATCCTTCAACACATAACCAGTTATTTCCGGAAACCATCTACCTCGGACTTTCGAAACGCATCTACTATACAAGCTATGGCAATACTCCCGAACTACCTCCCCAGTACTGTGTGATGTCGGGGTTATCTTGCCACTAACCGCATAGGAGAGTTTTCGATGTCGGCCGTCTTAAGTATTCCAGAACTGCTGCGATATATTTGTGACGACAACACCTCGGAGCTCAACTCCCCGGGACACTACCACAACCCCTAAATGACAGGAGGCATCGAGAACAATGTTCTCGTCACAAAGATATCGGAACAATGCAAACAATACTCGCGTGATTCCTAAAAAAAATTGGTCAAATTTTTGAGAGTAGAAGAGACAAGAGCAATCGTCAGGAGTCCTCACCAGAGTGAAAAGAGATGAGGAGCAAAAGAAATCCTACTCTCCGATCTATATATATAGGACTCAAAACATTTTAAGTGTGTGCCTAGACTCAACCGTCAACGGTTCGATCAATCAGTGGGGGCTTCTAGGTCGGAGAAGGCTCTGAATACCAACTTGTAATGCCCAGGATGGGACTATACCTCCTACGTGTCGAGGCACGACTTAAAGGTATAAGCCCATTCTGGAATGATCTCAAGTTCGGTATCTTTGCACGACTCATGTAAAAATAGGGATGAAAATGCAAAAGGATAGTTGGCTTACACTCTCCACATCACACAATACATTACATAACAAATCATTATCCAAATAACATCACAACCCGACTACGGGTGAAGATCCAAATGAAAGATACCAAAAACATAAAGCCACAAGTATGAATCACCCCTACTAGAAACCACTACTGATCATCAGGATAGTGCACATAGTATCGACTACGTTCTTCAACGTACTCCCAGTACAGCTCTGTGTCGTCACCTGAGTAGTTCACCATGGTACCTGCATCTGGTGTGGTGTAGAAACTGTGAGCCATGGAGGACTCAGCAATCCCGTTCCCGGGTAGGAAAAATATCTAAGCCTTGGGTGTGGAACAAGGCTGAAGAAAGATAAAAGGTTGTAGCCGCACTAGCACTAGCTTACGTGCTAAGAGCGAGAAGAGAAGTGCCACGAGCGACAAAGTGATCAATAAGTGATCCTATCTAAGCACGTCAAACATAACCCCACCGTGTTCAATTCCCGAACCCCTTTCGGAAAATGACCGTCACGGTTACTCACGCTGGTAGTGTGTTCTGAACATGGTGTCAAGTTTTCTACAACCGGGTATTAACAAATTCCCATCTGCCACATAACCGCGAGCACGGCTTTCGAAAGTTCAAAACCCTGCAGGGGTGTCCCAACTTAGCCCATGACAAGCTCATGATCCGCGGAGTCGCAACTCCAAGGTGGGAAGGCCCGAGTATTCTCGGAATCTCGTGCTCAAGATATTCCGACATAGGTAAAACTAATCCAGCAAGACCTCCCGGCGTGCCAACACCCTGACAGTAGCCTCGCGTATCTAGTCTCAGGCCACGACCGGATGAGCAGTACGTACAGCAACCGAAGACCCCAGCGAACTGGGTGGCACCGCAAGTGGCTCTAGTTTGGACCAACACTCAAATCGAGCACTGGCCCAGGGGGGTTGATTAATTAATCCTCGGGTTAATTACTCCCTCGGCAAGTTTTAGTTGTTAGGCAAATGGAGTACCAATGTTGGGCCTCGCTGGAAGAGTTTTTGCGCTAAGCAGGTTATCGAGGGGGTCCCATAACCCCAACCATGTTAGGAACGCATAATCGAGGAACATAACACCGGTTTATACGGTTCCTAGGGTGGCATCAGTGGAACAAATCACCAAGCAAGAGGCTGAGCCTTCCACCCATTACCAATATATAGATGATTTAGTTTTAGAGTTTATATAGTGTGATATCCCAACAAAAAGCTTCAACATGAAGCAAGAATCTTCTAATCTTCTCCTGCAACTAGCAATGCTATAAGAGGGGCTGGGCGAAGCTTACTTAGCCAATCAAAGGTTTGCTAGGTTGGGTGGTTAGACAGATGCATGGTTACAATAGGAGGCTGACAAACAAACATGGGCATCGAGGCAAAAAGCTAAAGAGCGAGACTTCTAGCAATAGGCAAATATAGTAATGATATCTGGGTCAGGTCATCTTGCATGTTGAGTCGTCGATGGGATCGTAAGACGGCTCCTCGTACTCAACCTCGGTAGTAACCTCGTTCTCGTTCTCGGTCTTGGCTTCCGGCTCTACTCAACACAAGAATACAACGAGGCAGAAAATTAAACAAGGTGCAAAGCAAAAGCAACATGATGCAAGTATGATGCACTTAGGATGCACTGCAGATGCACTTATGATGCATTACATGTCAACGTAGGAAGCACACCTGAACAACACAAGAACAAGAGAATATGCTCAAGCAAGTAGGATGCAAGACAAGTCTCTAAAGGATGCAAAACATGGCAAGGTAGGAAGCACAGAGAAAGAACATAAGAACAACAAGTTTAAATGAGGCCGGAATCCACATATAGCGAATCCGGTAAGTCCTCATATGCATAAGTTGAAAATGGTCCAGATCTGAACAAACCTTAAGTTAAAGTTGTTAAACAGCAAGTTAACAGGCACCATGATGATCTACGCAAAATTCTAGTCAAGTTTCATATAAAGTTTGTTTAATTCGGAGCTACGGTCTAGAAGATATGATCAAAACAAGATAAGCATGGCAACGGTGCAAGATGCACCCAAACATCAAGCAAACATACTCCAAACATGTTAACAAGATAATATTATGAATCTACATGCAAAATCACACAAGTTTCATGTAGGGCACGCTCAAAACGGAGCAACGGACTAAAAGATCCACCCGAAACAAGAAACAATGCAAAGCTGAAATTAACAGCCACATAGCAACTTTGGAGCAAGAAATATATACTCTATAGCACTCAAACATGGTGAAAAGAAGCATGGACATGAAGTAGACATATCCTACATCAAACAACTCCATTGGAGCAACTCCATAGGAGGCATGGATCCATAGCAACAAGCTACAACATTTTGATCATGACGTTAAGAACCTGACAGAAATATTTTATAGCAACTTGGGAGAAAGAAATAAATAAGCTACAGCAACCCAAATGAGCAAGTAAGGGCATGAATGGATAGACAACAACATATACAGCAAGGAATAATCAATGGACACCCCAAAACTAACATGGATTTGCCTAGGGCATCTAGCAAACCTAGCATCAGGATATGACAGATTCCAGACTTAGCCGAAATTTCACTAAGTGTTAAAACAGTAACATTAGCATGGCATGTTTGCGAGAATGTTTAAGTCACCTCAAGGCATATCATGGCAAAATGTTTACACCACAGCAAAGACCACATGATGAAGATTCTAAAACATCTAGGCATGTGACAAGGGGACAAACACAACAATAGCAACAAGCTCTTCAACTAGGCATCTCGTAACAAGTTACAAAACCGAACAGACACATGCACTTCTGCAACAGAGATAAACATGGCAATATGAACTCTAACATGCATGCTACAACAACCAACATGTAGAGCATCTCATGATGAACATTTTGACATATTATTTGCTTCATTTGGATAAACATGCACCAAGTTATCACATCTCAAACATGGCATGAAAATAACAAGTAGCAGCAGTTTATATCAAGTAGCACTTTTGTCATGAAGATTAAGACATCTAGATGTACTCCAACAAGCATGACACAATGGAACAAAACGTAGTACACATCACCACGATCATTTTGACATATCATATGCACAAATCGGACATACACACAAAAAGTTATCGCCATGCAAAGATGCCATCACACAACAAAATCAACAAAAGACTTAGAGGCAAAAGTCAACCTCAGATCTGGATCGGGCTTAGCGGATCGGGCCGGAGGCGGGTCGGGTTGCGGGTTGCGGAGCGGGTTGCGGGTTGGACCCGCTAGGGTTTCGCCCGCGGTGGATCTGGCGACGGGCGCTACTGATCTGGAACTGATGACGGCCGGCGGCGGCCTCACTCCGGCGAGAGCGGCGGGGCTCGGCAGTGGAGGTGGCCGGCGGGGGCCCGGCGGGGGCGCCGGCGGGGAGGCGTGGCGGGGCGCCGGCGGCGAGGCCCGGAGCGGCGACGGCTGCGGTGATGCAGTCGGACGCGGCGGCGGCCGGTGGCAGGGCGGCGCCGGCCGATGGAGAGGTAACGGCGGTTGAGCTGCAGTCCTGCGCGGCGGCGGGGTGGCGCGCCCGCGACGGAGGGGACCGGGGTCACCAGCGGGTCGCGTCCTGCAGCGGCGGCGGCGTCCGGGCCGGGCGGGCCCCGGATGGGCTCCCCGGGCCTGGCGCTCAGGAGAGAGGAAGCTGGACACGTGGTGGCCTGTGATAGGTGCGGCCGTCGGCTGGACGCATCCGGCGGCGGTCGGACGTATCTGGCGCGGCGGGGAGGAGTAGAACTAGGGTTTCGGACAAGAAAAAGACATGGAGGGACGTTTTTATAGGCACAAGGAGCTAGGAGAGTCCAAATGGGGAGCGGTTTTCGGCCACGCGATCACAATTCGACGACCGAGATGATGGGAAGGGTTGAGCTGGGTTGGTGGGCTGTTGTGGAGGGGGTCTTGGGCCTCAAAGAAGAGGGTCTTTTAGCCCACTAGGTTAACTGTTGGATTACCAGACGAACTCCAAACGCGACGAAACTTGACACGCGCCTACACGTACCAAAACAACATCGCACGACAAGACTCACGTTATTCCGGAAACGTTACACGACCACACATGAAAGAAGGACACGGGGATGCCACGGGCACGTGTGAGAGCGTCAGAACTCGAAACGGACAACAGGAAGAGATGAGTGGGACCGGATGCAAGTGACAACACAAATGAATGCAATGCACATGACAACATGACATGGATGAAATGCACACACGCACACGACAAAACGACGAAACCCGAAAAGAAAGAAGAGCCCGGAAAGGAATTGATGAAGCCAAAGTTTATATATTGCCATATTGGGAAAGTGTTACATCTAGGGCATTACAGAGGATGATGATGAAGAGCAAATCATAATAGTTATGCAGCCAAGGTACACGCGTGTCTTTGAAACATTTGGCCAGCGGATCAGAACGGATGATATAGCTCCTCCACAAGCCAATGTTGAAACCCAGCAAGTTCGGCAAGTTCATGAGCAAACGATTCGTCAACGAAGAGACAGTGGAATTCCACCCAGGCCGCCTACTACGCAACAAAAGAATCGAAGCAAATCAAGGAGAGCCACAAGCAACCAAAAAAGTAAAGTTCTCAACACTTCTGCCTCCTCGCGATCCTAAATTACACAGATCTGTTGTCACTCCTCCATGCCCAATAAACATCGGTGAGCTGCAAACACCGTTAGAGAAAAAATAGTACACGCATGTAAGCTTACTTGCCTAACTATTGCAGTTCATTTACGCATTCTTTCAACTTGTGCATTCTCATTAACAAAAAAACATTCCATATTGTGATGCAAAATGAGAACATGCTCCAAGAACTTGTGCCTGTGAAAGGTATGCAATTCACATCATACGCTGCGGCGCAAAACTTGTACAACACGTATGCGAGGCATGCAGGCTTCGGCACACGCAAAAACGGCGGATACAAAACAAACAGCTACATAGTGTGCTCAAAGGAAGGCAAAAGCAAGGAAACTATCACAGATTATGACAGAAAGGGAGAGAAAACAACAAACAGGACTGGCTGCAAGGCGAGAATCAGAGTGAAAAAAATCAAGGATGTGTTTGTGATAGCAGAGATTGAGCTCAATCACAACACAGGATGATTGAGAGCCCGGCTATGCTTCTGCACATGCACTCACATAAGACGGATGATCCGTTACTTGATAAACTAGTGAAGGACATGAAGAGCGAAAACCTGACGCACACGCAGATGATGTCAACCCTGACAAGAATGTCAGGAGGGCTGCACTTTATGGGGCGCACTAGCCGTGACTGGGTGAACAAGTACGTTCACTAAACAAAAACAACATCTCGTCTATTTGATGCAGTTCACTTGTGCATTTCTGTATGTCTTTAATGTTGCAAGTATATTATTATTTCGAACTGCAGGAAGCACCAATTCGCGAGGGAGGAAACAGAAGACTATGTGAAGAAACTCCTGGCTTTCTTTGAGAAAATGCAGCAAATAAACCCGGAGTTCTTCTATGATTACGACAGAGATGTCGATAACCATGTGCGAAACATCTTCTGGGCGAACGCGAGCTGCCGGGGATCCTACAAAGATTTTGGAGATTGTGTCACATTTGACACGACCTACATGACCAACAAGTTCCACAAGCCTCTGGCCGTCTTCGTTGGAGTCAACCACCACCTCCAAAGTACAATATTAGTTGTGGCTCTCATCAGAGACGAAACAATACCGACTTTTGAGTGGGTGTTCCGGACGTTCTTGCGTTGCATGAACAACAAGCCACCAATCTGCATACTTACAGGTATGCTAAATAATGGGTTTAAATAACACTGCAGTTCACTGCCAAGTTTTGTAGTCCATTTCTTCCATCCAACGAAAAATCAGCAAAAGCAGAAAAAGATATGCAGTTCTCTCAATAACTCACTCCTTGGTTTTTCAAAAACATGCAGATCAATGCCCCTCCATGGATGTCGCGATAAAAAGTACGCTAATAGGCACGCTGCACAAGTTATGCCATTGTCATATACTGAAAAAATACAAGGATCACCTGTCCTTGCTGTACAAAGTGTATGAGACATTCAAAGATGAGCTGACCTCAGTTCTCAACCACCCGCTAATGCCATCAGAGTTTGAACGCGCTTGGCATGAGCTCATGGAGAAGTATAACCTGCAAAATGATGAAATTATGAAGGCGCTCTGGACAGACCGAAAATAATGGATATCAGCTTACTACAAGGAGGTGTTCTGTGCACGGATGACGTCGACACAAAGAAGTGAAAGCATGAAACGGATCTTGAAGAGGAACTTTGTCAAGGAAAGACACGACCTACACATCTTTGCATCGCAGGTGGATAGGTGCATCCAGACAAGGAAGGGCGTCGAGCACGCAGAGACCATAGCTAACGAGGTATATAACCAGAGCAAAGTTTTTAAGCTGGATGAGCAATTAATAAACACTACTCACTTTCTTGATTTTTGCTGTGAAAAACAACTACTTAACTGGTTTTCTTTGTTTCACCGACGGAAATAAAAGACTACTACTCAGTTTGGTTTCGAGGTTCAGCTCTCCAAGATTTACACCAGGGCGGTCTTTGCTGACTTCAAGCAAACGCACTACCGCAGCACTGCATTCAGATCAGAGCAGTCCCCTGACAACCCGACGAAATATTTGGCTCGTGACTACAACCAGTCTGATGATTTTGATTGGGCAAGACACGAGTTCCAGGTAGATGCTGATGTGACGAACGGTATCTATGAATGCGAATGCAAGCTGTGGACACACACAGGTCAGTGAGACAAGAAACAAAAATAAGCACACAAAAAACATAATGAAGTTCACTTATTGCTAGTAGCAAGAGATGAAAACAAAAAAACCTTAGTGAAGTTCACTAGAAGAGAAAACCAGGACGTATTTATAATGCAGTTCACAATCCAAAATTGAATGTTGCATATTTATGTGAAGTTTTCTGACATGAACAACCGAAAAAATTATTTGTTGCAGGCCTGTTCTGCGTGCACATCATTTGCATGTTAGATCAGTTGCGGGTGGACAAGATACCTGAAGAGTACATATTGAAGAGATACACACGGAACGCGCGCCAAAATGCAACTTTTGACCGCAGAGACTATGAGCAAACTGCTCCAGATGGGAGTTCGATGTTCTGCCGTAGGAGACTACTTGCAGAAACAGCGATGGACCTGGCAAACAGGGGTGTCAAATCGGATAGAGGGTACAACAGAGCTTTAGCTGGGATGAGAGCACTCATACAAGAAGTCGACGTACTAAACGAAGAAGAAGAAGCAGAGAACATCAGGGATGCGTGGAGTGAAGAACAAGGAGAGGAGCGCGAACATGCCGCTGATGGTGAAGCTCATAATATGGATGACATAATTCTTCCCCCACCTGTTTCAAACACAAAACGGAGAAAGAAAGAGAGCAAATCAGCCAATAAAAAAGCTGCAGCAAATGAAAAAGGTCCTGAAAAAAATAGCAAGCCTGAGCCAGAACTGGACAGCGAAGGAAGACCACTGGGGATAAGGATGTGCAAATCATGCAATAAGATTGTGGGACACAACTCAAGAACATGTAAGGAGAGGCTAAAAAAATCCAGGCTGGAAATGCCGCCACAGATCACCAAGCTGACCAACAAGATGATATGACAAAGAGAAGACTATGTAGCGCCTGCAACAAGAGAGAGAACCATAACGCGAGAACTTGTCCAAATAGAACAGAAGAAAAAGATGAAGAAGATGACGAAGAAGATGCTAACAAAGAAGAGAACGAGGAAGAGAGCGAAGCTGATGTAACTGAAGAGGAAGATGAGGAAGCAGAAGAGGAAGATGAGGAAGAAGAAGAAGAAGATGAAGACATCGAAGAACCATCATCAAAAATGAGGGGGAAAGGCAGAATGCAGAATCCAGCGCGTAGGCAAGCATCACAGTCACACGGTCGCGTTACGAGGGGTAATGCGAACAACAAGAACAAAACAGAAGCAGCAACAACCATTAAAACAAATGCAGTGCAGAATTTGAGAAGAAGCAGCAGGAAGAGGACATAGCTCAACACATATACAGTTTTACCTTTTAAATATATTAACTTCTTCCTTTTATATATCATATCGTATATGAGATATAGCTTGTGTTCAGTGGACTGCAAAAAAGGAATTCAAGATGTAATATTGAAGTTCAAAATGAATAGATATAACATAAAACATATATACTTTGTGATCAATGTGCTGCGGGGGTATGCTTGATAAAATGCAGTTCTCTTCTATATGAAAGAAATAAGATGAGAATGTCATTCTCAGAATGAAGTTCTCTTCTATATGAAAACCCTGAGATCAGAATGTCATTTTGAGAATGCAGTTCTCTTCGTCGTATAGAATCTGAGATGACAAAAACAATATAGAATGCAGTTAGAAGAAAATTCTATAGAGTGAGACTAGGCTTCACGTACAGTGCAGTGCAGTGTGGTGCGTTTAAAGCTTACAGTGTAGTGCGCTTCGAGTATACAGTGCAGTGCGCTTAGTGCAAAAATGTAAAAACTGAGCTCTCACTTAGCAGACACAGTTGATTTTTTGTCTTCTAATACAATTTTTCCAAAATTTTGAAACTCGACGACAAACACGTTCAATTCCTCTTTGCTGTCCCATGTGATAAGGTGAGATGCAGTGCGGATACGTATATTTAAAAAAACTTGGCTGCTACTCATATGAGTGAATGCAGTGCGCTACGAACATGTTACAATTCACAGGAGGAATTGGCTGAAAGCTCCATTATGTACATATTTGACATTGTCACTGTCTGCCACAAAAGAAAAACACAAAACTAACTAGACCGGAATATACAAAAGCACACGGCATGGTGTGAAAAGTTTTGCAGATCGAGAACTACACACAGCGACATACATACTGTTTACAGAAAGTTTTGGAGCACACACGAAAAGACATCAACACACATAAAAGATCTGCTATCATTCTATGCCTCATCCTGCTCCTGCGAATCCAGTTTTGGAGGAAGGCGAAGAGAAATGCAGAGATTTCTTAGATCCTCTGGGAACTCGGTGACTACGACCATGTTATCAGGGTGGAACAGGATCAGGAACAAGAACTCGGCCTTCCATTCCTCAACAGCAGCTTCCTGCGATGAAGCAAAAAAAATAAACAAAATACAAGATCATCTACAAAAAGAACTAACAAAAAAATCAAAGAATGAGGAATTATTATTGGGTTAAAAAAAGATACTTACATTACGCTTTGCGAATTTCACAACAAAGCTTTTGCTGTCGTAAAACTGAGCCATCTACAGAACAAAGAAGCCGCACTCGTTGGGGCCCTGTTCAGGGGTGCCCAAAAAGCTAGCTTTCTTTGTAACATCGACCCAGTCTACCGACTCCTTTCTCTTGTACTCCTTTTCTCCGTAAACCTTCTTCAACAATGCAGTCATCCTGATCATTTGGTGAAAATAAAAAAAAATAAAAAATACACATCACAAAACTGTTGTTCGACATGCACACAGATGAAAAGAAGAAGGAGGTGAAAAAGGAAAAAATTTACCATTTCAGTGCGGTCGCTGTGGTATTCAGACTTATGCCACCTCGTTGTTTGATCAAAAGGTCCACTGTACCTCCTAATGTCATGAATATCAAGGGTCTCATGGTGCCTATTCATCGTGTATAGCGAGTAATGCTGGTCTTTCATCCGTGGTAACAGAATCTGATTTTGTTTCATCAAAATTGTTATGGGTTTGATGAGTGAAAAAGGATTACTGGAAAAATGGGAGAGAAAATAAGTACATAAGGCTGAACCAGCAAATCTGGTAACTTACTAATTTGCAATAAAGAAGGTTCTCATCATCACGATCAAAAACTTTGAACTGCTTTACTGCATCGTCAACATTAAACTTGTTGTGGACAAAAGGCAACACAACGTTTCCATCTTTATCTCTATCCGTGTGATCATTCATTTGAAGCACATACTGCGAGTGCGTAATTCACAAAAGAACGTTAATGCAGTTCCCCCTCAAAGTTCACTCTCGCGCTTAATGAAAAACATATCACACTTCTCTAACAGTATGCAGTTCACACTTCTCCAATTTGTTTCATTTAAGATACATGGGTTAACACAATAATGTATGGCAGTTCGGTACATTGCTAAAACAAATTATTAGACATTATTATCTGCAGTTCACTCCAGCAGAAAAAAGGGAAAAAGAGAAATACCATGATAAACAAAGGGGACAGAAGAACGCGTTCGCCAGATCGATAAACCACATTCATATGCTCGTCATTCTTCCAATACCTGATGATATGATCCATCAATTTCGAGTCCATGAAACTAGCTCTCGTGAAAGTTAAGAACATGTAGTCCACATTCACAGTATAGACTTCGATAGGATTCATGTGCATGAAAAGCGCGGACCTGCACAAAACAAACGGCGAGGGTGGGGGATTAGGAACACAAAGGAAAAACACAAAAACATTACACACATTAAAAATAAAAGCGAAAAACTAACGAAAAAAGAACTGACTCGCTGTATTTCTGCCTGAATGGTGTGCTCGTGATGAGTTGCAAGACTTTCCTCATCTCCGCAAGATAGCTGAAACTCGCAGGCTTCAACTTCTGTACCGGAGATCTAAACTTTGATGGCTTCTGCACAGGCCTCTTATTTGATAGAACTAGTGCCTCACTGTCGGTTGGGCGTTCTACAGCTGCGCTCCTGGTCCTCCTACGCACTGGTGGTGGCCTCTCAAAATCATCATCAGTATCTTCAGCATTCGGAGGGCTGACTGCTTTCTTCCCACGCTTAACCTTGACAGGAGATTTCTCAAGAGTTTTTCCATTCGAAGGGCCGGCACCACTCCTCAACCTCTTACACACCGGTTCTTTTCCAAGCTTAACGGGGGGTTCATCAAGGACAAAATTCTGAATCATTGGAGTGTGAACCTGAGTTTCAAACAAGGAAATACCACCTTGGTGTGCGCCTTCGTCAAAGCCTACACAAAAAATGGTTAATGAGCAAAATGAAAAGAATCATCAAGTTCACTAACGAAAGTCATTTTAACATGCAAATGGAGTTCTACTAAAAGCTTAACAAAAGTAGTGGACCTCCCCTTTCTGTATCAATGAAGTTCACTTAATAAAAGGGTGTGTGACTGAAAAAATATAGTAACCTTCTTTAAAAATTAAAAGTGATGTCAGGTCCAGACAGCAATGCGATGAGGTCAGCCAACTATAGAGCATCGCCTTCCTGATGTAGCCAATGTGCTCCTTCCCAAACTTGGCAATCGTTTCACCATCCCAGGTCTACATGAATTGGAACATGTAAAATCCACAATCATGCCTGCAAGAAAACCAAGATAAACACATTACTAATGCAGTTCACTCAATAATGAAGTGCTACTGATCTTAGTAAAACAATGCAGCTCCCTACACACAAAACCGGGGGAGAACAACTAATAACACATTAGTAATGCAGTTCGCTCAAGGGAAAGGTGCTTATAATTTAGTAAAAACAATGCAGCTCACTTTCACAAAAAAACTGAAGGAGGAAAAAGAAAGGAGAACAAGTACAAACCCGTTTCCCTATTGCGGGACATTAACATGAGTCAGCACGAAGCCGTCAAGGGTGGGAGGGTTCAACGGCTCATCGCAGCTTGCGCTGCCATCTTTCCAAACTTTTTTGATGTTCCTGACCATTTTCCTAAAGACAAGATTTGCAGGAGTGCTGTCGGCGCCGTTGTATGAGTCGAGAAACTCAAAACGCTTCTCTCGCAGGTTCAAAGTAACCAAGCAGTAGTGGCCTATCGCGTCCTTCATTGTTGCGGGAGGAGGATCAAATGTTGCAAACATAATATGAATTAAAAAAGAATAAAACAAACCATATGAGAAAATAGAAAAACAGAAAACTTATTTCAAGATGACGAAAATGGTCAAAATGCGTTACCAAGTTTTTCTTGTCCACACGTTCCTCTGCGCTTGAAGAAAACATCATTTTCAAAGCCCTATTTGTGGCACCGCCATTCCAAATGGGATTCTGCCAAAAAGACAAAACCAGAGAGTTAATGAAAATGCTTATAGCACAATAAACTTGGATGAGGGATAAATATGAATTAATGAAAATGCTTACACATAGGTTGTACGGGACATTCATCGTTTGAGATCCTTTGAACCTCTCAGCTAACATAGAGACGCCAATATTTGCGAGGCGCGTGCTTAGTGTTCCATACGACCAAAAAGACTCGCCAACCTGACCGATAGTAATATCACCAAACTCGTCCTTGAATGCAACTAGATGCCTTCAGACAAGAAGAAAAAAGCCCAGCAAAAAGTGATAAGATGGGTGTCCCTGAAAAATAACATATTAAATAACCGGGGTGTAAGACAAAAAATGTCATACTTCTTCTTATTATCCCTCCTAGCCCTTGTAACAGCGTCATATAGCTCATTGTATCTTCTCAGAATAGCTGGATCAATGCTCGAAGGAGTAACAACAGGTAATTCATCATCTGCATACAGAGTGGGAACGATATCAGAGAATAAAACAACACGGTCCATTCGCCCGGGAAAGAACAAAAATAATGGAGTTCGCTTACCTTCGGTTTCAGAATACACTTCTTGCGGCTGCTCAGATCCATCTTCACTGAGCCTCAAGTAATCCAGCCCGGTAATATCATCGTCAAGCGACGCCTGATTGCTCATGTCCTGAGAGAGTCTTGGCTGTTCCTCTTCAGAATCAATCGAAACTGTCTCAGCTGGGACTTTGGTTGTCTCGGCTGGGAAAGCCAGATTGCCATCAGATTGATCGGGGGCGCGAGGGGCGACACAAACTTTCTCAGGCACCTCATCGCCAAGCAACAAAACAGTAGGCCTAATAACACCATCAATGCCAGCGGATGTCCCCGCAGCATCAAATCCAACTCTAGGAGATCCTTCTCTCTCTTCTGCCATTTCAACTGTAACACGAGGAGCTCCTTCTCTCTCTTCATGCTTATCACCATCCAAAATATCCTCCCTTCCTTCTCTCTCTTGTGCCTTATCAGCCTCAACAGAACACTCCCCTCCTTCTCTACCTTCTGCCTTATCAACCTCCGCATTAGGCTCCTCTCCTTCTCTCCCTTCTACAATATCATCCTCCATGGTGCGCTCCGCTTGGATTTCAATATTTAATCTGCAGTTTTGATGAGTTAAAAATAAAACACATTACACAAAGAGAGAATGCAGTTCACTAAGAAAATGGACCATGAAGCTCGCATGAAAAATAAAAATAAAACACAAAATGCAAATTCTCTATACTCACCAGAGAAGCATCGCCTTCCATCTCTTTAGACTTGTCAGCCTCGTCGTCCTTGTCAGCGTTACCCTCTGCCTCCTTCCCATGTATTTTGACGTTTGATTCGCCGTCCTAAAAAACAAAAACAAAAATAAAACTATTATACAAAATGCAGTTCTATAACAAAGCCAACACCAAATCATGCAGTTCACTGCTAAATGCTGATTGTTCTCTAAACAACAACTGCAGTGCACTACCACTACTGGTGCACACTACAAAAAAGTTAAGACTACAGTTCACTGCCACTGTTGGTGCAACTATGATTCTTTGTTTTGGACACTACACAAAATTAAACAATGAAGTCCACTGTAAAAAAAAGGAAGAAATCAAACCTTGTCGATGACGCCTTCGTCAAGAGGATTGTCTTTGGCAGCTTCGTCAACAGGGGACAATGGCCTATCAAACAAAAAATCAGAATCAACACCGTAGTGGTCGTAGTGGTCATCATCACGGCAAGCGTTAGCATTAGAAGATTCTCCTCCACACTGCGAAAAGAACAAAAGGATGCAAAAACAAATAGTCAATGCCACAACACACAGAAAAATCAATAACAAAATAGGTAAAAAAACTGTTCACATATGAAAACAAGACGTACATCCACAGCTGCGCGGTCAGGCAAAGAAGGTCGGACAACATGTTCACGCATGTTCATTTACTTCACAATTACCTCAGCTTCCTGCTCATACCTAGCACACTTGTCATCCTGAGACTGCCTAAACTGAACGAATGAAGACCTAATATTCGTAACTGTTTGCTTAAGGAATTCAAGCTGCCCACGGCCAAAGTTATGAGCGGCCTCGATTTCTGCTTCAGAAGGGCCTTTGCCTTCAGGAAACAATCCAGCAATATTCCTCATCCTGGAACCGGATGTTGGGAAATCAGAAGTTAAATTGATGACCCTATCGAGAAGCTCATCGACCTGAACAAATTTATTGCCGTCAGCAGAAGCCTCGCCAGAAAAACCTCCAGCAGCCGCCCTAGCAAAACCATGAACCCGTCGAATTGGAGAACCCCTAGCAAGAGGCTCACAAAACCTTGCATGCAGTTCGGCAACTGCAGTCCGCTTGTACACAATGTCCCCTTCCGCCTTCCACTGAACAAATTAACAAAAAAAGATGCAGTTCACAAATAAGTACATAAGAGGTTCACATTTAGCATGGCGAAAAAAAGGAATAAAACAAACACAAAGGCTGGCTATGCACTGATCGGCAGCTTGCCAAACTTGTACGTATCCAGGTGTATCTTTCCCTTGACAATAATGTCGACGTTGTGAATCTTCTTCAACTGCTCATGGCACAGTATTGCAGCACGTGGTGTGCGTGTATGCATAACCGATACAGTGCGAAGATTCAATGAATCGAGGTACATGAACAGGGGCACGATGGTGCAACCCTCAACGCAGTTCTGCTTGCTCCCTTCAAAATTCCACTTGTACACAGCGACCTGCAGCTCGTCGCCAACAAGCTGACAAAAGTCCATGCTAGCCATAGATGCAAAATCCAAGTTTTCAACCATAGCAGCAACCCTGGACAACCGAGTTGCAAGGCTGGGGCAAAGCAAGCTCTGGAAAACAATGAGGAAAAAAACCTTCACAGTCTTATTAACCTTCGCAGGGTCCGCAGCTAGCGTGCGAAGTAAAATAAGCAGGTCCATCACATCTATGCTACGAGAACGGTTGAAACCAAGTTCATCCTTCAGATTAGCCAGCGAATCATCATGGCTGCTGTCAGCAGGCCTGGTAGAAGTGTGATAACCCATAGGGAAATCAAAAATGTGATGGACAGCCTCACGATTGATTTCCAGAACCTTGTTTGACCCGCAGTCCAATCTCATCGTATCAGGGTCGATCTTTCCCATCAGCTTGCACATGACAACACGAGAAACATTGTTCTTTACTTTCAGGTCGAAAACAATGCCAAAACCTGCTTGCTGCACCAAAGTTCTGTGCGGCTCATCCAACAAGGCAACAGCTTTGCATACGTTTGGAATGCATAGCCGAACAGTCTTGTTAAAACGCCATTCATGCGCAACATCATCTTCAGACCTCTTCCTCTTGGTACTCTTAGCAATCTACAAAAAAGAATAAAAAATGCAGTTCACATCAGCAACTCATGCGAAACAACTTAAAAACAGTAAAAATAAATAAATAGCGTATACCTTCCTAACATCAACATCGGCCTCATCAGAATCATTGTCCAGCTCTTCTCCAGCTGCATTTTCCCGTGCCAGCTTAGATGGACGCTCAAAATCAACACCCGAGTAATCATCCGCGCGTGTCCGCTTTCCTTGAATCCCGTCCACATCAACCTCAGCATAATTAGGCATGTTTGAGTAATCAAAACGGGGGCTCCGCCGTGGAGAACTTAAACCTTCCTCTGCAACAGTGTTGAGTTTTCTCTTCACATGATTCTTTGCGGAGGCAAACTTAGCAGACTTCTTTGAATCTGCAATCCTCCTTACTATCTCCTTACCCTCATCGAACTTTACTTGCTTCGCCTTATGAGCCTTCTCGAAAGTCTTACCGAGCGCAATCGCTTTCTGCATTTTCCTCTCAACATCAGCTGCAATCTGATCAGGGACCATCCAATCCTATTTAACTGGTTCTGTACCATCAACAGATTGCGACTGGGTTTCACTCAATTCAGGTAGAATGGTGCCCTAATCAGATGTCCCGCCACCGACAACATCGGCTGTGAAATAACGTGTAATCAAATTGTCGGGACCCCGATCCTAAAACACACCGACCTAGCTGTAACACGTCATATCACTTTGCGGCCTCACGCATGGTATCCCCACGGGTGCCACCTTACCTGGCACGGGACCGTTTATGCATTTTGGCACACGTATATGACAGTGTCGCTAGCATCCATATGACAGAAAACCCGGGCCGACATGGCTAGTTATAAACCAAAAGTGGCACTAAATTATAGAGACAGGCATCCATGACCCAGCAACGAACGTGTCGGTCATCAACGTATGAACCCAAGTCGTAGCAAGCTACATGGACTTAAAGGAACAACGCGTGACATTTCCCCTAAGGGACAGACACAGGAATGAAGAAGGACACATGCCGGCCAGCCTACGTGTTCCGAGCAGTAGCAAGCTACCAAGGCTCATTGGAAGCACTAGGAGGCATTTCCCTATAAGATAGGCTACCAAAGGAAAACAACTAGGTGTCGGATCCCACACATACCAAGCATTTCAATCATACACACAATATGCTCAATATGTGCAAATACAACATTGCATCACAACAGAACTCTATGACTCAAAGTACTTTATTTAAAAGGCTCCAAGAGCCATACATAACATATCCATACAGGTAGGGGTCACATGAACCAACACTCAAGTCATACAGTCATACAAGCACCAGCCGAAGCTACATGTCTGAGTACAGACAACTTAGAAAATAAAACAGGCTTGGTGTAGCCTGACTATCTACAAGGCCCTCCACAAGCTCCAGATCTCCGTCTGGGTAGCAAGCTACTCGTCGACGTCAACGTCTATGTAGAACCCATCAGAAGGGGCAGGGTTCTCCTCTGCAACAGTTATTAAGCAAACATGAGTACAAAGGTACTCAGCAAGTCTTACAACAGAACCTATCATACATGCAACATTATCAGCATGGGGTAGTGGAGTTCATAGCAGAAAGCCAGCTTTGACTCTTGGCTAACCTATACTACAACTCTCAACAGATTGCAAGATATTACTACGTACACGAGTCCTCTACTCACCACGACAATACACCACCAAGGATTCTCTTCCGTCATCCTACGAAACGGCCATCCACGGCACTCACACTTGTCTTGAGGTTTATAGTAGTATCCATCAACTTGTCTATGAACTGTAAGAGTAACCAAGTAGTTCGTACCGCGAACAACGGCTATTCGAATATATTGATAACCCTGCAGGGGTGTACTTCTTCACACACGCTTCCCCCACTTATCGCCGTTTACTCGACATGTACTCAGCAACCTTCAAGCGGAAGCCCGGCGAGGGTGTCGGCCACGACCTGACTAACTACACAAGTCTCTCGTCCAGGTTTATCGCCTATTTGGGTTCCATCCGTGGGGAGATCTGGCCGGGGTGTCGCTCACGGCCCCAAACGATGTGTACAGGGTTCCCGAGTCACCAAACGGGCAACCGGTACACCGTGCCACGTACCTGTCGCATCACAGCCCACCCCAAGGGTCAGCGCTGTGCACGACCACCAGTAAACTACAAACACCAGAAACTAGTTGCAACTCCTGGACAGAGATCAAGGGTAATTAATAAGTCGAGAGGGTCAATTAAGGATCCCAATGTGTGGTAGTAGCTGAAACTTGAACCACACTTACAGATCTCGGGTCCTATGGACGGTTCCAATGAAACAACACACCACGTACTTCTACATGGTCTTTCATCGATACCTTTACCAAACATGTTCCACACCTCCTTCCCTTTACCGGTATGATCATTTCACTCTGATCCATCACCCAGATGAACCAGACCTGACACAACTCTAAGCATAGCAGGCAACATAAACAAATAGCATGGTGGATCACACATCACATGGCTCAATCAACTCCTATACATGCTAGTGGGTTTCAACTATTTACTATGCCAATGACAGGTCATGCGAGGGAATAGGGTTCAACTACCGCAGCAAGTAGCAGTTCACACGTTGTTGCCTTAATGCAGTAAAAGAGAGTAGGGGCGAGAAGATGGGTTTGAATTGGAATGATTAATGATTGCTTGCCTGATAGAGTGGTTGTCGGGTACTGCTCTTCAGCTGGATACGCAGAAGTATCCTCGGAAGCAGGACCTAACACGGAGAATATCGGCGATACAATCAATAAACAAACAAATGCAACAATATGATGCATGCTCATGATATGGCAAGATGCATGTGTTTTGGGCTAATGCAAATATAACCAGAAGGGTTTGAGCCCATTTGAATCAAAGATTCAAATTGAAACTCAAACTATTATTTATTTAAGTGCATTAACTCGTTTTAATGTAAACATCAAGGTTAACTTGCTCAAACATGCATGAAACCAATGCCATTGGAAAGATTGGATTTTTCTAATCAATTTTCATATATAAATCTTTCCATCTGAGCTACTGTTGAATTTATATGAATTTTTGAAGTTTAAAGCATTTTCTGGAATTTCCTGAATTATTTTTAATCTAATAATCCCAGAAAATCCTTTACTGCATCAGCATGACATCATGCTGATGTCAGCAGGTCAACAGGGCGCCCAGGTCAAACCTGACCAGTGGGTCCCTCATGTCAGTGTCTCTCAGTACTAACTAAAAGAGCTTAACACTAATTTAAAAGTTAGCAGGGCTGGGCCCCACATGTCTGTGACTCACTAAACTAATGACAACAATTAGTGTTTAAATAAAACCTAAACTGAAGTTAGTCAACGACCGGCCCCACATGTCAGCGACACAGGGGGGAGTCCAGGCGTGGTCAAACAGGTCAAACCCACCGGCGGCTCGACGCCGGCGAGGCCAAACACGGCGGCGGTGCTCGGGTTTTGCCTACAGGCCGTCGTTTGAGTCGCGGTTGAGCTCTACGGCGAGCTGGGGTTCGTGCGCATCTAGTGGAGGCAACGGTGGGTGTTGGGGTGGCCGGAATCATCGGCGGCGAGCTCGAAGGCGGCGTCCGGAATTCGGGCGTCGGCGAAAATGACGTTACAGCGTACGGCAGGAGCAGCAGTTGGTTGCTACGGGTCCGTGGTGATGTACTGAGTGCGGTGATGCACTCGGACGCGAGTGGCAGCCACTGTGGCCGCGGCGGCACCATGGCCGGCGGCGAGGAGCGCTCGGCTCTGGTGGCTGATGCTGCTAGGGAGCAAGTTAGGCGACGGGGCATGGAGGAAACGAAACCGAGGCTCACCGCGGTTCTTCTGGTACTGCTGGCGAGGCAGGGGAGCACGGGGTCCGGCGAATTTGTCGATGGCGTCCGGCGACCGTGCGGAGAAGACGAGCTCGAAGGCGGAGCTTCAAGGCGCCCGGGGTCCTGTGGTTCGGTGTAGAGAAGCACGGCAGCGAGGCGGAGCTCGAGGGCTCGTCGGAGAGGCGAGGGGGACTCGGTGGACGCGGCGGCAGCGACGACCTCTGCTCGGGCGGTGCGAGGGAGAGAGAACCAGGAGAGGGGAGAGAGAGGGGAGCGGTCGAGGGGGTCGAGGGGTCTGCGTGGCGTCGTTCTGTTTCATCCAGCGGTCGAGGAGGCCAGCCAGGCAGGCAGGAGGTGGCCGGCGCGTCGGCGGCGCTCGCCACCGAGCAGCTTCATGCGCTGGCGCGGCGAAGAAGACGGTGATGCCCCTGGTGGGCTGGGCTGGCTGGGTCAGACAGGTAAGTGGGCTCAGGTTAGTTTGCTTCTGCCTTTTATTTCTATTTTACTTTCTGTTTCATTTCTTTTGCAACTTTGTGGAATTAATAAAAATACCAGAACATTTTATAGCTTATAAAACTAGTCATGCCCACTATATATAATATGAACAGCATGGAACATTTTGGTTTATGATTATTTGGGCACATAAAATATTTTACAGCATTTAAATGCCCAAATGCAAATACCATATGATTTAATCCAGAGACCTTAGATGTCCTAGAAAATTGTGCACCATTTTTTGCAGAGGTTTAAGACCAAGGCAGAAACGATGAATATTTTTGAAGGGCATTTTGGGTACATTGGAAAAGATTTTATTAAACCCTAGTTGTTAGAAGAGGGGTGCTGGGGTTTCTGTCATTCCCATTTCAAGTTTCTTTGAAAAGTAAACATGATGCACACTCTAGCTAGTCCTAATGCAAGCACTGACTAGGGATGTGACAACTCACCCCCACTCAAAAGAATCACGTCCCGAGATTCGGGTTCCTCTGGAAAGATGGTGGGGTACTCAAGTCGAAGACGATCCTCCCTTTCCCAGGTAGCTTCACTCTCGGAATGATGTGACCATTGAACCTTGAGAAACTTGATATTACGACGTCGAGTGGTGTGCTCGGTTTGATCAAGAATACGAACGGGGTATTCTCGATATGTGAGATTGTCCTGGAGATCAAGCGTTTCGTGGTCCACTCCGCGGATAGGATCCGAGAAGCAGCGCCTGAGTTGAGATACGTGGAAGACATCATGAACTCTGGAGAGGTGCGGAGGTAGTTCCAATTGGTAGGCAACTTCTCCTTGTTTGGCAAGAATGCAAAAAGGACCGATGTAACGAGGGGCCAATTTGCCTTTGATACCGAAGCGATGGGTTCCCTTAAGAGGAGTAACCCGAAGGTAAGCCTTATCGCCGACTTCAAAAGTCACAGCCTTATGATGACTATCATATTGGCTCTTCTGGCGAGACTGGGCTGTTTTCAATTTCTCACGAACGATGCGAACTTGCTCTTCTGCTTCCTGGATCATATCCGGACCAAAGAATTGTCTTTCCCCGGTTTCTGACCAGTTAAGAGGTGTTCAACACCTTCATCCATATATAACTTCGAAGGGAGCCTTGCCCAAGCTGGCTTGATAACTATTGTTATAAGCGAATTCGGCAAATGGAAGACACTTCTCCCATTCCATACCGAAAGAGATGACAGAGGCTCGAAGCATGACTTCCAGAATTTGATTGACTCGTTCCACTTGACCACTTGACTGAGGATGGAAGGCGGTGCTGAAAGAGAGATGAGTTCCCATAGCATTCTGGAAACTTTTCCAGAATCGTGAAGTGAAAAGACTTCCACGGTCCGAATTAATCTCCAACGGCACACCATGAAGTGATACTATCTGAGAGACATACAAATCTGCTAGCTAGCTAGCGGTTATACTCTCTCGAACAGGTAGGAAATGGGCTACTTTAGAGAGGCGGTCAATGACGACGAAGATAGCATTATTCCCTTTCCTGGTCCTGGGAAACCCGGTAATGAAGTCCATACCGATCTTGTCCCATTTCCATTCAGGAATAGCTAAAGGTTGAAGGGTGCCAGCAGGCCGTTGATGTTCTGCTTTAACTCGACGACAAACGTCGTAGTTAGCAATGAACTGAGCGATTTCTCTCTTCATCCTAGTCCACCAGAACCTCTGGCGTAGGTCCTGATACATTTTGGTTTTACCGGGATGAATCGTGAGAGGGGATTCATGAGCCTCCTTAAGAATCATCTGTCGTAGTTGTTGTTTCTTGGGTACCACTAAACGGTTCTTGAAGAAGACAACACCTCGATCATCCGTAGAGAAACTTTTAGCAACTCCGCTAGCAATGTTCTCCTTGATTCGAGATATACCTCTATCATACCGCTGGGCAGCTATGTTTTGATCCATAAGGGTAGGTTTCGCCACCAAGGTGGAAAGGAATCCTCGAGGAACAATGTGAAGGTTAAGCTTACGAAATTCCTCGTGAAGAAGTGGTTGCCCTTGTTGTAACATCAAGTTGTTACAATAAGACTTATGGCTTAGAGCGTCAGCCATGACATTGGCCTTGCCAGGGGTGTAAGTGATTCCTAAGTCGTAATCTGTGAGCAACTCAACCCAACGTCTTTGCCTGAGATTTAGATCCGGTTGGGTAAAGATGTATTTTAGACTTTGGTGATCAGTGAAGATTTCACAGCGATTACCAAGAAGGTAATGTCGCCATGTTTTGAGTGGGTGGACTACAGCTGCAAGCTCTAGATCATGGGTATGATAGTTGTCCTCATGTGGATGCAACTGTCGGGATGCGTAGGCAATCACTTGACGATCTTGCATGAGTATGCAACCTAGTCCTTGTCGTGAGGCGTCGCAGTAGATCATAAAATCCTTGGAAAAGTCTAGTGGTACCAGTACGGGTGCAGAGGTCAGGCGTCTTTTCAGTTCCTGAAAACTAGACTCGCACTGTGGGGTCCACTCAAACCTTTTATCTTTCTTGAGGAGTTCAGTTAGAGATTTAGCAACCTTGGAGATATTCTCGACAAAGCGTCGGCAATAGCTCGCTAAACCAAGGAAACTCCTAACTGGCTTGACCGATTCAGGGGGAGTCCAAGCAAGGATGGCTTGAACTCGCTCGGGATTGACAGCAATACCCTTGCCAGAGATCACATGACCTAGATAGGTCACTTCCGGCAACCAGAATTCACATTTAGAGAATTTGGCATAAAGGCGGTGCTCTCGAAGTTTCATCAATACCAGCCTTAGATGCTCGGCATGATCTTCCTTGTTCTTGGAGTAGATGAGTATATCATCGAGGTATACCACGACGAATTTATCCAAATACTCCATGAATATAGAATTCATTCGCCGGGAGAAGGTGGCTGGGGCATTGGTTAACCCGAAGGACATGACGGTGTACTCGTATTGGCCATAACGAGTAACAAAAGCCGTTTTAGAATGTCCCCGTTCTTGATTTTGATTTGATGGTAACCCAACCACAAATCCATTTTAGAAAAGACTGAGGATCCAGCGAGCTGATCATACAGGTCGTCGATCCTGGGGAGCGGATACTTGTTCTTTATGGTGACCAGATTGACAGGTCGGTAATCTACAACCATCCGCTCCGTTCCATCCTTCATCTTCACGAAGAGGACGGGACAAGCCCAAGGGGAAGAACTAGGACGGATGAAACCCTTTTTCAAGGACTCATCGAGTTGTTTCTTAAGCTCAGCTAATTCTAGGGGTGCCATTTTATAAGGTCTCCTAGAGATTGGGACAGTTCCAGGAATAAGATCTATCACGAACTCGACATCTCTGTCAGGTGGAACACCTGGTAGTTCTTCTAGAAAAACATCCGGAAAGTCATGGACTACCGGGATATCTTCGAGTTCTGGTAGAGGGCTGGCATTAAGAGAGTAGAGCTGACGCTCAGCCATTCGGGTCAAGACATTGACTATCTTGCCGGATGGGTGTGTAAGTTGAACGGTCCTAGTGTAGCAATCAATCTTGGCGTAATGAGTTGTCATCCAATCCATACCCTAGATGATGTTTATGTCCGAGGACTTGAGAGCGATTAGTGATGCAAGGAAGACAAGTCTATCGACAAGAATTTCATTTCCATGGCTTACCCTAGAGGTTTGCCACTTTGAACCAGGAGTTTGAATAACCATGGAAGTAGGCATGTCACAAAAAGTCATGTTGTGCATTCGAGCATAGCTCTCAGATATGAACGAATGGGATGCTCCAGTATCGAAAAGAACAGATGCCGGATGGCAGTTAACGAGAAGCATACCAGGGACGATGTTAGGATCCTCATAAGCTTCTTCAGCAGAGACATAGTTGACATGACCACGTGTAGTGGGGATTGGCTTGACATAATTCACCTTGCCGGTTGGCTTACCACGGCCAACGGGTTTTCCTGGTTGGTTCTGGGGACATTCACGCATGTAGTGCCCCGGTTCTCCACACTTGAAGCATGTCACAGTGCCAGTGCATGGAGCAAAATTGGTAGGTGGTCCTCCATAAGTCTTGGTAGGTGCATACTGTTAAGTTGGGCGAGGCGCCTCATAGGATGGCCTCGGTGTGTACTTGGGTGGCAGAGCAGTGTTAGGAACCCACACACGGCGCTTGTGAGAGCCAAAGCCGGATGAGGAACCAAAATCACGAGGGTGCTTGTGTGTGGCTTCGAAATTAGTCCGGCCCGTCTCAGCACTGATGGCCTTGTTCACCAACTTCTGGAAGGAAGTGCACTCGTGCAGACGTAGATCTCGGCGGAGTTCAGGGCTGAGTCCCTTGCGGAACCTCGCCTGCTTCTTGGCATCGGTGGATACTTCCTCAGGTGCATAGCGTGCCAAGTTGCCAAACTCGCGACTATAGCCATCCACAGTTAACCGGCCCTGGGTGAAATTGCAGAATTCCTCCCGCTTGCGATCCATGAGACCTTCTGGAATGTGATGTTCATGGAATGCCTCACTGAACTCAACCCAAGTAGTGATTTGGCCAGCAGGACGCATAGCCTCAAAGTTCTCCCACCAGAGACTGGCAGGGCCCTCAAGATGGTAGGCGGCGTAGGTAACCTTGTCAGCTTCGGCCACACGGGCAGAGTGCAGCTTGTGGGTGATACTACGAAGCCAATCATCCGCATCCAGAGGTTCAGTGGAGTGATGGAACTTCGGTGGGCACATCTTGATAAAGTCATTGATTGACACCACGTCATTCCTCTGACGGAACCCGGTGTTCTGCTCTATGCGTTCCAGCAGACGGTTGGTCTCTCTCTTGTTCCATTCTGCCTCGAGCATAACTTCAGCCAAGGAGGGTGGCTGGGGCAGATTCTCATCTCTAGCCCCACTAGCCTCACCCTGCTCCTGAGCAGCAGGAGTGCTGCGAGTGTTGACCATCCTAGGAAAACAAAACAACGGTTTAGACAAGGATGGCAAAAACTTGACATAGGAGTGCAGAATGTAATGGATGACACGGAATGCAGAGATGTTCATCCGTACGACACGGTAATATAGAAACTACCATATATACACCAGTGGTCATACACACCATACATAGTTTAGTACAAGCCAAGGCTAAAGTACAACTGCGGTGAAAGACGATACATCCCATCAGAGGCATTCCAAGCTCCTATACATTATTTAACTACACCTCTGGAACTCAGTACTAGCTAAGTCATATTCCACAAGACGTGCAGGACTGTGGGAATACAACTACTACAATACTACTACTGCCAGGTCTAGCTCAGACATTCCCGTAGTAATCTTCCTAAAGATTACCACCGTAGCTTGGAAGTGGAACAGATGGATCTTGAAACTCTCGAGCACTCGAAGGTTGTGGACCATAGGGACATGGATGTGGCCTCGGGCCTGATGCTGTTGGTAACCGACGCCCACGTGGAGGTGTAATACCCCCAACGTCACGCCAATCCATACGATCAGGCAGACGAGTCCGCACGGGGTACAAATCCCGCATATCCAGATATCCGGCATGCACAGCAGGTGCAAGCCATGTCAAAGTAGTCCAGTGGATGGCTCGAGTGTTATACAACTCCATTCGGAGGGCACGGACCTCACGGCCCCTATCCTCCAGCATCTGAACAGTAGTCTGAAGCAGTGGCTCTTCATGAGCAGCATTAGTATACAGACCAGTCTAGTAGCCTTCCTCTCCGGGGAGTGAGGTTGGCATGTAACAGAACTCAGTGTTCAGCAATAGGGCATGCCTAGCCCGGAGAATGGTCATCATCGAATAGGCGGCATCCTGCACTGCCTTCTCGGTAGTAACCCCGAGTCCATAAGACCAATGGATGGGGTCGTTAGCCCCAGGATATGAGGGGTATATCCAGACTGTGCAGAAATACTGACTCTGATTGAAATCCCGGTACTGTTCCTCCACGGTGTACTCAGGATACCAGCGGTAATCGGTCTCAGTCAGCACACGGACTAGCATGGCCGTGTGACCCGGCACATTAATGCACCAAGTCAAACGAACCACTTGGTGAGGTGTGCGGCCAGACATCTGAAACACGAAGTAATGCAAAGGCATTAGTGTTTCTGGAAGAAATCGGGCAGCATAACAACTGTAAATGCTCAAAAGAAGATTTGAGACATCATACAAATGGTAGCATAGCCACTCAACAATATCATATCAAGGTTCTGGGTCCAACAAATCATCATACTAAAAGGATAGAAACTAAACTGAGGCTTGAAACCAACAATCCTAAGAGTCTATAGATTAGTAACACGTGAACCTAGTAAGGATAAGAGGCCTAGTCCTAAATCCCCGTGCAAAGAATAGACTGACTCAGATTAGAAGGGCATAAAGTAAAGGAGTAAAAAGAGCCTTACGTTCCCTTCCACAATCAATTCCCCTACATATAACTAAGAATTTTTCTAGACTCAACATTGACCAGTTTGGCTTGAGAAACCTACAGGCAGTCCGGCTCTGATGCCAACGCTGTCGGGACCCCGATCCTAAATCACACCGAGCTAGCTGTAACACGTCATATCACTTTGCGGCCTCACGCACGGTATCCCCACGGATGCCACCTTACCTGGCCCGGGACCGTTTGCGCATTTTGGCACACGTATATGACAGTGTCGCTAGCATCCATATGACAGAGAACCCGGGCTGACATGGCTAGTTATAAACCAAAAGTGGCACTAAATTACAGAGACAGGCATCCATGACCCAGCAACGAACGTTTCGGTCATCAACGTATGAACCCAAGTTGTAGCAAGCTACATGGACTTAAAGGAACAACGCGTGACATTTCCCCTAAGGGACAGACACAGGAATGAAGAAGGACACATGCCGGCCAGCCTACGTGTTCCGAGCAGTAGCAAGCTACCAAGGCTCATTGGAAGCACTAGGAGGCATTTCCCTGTAAGATAGGCTACCAAAGGAAAACAACTAGGTGTCGGATCCCACACATACCAAGCATTTCAATCATACACACAATATGCTCAATATGTGTAAATACAACATTGCATCACAACAGAACTCTATGACTCAAAGTACTTTATTTAAAAGGCTCCAAGAGCCATACATAACATATCCATCCTGGTAGGGGTCACATGACCCAACACTCAAGTCATACAGTCATACAAGCACAAGCGGAAGCTACATGTCTGAGTACAGACAACTTAGAAAATAAAACAGGCTTGGTGTAGCCTGACTATCTACAAGGCCCTCCACAAGCTCCAGATCTCCGTCTGGGTAGCAAGCTACTCGTCGACGTCAACGTCTATGTAGAACCCATCAGAAGGGGCAGGGTTCTCCTCTGCAATAGTTATTAAGAAAACATGAGTACAAAGGTACTCAGCAAGTCTTACAACAGAACCTATCATACATGCAACATTATCAACAGGGGGTAGTGGAGTTCATAGCAGAAAGCCAGCGTTGACTCTTGGCTAACCTATACTACAACTCTCAACAGATTGCAAGATATTACTACGTACACGAGTCCTCTACTCACCACGACAATACACCACCGAGGATTCTCTTCCGTCATCCTACGGAAGGGCCATCCACGGCACTCACACTTGTCTTGAGGTTTATAGTAGTATCCATCAACTTGTCTATGAACTGTAAGAGTAACCAAGTAGTTCGTACCGCGAACAACGGCTATTCGAATAGATTGATAACCCTGCAGGGGTGTACTTCTTCACACACGCTTCCACCACTTATCGCCGTTTACTCGACATGTACTCGTCAACCTTCAAGCGGAAGCCCAGCGAGGGTGTCAGCCATGACCTGACTAACTACACAAGTCTCTCATCCAGGTTTATCGCCTATTTGGGTTCCATCCGTGGGGAGATCCGGCCGGGGTGTCACTCACGGCCCCAAACGTACAGGGTTCCCGAGTCACCAAACGGGCAACCGGTACACCGTGCCACGTACCTGTCGCATCACAGCCCACCCCGAGGGTCAGCGCTGTGCACGACCACCAGTAAACTACAAACACCAGAAACTAGTTACAACTCCTGGACAGAGATCAAGGGTAATTAATAAGTCGAGAGGGTCAATTAGGGATCCCAATGTGTGGTAGTAGCTGAAACTTGAACCACACATACAGATCTCGGGTCCTATGGACGGTTCCAATGAACCAACTCACCACGTACTCCTACATGGCCTTTCATCGATACCTTTACCAAACATGTTCCACACCTCCTTCTCTTTACCGGTATGATCATTTCACTCTGATCCATCACCCAGATGAACCAGACCTGACACAACTCTAAGCATAGCAGGCAACATAAACAAATAGCATGGTGGATCACACATCACATGGCTCAATCAACTCCTATACATGCTAGTGGGTTTCAACTATTTAATGTGGCAATGACAAGTCATGCAAGGGAATAGGGTTCAACTACCACAGCAAGTAGCAGTTCACACGTTGTTGCCTTAATGCAGTAAAAGAGAGCAGGAGCGAGAAGATGGGTTTGTATCGGAATGATCAATGATTCCTTGCCTGACAGAGTGGTTGTCGGGTACTGCTCTTCAGCTGGATACGCAGAAGTATCCTTGGAAGCAGGACCTAACACAGAGAATATCGGCGATACAATCAATAAACAAACAAATGCAACAATATGATGCATGCTCATGATATGGAAAGATGCATGTGTTTTGGACTAATGCAACTATAACCAGAAGGGTTTGAGCCCATTTGAATCAAAGATTCAAATTGAAACTCAAACTATTATTTATTTAGGTGCACTAACTTGTTTTAATGTAAACAGCAAGGTTAACTTGCTCAAACATGCACGAAACCAGTGCCATTGGAAAGATTGAATTTTTCTGATCAATTTTCATATATAGATCTTTTCCATCTGAGCTACTATTGAATTTATATGAATTTTTGAAGTTTAAAGCATTTTCTGGAATTTCCAGAATTGTTTTTAATCTAATAATCCCAGAAAATCCTTTACTGCGTCAGCATGACATCATGCTGACGTCAGCAGGTCAACAGGGCGCCCAGGTCAAACCTGACCAGTGGGTCCCTCATGTCAGTGTCTCTCAGTAGTCAGTACTAACTAAAAGAGCTTAACACTAATTTAAAAGTTAGCAGGGCTGGGCCCCACATGTCTGTGACTCACTAAACTAATGACAACAATTAGTGTTTAAATAAAACCTAAACTGAAGTTAGTCAACGACTGGCCCCACATGTCAGTGACACAGGGGGGAGTCCAGGCGTGGTCAAACAGGTCAAACCCACCGGCGGCTCGACGCCGGCGAGGCCAAACACGGCGGCGGTGCTCGGGTTTTGCCTAGAGGCCGTTGTTTTAGTCGCGGTTGGGCTCTACGGCGAGCTGGGGCTCGTGCGCATCTAGTGGAGGCAACGGTGGGTGTTGGGGTGGCCGGAATCATCGGCGGCGAGCTCGAAGGCGGCGGCAGGAATTTGGGCGTCGGCGAAAACGACGTTACAGCGCACGGCAGGAGCAGCAGTTGGTTGCTACGGGTCCGTGGTGATGTGCTGAGTGCGATGATGCACTCGGACGCGAGTGGAAGCCACTGTGGCCACGGCGGCACCATGGACAGCGGCAAGGAGCGCTCGGCTCTGGTGGCTGATGCTGCTAGGGAGCAAGTTAGGCGACGGGGCATGGGGGAAACGAAACCGGGGCTCACCGCGGTCCTTCTGGTACTGCTGGCGAGGCAGGGGAGGCACGGGGTCCGGCAAATTTGTCGATGGCGTCCGACGACCGTGCGGAGAAGATGAGATCGAAGGCGGAGCTTCAAGGCGCCCGGGGTCCTGTGGTTCGGCGTAGAGAAGCACGGCAGCGAGGCGGAGCTCGAGGGCTTGTCGGAGAGGCGAGGGGGACTCGGTGGACGTGGCGGCAGCGACGAGCTCCGCTCGGGCGGTGCGAGGGAGAGAGAACCAGGAGAGGGGAGAGAGAGAGGGGAGCGGTCGAGGGGGTCAAGGGGTCTGCGTGGCGTCGTTCTGTTTCATCCAGCGGTCGAGGAGGCCAGCCAGGCAGGCAGGAGGTGGCCGGCGCGTCAGCGGCGCTCGCCACCGAGCAGCTTCATGCGCTGGCGCGGCGAAGAAGACGGGAATGCCCCTGGTGGGCTGGGCCGGCTGGGCCAGACAGGTAAGTGGGCTCAGGTTAGTTTGCTTCTGCCTTTTATTTCTATTTTACTTTGTGTTTCATTTCTTTTGCAACTTTGTGGAATTAATAAAAATGCCAGAATATTTTTATAGCTCATAAAACTAGTCATGCCCACTATATATAATATGAACAGCATGGAATATTTTGGTTTATGATTATTTGGGCACATAAAATATTTTATAGCATTTAAATGCCCAAATACAAATACCATATGATTTAATCCAGAGACCTTAGATGTCCTAGAAAATTGTGCACCATTTTTGGCAGAGGTTTAAGACCAAGGCAGAAATGATGAACATTTTTGAAGGGCATTTTGGGTACATTGGAAAAGATTTTATTAAACCCTAGTTGTTAGAAGAGGGGTGCTGGGGTTTCTGTCATTCCCATTTCAAGTTTCTTTGAAAAGTAAACATGATGCACACTCTAGCTAGTCCTAATGCAAGCACTGACTAGGGATGTGACACAAATAGTTAACACCACCACCCCCGGACCCACCAGGACATAAAACTGTAGGTACGAAAAATATAAGAAAATATGTGTGTGAGAGGGAGACCTAAACTTAATGCAACTCATATCAATTTGGCCCACAATGTACAAATGCAGTGCTCTCTTCAGCAGTTTATGTTTAACAATTAAAACATAACAGAAAACTTAATGCAGCTCATGTCACTTGAATATCAATTTGCCGCGTGTCTGAAATGAACCTTGGTAAAGGGATATATGATGCAGTGCACTAATTCGTTCAGTAAGCAATTGACCACATATAAAATGAAGTGCGCTTTGATATACAAAACAAAACAAATTCATGCAGTTCTGTGGGAGGGAAAAACTAAACTTAATGCAGCTCATATCAATTTGGCAACCACATGTGGATAGACAAAAAATACAAAGCAATGTACAAATTCAGTGCTCTCTTAGCAGTTTATGTTTAACAATTAAACATAACAAGAAACTTAATGTCATGCCAAAAAAATAAAAAAAACTAACTTGAGGCAGTTCATATCAGTTTGCCACATGTCTGAAAATGGGCCTTGGTAAGGGAATCTATGATGCAGTGCACTATTTCATTCAACAAGCAATTGACCGTGTATAAAAAATGCAGTGCACTCTGATGTATTACCAGATGGGGGAGCCATGCTGACTGGTGAGGCATCAATTGGGGAGGAAGAAGCTGTATTATCTAACGGAGTTAGAAAAAGAAAGAAAAGTATCAGGTTGGAGCAGCATTATAATAGAACTACAAAAGCAGTTCGCTTACATTTCCCTCCAAATCTTGGACTTCTTCTAGTAGGAGAAGACATGTTCTATCTGCAAACAGAAAGGGATAACAATTAAACCCTAGACAGCAAATAAAAAACAGACAGAGAAAAAAACCCTAGATGCACATTGCTAAAATTTTGAAGGCCAAAAAACCACAACCAAAAGTTTCAATCCATAGGGCATTACGATTCGAGCATACAAAATGAAGTTAAGAAATGGATGCTGGCTCCAAAAAAAACCCTAGCACCCGATCGGGAACGCCCATGGCGATTTCCGGCGCCGAAATCGACGGAGCGGACGGGAAGATATGGGGCTCACCGTGAGATGCTGTGACGGCCGGAAGAGGAGGCTGCGGACGGCGGCGGCGGAGGAGGCGCGCCTGCGGATGGCGGTGGCTGCGGGCGTCGTCGCTCTCCGCCACGAGAGGAAGGGATTTTCGTGTGGGAGAGAGGAATGAAGGAGACGGCGAGAAACAAAGAAGAAGAGAAGCTTAATGACTAAAAGACTGGGCCCACGAGTCAGCGGCACAAATTAAAATAACCTCCTCTACGAGCACGGCCCATAGGTCATAGACAAAAACAAAGAAACGGCTCGGTTAACACGATGCTGTTCGGTTACAAACAACGAAGCGGTTGGCCTGCGAACAAACAAACCTCACTTCAGAATGCTTGTTAAAACTGCCCGAAATATACGCGCGCACGATCGCCCGACACAAGCGAAGCGCCGCACGCCCGCTCCTCTATCCGGCCGGTTGGAAAACGCGCGAAGCCCACGATCCCCACGAACACAAACGTGATCGCCATACCGGTTGGAGGACGAGATCGTGCGCTCGGCAAATGTTGATGCCGCTCCCCTTTAAATTCCGCACTCCATCACCCTGATCATGCACAAAACACACAACACTGCGCTTCCTCCTCCTGTTCCTCCTCTTTCCATCCATGCCATTCACCAAGGTCTTCGAGGATGTCGAGGCGCACGGAAATACCGTGCTCACGGTGGTCTACACCAACAACGTGGACACCATGGCGAGGTACGTCGACGAGTACAAGGAAGTTCTCCGGGGGCGCCGCGAGAAGATCGTCGGCATCGACCTCGAGTACACCCCTGACAAGAGGGACGCCTCCGTGATTCAACTCTCCATCGGCAAAAATCACCCAGTGCAGCTTTTCCAAGTATGCGCTACAATGGGCAAGAGATGCATCGCCTTCGACAAGTTCCTCAGTGACCCAAAGTAAGCCATTCTTTCTACTGAGTAAAATATAGTTGCAGGCTGATGGGTCTCTCCTTGTCATTTGTGTGCAGTTCTATTTGTCGTTTGTATGCAGTTCGCAAAAGAATAACTTGTGGTTCACTTCACTTAGGTACGAGTTTGCTGGTTTCTGCGTCGACCAAGACAAGGAGAAGCTTTCACACTCCAACCTGAACATCCCCAACTTCACCGACATTCAGGCGTACTGGAGGGTGCCTGAATCAACGAAGACACTGGACTCACTTGGAGATGTATATGCCATCATCATCGACGACTACTACGCAGACATGAAGAGAAAGATGACAGACCAAGAGCACAACCAGTGGACTTGGGTTCTCAGCAGGAGGCACATTGAGTATGCTGCCAAGGACGCCTACACTGCGTTCGAGATATGGAACTGCATCACCACAGTGCATAATGGACTCACCCGCGCTATAAAAAAGAAGACAAGGAAACGCCCGAGGTCATCCTGGGGGAAGGGGAGCAGGGGGGATCACCTTCCACCTCCACCTGGCCTAAGTGGAACTGATGAATCAGGCCAGATGCTGATAGCCAAGGGTTCCTGTCACAATTGCTCAACTTGTGTCCATATGCTTATGTTGATTAGTTTGCTTTCGTTGTAATTTGCTTTGGCACAATGTTTGCTTATGTTGCTTTAGTTTGCTTGATGATGTACTTTGCTTATTATGAGCACAGAACCTTGGTTTGTATCTATCAACAATTTGCAGTTCTTAGTGGGTGTTTTCAGTCTGTATATTGCTTCAACTGCTACTGCTACTAGGATACACATAAAAAACTCTCTATGAAAGCAGTTCACAAAGAGATTTCTTCACAAAACTGCTACTACTATAATGGTTGATGCAGTCCTCTTTTATTAAGCACTGTAGTTCCATATGTGGGTTACAGAAAAAAAAGAAAGCTCAGTGGGTGTTTCCATTCTGTATATTGCTTCAACTGCTGCTGCTAATAGGATGCACATAAAAAACTCTCTGTGAAAAGTAGTTCACTTATACTCAGATTTCTTCTAGAAAATAAACTAGATGCCACACAAAATTGTCAAATTATTACAACAAATTGTTTCATGCTGCTGCTGCTCAAGCAAGACTGATCTAAAGCAAATTTAACTTGATTTCCAAACACTTTGCATGCCTATAAACATAGCCATGACAACATCCCCAGCCTGAAGACCAGCTTCCTCCACCAATTCCTTCTAGCCATCTTTGAGAACCAAACAATCATCAAAGCCAACAGAATACATAACATCAACATTATGATATCCATTCTTGCTAACCAAGACCAAATTAACACAACTTTCTGTTACCCTGACTAGACCAGAAGGGAATTTCTGCAAGGAAATGAACAAGAACAAAAAATAAGAACAAATAAGAATAAGGTACAATCTTCATAAACTAAATTGCTGCTACAATCTTCATAATAAATATTGATGTCATCACATAATAATATTGACTAGACCAAATTGCTGCTGCTACTACAATATTCATAATAAAACTCTATGTAAAAGCAGTTCACTTATACTTAGTGAAAAATGTTTCTTCGGAAACTAATACTACTACAAATATTCAGATAGTGTTAACTACACACAACACATGAAAAGACTATGCGAGAAATACATACCCATGAATCATTGACATCATCGTCAGTTATCTGATGGATGAATGGAGCCCGAAATCCAATAACTGGAGAATAAAGCAGGGAACAAAGCGCGTTGTGTCGCTGCCTCTGGTTCAGAACCAACCCTTCAGAAAAAACGCAGGTCTCCAGCATGGGCTCCATCCTTGCCAGGCAGCCACACGCGCAATCCATTGCCAGACGTAGGGTCTGGTTGGGAAGAAGACGGATCAAGGAGGGGTGGCAAAAGAGGAGGCAATGTTCGCCGCCAAGGATAAGGTAGGAGGGGAGCCGCCAGGGATAAGGTGGGAGGGGAGGCAATTGACCCTGCCATATATATACAGAGACAACCCAAAAAAAAGTAAAACGACAAATAAAGTAGTGCGGTAACATGACAAGGTGCAGCTCGCATTGCATATTATTGCAGCTCACCGCGCTTGACGAAGCAAAATAATAATTAAACTAACGACCAGCTCTTACCTAGTCCCCCCCCCTTCCACGATTCGCAGACGAAAAACACAGACTGTAATGCAGTTCTAAAAACTACATAATGCGCAAAAACTCAAAAAACATCTTGAGTAACGACCAACCCCGTGGCGCCCGCTCGAACACAAAAAGCATCGACAAAGTTAAATTCTTCAAAATTAACAACTTAATCCACTGCAATTCATACAGATTGGTGTAAGGCAGCACGTAACTGCCGAAATCAACAGAAAAAAATACATACAAAAACAACAAATTTGATCCGGAAGCGGGGGGGCAAAGTGCTTGCGTTATTCCACTAGAACAGAGAAAATTCGACCAATTATTCAAAATTTGATCGTATTAGCAAATTAACCGTCATGGAGTAACACAAACATGAACGCAAACTTGGTAACACACTAGGATTACGGCTATAAAATCGAATATGAAGCCCGCAGGAACGATGCGAAGCTCCTGCCCCGTGAGAAAGAACAGAGGCCAATCCGCCAAATCAAACGATTGCCATCGTTTTTTCACAGAATTTCTTGTTTAATCACATAATAGATCAGCGCACACACAAATAAAACAATGGAAATCGATCAAATTAGCCGGAAAAGCTTCTCCGTGAAGCAGTTCGCCACTCCCCCTCTCTATGGTTCAGAACAGTAGAAGGAAGCAGTGTGCATAGCTTTCCAATGCAGTTCGGAAGTGTTATGTGAATATTATTCTCATAATATTATGATAATAGACCGGCTATATATATATATATATATATATATATATATATATATATATATATATATATATATATATATATATATATATTATATATATATATATATATATACACACGTCGATGTAGAGGTACATGAACTATTATTGTTGGCATTACCCTTGAGGTAAACCATTGGGAGGCGAAATTATAAGCCCCTATCTTTCCCTCTGTTCGATTGAAACTTTGAACTCATAAGTATTGTGTGAGTGTTAGCAATTGTGAAAGATTAAATGATAGTTGAGTATGTGCACTTCTGAAAAGCACTTATATTGAATCTTTCTGATGTTATGATACATTGCAATTGCCTCAATGACTGACATCATAGTTTGTTAGTTTACAATGAAGTTTCTGATTCATACTTTACCTTGTGAACGAATTGTTACTTTGGTATGAGAATTTATATGACAATATGTGTTGCTATTCTAAAGATGAGCATGATGCCCTCATGTCCGTATTTTATTTTTATCGACAGCTCTATTTCTAAACATGTGGACATATTTTTCGATTTCGACTTTCGCTTGAGGACAAGCGAGGTCTAAGCTTTGGCGAGTTGATACGTCCATTTTGCATCATGCTTTTATATCATTATTTATTGCATTATGGATTGTTATTACACATTATGGCACAATAATTATGCCTTTTCTCTCTTATTTTACAAGGTTTACATGAAGAGGGAGAATGCCGGTAGCTGGAATTTTGGACTGGATAAGGAGCAAATCTGAGACACCTATTCTGCACAACTCCAAAAGTCCTGAAACTTCACGGAGATTTATTTTGGAAAATATAAAAAATATTGGGCAAAGAAAGTACCAGCGGGGGCCACCAGCCATCCACAAGGATGGGGGCTCGCCCTACCCCCCTGGGTGCGCCCCACAACATAGTAGGCCACCTGGCAGGCCCCCGATGCCCATCTTCTTATATATTACGTGTTTTGACCTGGAAAATATTAGAAGGAGGTTTTCGGGACAAAGCGCCGCAGTCTCGAGGCGGAACCTGGGCAAAACTAATCTAGGGCTCCGGCGATGCTGTTCTGCCGGAGACACTTACCTCCGGGAGGGGGAAATTGAAGCCATCATCATCGCCAACGATCCTCTCATCGAGAGGGGGTCAATCTCCATCAACAACTTCGCCAGCACCATCTCCTCTCAAACCTTAGTTCATCTCTTGTATCCGATCTTTGTCTTAAAACCTCAGATTGGTGCATGTGGGTTGCTAGTAGTGTTGATAACTCCTTGTAGTTGATGCTAGTTGTTTTATTCGTTGGAACATCATATGTTCAGATCCTTAATGCCATTTAATACACCTCTAATTATGAACAAGGATATGCTTTGTGAGTAGTTACATTTGTTCCTGAGGACACGTGAGAAATATTGTTATAAGTAATCATGTGAATTTGGTACTCGTTCGACATTTTGATGAGATTTATGTTGTCTTTCCTCTAGTGGTGTTATGTGAACGTCGACTACATGACACATCACCATTATTTGGGCCCAGGGGAAAGCATTGGGAAGTAATAAGTAGATGATGGGTTGCTAGAGTGTTAGAAGCTTAAACACTAGTTTATGTGTTGCTTCGTAAGGGGCTGATTTGGATCCATATGTTTCATGCTATGGTTAGATTTATCTTAATTCTTCTTTCGTAGTTGCGGATGCTTGCGAGAGGGGTTAATCAAAAGTGGGAAGCTCGTCCAAGTAAGGGCAGCACCCAAGCATCGGTCCACCCACATATCAAATTAGCAAACTAACGAACGCGGATCATATGAGCAAGATGAAAACTAACTTGACAACAACTCCCATGTGTCCTCGGGAGAACTTTGCTTTATATAAGAGTTCGTCCAGGCTTGTCCTTTGCTACAAAAAGTATTGGGCCATCTTGCTGCACCTTATTTACTTTTGTTACTTGTTACCAGTTATGAATTATCTTATCACACAACTATCTGTTACCGATAATTTCAGTGCTTGCAAAGAATATCTTGCTGAAAACCGCTTGTCATTTCCTTCTGCTCCTCGTTGGGTTCGACACTCTTACTTATTGAAAGGACCATGATAGCTCCCCTATACTTGTGGGTCATCAGATAGCTACATGAAGGAGCCCGGGAGAGAGACCTAGAGAGAGATGGGCATGAAACAAGATTCAAACTTTTAGTTGTGTGTATAGAAGATGTCAACATAAAAGGGATTCGAAAATTTGAATTCTAGATGATGGTACATGTAATTCATACTTGAACCAAAATTGATCTATCAAACATGCATACTAATTTGAATTTGCGCGCGTGTATGTAATTTAATATATTGATATTACTGATCCACACATTTGAGCTGAACATAATCTGGTTTCAAAATTTTGAATTCAAAGTTAAACATAATATGATTTAAAAATTTGAATTCAACCTTATGCTTTTGAGGTCATTGCATTTGTAAATCATATTTTATATATAAAGGAGCATAATACCTTATTGTGCTTTTGAAAGTATATATACAAAATGATGTATATGGATTTGTATTCGAATAGAAAATGGATCCTGCCCGGAAAAAATACAAAATGGATTCGAAGTGAGTTGGCACGGTAAACGTGCACTCTTTTTCTGCAAAAATTTGAATGAACCGGGGAACCTCGCAGTAACCGCCCGAATCCAAAATCTACGAGATGGACATTACTGCCTATCCCCGACACGCAAAGCCTATCAGCTTGATTTCTATAGGTTTCGAAGGGTTAGACTTGTAATTTCACTCAAACATGACATAATTGCCTGCGCCTCTCACCTCCCCGGATTCATACACGGTGGGCACCAAAACACAGTTTCTTCACGGATGAAATCGCCTCTCACCTCCCCAATTCATACAGGGTGGGCGCCAAAACAAACTATCATCGGCTGAAATCTCCAGCGGCAAATATTCGGTGTATGCGAGATTATCGCCATATCCAGAGCAGCCCAATATTCCTGTTATGTATGAAATTTTAAACGGGGGATAAGTTGGTAACTTTCCCCGCATTTGAGACAAGCGCGTCCCAAAGACATGGTACCCCCTACCTATCTCCCTCCATTTCCCCATTCATACTCCTTGAGCGCCAAAACACCCTCACCACCCCAGCCTCCTTCGTCCGCCACCCCATCCACCACCGTACTCCTCCACCATGCTAGAGATGATACCCTGACGTCGTCTTCCATTACAAGAGATCGACCTCTGTCATCCACGACTGCGGACCAGGATCCTTGCATCCCATCCTCTCGCTTTATCCATGCCATCGGTGTTAGGACCCCGATCCTAACTCACACCGATCTAGCATGTAACACATCATATCACTTTGCGGCCTCACGCACGGTATCCCCATGGGTGCCACCTTACCTGGCCCGGGACCGTTTGCGTATTTTGGCTCACGTATATGATAGTGTCGCTAGCATCCATATGACAGAGAACCCGGGCCAACATCACTAGTTGTAAACCAAAAGTGGCGCTAAATTACAAAGACAGGCATACATGACCCAGCAACGAACGTGTCGGTCATCAACGTATGAACCCAAGTCGTAGCAAGCTACAAGGACTTAAAGGAACAATGCGTGACATTTCTCCTAAGGGACAGACACAGGAACGAAGAAGGACACATGCCGGCCAGCCTAAGTGTTCCGGAGCAGTAGTAAGCTACCAAGGCTCAATGGAAGCACTAGGAGGCATTTCCCTGTAAGATAGGCTACCAAGGGTAAACAACTAGGTGTCGGATCCCACACATAGCAATACACATTAAACGTATGCATAACATGCAAGTATGTGCTGTACAACATGGCATCACAACATAACTCAACAACTCATATAGATAAAGGCCCAGAAGAGTCATCATAACATTTATTACAAGCAGTGGGTCTCATGACCCAACATACAGAGCATTCAAGCAGCGGAAGCATAACATGTCTGAGTACAGACAACTACAAAAGAAAGAGATTGAGAAGCCTAACTATCTACAAGACCCTCCCAAGGGTACAAGATCGTAGCTGAGGTAACAAGCTAAATGTCGAAGTCCACGCGGAACCACTAGTGAGACTGAAGTCTCTCTACAAAAACATAAATTAAGCAAACGTGAGTACAAAGGTACTCAGCAAGACTTACATCAGAACTAGCTACATAGGCATCAGTATCAAGAAAGGGGTGGTGGAGTTTGACTGCAGCAAGCCAGCTTTGACTCGGTGGCTATCCTGAACTACAACTGCCAGTAACTCTTTTGAGGTTGCGCACATGAGTCCACATATTCACCAATCAATACACTACTATGGATCCGCTCCCGTCTCCCTACGGGAAGGCCATCCATAGCACTCACGCTTATCTTGCGCATTTTAGAGTATCCACTTCCACTTGTCTATGAAATGTATAAGCAACCCAGAAGTCCTTCACCGCGGACACGGCTATTCGAATAGATCATTTGTAACCCTGCAGGGGTGTACTTCTTCACACGTGTTTCCACCACTTAGCGTCTGCACACGACATGTGCTCGGCAGACTTCAACCGAAAGCCGACGTGGGTGTAGACCACGACCTGACTAACCACACAAGTCCCTAGTACAGGTTTATCGCATATTCAGGTTCCATCCGAAGGGAGTCCGGCCGAGGTTTCCACTTACGGCCCCGAACGATGTGTACAGGGTTCCCGAGGCACCAAACAGGCGTCTCGGTACACCGTGCCACGTGCCTACCGCATCACAGCCCACCCCTCCGGTCAGTGTTGTGCACGGCCTCCAGCATACTACAAACACCAGAAACTAATTGCAACTCCTGGACAGAGGACAAGGGCGGTTAATAAGTCAAGCAGGGTCATATTTCAGGGCCCAACGTGTGGTAGTAGCTGTTGATGGATCAACAAACACAGAACTCGGTTCCTGAGGACGGTTTCAATGAGACAACCCACCATGTACTCCTACATGGCCTCTCATCGCTACCTTTACCAAATCGTGTTCACTCACTTAGCTCTCAACAGTAGGACATGATGACCACTTTCCAATTCATCCCCGATGAATCAGACCTGACACAACTCTAAGCAATAGCAGGCATAACCAGAAAGCATAAATGAGTAGGCACGTCATGGCTCCAACAACTCCTACTCATGCTAGTGGGTTTCAACTATTTACTGTGGCAATGACAGGTCATGCAGAGGAAAAGGGGTTCAGCAACCGCAACAAATAGAAATAGAATCGTTGTTGTCCTAGTGCAGTAAAAGAGAGCAAGAGCGAGAGAGTGGGATTGTATCGAAATGCTCAATGGGGTTTTGCTTGCCTGGCACTTCTGAAGATATCACTGTGTCTTCATCAGTGTCATCGATCACATCGTCAGAACACGTCTACTGAGAGAGGACAAACACCGGCAAACAAGAGAGAACAAAATCAATGCAATGCAACAATATGATGCATGGTCATGACATGTTGATATGATGTGGTTTGAGCTAATGCAACTAGCAACAATTTGAATGAAGTTGGTTTGAATCCAAGATTCAAATTCAAACTCCACATGTGGTTATTTAAATGTCATTTAAATGATTTGACCTGATCAGCAGGTTTAACTTGTTAAAACATGCATGAAAATGCCATAAACAGATTCCTTGGATTTTTCTGATCATTTTTCAAATATAACTTATTTTCATTGGAGTTATAGATTATTTTCTATGATTTTCTGAAGTTTATAACATTTTCTAGAATTTCCTGGTTATTTAAAAAGAACTAAATCCATAAAATGTTTTATTGCATCAGCATTACGTCACAGTGACGTCAGCATGTCAACCGGCTGCTCCAGGTCAAACCTGACAGTGCGGTCCCACACGTCAGTGTCTAATTAAACTAACTTAATTTAGTTAACACTAATCTAACCTAATTAACCTGGAGGGTCCCACATGTCAGTGAGCCAGTGGCTTAACTAAAAATTAATTAGCACTAATCTAAACTTTGACCAGGTGCTGGGCCCACAAGTCAGTGACCCGGGGTGGTCATACCCCCAGTCAGAACAAGTCAAACACGACGGTGTTTGGCCGCCTGCGAGGCCAATCGCGGCGGTGAGCTGCGGGTTTTGGCTAGGGTGCCCCGTTCGATGTGTGTCTAGTCTCATTGGAGAGATCTCGCCGGCGCGCATCGAATGGGAGTGGTAGGCGGGGCTGAGGTGGCCGGAGCTGCCGGCGGCGAGCTCGGCAGCGGCTGCCGGCGTTCGGGCATGCGCGGGAACGCAGCTGGGCTGGCCTAGGCGACGCGGGGTTAGCACGTACGACCTCTACGCGTCGCGGCGAGCACGCTAGACGCATGCCCAGGACCAAATGGTCACCGGAGCGTCATCGGCGGTGAGCTCTGACGGCGACGCAGTCGGGCACGAGCGGCGTGGCAGCTACGGCATGCAACCGAGAAAACTGAGAGGGGGAGGAGGAGCAGAAGCTCACGGAGGTTGCAGCAGGCGTCCAAGCAGGCTCGGGGAAGGCCGGAGTTGAGCAGGGCGGCGAGGCGGATCTCTGGCGGCCGCGGAGGGGGAAAGGCGTCGGGGGCGGCGCTTCGGGGTTTCCGGTGATGTGTGGCTTGGCGCAGAGCTTCAGGCCGAGGAGACGGAGCTCGGGGGCACGAAGACGAGGCGAGGCGGTGGCTGTGGCCACGGCAATGGCGAGCGACGACGACGGTGGCGCTCGGGCGCGTGCGAGGGAGAGAGCGGGGGAAGGAGATGAGGACGAGGGAGAGCGAGAGAGGGGTCGGGGGGCTGCGTGGCGCTCGTGGAGGAGTCCAGGCGAAGCAGCAAGCATGAGGTGGCCGGGCGCGTGCCGGTGCGCGGCGAGCACACGCGCTCGTCCTCCTGGCGCGGTGGAGACCACGACTGGCACGCACCAATGGGCTGGGCCGGCACAGTGCCAGGCCAGGTAAGTGGCCCAGGTGACTCTCTCTCTCTCTCTCTCTCTCTCTCTCTGCTTTTCTGTTTTTCTTTTTCTATTTACTTCTGCTCTATTTTGAATTAGTAAGAAAAATACTAATTCATTTTGTAAAATCCTAGAAATAAATGTGGGCACTTTTGAAAATATTTCAACAGCCCTCAAATTGCTTTTAGAATTGTTTGGAAATTTAAAAAAATAGTTATAACATTTTAAATGTCCAAAGGCAAATAGTTATGACTTAATTCAAAGATCCAAAATGGCTCCCAAAATTATGAAACCATTTTTGGCAGAGGTTTTAGCGAAGACCAAAAATGATGATCATTTTGTGAAGGGCATTTTGGGTACATTGAAAAGTATTTAAGTAAACCCTAGTTGGATTCAAAAGGGGGGGTGCTGGGGGTTTCTGCCATCCCATTTCAACTTTAAAAGAAATTAGGGATGATGCACATGAACATGCAGAGTCAAGCAAGGGCTAGAGCTAAAGGGCTGTGACAATCGGCCACCTTGCCGGCACCGCTCCTACGACCGTCTCGTCCACCGCACTGGGATATTTCCCCTGCCGCCACCGTTTGCCCTCCTACATATGCTTCCACGTCGCAGACAGACATCGCTACCGCAGCATCGTAAAATTCTCAGCAGATGCATACACGCCACCGCACCAGAGGCGGTACTCTTTGGTATCTGCTCAACTTATTTATCGCAGCAAGAAAATAGATCGCCACTACTTTACTGTGATTTATTTTCTACCACTTAGGATCTTACTTGTTAGTTGCTTGGTTGTGAAGTTGCCTTTACCCGGTTTGCACCTTCTGATCCGTCATGGAATGCTCAACACTATACTCGCAATGCTTATGGTTTTCCCCTTTTACAGTCCACACTACCTAAATGACAGTAGACTAAATTTCAAAATTGGGTCAGTCGATTTTTAAGAGCTCGTCGGAGTTCATCGGAGGGAAGGAAGGTGCTCGGGTGGGGGCGGTGGTTGTGTGGGCGGTGGAGGGTCCTCTCCGGAGGAAAAAACTTGACACGGGTGGGGCGGGGGTTGGGGGTTTTGAAGGAACACCGGTGGTGGGGCGGTTTAGGGGAGGGCGGGGGCCCGGGGCCGGTGGTTCGGCCGGTGGCCCGTGTGGTGTTCTGTAGGGGAAGAATCACAGGCGAGGAAGAAGAAGGGTTAGGAGACGTAGGATCTTCATCCAACCGCCTGAAATGGTCGACTGACCCAAATGACGAAAGTTACGCGACTTGCATGCATACATTCATTTATATTTAGTACCATCATCGTAGTTGCTTAGCACTGCTCCTCAATCCATCAAACTAAACAACGTGCCACTCATAATACCAAACTTGCTTCTCAGATACAAATCTGATATGATGATGATATTATTAAAATAGATATGTTTAATTGGTCAGCTAATGTTCCTACTTTACTTTTGAAAAGCACGTGTGCCACATATAAAGAGACATCAGGCACTACAAGAAATGTGTCAACTTGTGACCTTCTCTCAGTGACCCGAGTTGAATTGGTCATAAATCCACGGCTATTTCGCTTGGAAGGGCTCGAACCCTGAAATTACCTTACACCAAATGGTCATAAAGCAAACAAGAGTGGCAAACGACCTTATTTCTACATGATTTCGACCAATATAAATGGTCATGAGGTTGTGGACGTGAATGCATTGGTACTTAAGGTGTCGCTCAAGGTGGGCTTGGGCCTCGGTGGAGCGAGGCCACCTTCTTTTAAAAAAAATGTGTGCAATGTAGGCCTCGGCCCATCCAAGAAGAAATGTGGGATGCCCTCATGTTACTAAAAAACATATATTCGGCCCAATGAAAATGGGAAAATAACAAGTTTTTCATGTATTTAAATTTTTCTAACCAATATCAAGTTATCAACAATGTTTTATATGTATAGAAAAATGTACAATGTGTAAAAACAAATATAGACATCAAAACGTATGTATGAAAAGATGTTTTTTGTTAGAAATATATGAAAATATATATAAACAATATGTACAACGTGTCTTAAAAAATGTAGACATGTGTTCAAAATATTAGACATAAAAATATTTATTAAATATGTTAATGATGTAACTAAAAACCATTTAATATCTATAAAAAATGTTTCTAGTGTACACATTTTTTTCATAAAATGTGGTCTAATGTTCTTGAAAAATGGAGAAGTTTTTTTACAAAAAATATTTGTTAGGTTCTTCACAAAAAACTCATTTTGGGAACTCAAAAAATGGAAAATGAATATGCAGAAATTTGTCTTTTTCATGAGAGGCGGATCAAAAACTTTTTACACCCAACCATTTGGTCAATTGTACATTAAATATGGCCTAGTATTTTAGAAATTTGATTTGGTCCAATTTTGCAACAAATATATGGTAGGTTCTTCACAAACAACCTCATTTTGGGCACTAAAAAATGGAAAATTGATTTTTTTGTTCAACTAAAATAAAAACTCCCTTAGGAAACATTGTTCGTCATTGCAATATGCACCCTTGTGCACTATATGAGATCATTTGAACAAATTATGCCATGAATTTTTTATGCCCGTTTCAAAATGCGGTCAAAACGGCAGGCTTGGCCATTCCTAGCTAGTGGTTGAATCTTGGAACACTTTTGATGTTTCTCTGATTAAATAGATACTTATGTACCTACAAATGATTTTTGAAAAAAATAAAGAACAAACTATGAGGCAGCTGCAGTTCAAATTTGACCCGCTTCCTCCTAAATCGGCAAAAAAAATGTCTTTTTCACCAGAGGTGGATCAAGGCTTTTAACACCGAACCATTTGGTCAATTGTGCATTAAATATGGCCTAGTATTTTAGAAAAATGATTTGGTCCAATTTTGCAACAAATATATGGTAGGTCCTTCACCAAACAACTTATTTCGAGCACTTAAAAAATGGATAATGAAATTTCCGTGCAAAGAAAATGAAAACTCCATTAGGCAATATTGTTTGGAATTCCAAGATGCACCCTTTTGCACAATATGAGGTCGTTTGAATGAACTATGCCATGAATGTGGCCATACGATTGATCATTTGGCTTGAGAGCCATGAATCTTCACGCATGATAGCTCATTTCTGAGATTTTTTAATATAATTGCCGTATTATTAGTTTATTATTATTTTTGGCAACTTGGTCACATATAATGATAGAATGCAAGGGTTTTCCAATTTTTTGATTTTTTTTTTGAATTTTTTATGCCTGTTTCAAAATGTGGTTAAAACGACGGGCATGACCGTTCCTAGCTAGTGGTTGAATATTGGAAAAAATTTGGTGTTTCTCTGATTAAATATATAATTTTGTACCTAAAATGATTTTTGGGAAAAATAAATAGCAAACTATGAGGCCGCTGCAATTCAAATTTGACCCGCTTCCAGCTGAATCGATGAAAATTTGTCTTTTTCACCAGAGGTGGACGGAATCTTTTAACACCCAACCATTTGGTCAATTGTGCATTAAATATGTCCTAGTATTTTATAAAATTGATTAGGTCCAATTTTGCAACAAATATATTGTAGGTCCTTCACAAAAAAAACTCATTTCAAACATCCAAAAAATGGAAAATGGATTTTTCGTCCAAAGAAAATGAAAACCCCCTTAGGCAACATTGTTTGGAATTCCAAGATACACCCTTGTGCACTATATGAGATCATTTGAACAAACTATGCCATGAATGTGGTCACAAGATTGATCATTTGGCTTGAAAGCCATGAATCTTCACGCATGATAGCTCATTTCTGAGAACATTTTTTTCATATAATTGTCGTATTACAAGTTTATTATTTTTTCTGGCAACTTGGTCACATATAATGATACAATGCGAAGGTTTTCCAATTTTTTGATATTTGTTTTGAAATTTTTATGTCCATTTCAGAATGCGGTCAAAACTGTAGGCATGACCGTTCCTAGCTAGTGGTTGAATCTTGGAAAACTTTTGGTGTTTCTCTGATTAAATAGATACATTTTTACCTAAAATTAATTTTTGGGAAAAATAAATAGCAAACTATGAGGCAGCAGCAGTTCAAATTTGACCCGTTTCTAGCTAGATTGGTGGAAATTTATCTTTTTTACGAGAGGTGGATAACAGCTTTGGATACCCAACCATTTCGTAAATTGTGACTTAAATATGGCCTAGTATTTGATAAAAATGATTTGGTCCAATTTTGCAACAAATATATGGTAGGTCCTTCACAAAAAAACTCAGTTTGTGCAGTCGAAAAAATGGAAAATTGATTTTTCATCCAAAGAAAATAAAAACTCCCTTAGGCAACATTGTTTGTCATTCCAAAATGCACCCTTGTGCACGATATGAGATCATTTGAACAAACTATGCCATGAATGTGGCCATTAGATTGATCATTTGGCTTGAAAGCCATGAATCTTCAGACATGATAGCTCATTTCTGAGAACACTTTTTAAAAGAATTGCGTGTTACAAGTTTATTATTTTTCCTGGTAACTTGGTCACATATAATGACACAATGCGAAGATTTTCCAATTGTTTTATTTTTTTTGAATTTTTTATGCCCGTTTCAAAATGCGGTCAAAACGACGGGAATGACCGTTCATAGCTAGCGGTTGAATTTTGGATTTTTTTGTGTTTCTCCGATTAAATAGATACTTATGTACCTACAAATGATTTTTGGAAAAAATAAAGAGCAAACTATGAGGCATCTACAGTTCAAATTTGACCCGCTTCCTGCTGAATTAGCGGAAATTTATCTTTTTAACCAACGGTGGATCAAAACTTTTGACACCCAACCATTTGGTCAATTGTGCATTAAATATGGCCTAGTATTTTAGAAAATTGATTTGGTACCATTTTGCAACAAATATATGGTAGGTTCTTCATAAAAAAACTCATTTTGGGCACTCAGAAAATGGAAAATTGATTTTTCGGCCAAAGAAAATGAAAACTCCCTTAGGCAACATTGTTTTCCATTCCGAGAAGCACCCTTGTGAACATTATGAGATCATCTAAAAAAACTATGCCATTAATGTGTCCATAAGATTGATCATTTGGCTTGAAAGCCATGAATCTTCACACATGATAGCTCATTTCTGAGAACACTTTTTTGAATCGGGGGATAATCCCGCTCCGCTCTCGCCATCTCCCTCTGCAACCTTCATCTCCTCTCTCATTAATAACCTCCCCTCAGTGTGTGCCCTCTTCCACCCCGGTGGGCGAAGCTGCTGCTGCTGCTTCGATGGCTGCTATTTGACGATGATGGCGATGATTTGTTGATGTGAGGGGCGTCAAAGCTCATGGTGTGGGGCAGTTATGCGTGGCGCCGCTGCCTGCCGGGTAGTGGCCACCGGTCATGCACACGACGATGGGATCAACGGAGTTGCAATGAAGCAGTGTCAGGCTGCTAGTGTTTTGATTTTCTAGCTTAATTGTAAACGGTTGTGATCTTGGCATTTTAGTTAATTGTAAATAAGTTGTGGACTAATATTTTTGATAAAAACTGTGGTCCTTTTTACAAGACAGATTTGTAGTTTTTTCTTAAAAAAATGTAGAAGATTTGGGTCCAAATTTTAAAGATTCCAGCACAAAACAACCGGCCAATGAGAAGCGAGGAACCACAATCACGCGGATCACCCTGTCTGAAGCGATCTGAGCCATCCATCACACACCCATCAACGGTGGAGATTCTCCCGATTAACCCAACCCTAACCCACCCACCCACCCACCCTCATTCTCTCCCTTACCCAGATCCGATCGAGGCACCCCGCCGCCCCCGCCTTCCTTCCCCCGTCTCATCTTTCTCCCAGATCCCATCGAGGCACCACGGGTACCCCCACCCACCACCGCCGACCTCTCCCCTCGCCATGCACCTCTCCCCTCACCTTCCACTATGGCTCCAAGGCTCGGCGCTCGTGAGGGGGACACGGTGAGGCCGAGGTGGAGGACGGGGTGCCTATTCGGCTACTTTCGTGCGGTCGGCGGCAAGCCACGCGCCGGGCACGCCCGTGCCCATCTCGTCTCCTCCTCCGGCTTCCCCAGCCCAAGGTATTTTCTTCTCCCGTCGTGCCCCGTGTTGAGCATGTGCGTTTCTCCTTCTCGAGCCGAGGTTCTGACACTTTTTACTGAGGTCGTGGAGGAGCGCCGGTCAGATAGCCTTGTCCTGCTTGACGACAATGGCGATAAACACGGGCGCTCCTCGCCTCCCTCGACCTGCAAGGAGGAGCGCCGGTACTGGAGATTCGGCTGCTGATGTCGGGTCTACACGACGAGGGGGTCGTGCAGATGTGGTTGCTGCTCTGCCGTTCGACGAGGAGTTGGAGCTGCCGATCGATGACGATTTGGAGCTGCCAGTCGACGAGGAGTTGGAGCTGCCGGTCGATGAGGAGTTGGAGTTGTTTCCCTTCAGTTCTGTATGGTGAGTTCTGCTTGTCTTTAGTTCATCTTCAGCTCTGCATGTCTTCAGTTTTGTATGGTGAGCTCTGCTTGTCTATATGCCTGAGTAGTCTGTTTGTCTTCAGTATGCTCTGCTTGTCTTCAGTTCATCTTGATTAAATGATGAAATGATTAGATTAGGAGTATGTTTGTCTCATAAGTGAGGTCCTCGGAGATGATTAGATTAGGATGTTAGTTCGTCCCATTGTGTGTTCTGATTCAGAGATGCTAAGAAAAACTTAAAAAAAAGATTCAGCCAAAAGAAAGGAAATCTTCTGATGAGACAAACATACTGAAATGAAAATTGTATTTGAAATTTACATTCTCTCTTTTCTCTAGAAATGAAAATTGCATTTGGAACAATACATTGATAATATTCCTAAAATTTTGCATGTGTGGATTCCCGTGATTTAAGTTCTCTGCAATTTCCATTTCTAAGAAACAGATTTAAATTCCTATGATTCAAGTTCTCTTATCTTTGCAATTTTCGTTTGCAGAGATGCCCAACTGTATCCATTCGGTACCACATTTTGCACTTATTCTAATTCTAAATCTATATCTAAATATGTTAAGCACTATGCTACATTATGTTTATCTCTGTAGCTAAAACTTGTTGTTACATATTCAGAGTACTCCTCTCTGTAGATCATGAACTTTTGCTCCTCTCTGTAGGAGTAGTGTTTCTGTTGCTTGCTTGCCTGAAGATGCTTATCCCTGTAGATGAAACTACTCTTGATCTGTCGATATATCCCTGTGATATTTTCATGTTGTGCTACTCCAGTTTATTTACTCTGAAAATATTCCCCTCCGTTGTTTATCCTGCTTTGTGCCATCTTGTGTTTCTTATTTTATTATTGACAAAATAAAGAAAGAAAATTTGGACAAGATCAAATCTGTTCTCACCTGAAATGAATGTACTCCAAATTGTGGATATGTGGACAAGATCAAATATGTTTCTTATCCTTGTTATAATATGTTTCCAAATTTTCTGAATTTGGAGTATGTGGCTGTCACGATCTCACCGAAAATGTCCCCGTTATATTAGTGTTGCTTGCAAACACTTAAATTTTGTGTGCTACTTGCAATAGCATGCTGCTGACACTGTTTAAAATGCTCGTAACAACATGTGTACTGTTTAGTGTGCTTCATTTGTTTGCCATGTTTGCTCCATTTGTTTGTAAGAACAGGGACAAAGTTAGTCTCCATTTGCATCTAGTACAAGGAGTATAAGTAGTGTTTGTACTCAAACTTCCAGGGCAAATAAATATCTGTGTGCTCATGTGGAGCATCCTCAGGGAGGAGTTGCAGGAATTGATTGCAATAAATTTGAACTTGATGAATCTGCCTGCTAAATCTCAACATGTGTATCTGTTTCGGTATGTCTTCCACTGTGTATCTGTTTTCTTGTATGAATGTGTATCTCATTTTAACTAGTTGGAGAACAAAAAGCATGGTACTAGCTAGCTAATTTGTGTTATCATTCTAAATAAATGTCATTTTCTTGAATGGTCTGTTCATAATATATTTGTTTTTCTAATTTTTCTCTCATTCATGTAACAGGGTGACAAAGGAAGCCATGTTGCCGTTTTGTTTGTTCCCAGCCTTGACTATGGTCGTCCAGCGAGTCCGGCATGTCAAGTCATTTTCTTGTAAATCAGTACCATATCACACTTGTAGAACTCATTACACATGTAGAGCTTGTAAAGTATTGTATTACACATGGTCATTTGTATTGGCAACGTGATCTGGTTGCTCTTATTCGACATATCCTGTGTGCTTTTTTATGCCAATTTAAATATTGGTTGAAATATGAAGAATATGAGCCTGATAGATGGGACTCACTTACCAGACCCAAACCTGACAACTAAGACCCAGTTATCAGAACCTCACAACTGGGACCCATTTGACTAATGGACCCATTTAATAAAAAAACAAATTAAAATTATTAGACGAAAAGGCCAAGGCCCAATAATAGAAAAGGCTACAATGTTGGGCTAGGCCCATGAAATCGACCAAAAATTGACAGGAAAATAATAATATAGAAAGGTTGAATTGTTGTGCTCGGCCCATGTAAAACACCAAACTGAACCCGGTTGATTCTTATCCACGTCAGCTTGCCACGCTGGATCCTACATGGCCTGGGGAGGCTGCCAGTGACAAAAATTTTGGTCATAGAACCAATGACCTTTTACATATCAGAAAGAAGGTCGTTAATTTCAGTTTACGACGGGCAGCTTTTGACCATATGTTTTTGGTCACAAAAAGGTCACAAATGGAAAACAATGACCATTCAGTGACCAATAGTGATGGTCAAAAGTTGGCATATTTCTTGTAGTGAGGGAGTTGCATTCTTAATGTGCTCTTGTTCATCATGCGTGGGCACCGCGCAATGAACATTTTATTATCCTAAATCCGCTTGCTCTTCTTTAGCATGTTCCTCTTCTGGTCTTCTTTAATAAGTACTCTCTCTATTCCTAAATACAAGTCTTTGTATAGATTCCACCATGGACTACATATGGAGCAAAATGAGTGAATCAACACTCTAAAATGTATCTGTATACATCTTTATGTGATCCATAGTGGAAATCTCTACAAAGACTTCTATTTTGGAATGGAGGGAGCATAATAGTAGTACGGTATGTTCCTTGTAGTGAAGAGGAGGAAGGACATTTGCAGTGTACAGATCTATTCAGTGGGTTTTGCTGGACACTTTGAACTCTTCAGGCTTCTTTGATTCATAGGATTTTGTAAACATAGGAAAAAGAATTGTAGTGGCCTAGCCACTTGAATCCTATAAGATTAGCAAGGAAATGCGGGGAGCTATGTCGCCTTTGAGAGTTACACTCATATTAATAGTACCGCGCCTTCAGTTGAAAAGAGTTGTTATCCTAGCCGTACAAGTAATAGTAGCCCATATTTTCCAACAAGTTCCACTTTCCTAATTTTACTAGTGATGCTTACGATTTTCCTGTTATATCTACACTACGATCTGTGTAGGTGCTATGTGTCGCACTAGCAGCAGTCCACTCTTGAAGCTAAACAACACACCAATCATAAGTCAAAAGCTTACTTCTTCAAATACGAATTGTGATATGATACTGATATTAGTTAATAGACACACATTTAATTGGTCACTTAATGCTCCCATCTGATTTTCTAAATGCATGTGGCCACATATAGAGAGACATCATGGAATTGCATTTCTTTGGGTGCTATGATTCATCATGAGTGGGCCACCAACATTGTGCAGAAAGAAGCGGAATCTCAATAATATGCTTTCTCTTCAGTTCATTAACATGTTCCTCTTTTGTTATTCTTTATTTAGTAAGTACAGTTTGTTCCTTGTCAGGAAGGGGAGCAGGGACATCCGTAGTCAACAACTGATAGAGCTGGCCTGTAGGTGATCGATAGGCTTTCAATTAGTAGCGGCAATACAACATCGTATTTTCTAGGCAGTTCCACTTTCCTGATTTATTTATGTTGGGAATGGTGTACCCCCTTTATCTACACTACGATCTTCCTAGTTGCTGTGTGCTCTTGTTATCATGGTTTGGCAATAAACTTTCTATTCAGTATATTATGAACCTATCATCTACCTATTATCCTTACTTCTGGAGCTCCCAACAGGGAGCCTATTTTGTGTGTAGTTGTGCCAGATTATATTAATGGACGCACCATATTACAACACACATGGGCTCTGCCATCAGAATCCAGTGATAGCACACAAGGGTTTACAGGGAGCCCCTATTATATTAGAATATCCTCTGCATTACAAAGATAATCTCACTACTATTTACGTTTTCATGATTCTCAGATATTGTACGTAATCACAATGAATATGAGAATGCGCGCGTCAGAAGAATATTGCGGAACAGTGCAATGACTAACAAACTTGGCACCAAGGCATTGAGTTCCATTCTGGATGCCATGAAGCTCATATGCTCCCCACCTGCAAATTCTTGTTCAGAATATGATCCTATTGACTATTCCGACCTCGAGGAGTCAAAGGCAGATGGCATATCATGTTCACCCATGAAGGTGTGTGTTCTAATTTGGCAAGGTTTTATTGATTGCACGTATCTTGCATAAGGTGTCTTGCATTTCTTCTACTTCGTTGCACCGCCATCTGCTTAGTTTACTCATCATATATGTCAAGATGTGATACGTCTCCAATGTATCTACTTTTCCAAACCCTTTTGCCCTTGTTTTGGACTCTAACTTGCATGATTTGAATGGAACTAACCTGGGCTGACGCTGTTTTTAGCAGAACTGACATGGTCCTGTTTTTGTGCAGAATAAAAAGTTCTCGGAATCGCCTGAAAATCAATGGAGAATTATTTCAGAAAATATAAAAAATACCTGCAAGAAGATCCACACCAGGGGGCCAAGGGCCTGTCCACGAGGGTGGGGGCGCGCCCCCTGCCTCGTGGGCCCCCTGGTGCTCCATTCACGTATCCCCAGATACTATATCTTCCATTTCGGGGAGAAAAAAATCAGTGAGAAGGAATTATCGCATTTCACGAGACGGAGCCGCCGCCAAGCCCGAATCTCTCTCAGGAGGGCTGATCTGGAGTCCGTTCGGGGCTCCGGAGAGTGGAGATCGTCGCCATCGTCATCATCAACCTTCCTCCATCACCAATTCCATGATGCTCACCGCCGTGTGTGAGTAATTCCATCGTAGGCTTGCTGGACGGTGATGGGTTGGATGGGATCTATCATGTAATCGAGTTAGTTTTGTTAGGGTTTGATCCCTAGTATCCACTATGTTCTGAGATTGATGTTGCTATGACTTTCCTATGCTTAATGCTTGTCACTAGGGCCCGAGTGCCATGATTTCAGATCTGAACCTATTATGTTTTCATGGATATATGTGTGTTCTTGATCCTATCTTGCAAGTCTATAGTCACCTACTATGAGGTATGATCCGGCAACCCCAAAGTGACAATAATCGAGACCACTCCCGGTGATGACCATAGTTTGAGGAGTTCATGTATTCACTATGTGTTAATGCTTTGGTCCGGTACTCTATTAAAAGGAGGCCTTAATATCCCTTAGTTTCCAATAGGACCCCGCTGCCACGGGAGGGTAGGAAAAAAGATGTCATGCAAGTTCTTTTCCATAAGCATGTATGACTATATTCGGAATACATGCCTACATTGCATTGATGAACTGGAGCTAGTTTTGTGTCACCCTAGGTTATAACTAAAACATGATGAATTGCATCCGACGTACTTTCCCATCATCGATCCAATGCCTACGAGCTTTACCTATATTGCTAGCTGCTTATTTACTTTTCCGTTGCTACTATCACAAAAAATACAAAAACACTATCGTTACTTTTATTGCTGCTACCGCCACTATCATATTACTTTGCTACTAAACTATCTTGCTGCAGATACTAAGTTTCCAGGTGTGGTTGAATTGACAACTCAGCTGCTAATACTTAAGAGTATTCTTTGGCTCCCCTTGTGTCGAATCAATAAATTTGGGTTGAATACTTTATCCTCAAAAACTGTTGCGATCCCCTAAACTTGTGGGTTATCGAGACTATTTTCTGGTGCAGTTGCCGGGGAGCATAGCTCTATTCTTCAAGTCACTTGGGATTTATATTTGTTGATCACTATGAAGAATTTGAAGGACTCAAAAACCAAGATCTTACCCTCAACTACGAGGGGAGGTAAGGAACTGCCATCTAGCTCTGCACTTGATTCTCCTTCTGTTATGAGTAAACTTGCGACACCTACTCCTACTATTGAATCTGATATGTCGTATGTTCTTGATGATGCTACTTCTGCTATGTATGATGAAACTACCTCTATGCCTGATACTGTGCCACTAGGTGAATTTCTAGATGAACAAATTGCTAAGGTTAGGGAGAGTGCAAATTTTGAAACTGGTGATATTTATGAATGTGATGATGAAACTACTCCCAATAGATATGAATTGCCTGTTGTGCCTGAGGGTTATGTTATGGATGACGAAACTGCTAGAAACTTTCTTGCTTGCAATGATAGATATGGTCTTAAGAAGTTATTAGCTAAGCTGAAAGAAAAGTCCTTGAATGCTAGAATGAAACATGACCCTGCTTTTGCTACTTCACCTATCTGTTTTACTGATAAGGATTATGAATTCTCTGTTGATCCTGAGTTGATTACTTTGGTTGAATCTGATCCTTTCCATGGCTATGAGTCTGAAATTGTTGTGGCACATCTTACTAAGTTGAATGATATAGCCACCCTGTTTACCAATGATGAAAAGATTCGTTATTACTATATCCTTAAGTTGTTTCCGTTCTCGTTAAAGGCTGATGCTAAGACTTGGTTTAATTCTCTTGATCCTGGTTGTGTGCATAGTCCCCAGGATATGATGTATTACTTCTCTGCTAAATATTTTCCCACTCATAAGAAACAAGCTGCCTTACGGGAAATATATATAACTTTGTGCAAATTGAACAAGAGAGTCTCCCACAAGCTTGGGGGAGGCTTCTCCAATTACTTAATGCTTTGCCTGATCATCCTCTTGAGATGCATGATATACTTGATGTCTTTTATAATGGACTAACCGATGCTTCCAGAGACCACCAGGATAGTTGTGCTGGTTTTGTTTTCAGGGAAAGAATAGTTGGACAAGCTGAATTACTATTGAATAATATGCTGGCCAGTGAAAATAATTGGACACTTCCTGAACCAGCCCCTAAGCCAACTCCAAAGAAAAGAGGTGTTCTATTCCTCAGTCCTGAAGATATGCAAGAGGCAAAGAAATCTATGAAAGAAAAAGGTATTAAAGCCGAAGATGTTAAGAATTTACCTCCTATTGAAGAAATACATGGTCTTGATAACCCGACACATGTAGTAAAGGTAAATTCTCTTTATAGATTTGATGAAGGTGATATTCCTCGTTATAAGTCTGCTAGCCAATGCTTAGATGAGTTTGACAATTTCATTGTGAAACAAGAAAACTTCAAAGCTTATGTTGGTAGACAATTACAACACAATGCTTATATGATTGAACGCTTGAGTGATTATCTATCTAGAGCTAAAGGTGAATTGAAACTTATTAGTATACATGCTTCTATGGTTACCACTCAAGTAGAACAAGTACTTAAGGCTCAGAATGATTTGCTCAATGAATTAAATAGTAAGAATAATGATAATGCCATTAGAGTTGTGACTAGAGGTGGCAGAATGAACCAGGAACCTCTGTATCCTGAAGGCCACCCTAAGAGAATTGAGCAAGATTCTCAGAGAGCTAATTTAGATGCACCTAGTTCTTCTAAGAAGAAGAAAAAGAAAAATGATAGGACTTTGCATGCTTCTAGTGAACCTGTAGCTGACACACCTGAGAATCCCAATGATATATCTGTTTCTGATGCTGAGACACAATCTGGTAATGAACATGAACCTAGTGATAATATTAATAAAGCTATACCCTTCTCCATTAAGAGAAATTATGTTAAAACTGCTTTGTGTGATCTCGGAGCCGGTGTTAGTGTTATGCCTCTCTCTTTATATTGTAGACTTGACTTGAGTAAGTTGACACCTACTGAAATATCTTTGCAAATGGCTGATAAATCAACTGCTATACTTGTCGGTATTTGTGAGGATGTGCCTGTTGTAGTTGCAAATGTTACTATTTTAACGGACTTTGTTATCCTTGATATTCCCGAGGACGATAGTATGTCTATTATTCTTGGAAGACCTTTTTTGAATACTGCAGGGGCTGTTATTGATTGCAACAAAGGCAATGTCACTTTTCATGTCAATGGTAATGAGCATACGGTACACTTTCCAAGGAAAAAACCTTAGGTCCATAGTATCAATTATATTGGAAAAACTTCAACTATCACTATTGGAGGTTTTGAGTTTCCTATTCCTACTATCAAGAAGGCATATGACATTCTTATTGTTGGGGACATACATATCCCCATTGAGGTAACCCAGTGTTATTCGAAAATTCTCCGATTCATGTTACTCGGAAAGAGTTTATTAACAAGACCTTGTTAATGGATTCCTTTTGATGAGCATGGGATAGGTGAATCTAGATAGCACAATCTTTTGTACCCTCCTTTTACTTTCTGTTAATTAGGTTAAATAAAAAATAGCATTGTCTATCTGTTTCCAGACTTATCCGTGCAATAAAAAAATATCACGAAAATAAAAGTTCTCCAAATGCCATGAAAATGAAATATGATTTTTCTAGAATATTTAAGAAAATATGGCACTGAACACACAGTGAGGGGAGCCAGCACGTGGCCACGAGGGTGAAGGGCGCGCCCCCCTTCCCAGGGCGCACCCCCTGCCTCGTGGGCCCCATGTGGCCCCCTCCACTTATTCCTGCACCCATGCTCTTCTTCTTCCTCCCAAAAAATTCCCCAACCAGCTCAAACTCGAGTTCTAGCTCATCTTGCTGCCATTTTCGATCTCCTAGCTCAAAGCACCATTCACCAAACTGTTTGAGGAGATTGTTCCTTGGTATGTGACTCCTTCATTGGTCCAATTAGTTTTTGTTCTAGTGCTTTATTTGTTGCAAATTTTTGCTGCTATGGTGACCTTGTTCTTGAGCTTGCATGTCAAATTTTCTTGGTCCCAAGTAGTTCTAATGCATGATATAGTCTCTAGGCGCGTATAGGAGTTGTTGCTATCAATCTTGTTGAGTTTGGTTAACTTTTAGTTTGAAGTTACTAAAAATTTCAGAAAATTTCAGAAAATGTCTAGGAGAAACTTCCAAGGTGGTCCTTCAAGGAAGCAAGAATCGAGACTCGCGTTCCGTGAGCCAGACGATGAACCACCGAGGGATGCTGATGTGCGGCCTTGTGAATGGCCGTCAGATGAATTCATGGGTCAAGCTGGCATCAAAGATGAATTTTACGCATACATGCGCAACGCTTACCTCGAGGACTTCATACAAGATAAGTGTCCTCAATATCGTGGCTTAACTGAGAGCTTTGTGAGAAGGTTTAAATTTTCATCTTCACATAATTCTCACACTGTGCTATTTGACCTATATGATAAATCTTATACCATGGATCTAGAGGATTTTAATGTTGCTTGCAAGCTCCCACAGTGGGGCAGTATGAATGATCCTCGCAAACCTGAATTTAGATACTTCCTTGCTAGTATTACAGTGGGGGAGTCCAGGGAAGTCACACAGGCTACCATGGGGAGCATACATTTTCCTGCCATTCATTACTTTGCTCTCTTTATCGGTAGATGCATAAACGGTAAAGATGAGGCTTGTCACATGTGTGTCCATGATCTTAGTGTTCTCACGAGTGTTGTACTAGGTGATAGGCAATATAACTTGCGAGCAATCGTTGCACGTAGGTTACACCATAATGGCTTGCATGGAGATTTATTTGGTGGGATCTATGCTACCCGCATAGCCCGCTTTCTTGGTATACCCGTGCACGTGAATGATGAACTTTTACCTCCTGCTTATTTAGACGGCCACGCTATGACTAGTCACCGGTTTATAGAGTGGGATAATCAAACCCTCAAATATCGACTGATCTTTAACAGGCAGCATGCCATCCCAATTGTTCTTCCTGCCCCTACTTTGTTTAACTTTCAGGAAAAAGGAAGATACACTATAACTATGGAGGAGGCAAATGCTTATTATAACATGACAGAGGCAGCCCGCCTTCGAGCTGCAGCTCAGCATGCAGCATCTGCCGCGTCTCAGTACGACCCCAACTACAACTTTGGATATTCGTCAGGCCAATACTGGCCATAGACCAACTTAGGCCAAAAGCCTAAGCTTTGGGGAGTACACGTTTCTCACCGACTTACATTCATGTTCACATTTATTCTAGTTGTCGGTGCTCACACTCTTTCACTGTACCATCCATGCTTAGTTTCAATTTCTTTTTCTTAGTCTTTTTCTTGTGTGCTAGAAAAACCCAGAAAAACAAAAAATATTAGTTGTAGCTTCTATCCAGTTTACTTTCTTTGCTTGTGGTAGTAGATAAAATGAAAACCCAAAAAGATTTCCCGTTCTTCTTTTGCTTGTTGGGAGCTTTCCCGTCTAAATAGTTTCTTTTCTTTTCTTTAGGGGTTAAGAGTAGAAGACCATGATAGAATTGCTTAGTGGCTCTCATATGCTTTGTTGTTGATTTAATCTTGAGCCATATTACCTTGTCTTCTCTCTTGTATTAAATGTCTGCAGATTCCAGCTTAGTCCAATGCACGCGCACTATTTTTATTATCCACACCGTTTGGTCGTGCGAGTGAAAGCAATAAGGATGATATATGATGAACTAATTGAGATGAGAAAAGCTGGTATGAACTCGACCTCTTTTGTTTTTGTAAATATGATGGCTTATCGTTCCCGATTTAGCTTGTTATGAATGAAACATGCTTGAAATGACAATTAGAGATCATAGCTGCTTATGACATGCTTAATTAGTTGAGAGTTCATAATGGTCTATCTTGCATGCCAACATGATATTAAAATGGATGTGATGTGGTATGATGGGTGGTATCCTCCTTTGAACGATTTAAGTGACTTGACTTGGCACATGTTCACGCATGTAGTTGAAACAAATCAACATAGCCTTCACGATATTTATGTTCATGGTGATTTATATCCTACTCATGCTTGCATTCATTGTTGATTAATTTTAATGCATGTTCATGACCGTTGTTGCTCTCTAGCTGGTCGCTTCCCAGTCTCTTTATAGCCTTCACCTGTACTAAGCGGGAATATTGCTTGTGCATTGATACGTCTCAAACGTATCTACTTTTCCAAACACTTTTGATATTGTTTTGACCTCATTCTTGCATGATTTGAACTAAACTAACCCGGACTGACGCTGTTTTCAGCAGAGCTGCCTGTATGGTTTTATTGTGTGCAGGAAAACGGATTTTTAGGTATCTCAGAAAATTCCACGAAAAATCACAGAAAATCCACGCACCCGAGGGAACCAGGTGCCAGAAGAGGGGCCAGAGGGGGGCCAGGGGGGCTCCAGGCGCCCTGGTGGCGCGGCCCACCCCCTGGCCGCGCCGGGAGGCCGCCTGGGTGGGCCCCACCTCCCCTGGTGCCCTACTTTGACCTGTATTTTAGCTCATGACAGAAAAATCCCAGATCAGAAGTTCTTTTCCCAGTTTTCGTCGCGGAGCCGCCGCCACCCTCTGTTCTTCTTCGGGAGGGCTAATCTGGAGGCTGATTTGGCCTCCGGAGAGGGGAGATCGTCGCCATCGTCATCATCATCACCACTCCATCCTCCCTCCATGACTTCTCCTTCCATGTGTGAGTAATCCCCTGCTGTAGGCAAAGGGGGTGGTAGGGATTGAATGAGTTAGATCATGTAATAGTTTATCAGATCGTTGGGGGCATGTTGCCTATCATCTACTATGGTGTTTATCATCTTTGCTTCAACTTGTTATTCTTAATGCTTGTCACTTAGGGCCCGAGTGCCATGATTTCAGATCTAAACCATATGTCTTTGCATGAATATATTTGTGTTCTTGATCCTATCTATGAGTTGTTGCACCTATTACGGTTCGGAACCGGCGATCCCAAAAGTGACAGCTTGGGACACCAAAGGGGATGGTCCGTAGTTTGAGGATTACATGTATCCATTGAGTTTATTGCTTTGTTCCGGTGCTCTTTGACAGGAGCACCTTAATCTCCATAAGTTCCTTTTGGCCCCGTTCGTAGCGGGATGGTAGGACAAAAGATGTTATGCAAGTTCTTATTGCAAGCACGTACAACTACCTACGGGATACATGCCTAATGTTTGATATTTGCCTAGATGATCATTACTTTTCCGTGTGCCTTGCCCCAAGTTAGAATCATGATATATCTCATCCATGCAGCGCCCAACCATCCATCTCCTTAGTCTATAGTGTTTTAAATCCTGCTGGTTACTAGTTGCTACTTTTGCTATTTACTTTCGCTGTTTACTTTTACTATCACCATCATCACTATCATATCACCGTTACCACTTATCTTTTGTTGCAAGTAAGTATATTTCAGGTGCGGTTGAATTGACAACTCAACTGTCAAAGCTTATAAATACTCTTTGGCTCCCCGTGTGTCGAATCAATCAATTGGGTTATTCTTACCCGCGAAGACTATCTCGATCCCTTACGGTTGAGGGTTATCAAGTACCGTTTTCTGGTGCCGTTGCCGGGGAGCATAGCAATATTTACAAGTCTACTTGAAGTATCCTACCTGCTGCACTTCATCCGCTATTGGTAAGAAAGGAGACCCTAAGGTTCCGATCTTACTATCCACTACAAGAAGAGGTACTGTTCTGAGCACCAGTGCTACACTTGATTCACCTTCTGTTATGAGTAAGTTTGCCTCACCGCCACCACATGATGCTCCTACTGAATATGTTACTATGTCCGATACTCTTGATGATGATTCCACTACTCTTGACGATATTAGTTCACTTGGTTATGCTCTTGAGAAACAGATCGCTGCTGCTGCAAGAAAGTCTGGAATTGAAATTCCTGTTACTCGCTACCCTATTGGTGGAACTTACGATTATCCTGATTTGAGTAAACTCAAGGAGAGACTCCTTGATGATGATTACTATATGCTTGATGAAGATTTATGCAGGGAACTGACAGAGTTTGCCAGCTCTGACCCTGAAGTTATTAAGAAGCTGTTTGAAAAACACTCTTTGAAGAACAAAACCGTTCCTGATCCTGAATTTGCTACATCTCCTATATGCATTGATGATCCTGATTATGATTTCTCTGTTGATCTTTCACTTATACCTATGTTTGAAGCTGACCCCTTTTATGGCAGAGAAAATGGTGATGCTATTGCACACCTGACTAAACTCGGTGAGTTGGGTGGCTTGTTTACCACGGATGAGAAGATATGATACTTTTATGTGACCAAGCTTCTTCCTTTCTCCTTGAAGGAAGGTGCTAAAGCATGGTATGATTCACTCCCATGCGGTTCCATTAAGAGTCCTCAAGACTTAGCTTACTCTTTTGTTGATAAGTACTTTCCTGCTCACATGCAACATGCTGCTTTACAAAGATTTTATAACTTTAAACAGTTGCAGGATGAGCACCTCCCTAAAGCTTGGGGGAGGTACTGTAGTATGATCCGGGCTAGACCAGGACATGGAGTCCCTAAGAATGAATTAATCGATATATCTTATGCTGGTCTAACTGATGAATCCAGGTCCTATTTGGACAGTTGTGCTGGTTGTCTTTCACGAAAAGAACACCGGACGATGCAGAGGATTTGATGGGCAGGATTGCCAAAAACCATGAAGATTGGTCCGTCCCTGAACCACCTCCACCACCAAAGAAGAGGGGCATGTTTGTTCTAAGCCTCGAAGATATGCGAGAAGCAAAGAAGTCTATTAAAGAGAAAGGTATTAAAGCTGAAGACGTAAATAATCTACCCCCTATTGAGAAGCTGTGTGAGCCTACCACTCACCCTCCTATGGTAGAGGTACACTCTCTTTTAGATTTCAACGCAAGTGACATCCCTCATGGTAAGCCCCCTGATCAATGTTTAGATGAGTTTGATAATTTTATTATGAAACAAAATCATTTTAATGAGAGGATACAAAGTCAATTGCATGATAATTCCCTTGCTATCAAAAGTTTGCTTGATGTTCTAGGTAGAACAGTTAATGATGTTCAATGTCTTGTGAAGCATTTTCATATGGTTCAAACTCAGCTTGAACAAATTTCTAATGTGCAAAAAGATTTGCTTGCTAACAATGCCAAACAAGATGATTTGCAGTCCTTCGGGATTAAGACCCGAGGAGGAACTAGCACTCAAGTCCTCTCTATCCAAAGGGGCATCCGAGGAGAATCGAGCAAGATTCTCAAATGCAGGAAGAAGAAATTGTTGGCTCTCCAAAAAAGAAGAAGAAAAAACATAAGGAGACTGACAATTCCAATGATCCTATTACAGATGAAGAGCCAGCTGTTGATCCCAACAGTGTATCTATCTCCGATGCTGAGACTGAAGACGGTGCTAAACCTGAAGGTAAGGATAATGAGAAGAATGATCCGCCTGAAGTTCGCGAAGAAGAAGCACCTGACAAACGTAAGAGGTACACTAGAGAAGACTTCGTCACAAGAAGACATGAGAAGGAAAGAGAACCATGGGTACAAAAACCCATGCCCTTTCCAGGTAAGTCTCTCAAATCTAAAGAAGAAGAGCATTACAATAAGTTTTGTGAGTGGATTAAACCTCTTTTTCTTCAAATCCCGTTGACTAATGCTATTAAGTTACCTCCCTATTCAAAATATATGAAAGATATTGTCACTAATAAAAGGAAAGTTCCTAATGAAGCAATATCTACTATGCTTGCTAACTACTCTTTCAGTGGCAAGATTCCTGAGAAGGTTGGTGATCCAGGTATACCCACCATTCCTTGCTCCATAAAGAATAATTATGTCAAAACTGCTTTATGTGATCTTGGAGCAGGAGTTAGTGTTATGCCTCTCTCTCTTTACAATAGGCTTTGTTTAGAGAAACTAATTCCTACAGATATCTCTCTTCAGATGGCTGACAAGTCAACCGCTGTTCCGATAGGTATTTGTGAGGATGTTCCAGTGGAAGTTGCTAATTGTTTGATTCTTACTGATTTTATTGTGCTTGACATGCCCGAGGATGGGAGCATGTCCATTATTCTTGGTAGACCTTTTCTTAACACCGCAGGTGCTATTATTGATTGCAATAAAGGGAAGGTTACCTTCAATGTGAATGATAAAGAACACAAGGTGTATTTTCCAAAGAAGACCGACAGGAGGCATGCCCTCAACTCTATAGAAAATATCGAGACCGTGAAAATTGGAGAATGGGACTGTCCACTACATGTGCATCACAAATACAAAACTATTATGGTGGGGACAATGTCCATCAAAGTAAAGGTTCAGTGATTAATTCGTAAGAGGTGAGACTTTTTGCTCTATATATCGCCTGTTTGTTGGTAAGACTTGATCAACCTTACTAATAAACATGATTTATATAGATAAAAAGTTGAGCTTGTTATGTTTTCATTTGTTTTAGTTTTTGTTCTCTTTGTTGTACCAAGTGTTTATGTTTTGAAGCTTCACAATACTAATCACCACTTTAAGTTTTCAGAAAGTCTTGCAGCTTTTTGAACTTCGAAAAAATTTCAACAGTGAAGTTTTCAGAAAAATTCCAGAAAAATAAAAATAAAAATTTCCATGTCGGGAGTGACCCAGAGGTACGTGGGGCCAGCCAGGGGGACCCACCAGTGGCCCAGGCGGCCAGCTGGCGCGGCCTGCCCCCTGGCCGCGCCCACAGGGCGCCTGGGGCCCACAAGGCCCCCCTCCAGGTAAGTCTTCTTCCTCCCTCTCTCTTTCTCTCCAAAAACGCGAGTTCTGCACTTGTTCTTGCGTTCTTGCTGCTCTTGGAGGCGATTCTTCGATCTCTCTCTACAACCTATCATTTGAGCTGAGATTTTGAACAAATACTCCCTGGTATGTGACTCCTCCACCCCTCCAATTAGATTTCTGATTGGTGGCTTCATTTGTGAGTATTTAGTAGTTCTTGGTGCTGTATAGATGAGCTTGCATGCATGTGTAGAAAGATATTTTCCAAGTTTTGATGGAAGTTTATGCCTTGGGCAAGTAAGTTGAGTAGTTTGCCTTAACCCACCTTGTTTTAATCCTTGTTTTTTGTAATTTGCCAAAAAATTCAGAAATGAGTTTGTTAGGAAGGGCAAAGGGGTGGCTTGAGAAGAGGAGGCCCACGCACTCCGATCGAGTTACTAGAGCCGCAGCTTCATCCTCGACTGCTAGGGTGAGCTATAATGAAGATCATGTGCCCCTAGAGTTGTTGGAAGACACAAGTCCAACACGTGCTATGACGTTTCCATGTGATGAATTCCTTTAAGCTGCGGGAATCAAGGATGAGTTTTATAATCTTTGTGCTAATGCAGGTCTGACACAGCTCGTCACTGCCGTGTTACTCAGTATCAAAAACTCACCTCCATTTTCATTAACAGTTTTAGATATAATCCTGATTCAGGTGCTATTGAGTTTAAAATTTACAATGATCTTATCACCATGCCTTTGGGAAAGTTTTGTGAAATAATAGGTGTGCCAAATGTTGGGAGGACGGCTAGGATGGCCTCTCAGCTCTCCGAGCTGAAAACCGTCTTCAACTCTCTCTGCAGCATGGGTACGAGGGATATTCATCGATCAAAGATCTCCAGCATCTTATTCCCTCACCTCAGGTATTTTGCATATTATGTTGCTAGAGGGGTGTTAGCTCGTGACAACACGAGCAACACTTCTGCGCCGGATATTGCTATCCTGGCAGCCGCCCTCTCAGGGAGGTCTGATTATAATCTGGGTGCCTTAATTGCTCGACGCCTTGCTATGAACGGTAACAAGGGAGACATATATGGTGGCGTTTATGCCACACTTATCTTAGAACATCTTGGAGGCACCCCACACCCTGATGATAATCCTTTTACTTATTTAAGCTTTGATCTTGTTGCTATGAAAAGACATAAGTTTGTTACCATGACTTCTGAGCTTGATAATCTTGTTTATATCTTGCGTTTCGGAACTACCGCGGAACGCGAGATCCGTCTACCTGCACCTCTTTTGTTTGATTTTTCTCGCAGGAACGGATGGTCCTTTGATGTTATTCAATTTGATGAGTTCATGGCCCAGCATCAGTTTCATAACCCCATGGAGGGGGTTGTGCCCGACGAGGAGGAGCACGGTGAGTTACCACCTTTTCAGGAAGAAACCGCCACCGAGTTTGGTGAAGGGTCTTCCTCTGCCTGGCGTATGGACCCTTCCTCGTGGGAGACTCCGAGGAGTTCGGTGTACGCGCCGGCATCCTTCCACGACCCTTGGACTCACCACCATACCCCCGGAGCAGGAGGCTCCTGGGGCCAGTAGCTGCTACCAACTTAGGCCAAAAGCCTAAGCTTGGGGGAGTACGTGCCCCTCTCACTTTTCCATTGTATTATCCGTTTTATTCGCTTTGATCTTTTCGAAGTTTTTGCCCGTTCTTCTTTATTTCTCTCTTTGCAAAAACGACAAAAAGATTTTCTCTTTCTTTTGCTTTCGTTCAACCTTTGAAATAATCCAAAAAGATTTCCTTTCTCTCTTTAGTTTGCTTTGTTTTCAGAGTTCAGCTCGAATCCGTGATGGCATTTAATCATATTTCCTACGTTCGATCGTGCAAGTGATGAGGCAGTAATGACGAAGATCGACTGAAGGGAAGCAACAAGGAAGACCGGTATGAACTCTTCTTGTTTCTACTTTTGTACATATGCCTGTACTTATGATCTAGAGACCAGCTTGTAGCGACATAGTGCTATGTTTACAATGCTCTTCCAGTGGTTCATGCTTTCCTTGTGGCTAGTCTCGAATAGCTAGAGTATATAATGTGTTATTGAAATGATTTACATGCATTGCACTGTTCATAGTTCGGTATATTAAGGTGGTATTTCCCTTTGGAGAATTTTTGGATTGACTTGGCACATGTTTACACATGTTTAAGACTAAAAAGTCTGCTCTGCCTTGATGATCTTTGAGTTTTAGAATAGTTATATCACTTCCATGCCCGATTCAATGTTGCTTTGTCGCTCTGCATGATTATGACCGTTATTGCTCTCTAGTTGGTCGCTTCCCAGTCTTTTGCTAACCTCCACCTGTACTAAGCGGACTGACTGCTTGTGCATCCAAAATCCTTAAAACCAGTTATGCCATATGAGTCCACCATACCTTCCTATACATGGTATTTACCTGCCATTCCTAACAAAGACTTTCGTGTACCATCTCGAAATTAATCAAAAGCATTTCTCTTTTTGTGCCTCTGTTTTAGCTCATGAGGAAGTAGTAGTTAATTCATGATCTTTTTAAGTTGGACAAGTTTCACCCCAGGATTGCATGTCTAATCTGTAGACCCATAATACGAGAAGGAACTGGCATAGAGTGCGCCCGGCTCATTAAAAATTATACAACAAACAAACCCTCCTTCACGCTTTGTTCATGAGAAATCAGAAAACTTTGGCAGTGATAAACAAAGGAGATTAAGAGGATGTGATCGTCCTCATGCGGGAGCCGTTCCTCGAAACTTGTCCAGCTCAAGAAGTGATTGAGTTATCTGCTAGCATTCGTTGATGAAATATGCACCTCTCAAAAACATTTTTACCTCTGTTTTTAAAACCAAGAGCTCTGGTACATGATTTAGTTTTTGTTTCCGACCACGGGTTTTCAACCTTGCCAACAAAAGCCACGGTTCGAGAGTCTCCACCTTCTTTCTTCAAAGCACCAACTAGGAGAGCATAATTGTCATTCTGAGTGTAATGTGCATTGTCCCAAAGTATTACATTCTCTTCTGCATGCTTGTGATATTATTTATTCTGAAATTCTTAGTTCTAGTCTCCTTTAAAACTCTTGAGGAGTTTCTGCATTTATGTTTTGCTTTACTCATGGAGGCTAGCGAGATACCACTCTAGTATGTTCAAGCTATGTGCAATGTAATCTTCTCTTGATTTTCAGTAGCATATTATTTACTTTTAGGTATTTGTGATTGGTCACTTGAAAGAAGGATCGCTCCGTGCATTGTCCTCATAGCATTGTTTCAATACTTGCTAGACTCTTTTCGTAGTACATGCTTATATACATCTAATGAAGCAAAAGAGTTTGTCAAAGTTTTCTTTGTCGCGTCCAGTTCGTTGAACTGAATTGCTTGAGGACAAGCAATATGCTAAGCTTGGGGGAGTTGATACGTCTCAAACGTATCTACTTTTCCAAACACCTTTGATATTGTTTTGACCTCATTCTTGCATGATTTGAACTAAACTAACCCGGACTGACGCTGTTTTCAGCAGAGCTGCCTGTATGGTTTTATTGTGTGCAGGAAAACGGATTTTTAGGTATCTCAGAAAATTCCACGAAAAATCATAGAAAATCCACGCACCCGAGGGAACCAGGTGCCAGAAGAGGGGCCAGAGGGGGGCCAGGGGGGCTCCAGGCGCCCTGGTGGCGCGGCCCACCCCCTGGCCGCGCCGGGAGGCCGCCTGGGTGGGCCCCACCTCCCCTGGTGCCCTACTTTGACCCGTATTTTAGCTCGTGACGGAGAAATCCCAGATCAGAAGTTCTTTTCCCAGTTTTCGTCGGGGAGCCGCCGCCACCCTCTGTTCTTCTTCGGGAGGGCTAATCTGGAGGCTGATTTGGCCTCCGGAGAGGGGAGATCGTCGCCATCATCATCATCATCACCACTCCATCCTCCCTCCATGACTTCTCCTTCCATGTGTGAGTAATCCCCTGCTGTAGGCAAAGGGGGTGGTAGGGATTGGATGAGTTAGTTCATGTAATAGTTTATCAGATCGTTGGGGGCATGTTGCCTATCATCTACTATGGTGTTTATCATCTTTGCTTCAACTTGTTATTCTTAATGCTTGTCACTTAGGGACCAAGTGCCATGATTTCAGATCTGAACCATATGTGTTTGCATGAATATATTTGTGTTCTTGATCCTATCTATGAGTTGTTGCACCTATTACGGTTCGGAACCGGCGATCCCAAAAGTGACAGCTTGGGACACCAAAGGGGATGGTCCGTAGTTTGAGGATTACATGTATCCATTGAGTTTATTGCTTTGTTCCGGTGCTCTTTGACAGGAGCACCTTAATCTCCATAAGTTCCTTTTGGCCCCGTTCGTAGCGGGATGGTAGGACAAAAGATGTTGTGCAAGTTCTTATTGCAAGCACGTACAACTACCTACGGGATACATGCCTAATGTTTGATATTTGCCTAGATGATCATTACTTTTCCGTGTGCCTTGCCCCAAGTTAGAATCATGATATATCTCATCAATGCAGCGCCCAACCATCCATCTCCTTAGCCTACAGTGTTTTAAATCCTGCTGGTTACTAGTTGCTACTTTTGCTATTTACTTTCGTTGTTTACTTTTACTATCACCATCATCACTATCATATCACCGTTACCACTTATCTTTTGTTGCAAGTAAGTATATTTCAGGTGCGGTTGAATTGACAACTCAACTGTCAAAGCTTATAAATACTCTTTGGCTCCCCGTGTGTCGAATCAATAAATTGGGTTATTCTTACCCGCGAAGACTATCTTGATCCCTTACGGTTGAGGGTTATCATGCATCCACTTCCATAAACCCAAAAGTTATTCCATATGAGTCCACCATACCTTCCTATATGCGGTATTTACCTGCCGTTCCAAGTAAATTTGTATGTGCCAAACTCTAAACCTTCAAATGAAATTTGGTTTTGTGTGCTCGAATAGCTCATGTATCAACTAGGACTATCAATATCTTCCATGCTAGGTGGGTTATTCTCATGATGAGTGGACTTCGCTCATCATTCATGAGAAAATGGCTGGTAATTGGGATGCCCAATCCCAAGCTCAAAATCATAATTATTAAACAAAACCCCCCCAAGGCTGTTGCTTGTTTGGACGGTACCCCATGGATTCGGATGGCTATGGAGTGTGCTTGTTGGTGGTTGGGGGAGTATAAACTTTACCATTCTGTTTGGGAACCACATATAATGTGCGTAGCATGGGAGATATCGAGATTCTTGGTTGTTATGTTGATAATGAAAGTATGCCGCTCAAAATGTTATTCATCTCTATTTAAAAATCAAGCTCTGGCACCTATACAAATCCCTGCTTCCCTCTGCGAAGGGCCTATCTATTTACTTTTATGTGGAGTCATCATCCTCTTATCAAAGAACACCAGTAGGAGAGCACCTCTGTCGTTGCATGTATTACTATTAATTTGCATTGAGTATGATCATGACTAGATCTCTTTTACCATGAATTACAATGTCTACTCAGTCCTTGATCTTTAAAGGTGCTCTGCATTTATGTTTTGCGGTCTCAGAACGGGCTAGCGAGATACCATCTTGTTATATCATATCATGATTGTTTTGAGAAAGTGTTGTCATCTGAGGTTTATTATTATTGCTCGCTAGTTGATTATGCCATTGATGTGAGTAGTCTTGAGACCTGAAAGTTATGGTGAATATGGTTAGTTCATGATCTTGTTGAAAACCTGAATGCTAGCTTACATATTTACAACAACAAGAGCAAACAGAGTTTGTCAAAGTTTTTCTTTATCACTTTCAGTTTATCAACTGAATTGCTTGAGGACAAGCAAAGGTTTAAGCTTGGGGGAGTTGATACGTCTCCAACGTATCTACTTTTCCAAACCCTTTTGCCCTTGTTTTGGACTCTAACTTAAATGATTTGAATGGAACTAACCCGGACTGACGTTGTTTTCAGCAGAACTGCCATGGTGTTGTTTTTGTGCGGAATAAAAAGTTCTCGGAATCGCCTGAAAATCAACGGAGAATTATTTCAGAAAATATAAAAAATACCTGCAAGAAGATCCACACCAGGGGACCCAGGGCCTGTCCACGAGGGTGGGGGTACGCCCCCTGCCCAAGGCGCGCCCCCTGCCTCATGGGCCCCCTGGTGCTCCACCGACGTACCCCTAGATAATATATCTTCCGTTTCGGGGACAAAAAATCAAGGAGAAGGAATTATCGCGTTTCACGAGATGAAGCCGCCGCCAAGCCCTATTCTCTCTCGGGAGGGCTGATCTGGAGTCCGTTCGGGGCTCCGGAGAGTGGAGATCGTCGCCATCGTCATCATCAACCTTCCTCCATCACCAATTCCATGATGCTCACCGCCGTGTGTGAGTAATTCCATCGTAGGCTTGCTGGACGGTGATGGGGTGGATGGGATCTATCATGTAATCGAGTTAGTTTTGTTAGGGTTTGATCCCTAGTATCCACTATGTTCTGAGATTGATGTTGCTATGACTTTGCTATGCTTAATGCTTGTCACTAGGGCCCGAGTGCCATGACTTAAGATCTGAACCTATTATGTTTTCATGGATATATGTGTGTTCTTGATCCTATCTTGCAAGTCTATAGTCACCTACTATGTGTTATGATCCGGCAACCCTGAGTGACAATAATCGGGACCACTCCCGGTGATGAACATAGTTTGAGGAGTTCATGTATTCACTATGTGCTAATGCTTTGGTTCGGTACTCTATTAAAAGGAGGCCTTAATATCCCTTAGTTTCCAATAGGACCCCGCTGCCAGGGGAGGGTAGGACAAAAGATGTCATGCAAGTTCTTTTCCATAAGCACGTATGACTATATTCGGAATACATGCCTACATTGCATTGATGAACTGGAGCTAGTTCTGTGTCACCCTAGGTTATAACTTCTACATGATGAATTGCATCCGACGTAATTTCCCATCACCGATCCAATGCCTACGAGCTTTACTTATATTGCTAGCTGCTTATTTACTTTTCCATTGCTACTATCACAAAAACTACAAAAACACTATCGTTACTTTTATTGCTGCTACCGCCACTATCATATTACTTTTATACTAAACTATCTTGCTGCAAATACTAAGTTTCCAGGTGTGGTTGAATTGACAACTCAGCTGCTAATACTTAGGAGTATTCTTTGGCTCCCCTTGTGTCGAATCAATAAATTTGGGTTGAATACTTTACCCTCGAAAACTGTTGCGATCCCCTACACTTGTGGGTTATCAAGATGCCTTTCCCATCCATTATTAGTACATATTACATCTGTGATCATACCATGTTTTCCCACTCAAATGTTGTTCTTGTGCATCAGACATCAAAAAGGAAGAGGGTAATTGCCGAACCTAAAGGAGCACCAGAAAAGTCCTTGAAAAACTTGGTGGTACCGGAGACATCAGATAGAACCCCACTTATATTGGCTCTACAATAAGTGACACAAATCGTATGACCGACTCCAGCAGACTGTACCCATACTTCACTGGCCACACAACTAGCCCCACCACACAGGACCTGCACTCTAGCAAAAGGTATGCTGATTTCAGTTGCCATAGCACCAGGCGTACCACAAAAAAATCCCACTCCATCAAAAAGTACAGCAAGTCCACCGGTCGAAGACCTATCCGAACTGCAGAGACGACCAATTCCTGTAGACTGGAACCCCATTCCAGTTATTCCTAGTTTAAAATACAATGCTTTCAATGTTGTTAGAAACTACGTGCATATATTCCCATCTTGGGAAGATTATAGTGACGACAAAGACCATTTTCACATCTTCATGTCCCACTTACGTGTAAGTGCTATTATTCATCGTGATTATTTTCCTATTTTCTGCTGATTGAACACATCAATGATTTACATTACATTCTTGTAAGTAGGCGAGGGTCAATCTGGATAGTCGTGACAAGCAAAGCTTGCTTGTTCTTTTCAAGGAAGCATTGCAGAAGTATCGGTGTTACCTGAGGAAAACACACTTTGATGGCAAGTCTATAAATGACTTTCCGGTGAAGTCTCCTATGCTAAATTTAGAAGACATTGAATGGAAAAACCTTGTTATGCAGTGGTCTCATTCCCAGGATTAGGTACTATCTATGATATCAAATGACAATTTGACCTTCTACTTTTCCGAGTGTGCCTTACGGATCTCTTTTGTAGGAAATCTGCTCGAAGAAAAATTCCGGTTTGAAAAGGATGACAGGATATCGCAAATATGCTGCTCGCTGCTTCGCTCTTGTTAGTACCTGTTGTCCTATATAAATGTACTGGCATTCATACCTGGTTCATTATGTGACACCGGTATGCATGATAGCTTGCTTATAAATTGTTAGCTCCAAATTATCAGATCTGTATTAATGGTTACATTAATGTAGAATATACCCAATGCCAATGAAAAAGTTAGCTCTCCATTGTTCTTCTAAGTACATGTTGTCCTTTATCAGTATACTTATATTGACGGCTAGTTGTTCATGTACCATCACTATGCAGCTTATTATCCTTGGCCCTCCATTTTCTACACATCAGATCCATATTTACTCTTACCATAAGGTTGGATAAAACCAATGGTACTGAAGAAGTTTATCTCTGCATTGCTCTTGGTAGTACATTTTTCCTATATCGTTGTACCTACATTTATAGCTAGTTAGTTATGTAGCATCACTCTTCATCTTATCTTAAATATTCTTCATTTTTTCTTATATTATCACATCTATATTTACTCTTAACAAAATGTAGAATAAAGGCAATGCTTATGAAGAAGATTATGTAGTAAACTTCTGGAATTGCCCCCCCCTATCAGCATGGACAAGGGATTTATAGAACCGGTCTTCACCACTAATGTAAGTTTGTCCTTATCAAGCCTTCAAACTTTGTTGTGTATATTTGGTTAGGCATGATTGCAACAATTGTTTATTTTGGTGTTTGCATCAAATTGCATGTTTAAAGTTTATTATGAAGTTCATAAACATAGGTTTGTCCTTCTCAATTTAAGTTTTTAGTTTTACAACCAAGTTCCTTCTTCATACCATGTAAATTAAACTATACAGAGCAAGTGATCTTCTTTTGCACTGCATGTATGCTTCTGTTCTTGATCTGTAATCCAGTGGTGTGGTGAAACTACCCACTACAGCACAATGTCATATTCTGCAATGTCTTGACTATGAAAAATGTCATATTATTCTACTATTATTTAAACCATGTCCCAATTTGAAATGGGATAAATTGACAACACACTAACCATTGATACTTATGTGTTCTTTAGCACCGCATGTAATCCAGTGGTGTCGTGAAGCTGTCAACTCCTTCATAATGTCATTTACTACCATGTCTTAACTTGAACAATACCATATTGTGTTAATGCTACTTTAAACTGTGTCTCTTTATTCGCCAATAAGAAATGTGATGAATTGTCAGGAATGATACTTATATGTGCAAAACTTGTCATGTGTCTGCTTGTTTCTCTTTCAGAGTGATACCTCTGACCCCACGAAGAACTGCCACAATGATAGTGAGACGAACCCATTGCATGTCCCTCTAACGTATATTGCAGGGAAGAAGGCAACACATCTTGGAGATAGCGATACAACTCCAAAGTCATGTCTTGATATAGCGTTGAAGTTACTCGCTAATAGCAGTGACACAAGCTCAATGAAGTCACCACCTGAATCTGTAAAACTTCTTTAGTCCCAACTTCAAGAAGTAAGACACGGTTCAGCTGAACCCCTACTTGAACTCCAATCTCTATGGAAGATCAACAAGAAGTCGAGTGCATCCATTGATGCTATGCAGCAAGAGTTGGAGGATATAAGCATCAAACAAGCACAGTCTCATCAGCTTGCTCAGCTGCTTGCGCTGTAACTCCCGAGAAGCGCTAACCTTTCTTGAACTCTATTGAATTAATGTCGGTTTTGTATATTATTTTGTAGGCGTGTTTATTAGCACTGGTGGCAATCTTTGATGCCCAGTGTATGTAATCTGATGTTTGCTTGTGCTTTATTATCACTGGTGGCAAACTTTGATGCCCAGTGGATGTAATATGCCGTAATTTATTTATTGTATAGTCTAGGTTTTCTTATTCATCATGTTGTAGTTGCTTTATTGTATAAATATCATGTCTTCACTCTATAAAAAATAAACGGGCCAAAACCTAAAATTATGGTACATAATCGGTCCGGCATGCAAATCACTATGTATGGGCCGCATCGTGGGCCCACTCATCTCGGTCCGTTAACAGGCCTAAATGTAAACTAGCCCACTTGTAGTTTCTGGCCTTTAATAGGCCGAGTAAACCGCCAGCCCTAGGTTGGCAATAAAATCAATGGACTTTTAGTAGGCTGAAAAGAAGGTTGGGCCTGAAATGTGTCGAACAGCTCACGGGACGACAGCAGGGCCGAAATAGGCCTCGGCCCATGATTGTGCCAGTCACATCACGGGCCGTTAACAGGCCAAATTATTTCTCGGTCCTTGTTTGGACTAATCAGATTATAGGTTGTGAGCAGGCCGGATGCAAAGCGGGCCATAATTAGGCCCAATTATGTGACGGGCTTTTAACAGGCTGAAATAAATATAGTGCCGAAATTTTAAACGGGCCTTCAATAGGCCGAAAGTAATATCAGGTCGTACTATTAAATGGGCCTTTAGCAAACCAAAATCCTAACAAGGCCTCAAGTGGGCCCAAAAGCGCAGCGTCTAGTTGACGGGCTGAATTTTATATGGGCCATAATTTAGCCTAAAGAATGAAAGGCTCTTAAAGGCTCAGATGTGATATGGACCGCCATTTGTCCCGAAACTTGATAGGGTTCTAGCAGGCCGGATCTGATATGGGCCTTAATATGGCCTAGAACGTGGTAGCTATTAATCGGTCGGATATCATATGGGTCCTTATTAGGCACATAACGTGGCAGACTGTTAGTGGACCGAATCAAATATGGGCCGACATTTGGCCCAAAACATGGCAGCCTCTTAACGGGCCGCCCCACTAATGTATGTAAATCTATTGGGCCTTTAGCTGGGCTGGCCCATTATGGTCTTCAAAATCTGGTGGGCCTGTAGATGGGCCGAACCATTTAATATTGATGGGCCACTTTTGGGCCGGTCCACGTGTCAACATATCATCGGCGTATCTCGCCCATTGGATGAGTGAAATTTGTGCCAATGCGGAGCTAACACGTGATTCCGTTGGCTAATGAGAATTTTACACGTGGAAAATCGTCATTGGTCATGGTTGTTAATGGGTTATCAGATCCAAAACCAGAGTTGATAGCTTAACAATGACCCGTTACAGTGAATGCCACATGTCGGTTACCCTTGACGAAAGCACTTCCATGACACGACATTTATCGTCATGGAAGTGTGTAAGGGCATGTCCCTCTATAAGTGGTTTTGGTGATTGATGAGAATGCGCTTACGGACTAATCATGTGCATTGAGCATTTCAGATATTCATCTACATGGCACGAGATGATTTTTTCCCCTCGAGGTTTAAAAGAGAAGACGATGTTGTCTCCTTCATTTTGGTTTTGGTGGACTTGAGTCGTAGGGAACACCGTACTATCACAAGGGGGCTGTATTGGAGAGGTTAGGGTGGAATCAACACGCACTACTGCAGGATGCTGCTAACACGACACTACAATGAGAGACCCTTTCACGAAACTGTGTGTGATGCATTAATCGCAAACGGGGATGTAAAAACCGTCAAAAAGGTGCAAAACGTTTGCAATGGCGGAGCCATCAAACACGGTTCATATTTCAGTTGTGTGTGCGATGCAGGGCACACATCTAATCCATTCGAACTGTTTGCGATGAGCCAGAACAACAAAAACGGGCAGCCATATCAATGTGTGTGCGATATATGGCATACAGTTCGCTCCGATGAACTATTTGCTATTGGGGGGTGCAACAGAAATGGTTAGCCAAATCAAGTTGTGTGTGATATACGGCATACGATTCACTCGGACGAACTATTTTCGATTAGGGAACACAACAGAAACGGTTCAACTTAACAAGATGTGTGTGATACGTGGCAAACAGCAGACTCGGATGAACGGAGCGTGCGGCGGCCACCTCAATGGCGAGCAATACGTTCGGACGGACGCGAGCAAAGCGCGCCACGGTCGCCTCCACGGTGAGCAACCACGTGGTCAACCTTCTGCCATCAATAAATTTTGACCTAGAATCTCATCACATTGCACATTACAACGCAATAAGTGATTGCAAATCTGTTCACACCTATCAAACTAATATGTGTTCACACTTAGCACCGGGCTATAAAAACTACGCGCACAAAAATTACTTCACAGTTCCTCTCCTCATCACCCACAAAACTAGTATTTCCTGTCAAGTCGTTCCGCCATGACCGGTAGGAGGAGTTTAGGGTGGACATATAACTAGGAAGCAAAGACCAAGGCCGTGGAAGCACTAGAGAGGTCCCGCCGTGAAGCCGCAGCCGCAGCAGAGATGTCCCGGCGTGCTGCGGAGCCCTCGAACGAGCTCTCACGGGCACGCGAGGGCTCTCACAAGCGTACTCGCGGCGTCGGCCATTGCGACGAGCTGGCGTTCCTGAAGTCATTGGCCAACAACGATGACATTTTCACTGGCATCACTAAGTAGATGGAGCTGGTCGATGGCTTGATGGAGCTGCTCAAGATCAGAGATGCCTCGGTTGACAAGGCAACTAGCCTAGTCGAGCAACTCGTGGGTGACAATGCAAAGCTCCTCAAGGCGCTCGCCGAGAAGGAGGAGGAGGCCGCCGGCTGGAAGATGTTGCATGAGCAGAGCAGTGCCTCGGGGATGATGCTGACTACTGTCGTCGAGGAACCGATGGGTGACTTGAGGAACCTCCGGATCGAGCGCAAGCAGGAGGTGGAGGAATCTATGGCTGCTTTGAAGCAAAGTCATGTGGAATTGAAGAAGGAGCTGGAGGATGTCGTCGCCCGGCGATCCATCAACGAGTAGAGACAGTAGCGAGCCAGATTGTTGTCTTCAATTTCCTTCTTCTCTTGCCCCCGTGTCTTCCGGGCTTTGCCGCATGTGGCATTTTAAATTATCCGGAATATGTAAGACAATTATTGTCTGCGCCATTGTAAATTTGTCATCGTATTATTTGTTGCCATTTTATTTGTGGTTGTATTATCTGTTGCCCTATGTGGCCGTTTATATTAGGCCGGAATATGAGTTGAAAACACAAACAAAGCAAATGCTGCCATGGGATCACAAACAAACACCCTCTGTCCAGGTGCTTTAATTAACCCATTAATGGAGAAGTTGTGAGCGAGGCGGGCGACGGCTGGTGCATGGAGGTTAAAGTGCTCACTTCCCGGTGAGCATGGGCGGCCTTGCTGCTCGCACGTGTCCTGTCGAGCCTGCGAGGTGGATAGGATGCACGCGTCGTGTCGAGCATGCGCGACGGACTGCTCGCACGCGTCCCGTCGAGCCTGCACGGCGGAATTCTCGCGCTCGTCCCGTCTAATCAAACAGTTGCACGCACACCACCGAGAATGGTTAAATTTCGACACGGTTAATATAAGACAACCATTTGCGATATTAACGTGTCAGCTTTTTGTTTCAAAAAAGAACTTCGTTGGCTACTAATGTGTGCGCCTCTTCTCAAACTGCCGATTTTTTTTACCACTGCATATATGTGCCATGTCATGAAACCAAGCCAAGTTTCATGTTTTTTGGGTGAGTTTTTGATTTACTGGGATTTAAAAACCGAGATTCTCAATCTTTCAGGACGACGACAAGTTTGTAATACATTCCCATTCCTTAAATGAGACCTAAACATGCACCCAATGACACATGTACGATTTCCCACCCATTTTGCTTCACTGGAGCATGTGCTTGTAGTTCAAATTTGAATTATGGACTATATTAAATGCGCAGAAAACTTAATTAGTAATATATATAATGGCCAAACGAACCCTGAACAGTTTCAAATTTCAGCACGACACTCATGTTATTCTATGTTGCCTGTAAAAAACAAAGTTCAAGGCAAGAAGTGGCAGCGATTATCGTTTCGCCCACAAGAGGGGAATGTTTCTCTACTGGAACCACGAGGGTTGCGACAGGCTCCGGTTTGTAAGAGGCTTGTAATATAGCTTCGCCCAAATTGGACAATTATATGTACCATGTAGTGACACCATGCCAAGTTTCATGATTTCCTGGTGAGTTTTGGATTTATAGAGATTTAAAAATCGAGATTCACAATGTTTGTGGCCGAGCCAGGATGGCGAGATGATTGAATACGTTCCCATTCATTCCATGGGACCTAAACATGCACCCCAAGGAAACATGTATGTTTTTTCTAGCCATTTTGGTACACTGGAGCATGTATTTGTAGTTCAGAATTGAATTATGGACATTAAATACCTAGAAAACTCAATTAATGAATAAAAAAGGGCAAACGGACCCTGAATAATTTCAAAGTTCAGTGCGAATCTCCCGTTGTTCCATGTTAGGTGCAGAAAAAAATACGAGGTTAGAAGAGGGAGCGATTATCGTTTGGCTCACAATGGGACACGTTTCCCTATCGAAACCACGAGGGTTCTTGCGGCAGGCTCCGGTTTGTAAGAGGTTTGCAATAAAGCATGGCCCAAATTGGCAATGTTTTTACCATGACATATATGTGCCATGACATGACACCATGCCACCTTTGAATACTTTCTGGTAGTTTTGTATTTATGGGGATTTAAAAACCGAGATTCGAAATGTTTGAGGACGAGCCAGGACACCGGTACGGTTGTAATTCGTTCCCATTCCTAGCATGGGACCTAAACATGCACCCATGGACACATGTACTATTTTTCTAGCTATTTTGGTGAACTTGAGCATGTACTTGTAGTTCAGATTTGAATTATGGACATTAAATGCCTAGGAAACTCAATTAGTGTATTAAAAAGGCCAAATGAACCCTGAATAAGTTTAAATTTTAGCACAAATATCTTGTCGTTCCATGTTGCCAGTAGAAGAAAATACAAGGAGAAAAGAGGCAGTGATTACATTTCGTCCACAAGGAGAACACGTTTCCCTATTGTAACCACGAGGCTTCTTTGAGAGAAGCTCCGGTTTGTAAGAGGATTGTAATAAGCTTGGCCCAAATTGGACAATGTTTTTACCACGACATATATGTGCCATGATGTGACACCATGCCACCTTTGATGACTTTCTGGTGAGTTTAGGATTTACGGGGATTTAAAAACCGAGATTCCAAATGTTTGAGGGCGAGCCAGGACGCGGGTACGGTTGTAATTCGTTCCCATTCCCGGCATGGGACCTGAACATGCACCCAATGACACATGTATAAATTTTCTAGCCATTTTAGTGAACTGGAGCATGTATTTGAAGTTTAGATTTGAATTATGGACCTTAAATTCCTAGGAAACACAATTAGTGTATAAAAAGTCCAAACAAACCCTGAATAAGTTTAAATTTCAGCACGGACATCATGTCGTTCCATGTGCCCGTAGAAGAAAATACAAGGCGAAAAGAGGAAGTGATTACATTTCGCCCACAAGGGGGACACGTTTCCCTATCGGAACAACGAGGCTTCTTTGTGAGAAGCTTCAGTTTGTAAGAGGCTTGTAATAAAACTTGTGCCAAAATGGACGAAAACAATTCCTCGACATATATGTGCCATGTCGTGACACCATGCCAGGTTTCACGATTTTCAGCTGAGTTTTGGATTTACGGGGATTTAAAACCTGAGATCCTTCTCATGAAATATTTTCGTATCACGAAATCCGTGTGCCTACCAAACCGTGGCTGATGCCCCCTCCCCCCTTGCTGCGCGCGCGATCTGAGTCATGTGTTCTGATTGGCCAGATCCCAAACCCCACGAATCATACGCGTTCACTGTTGGATGCACCCAAATCGAACGGCAACCCTGAGCTCTTTCGACAGCACATGCAGTACATGGGTAAGCATTGTGCGCATGCATCATGCTAGCTCATGCTTCCTTCTCTACTATGTTTTCTAAACAGGCTACCGTTTCTCGCCACTCCTCTCATCGGTTTCCCGCCTCTTCTCCCATTGTTCTCCTGCTACCAGTGTCAGTGCTCATTGAAGGCTAGCGGCGACACACCGGCCATGTAAATATCCCACATAGGTTCTAAAAGCACCAATGTGTGTGATAGGAGGGAGTAGGTCCCATAGGGTGACCAGCGTGAAACGCCTTAATGGCAAGGAGGCAATTCTTATCAGCAAGGGGCGGCTTCCAATCTGATAGCCTAGTCAAATAGAATGCCGAAGTTAAGCGTGCTCGGGCTGGACTAGTCAAGGATGGATGACCCGGTGGGAAGTTGCATATCTCAAGCTTCATTTAAATGACATGACACGGTCATTATAGAGATATAAGGGGATCCTTGTTTTGCTAATTTGTAGATTATGTTTTAATGGGTTATTTTTTGCTCTAAAAAATTAAAGAATGATTGACTTGACCAGTCACGGCGATTATATAAACCTATTATGTTTTTATGGGTTATTCTTTGCTCTAAAAAATAAAGAATGGTTGACTTGACCTGTCAAGGCGATTATATAAACCCTTTTCAGGTTGCATGCAGGGTATAGGGGGCATGGTGTTCTTCTCGAGCATGTCTCCCTTGTGCGGCTTACAGACATGGCACATATATGTGGGCTCTCCGAGGTATATATATACTATCCTTTACCGACAATTATGGGGCCCACACAATCTATCCCTTTAACCCAACAAGGAGAAGAGTTTGACCATGATGGTTTCCTATTCATACTAGTAAGGTACGTGTGCATTGCACGCATGAGATTTGGTAACCAAATTATGAATAAATATCACACTATAGCATGTAAGCTTTCAGTCATATATGCATGATGTAGATTTTCATTTAATTCGTATAGTTCATCTCATCCAAAATCAATTAGTTTTATAAAAAAAATATTTTAAGATTCATGGAATTATGCATTGTAAAGAATAAAGTAAAAATAAGTGACAAATCATTTAGAAAAAAGAAGTTTGGGCAATTAAGATATGGAAGATTCTAGAACAAAGGACAAGTGCTTGTGTTTTGAGGTTTGTGCATTATGCTTAAGTTCAACCATGGAGTCTTCTAGATTGTACATGTGGCAGAATCTGGTGGAATGTAGATGATATCCAACGACTAGTAGTGCTCGGATTTGTCATCTCTGTACCGTCAGATAGGCTTCATCCAACGACCAACTTTCCAAGTTATTCGCACACTATATAGGGGTATTTATATAGATGTGTCCCATGCTAGACCAAATAAAGTTTGAGCGCATGCATGGGACGACCCCCCCCCCCCCCGCCACCGCCTCAAAGTTTGGAAACCGACATCGTATGTATTGAACCAGGCTTGGAGTTAGGTATGGTGTTCGGTTTGTAATGTAGTTGGTGGCCCATCGAAGTTGTGCATTCGGGATTTAAACACATCACACACCACCGTACCCATACATATTTTCGGGCCGCATGCAATGTATACGGGGTCTTCTGATCGACCACATCTCCCTTGTGCGGTTTTTTGTGATGACACACATATATGTGAGCTCCCCGAGTGTATATATTCCATCCCTTTGACCCATAATGAGGGGTATGTGTTGGCCATGAATGGATTCCTCCTAGTTCGTGTTAGGGCCGGTCACCGTTGTCACACCCAAGATGCGATTCTATCCCGATCACGTTATAACCTTGTGATTGCGGCACAACCGCATTTCGGGTGCTTAGCAAGATGGATATCATTACATCATACCATTACATACATAGATGGGGATACATACAAGTCATAAAAACTTCCACGTGGATACATCAATTCATACACAAGACATCCGACTACGGATGAAAACATGAAAAGCACAACGACATCCATCCTGCTATCATAGGCCGCCGACTAGGAACCTATCACAAGACTAATGAAGCAGAAGAAGAAAGAACTCCAACACAAGTAAACATCGCTCTCACATCAAGTCATCGGAAACGTGCACCTGCAACTGTTATTGTAGTATCTTGGAGCCATGAGGACTCAGCAATCCCAAAACAATGGGTATCAGGACTAGCAAAGCTTAATGGGTATGGAGAGGATAAGTGGTGAGGTTGCAATAGCGGCTAAGCATTATATGGTGGCTAACTTACGAGTACAACAATAGGATGAGCATCTATGCAAACGATCGCAAAATAGTAATGATCCGCTAAGTGATCCTGAACTACCTACGAGTCCAACATGACCCCATCGTGTTCTCTTCTCAAATTGAAAAGAGACGGTCATGGTTACTCACGCGGTTGGTGTATTTTATTGCGGATCTTCTGTCAAGTTAGCTACAACCGGATATTATCAAATTCCAATATACCACATAACCGCGGCACGGCTTTCGAAAGATCATAACCCTGTAGGGGTGTCCTAACTTAGCCCATCACAAGCTCTCATGATCAGCAAAGGTAAAACATCTTATCTTAGGGACAACCCAATCAGACTCGGAATCCTGGTGCACAAGACATTTCAACAATGGTAAAACAAGTCCAGCAAGACCTCCCGGTGTGTCGACACACTGATAGTAGCCGCGCGTATCTCGTCTGAGGCCACGACAGGATGGGACAAGCTACATTAGGTCCAGATACCTTGAGTTTCCCCGAGGCGGCCCCGCGGGCTGCTCGAATGGGACCAACACCATTAGCACTGGACCCCTGTAAAATGTGGTACAAACCTCGGGTAGCGCTAACTCCCTATGTGTCAAATTTAATTAAGTTAATTATGTGGGGCAAATGGTAAAACCAATGTTGGGCCTTGTTGGAGGAGTTTTATTCAAAGCGAACAGTCAAGGGGGTCCCATACCCCCAACCATGTTAGGAACGCAAATTCAAGGAACATAACACCGGTTTATCGGTTCTTAAGGCGGCATGAGTGGAACAAAACACCGAGCAAAAGGCCTAGCCTTCGACCCATTGCCAAGTATATAGGAGTGTTAATTATAGTAATAGATATTGTTATATTCCCAAAATATCCAAGATCCGACATGGAGCAATTTTCATCTTCTCCTGCAACTAACAACGCTATAAGAGGGGCTGAGCAAGCGGTAACATAGCCAAACAACGGTTTGCTGGGACGGTGTCAAAGGTTAGAGGGTGTTTCATGTTAACAATGAGAGACTGACAAACAAATAGATAGGCAGCGCGACATATAGCGATAGCATCGGGACAACTAGCATAGCAATGATAGTAATGAGATCCAAGGTGACGGTCATCTTGCCTGAGGTCCCACTAGGTAGAAGAACGAGTCCATGAAGAAGATGAAGCCACGAAGACGAACCAAGCGTAGTCGAACGGATCCTCACGATCGCAACGAAACCGGAACTAACGAGAAGAAGCACAACCGGAAAGAAGCAAACAACATGGTAAACACACAACACATAATCAATACATGATGCTCAACCAAGTATGATGCATGACAAGGCTACATGATGCTACTCATGGCAAGAGATGATACATACAAGAACAACACAACCAACCAAGTTTAAATGAGGCCGGAAACAACATATAACAATCTCCGGTAAGTCCTCATATGCAAATTTCAAAATTGATCCAGATCTGAACACACCTTAAGTTAAAGTTGTTAAATAGAAAGTTAAGATGCACCATGATGATCTACACAAAATTCTAGTCAAGTTACATGTAAAGTTCATTTAATTCGGAGCTACGGCCTAGAAGATATGAGCAAAATAAGATACACATGGCATTGATGCAAAATGCATTCAAACATCAAGCACACACTCTCAAAACATGTATGCAACATGACATGATGCATCTACATGCAAAACCAAGCAAGTTTCATGTAGACATGATGCTTAAACAAAAATTACACAAAAAGATATGAAAATGACAAATGAGCAACTTAAATAGGTTTTCAGCAGTTAACAACACTTAGCACTTTTGCAAGAAGGATGTAATACCAAGATGCATCCTAACATGTATGCAAACTACACCATTATCTATAGCATTCAGAGATGAACATTTTGACATATTATATGCTCAATTTGGATCTACATGCAAAAAGATATGGCCACTCAAAGTATGCAACATGCTGATGGACTCAGGGACTTCGAAGAAATTTATACCCTCTGGAAAACAGGACAGAGGGGTACTGGGACAAGCGGATCCGGCCTTGGTCGTGCGTTTGGGTCGGGGTCCTCATCAAACTGGGACGGGACATGGCCGTCCCGCTCTGGTCGGCCGTGGGGTCAATGCAGGACCCACGCGTTAGCGATGTGAGGCCGAAGGCGAGGCAGAGGCCATGGCCGTCCCCGGCAGAGCATGGCGGGGTGGCGAGCTTGGTCGGTGCTTCGGCGAGGTAGGAACAACGGTGGGTAGCGGATCCGATGGCGCGGGACGTCCTCCGGCCGGGTCTGGTCGCCGGAGGCGGGGCACCGCCCGCGGAGACAAGGAGTGGGGCTAGGGGAAGCTCCGGGCGGCGGGGTCGCACGGTGGTTATCGGGCGACGAACTGCGGGCGCCGGCGACCTCCGGTGGCGGCGGCGGGGTACTGCGAGGGGAGGCGCGGCGGAGCTGGCGGTCCGGCAGCGGAGCAGGGCGCCGAGGCGAGGGACGCGGGAGGCGGTGGAGGCGGCGGCGGTGGGCTCGCCGGAGGTGCGGGCGAGGCCGGGCGGCGGCCGACGGCGGTAGTGCGGCGCGCGAGGCGACGAGGCACGAGCTGGCGGCAACGCGGTGGCTCGGGCCGGGCGAGCCATGGATGGGCTCCGCGGGCCGCTCTTAGGAGAGGAGAGAGAGGCAGGGCGCTGGCTGACGTGGCGGATGGCGATTCGCCGGGGGCGGTGGCTCGGCTGAGGTGGCGGCACTCGATTGGCCGGAGCGACATGGCTGGACAGCGGTGGACGCGTCCGGTGGCGGAGCGGACGTGTCTGGCGCGCGAGGTGGCAGAAGACTTAGGATTTTGCCCGAACTTTGGACGAGGGGGACTGTTTTATAGGTAGAGGTAGCTAGGAGAGGGCTATTGAGGTGCGGTTTGCGGCCACTCGATCGTGATCCAATGGAAACAAACATGGAGGGGGTTTCGATGGTCTAGTGGGCTGTTGTGGAGGGGTGCTGGGCTGCAAAGAAAAAGGGGTCCAGCGGTTAACGCGGTTAACCGTTGGGGCATCAAACGGACTCCGAATGCGACGAAATTTAACAGGCGGTCTACCTACACTATAATAAGACCACACGCCAAGTTGCAACCCATTCCGAGAACGTTTTTTGGCCACTACAAAATAACGTTCCAGAGGTGCCGCGGGTACATGCGAGTGTGTCTAGGCTCAGAGCGGACAACGGAGAGAACGGGGGATCGGGCAACTGCAAACGGATGCAAGTTTTGAAAACTATGCAGATGAAATGCACATGATGACATGGCAAAATGCAGCATGCAAGCAGATGACATGACAACGGCAGCGAATAACTGGAAGACACCTGGCGCATTGGTCTTGGGGTGTCACAACACTCCCCTACTAAAAAGAGATCTCATCCCGAGATCTTAGGAACGAGACAGAAGAAGAATAGGAAGAACAAGGAGTGAAACGAAAGAATCTTGAGAGGTTGAACAAGTTGAAAGAAAGAACACAACGAAGATGAACAAGATTGAGAAGCTCCGATAAAAAGAGGAACATGGAAGAGTACGAGAGCATTGACGGTTGAAAGAAAAGAAACAAGAGCTGAAGGAACAAGAATGAATGCGAAAACCACTCCGGTGAAGTGAGATAGTCAAGGAATAAGAACAAGAAAATTTAGGTAGAACTCCGGTTGAATATGGCAGTAATAAAACATGAACTTGAGAATATGGAATAATACTTGACAAAAGAAACAACACAATGCTTCCGATAGAATTGAAAGATTTGGATGAAAGGAACGGGTAAGACGAAGACAAATTTTAGCATGAATGAATTTGAAAGCACCCTTAGAAGGAAGGATTGTACGGAGTTGTTGAGAAAATCAACAAGAAAAGAATAAGCTTGATCTGGACTTACAGAAATCATCCCAAAACTTGAGGTGAATTATGCCACAACCAAAAGATTGAATAGATGAGATGAAGGAGAAATGCAAAACTCCACTTCAAAAGCATACGGAGAATTATTTGCATCTCGAGGCGCACAAAAAATAATGCTTGAGCTGCTCCACACGAATTCGATGAATATTTTAAGAATGAATTAAATCATGAAGAACCACCATGAAAAACTCTGGCCACAAAAGGAGGATGACATAGGAATGAAGGCTAAAAGGAATAAGATTAAGCCTTGCGATAATTTAGATGGAGGTTCCGATGAGATAGTCGAGAAAATTTTGAACTTCGGAAAGAAAAGATTTAACACATGGGATTAGAATTTATTCATCATGAACGAACTCCGAAGGAAGGGATTGCTTAACTTGATGAAAAGAATATGAATTATCTTATGTTTATCCTCCATCAATTAAATTGATGAGAAGCAATGGATTTGCATACTACTTATTCTTGGTGAAGAAGATTAAGTGGAGATTAACACGAAACTTGAGAAAGTCTTAATGAAGCACCGGTAGGATTTGAAAGAATGAACGAATAGATGTGACAAGAACGGAAGTGAAAATCTTGAATGAACCAGCGTAAGAATTGAAATCAAGTGATGCAGGAGAATAATCCATCATAAGAATTTGAAGATGAGCGAAGAAAAGAGAAGGAATTGTCGGAAAGAATTAGAATACGAACGAACAAAAAGAACGAAGAGATCGCGAATGGATTAAAGAATGCTCGAACGAAGCACCGGAAGAATGTGGAGACAAATGAAGAGGCATCAATGAAGAATAGTTGGAGGATGAAGTTGAAAACTGAGAACGGAGATATCTTCTGAAATGATGGCCTTCGGAGGAACACAATTAAAAAAATCATGAAATGCTCCGGATGGGTTAGGAAAAGAATTTATGATAAACGGAATAATTTGAGAGGACAATATGAAGGTAGAATCATGAATCTTCACAAGAACTGACAAGATTTAGAGGAACACTTCTTTGGTCTTCAACTGACGACGAGGAAGACCACCACAATTGTTGAGAGACTCCGGACGGATGAAAAGAGGATATGTTGAACCAACGATGAAAAGAATTTGAAAGCAATCTTGGAGAAGACACATGACTGATGGAATCCATTCTTACATCACACTTTGAAAAGAATTTGGTAATAGCTCCGGAAAATTAGAAGAGTCGAGTAAGATCCTGGGAAAAGACCTCTGGGTTATGAGCCCACTGAAGAGAACACGCCGTTAAAAAGGATTGAAAAAGAAATGATGCACCGGAACGATTGAAAAAATTGAATGAGGTAACAACCTCGAATTAATTGGAACACACACGAATCTCCTGAGATGTCTTCAGAACTCACTAGTAGAAAAAGGCCCATTCGTCCCGGTTTATAAGGCCCATTTGTCCCGGTTCGGGAACCGGGACTAAACGGTCGATACAAATGCTCAAGACCTTTAGTCCCGGTTCTTATACCAACCGGGACAGATGGGGCTCCACGTGGCCACTACGGCTTGCCAAGGCAGGGGGGCCTTTTGTCCTGGTTGGTAGCACCAACCGGGACAAATAAGCGTCCACGCGTCGGCAGTTCAGGGGCTAGGGTTTTAGTTTTTTCTGAAAGGGGGGGAGGGGGTTTAGGGGGTTTTATAGGGTTAATTTAGGGGTTTTATATATTGTGTAAGATCTCTTACAATACAATAACATCTGAACTCAAGTTCCACATGGTATTCTCCGGCTTTATTGATAACGTGGTCAAGAAAGAATCCCGCCAATTTCTCTTGAATTGCTCGCATGCGATCTTATGGTAGGAGTTCATCCCGCATCTGCAACATCTAATTTGAAGAAGGGGGTCAATACATATATATGAATGAAACTCAACCGAAACGATGGTAATAAAATAAAATTGTGAATATTTTTGCTTACCCACTTCATATTGTCTTTTAGAGTAGCCCCGTCTATTCTTGGTCGTTGCGTTGTAGATGAACTCACAGACGTAGTATCCACAGTAATTATTCCCGGCTTCCTGCCACGAGAAATGGAGGTCAATCAAACTCATAATGAAGCATTATAAATGGCATTGATGAAAGTATCTAAAATCAACAGGAGATGCGCAGACCTAGCTATCTAGTAGTACTTAGAGCCCGTTCGGAACTCATCTGGATTCTCCAAATCCACGCTTCTCATGCTCCGCGCGAGGAGCCATCCCGAACGTGCCAGCTCCAGGAAGCCAGCTCCGCGGAGACGATCCCTCTCCAGTGTAATAACGCGCAGCAGCATAAGTGCAGCTTCCAAAAACAGTGAAGTAGAAGTTTGACCAAATTACAGCAGGATTGCCACCGCCAAGTGAATAACGGTTCGCTCAACTAGAAAAAGACCAGTCGAACGATGCCTTGCCTCGCGTTCTCCCAGCCAAACTACGCCCTGGGCTGCTGCCGTTTTCAAAGTATTGGGCCTTAAGCCCACCACATACAGCCCATCTTCACTTCCACGGATCTGAGAAGAATTTTCTGCAGCCGAACAGACCTAGCTCCGCGAGAGAAGCTGGCGGTGAGTACGAGAAGCTAGAATCATGGATTTGGAGATGCCATATGAGTTCCGAACGGGGCCTTACTTTCGGGTAATTCCATCACAGATCCCGCGGCGGTCCCGGAACTTGTGCCGTGAATACTTTCCAAACCCTGCGAGACAAAGAAAACAATTACTTTATATCGGGAAATGAACAAAGTTACCGATACGGTGCGATAATGATCTATAGAACTTACTTGTCGAGCATTTTAGACATGTCTGCATAGTCCTCGGGATCTTTTCGTCTCGAGTCTAAGACGGTTACTAGTCCCTGCTCAAGCTTAATCTCTAGGAGAATATAGTGGAACCTGCGCACGCATGCACATAACTCATCAATTACATTAATTACTATAACCTCGAGTAATAATTAAGGGAAACCGAATATGCATAAGACAGTAACACTCACTTGAAGTTGTAAGGAAAGAGTATTTTATCTTGGTTTTGATTTATTACCAACGATCGTAGCAAGTTGGCCTCGGTTTCTTTGGCATGAAATGTAACTGTATATTCATCTATGAGATTTGTGTTAATGAACCCAATATCATAGATTTCAGCTTTTCTGCATTCGACGATCTTCAATCTGCATAATATAGTGAGGATAATTATATATACATGCAATGAAAGAGCTGAGCTATATATAGAGACTTAATGACAGAAGTAGTACTTACAGATAGTAGCAAGTGACCGTTAATTTATCGAGGGCCTTTTGATTGAAAAACTGGAAGAACTCCTCAAATGGAACAAACAACTCCTCAATTCCAACAAGGTCGTGCTCCTCTTTAACTTTCAGCATCAAAGTATCCTTCCCACCAGACTCTCAGCAGGTATCCATTTACCAATCATGGAATCTTTGCATCATCGTTATTAGAGTAGTTACATCTTTGACGCGAGGCTTCCCGTACCGGTATTTATCTTCCTCCACCTCTAGCATATCAAACACTACATCATCGCCCAGGTAATCTCCAAGATTGGTATTGGGCGCCATCCCCGGATGATTAGCGACGACGTCGCTTGGAACCTTGAGCGGGGGGCACGATTGGTTCGCTTGTTCACCGAGCTGGGGATTTTTTCCCCCACTTCTTCATTGTGCTAACCTTCGATCACTTCAAGTACTTCCCGACCGCTCCACTTCGACATATGACCTTTCAATAATGCACTCATAGTTGGTTTTCGGTTGAGACGGTGATGGTTTCTTCAGGGCATCGATAGTGTGCTTCGGTTTCACCGGATCTATCTTCTCCTCCGGAGGTGGAGGTTTCTTTGCAAAAAAATCCTTCACTTCGGCTTGAGAGATCTCCGTGTTTTCCTCGTCAGTCCTCTCATATGCTAACTTCTCTAAAGGCTTGAGAGATGGACCGTATTTGTATTGCCTCCTCCCTCTGGTTGTACTGCTAGACGCCGGAGCAGCCGGAGCGGCTGCGGCTGTCTTCTTTTGTTGCTTACGAGGTGGAGAACGAGGCGGAGTGCAACGACGTGCCGCAGCAGCCAGAGCGGCGGCGGCTCTCTTCCCGCCTTGATGATGAGGCGGAGAAGGAGGCGGAGTGCCACCACGCGCCTGAGCAGCCGGAGAAGGAGGCGGAGTTCCCTGATCACTCGCCGGAGGAGGAGCGGAGTGCACTGACTTGCCGAAGGAGGAGGAGGTGTCCAGTTCGAAAGGTTGATGAGCTCCTTCCGCCATAGGCATGGAGTCTTCAGAGAAGAACCCAGCCGAGTCTCCCCTTTACTGGTAGGGTGGTCAAGCTCGAGCTCCACAAATACATCCATTATTTGATCCACCATCACCCTAGCATATCCTTCTGGAATCGGACGGCAGTGAAAAGTTGCGCCAGGTTCAGGAGGTAAAATAGAGCCGACAACCGCCTTGACTTTGAATTGCTGCCATTGCGTCATAAGGTGGCAATGTTGAGACTCTGTGATAGCATCCATGGGGTAGCTAGCAGGAGCCGTGAAGACAAGCTCCAGAAGCAGCTCGGTGGAAGCCATGCTGCTTCTCCGCTGAGATGGTGGGGTAGCTTCGGGGGTAGGTTCGGTAGGTCGCTTGCTGCGAACTGCTTCTCGTTCGTCCTCTAGCGCTTGTACCCTTGCGTGCAGCGCGTGCAGTTGGGTCTGCTCCACTTCCTTCTTCCTCTCCCGACATTTGTAACCGCCAGCATCGGGAAACCCAGCCTTCCACGAAACGGAGCCTCGCGTGCCTCGTGTCCGTCCAGGGTGCTAAGGATTCCCGAGGGACATTGTGGGCTCGTCGGGAACGAACGTCCCTTCCTGCGCTGCGTCGATATACTCCTGAAGCTGCGTGATGGGTATTCGCAATTTCTCGTTCGTCCAAATGCACTTCCCCGTTTCAGGGTCCAAGGTTCCCCCAACCCCGAAGAACCAAGTCCTTGAACGGTCTGGCCAATGTAATGTCTATGGAACGACCCCTTTATCAAGTAGATCATTCTCAGCCATGTCCCACAACGGCCAGGCTTTGAGGTAGCCACCTGACCCCGTGCGATGGTGATGCTTCTTCTTCGCATCATTTTTCTTGTTTGTCGCTGACATCTTCTTACTCTTTTCCGATTTCTTGTGGGCCACAAATGCGTCCCGGTGATCTCTGATCTTCTCAAACCGGCCGGTGAATTCTGGAGTCTTGTCTTTGTCGACAAACTTTGCTTTCACCTCATTCTTCCACCTCCTGAATAGTTCCCCCATCTTCTTAAGAGCAGCCTCCTTGACCAATGGCTCTATAACGGATGGCTTCTCCGGATCCTCCTCTCGCGGTAGGGTGAAATTTGCCTTCAGCTCAGTCCAAAGATCATCTTTCTGCACATCGTTGACATAAGACACCTGAGGGTCTTCTTTCTGAGGCTTATACCATTGGCGGATGCTAATCGGGATCATGACCCTAACAAGAAACCCGCACTGGGCAGAAAATGCGTTCTTGGTCTGGATGGATTCAATCGGTAGGCCATCGCGCGTGATTACTTCGATGATGAACTTTTCATCCTGGCGTAACCTTTTCTTCCGGACTCGTCTCGTTACCAAAGTTTGGCTCGATCTGGAGGGCTAGAAAAGAAGAAAGAAGAGAGTTAATATGTGTACATACCAAAAAAATAATGCATCAATTAGCTATAGTCAGCACATGCTTAATTAATATATATGTACCTGGTCGGACTCCGTTCTTCGGTCACCGGAGCCGTCATCACGGTGTCCTTCTTCCACCGGTATTCGGTCAACGGAGCCATCATAATCATTTGAGAATAGAAAAAAAAATTGGATCAACTTGTGCACATCCATAATGGGGGCATTCTTGATAAATCAGGACCCTCGACCCCTGGACGACCCTCGACCGCTCGGCGATCCACGACCCTCTACCATAGTTCGTCACCCTCGACCCCCTCATGTCACGTTTGTCTAGTGTCAAAGGATTCAACAAAACCATGTCTTCATCATTAGGCGAAAGAAACAGATGCATGATGGTACGAAGCTCTTCAAAGTTGTTCTGGAACGGAGTCTGAGATAGGATAATTTGCTTTTTGGTACAAAGTTCAGCAAGAGCCTTCCGAATATCGCTATTTGGAAGGCCTTTGTTGAAATTCATAGCAAAAGGCGGATTATCCTATCCAGGACTCGGTTCCAGAATAACTTTGAAGAGCTTCGTACCATCATGCCCCAGTTACTTCCGGCTAATGATGAAGCCATGGATTTCTTCAATACTTTGACACTAGGCAACCTCTCGAACCCTCGACGACTCTCGACCCTCGATCGCTCGGCGATCCACGACCCTCTACCCTAGTTCCCGACCCTCGACCCCCTCATGTCACGTTTGTCTAGTGTCAAAGGATTCAACAAAATCATGTCTTCATCATTAGGCGAAAGTAACAGGCGCATGATGGTACCAAGCTCTTCAAAGTTGTTCTGGAATGGAGTCCGAGATAGGATAATTCGCTTTTTGGTACAAAGTTCAGCAAGAGCCTTCCGAATATTGCTATTTGGAAGGCCTTTGCTGAAATTCGTACCAAAAGGCGGATTATCCTATCCGGGGCTCCATTCCAGAATAACTTTGAAGAGCTTCGTACCATCATGCCCCGGTTACTTCCGGCTAATGATGAAGCCATGGATTTCTTCAATACTTTGACACTAGGAAACCTCTCGACCCCTCGGCGAACCTCGACCCTCGGCCCCTCGACGATCCTCAACCCTCGATCCCTCGACGACCCTTGAACCCTCGGCGACCCTCGACCGCACGGCAATCCTCGACACCCTCGTTCCCGATAATAATAAAAATAGGAGAAGAAGAAAGGAATAGAGGAGAAGAAGAAAAAATGAAAGAACAAAAAAGAGAGGAGAAGAAGAAGGAATAGAGGAGAAGAAGAAAAAATATTCCTTCCTTTTCTCCTTTTTTTCTTATTCTATTTTTTCTTCTTCTCCTCTATTCCTACTTATTCTATTTTTTCGGCCGGTTTGGGTGGACTCGAGAGTTTGGTCGGGCGAGAGGAGGGGCGTTGATCGATGTCCCCCCTCATGTCGAAGTGCTAACCCTAAACTGTACAACTAACGACAACGACATCTGGAGGGCCTCTCTCATGAATATCTGACCCCTCGACGACCCTAACCCTAAATAGTACGACTAACAACAACGACTTCGCTTGCATACATACAAACAAATATGATCGATCATATATGAACAATAAAAACATCATATCTTCCTTTTTCCTCTCCTTCTTTTTCTTCTTCTTCCTTCTTCCTTCTTCCTCTTTTCTATTTTTTTCCTTATTTTACTTTTTTCCTCTCCACTAACCTAAAATGCACTAACAGTACAACTAATAACCTAAAATGCACTAAATCGACTAACCTTAAATGTAACTTTTGCAACACAATTTTTTCCTAAATATGCACATATATATGAACATATACATAAATTGACAAAAACAATTCTATGAACAAAAATCATACATCAATACATCCATATATCCATGGATCATACATACATATGCAATTACATATACATACAACATCCATATATACATACATCAATGAACAAAAAAAGTATGAAAAAAAACAGCAGAGAGCAGAGCAGAGATGGCCGGGGAGGCGACGGCGGTGTGCGGCAAGCAGGGGTGGCGCGCGGCAAGTAGAGCAGGCAAGGGTGGCGGCGCGGGGGAGGGAGGGCTCACTGGGCGGCGATGATGAGCGCAGAGGGCGACGACGGCGAGGTCGGGGCAGAGAGCGGCGACGACAAGGTTGGGGTAGAGGGCGTGGACGGCGAGGTCGGGGCAGAGGGCCTCGACGCGCGAGGTCGAGGCAGAGGGCGGCGACGACGTCAACGGCGAGCTCGATCGGGCAGCCTGGTGGCATCTTCGGGGGCAGCTGACGATGAAAATCTAAAATTTTCCTAAGTGTTGCTTATATAGCAAAGGCTTTGGTCCCGGTTCGTGGCACCAGCTGGGACCAATGCCCCCCTTTAGTCCCGATTGGTGCCACCAACCGGGACCAAAGGTTAGTTTTCAGCAGCCCAAAGGGCGGGAAAGTGGGACCTTTGGTCCCAGTTGGTGGCACCAACCGGGACTAAAGGGGGCCATTGGTCCTGGTTGGTGCCGCGAACCGGTACCAATGCACCCCTTTAGCCTCTATTGGTGCTACCAACCAAGACCATAGGCCTTGCACAGCGGCGTGGTGGTGGGAGTTTAGCCCACCTCGCTAGCTGAGAGAGAGTCGCACCTGTTTATAAGATGTGGTGCACCTGAGCTGTCGAGCTCCTCTCTAAAGCAGGCTTATGGGCCTAACCTCTCTGTACATGCATGTGGGCCTACTGGGCCTTCTACGGGCCTGAATTCTGACCCAAATGGCCGGTTGGGTTTCTAGTCGTATTTAGGCCGTCGTGGCCGAGTAGGCAGGATTTTTTTATTTTTTTTGTTTTGTTTTTTGCATATTTTTTTTTGCTTTCAGGTCACAAAAATTATAAACTTTCTGTTAGTGCCATTAGTTTTCAAAAAAAATAAAAAAAATTGTGTAAATCACTAGTTTGTGAATAACTTTACTATAAAATAGATTTTTGAGTGATTCTTTTTCCTACTATTTAATATTATTGTGTTTTATCATTATACACAATTTGGTAATTTTAGGATATTTTAAATATCTATTTTAATGAAAAACAAATTTTGTTATTTTAGTTTGCTATCAAAGCTTCTAACAAAAGATTTCTTTGTGAAATTTCTTTTTGCTTTTAATGTTTTGAATTTCTTTTTGCTTTTAATGTTTTGAACAGAAAATTCTTATATAATTTTAGTTGCATAAATTTTATATAATTTTAGTTTCAAAAATACTAGAGGTTTATAAAAGCTTTTTAGTTGATTCCTTTTGCTTTTAGTTGCATAAATTCTTAAAAAAATTCTTTTTGCTTTTAATGTTTTGAACAGAAAAAGAAACTTTCAACCTTTTTTGAACTTATTTGAACTCCAGACTTTTTTTGTGTTCAAAATGGACCATTCAAAGTCACATCATCAAATTTCAACCCTTTCTGACTTCATTTGTTATTTTTCATGCATTTACTGATTTGGTTGAGCTAAATGACCCTGAAATTGAAAAGCATTTCAAATGAACTTTGAAAAGGTTGAAAGTTGGCATGGCATCATAATTTCACCTACATAGCATGTGCAAAAAAGTAGAGAGGGTTACGGCAAAAACTAGATGCGCTTCGTGTACAAAACGGACTCTTTGTTTTGCGGTATTAGGGTTTCGGACGAAAACTCATCTGTTACAAAGGGATTTCATTTTTTTTATCTTATTTGAACTCCATACTTTTTGTATGTTCAAAATGCACCATTCAAAGCCACATCATCAATTTTCAACCCTTTCTGACTTCATTTGTTACTTATCAAGCATTTACTGATTTTCTTGAGTTATATGACCCTGAAATAAAAAAGCATTTCAAATGAACTCTGAAAAGGTTGAAAGTTGGCAAGGTATCATCATTTCACCCAAATATCATGTGCAAAAAAGTAGAGAGGGTTACGGCAAAAACTGGATGCACTTCGTGTACAAAACGGACAATCTGTTTTGAAGTATCAGGGTTTCATACGGAAACTCGTCTGTTAAAAAGGGATTTCATTTTTTTGAACTTATTTGAACTCTAGACTTTTTCAGTGTTCAAAATGGGCCATTCAAAGCCACATCATCAATTTCAACCCTTTCTGACTTCATTTGTTATTTTCCATGCATTTACTGATTTGGTTGAGCTAAATGACCCTGAAATTGAAAAGCATTTCAAATGAACTCTGAACAGGTTGAAAGTTCGCATGGCGTCATCATGTCACCCACATAGCATGTGCAAAAAAGTAGAGAGGGTTACGGCAAAAACTGGATGCACTTCGTGTACAAAACGGACTATCTGTTTCGAGGTATCAGGGTTTCGAACGAACACTCATCTGTTACAATGGGATTTCATTTTTTGAACTTATTTGAACTCTAGACTTTTTATGTGTTCAAAATGCACCATTCAAAGCCACATCATCATTTTTGAACCCTCTCTGACTTCATTTGTTATTTTTCATGCGTTTACTAATTTGGTTGAGCTAAATGATCCTGAAATTGAAAAGCATTTCAAATGAACTCTTAAAAGGTTGAAAGTTGGCATGGCGTCATTATTTCACCCACATAGCATGTGCAAAAAAGTAGAGAGGGTTACGGCAAAAACTGGATGCACTTCGTGTACAAAACAGACTATCTGTTTCGAGGTATTAGGGTTTCAGACGAACACTCATCTGTTACGAAGGGATTTCATTTTTTTGAACTTATTTGAACTATAGACTTTTTATATGTTCAAAATGCACCATTCAAAGCCACATCATCAATTTTCAACCCTTTCTGACTTCATTTGTTATTTTTCATGCATTTACTGATAATTTTGAGCTATATGACCCTGAAATTGAAAAGCATTTCATTTCATACGAAAACTCGTCCATTACAACAGGCATTTCATTTCTTCACATGTAACTGCAGTGATATTCTAGATCAAAGGCATCATTATAATAGTCGTGGAGTGAAAGTCTTCACTTTTTCTTCGCTTTTGTCCTTTCCTTATTACGCCGTAACCATGGATAACCTTCATCGTTTATCAGGATGCTTGGGTCAGCCTTGACTTTGAAGGGAGGAATTTCATGAAACTTTTCATAATCTTCGGACATGTCTGACTTGCCCTCCACTCCCATGATGTCTCTTTTTCCTGAAAGAACTATGTGGTGCTTTGGCTCATCGTATGATGTGTTCACTTCCTTATCTTCTCTTTTTCTGGGTTTGGTAGACATGTCCTTCACATAGAAAACATGCGCCACATCATTGGCTAGGACGAACAGTTCATCTGTGTACCCAAGATCGTTCAGATACACTATTGTCATTCCATAATCTTGGTCTACCTGTACCCCGCCTCCTGACAGATTACCCATTTGCACTTAAACAAAGGGACCTTAAAATCATGTCCGTAGTCATGTTCCCATATGTCCCTATGTAACCGTAATATGTGTCCTTTCCCCTCTTGGTTGCTGCATCAAAGCGGACGCCGCTATTTTGGTTGGTGCGCTTTTGATCTTGGGCGATTGTGTAAAATGTATTCCCATTTATCTCGTATCCTTTGTAAGTCAATACAGATGAAGATGGTACCTTGGACAGCGAGTACAGCTTATTACAAACAGTGTTGTCACCTCTGAGACGTGTTTCCAACCAACTGCCGAAAGTCTTGATGTGTTCACATGTAATCCAGTCGTAACACTGCTTCGGGTGTTTGGAGCGCAGACAGTTCTTGTGTTCATCGACATACGAGGTCACCAAGGTAGAGCTCTGTAGAACTGTGTGGTGTGCTTGAGACCAAGAATGCCCGTCCTTGCATATTATTGAGTCCCCTCCAAGCGTGACTTTTCTAGTCAGTCTCCCCTCATACCACGATTTAGGGAGACCAATATTCTTAAGGCCAGGAATGAAGTCAACACAAAATCCAATGACATCCTCCTTTTGATGCCCCATGGAGATGCTTCCTTCTGGCCTAGCGCTGTTACGAACATATTTCTTTAGGACTCCCATGAACCTCTCAAAGGGGAACATATTGTGTGAAATACGGGCCTGGAATGATAATCTCGTCGACTGGATTAACTAGGACGTGTGTCATGATATTGAAGAACGATGGTGGGAACACCAGCTCGAAACTGACAAGACATTGCGCCACATCACTCCTTAGCCTTGGTATGATTTCTGGATCAATCACCTTCTGAGAGATTGCATTGAGCAATGCACATAGCTTCATAATGGCTAATCGGACGTTTTTTGGTAGAAGCCCCCTCAATGCAACCGGAAGCAGTTGCGTCATAATCACGAGGCAGTCATGAGACTTTAGGTTCTGGAAATTTTTCTCTGGCATATTCATTATTCCCTTTATAGTGGATGAGAAGCCAGACGGGACCTTCATACTGAGCAGGCATGCAAAGAAGATTTCCTTCTCTTCTTTGGTAAGAGCGTAGCTGGCAGGACCTTCATACTGCTTTGGAGGCACGCTGTCTTTTTCGTGCAAACGTTGCAGGTCCTCCCGTGCCTCTGGTGTATCTTTTTTCTTCCCATACACGCCCAAGAAGCATAGCAGGTTCACGCAAAGGTTCTTCGTCACGTGCATCACGTCGATTGAAGAGCGGACCTCTAGGTATTTCTAGTAGGGTAGGTCCCAAAATATAGATTTCTTCTTCTACATGGGTGCGCGTCCCTCAGCGTCATTCGGAACAGATAATCCGCCGGGACCCTTTCCAAAGATTACCTATAAATCATTGACCATAGCAAGTACGTGATCACCGGTATGCATGGCGGGCTTCTTCCGGTGATCTGCCTCGCCTTTGAAATGCTTGCCTTTCTTTCGACATTGATGGTTGGTTAGAAGAAATCGGCGATGCCCCAGGTACACATTCTTCCTGCATTTGTCTAGGTATATACTTTTAGTATCATCTAAATAGTGCGTGCATGCGTGGTATCCCTTGTTTGTTTGTCCTGAAATGTTACTGAGAGCAGGCCAATCATTGATGGTTACAAACAGCAACACATGTAGGTCAAATTCCTCCTGGTTGTCCTCATCTCACACACGCACACCTTGTCCATTCCACTCCTGTAAAATTTCTTCAACTAATGGCCTTAGGTACACATCAATGTCGTTGCTGGGTTGTTTAGGGCCTTGGATGAGTATTGGCATCATAATGAACTTCCGCTTCATGCACAGCCAACGAGGAAGGTTATAAATACATAGAGTCACGGGCCAGGTGTTGTGATTGCTGCTCTGCTCCCCAAAAGGATTAATGCCATCCGCGCTTAAACCAAACCATATGTTGCTTGCGTCACCTGCAAACTCCTAGTACGTTCTCTCGATTTTTCTCCACTATCACCCATCAGCGGGTGCTCTCAACTTCCCGTCTTTCTTACGGTCCTCTGTGTGCCATCGCATCAACTTAGCATGCTCTTTGTTTCTAAACAGACGTTTCAACCGTGGTATTATAGGAGCATACCACATCACCTTGGCACGAACCCTCTTCCTTGGGTGCTCACCATCAACATCACCAGGGTCATCTCGTCTGATCTTATACCACAATGCACCGCATACCGGGCATGCGTTCAAATCCTCGTACACACTGCGGTAGAGGATGCAGTCATTAGGGCATGCATGTATCTTATGCACCTCCAATCCTAGAGGACATACGACCTTCTTTGTTGCATACGTACTGTCAGGCAATTCGTTATCCTTTCAAAGCTTCTTCTTCAATATTTTCAGTAGCTTCTCAAATCCTTTATCAGGCACACCATTCTCTGCCTTTCACTGCAGCAATTCCAGTACGGTATCGAGCTTTGTGTTGCCATCTTCGCAATTAGAGTACAACCCTTTTTGTGATCCTCTAACATGCGATCGAACTTCAGCTTCTCCTTTTCACTTTCGGACTGTCTCCTTGCATCAACAATGACCCGGCAGAGATCATCATCGGGCACAATATCGTCTGGTTCCTCTTGATCTTCAGCAGCTTTCCCCATTGCAGCATCACCGTATTCCGGGGGCACATAGTTGTCATTGTCCTCTTCTTCTTCGTCGTCTTCCATCATAACCCCTATTTCTCCGTGCTTAGTCCAAACATTATAGTGTGGCATGAAACCCTTATAAAGCAGGTGGGTGTGAAGGGTTTTCGAGTCAGAGTAAGACCTCGTATTCCCACAGCTAGGGCATGGATAGCACATAAAACCATTCTGCTTGTTTGCCTCTGCCACTTCGAGAAAATTATGCACGCCATTAATGTACTCGGAGGTGTGTCTGTCACCGTACATCCATTGCCGGTTCATCTGCGTGCATTTATATATAATTAAGTGTGTATAAAAACCATTAACGAACATCATGGATAGATAAGTGATCAAATTAATAGAAGTTCATCACCACATTAAATTCAAAGTACATACATAGTTCTCATTGAACAACATATAGCTCTCCAGAGCATCTAATTAAACCATACATTGAAACTATGTAAAACATTTCAACGCAACAACAAATGCGATCATAATCGCAACCAAGGTAACAATTGATCCAACGGCATAATGATACCAAGCCTCGGTATGAATGGCATATTTTCTAATCTTTCTAATCTTCAAACGCATTGCATCCATCTTGATCTTGTGATCATTAACGACATCCGCAACATGCAACTCCAATATCATCTTCTCCTCCTCATTATTTTCATTTTTTCATTCAAGTAATTGTTTTCTTCTTCAAATAAATTTAACCTCTTGATAATAGTGTCCATCTTGATCTTGTGATCATCGATGACTTCCGCAACATGCAACTCCAATTCCATCTTCTCCTCCTCGGTTTTTTCCTATTTTTTATTCAAGTAAATGTTTTCCTTTTCAACTAAATTTAACCTCGCCGCAAGAGGGTCGGTTGGAATTTCTGGTTCAACTACCTCCTAGATAAAAACATCTATGTCACGTTGGTCGCCATAATTGTCATAAACACTAAAACAAATAGTTATAAATTAAAGATAATATACCACATCCGAATTATAGATAGGACGAGGGTCGACGTGGGCAGATACCAAAACCATCGCACTATATAATAACAAGCAATAATAAAAGTAAGAAAATTAGACAAATATCTATCTAAAGCAATAATGAAAAGCAATAATAAAAGTAAGAAAATCATAGACAGAACAAGAGGCTCACCACGGTGGTGCCACAGACGAGATCGGCGCGGGCGATCGACGGCGGTGAAGACGGGGATGGGACGTGACGGACCGCTAAACCTAGACAAATCTCGGAGAAAATGGAGCTTGACGGATGCAAGTTTTGAAAACTATGCAGATGAAATGCACATTATGACATGGCAAAATGCAACACACAAGCAGACGACATGACAACGTCAGCAAATAACTGGAAGACACCTCGCGCATCGGTCTCGGGGTGTCACAACACTCCCCTACTAACAAGAGATCTCATCCCGAGATCTTAGGAACGAGACAGAAGAAGAACAGGAAGAACAAGGAGTGAAACAAAAGAATCTTGAGAGGATGAACAAGTTGAAAGAAAGAACACAACGAAGATGAACGAGATTGAGAAGCTCCGATAAAAATAGGAACAAGGAAGAGTACGAGAGCATTAACGGTTGAAAGACAAGAAACAAGAGCTGAAGGAACAAGAATGAATGCGAAAACCACTCCGGTGAAGCGAGATAGTCAAGGAATAAGAACAAGAAAATTTAGGCAGAACTCCGGTTGAATATGGAAGGAATAAAACATGAACTTGAGAAGATGGAATAATACTTGACGAAAGAAACAACACAATGCCTCCGGTAGAATAGAAAGATTTGGATGGAAGGAATGGGTAAGACGAAGACAACTTTCAGCACGAATGAATTTGAAAGCATCCTTAGAAGGAAGGATTGTACAGAGTTGTTGAGAAAATTACAAGAAAATAATAAGCTTGATCTGGACTTACGAAAATCATCCAAAAACTTGAGGTGAATTATGCCACAACCAAAATATTGAATAGATGAGATGAAGGAGAAATGCAAAACTCCACTTCAAAAGAATACCGAGAATTATTTGCTTCTCGAGGCGCACAAAGAATAATGCTGGAGCTACTCCACACGAATTTATTGAATTTTTGAAGAATGAATTAAATCATGAAGAACCACCATGAAAAACTCTGGCCACAAAAGGTGGATGACATAGGAATGAAGGCTAAAAGGAATAAGATTAAGCCTTGCGATGATTTAGATGGAGGTTCCGACGAGATAGTCAAGAAAAATTTGAACTCCGAAAAGAAAAGATTTAACACATGGGATTAGAATTTATTCATCATGAACAAACTCTGAAGGAAGGGATTGCTCAACTTGATGAAAAGAATAAGAATTATGTTATGCTTATCCTCCATCAATAAAATTGATGAGAAGCAATGGATTTGCATACTACTTATTCTCGTTGAAGAAGATTCAGAGGAGATATAGCACGAAACTTGAGAAAGTCTTAATGAACCACCGGTAGGATTTGAAAGAACGAATGAATTGATGTGATAAGAACGGAAGTGAAAATCTTGAACGAACCATCGTAAGAATTGAAATCAAGTGATGAAGGAGAATAATCCACCATAGGAAATTGAAGATGAGCGAAGAAAAGAGAAGGAATCGCAGGAAAGAATTAGAATACGAACGAAGAAAAAGAACAAAGAGATCGCGAACGGATTAAAGAATGCTTGAACGAAGCACCGGAAGAATGTGGAGACGAACGAAGAGGCATTAACGAAGAATAGTTGGAGGACGGAGTTGAAAACTGAGAACAAAGAAATCTTCTGAAATGATGGCCTTCGGAGGAACACAATGGAAAAAAAAACGTGAAATGCTCCGAATGGGTAAGGAAAAGAATTTATGACAAACGGAATAATTTGAGAAGACAATATGAAGGTAGAATCACGAATCTTCACTAGAACGGACTAGATTTAGAGGAGCACTTCTTCGGTCTTCAATTGAAGACGAGGAACACCACCAGAATTGTTGAGAGACACCGGACGGATGAAAAGCGGATATGTTGAACCAACGATCAAAATAATTTTAAAGCGATCTTGGAGAAGGCACATGACTGATGGAATCCGTACTTACGTCACACTTTGAAATAAATTTGGGAATAGCTCCGAAAAATTAGAAGAGTTAGGTAAGATCCTGGGTAAAGACCTGTGGGTTATGAGCCCACTAAAGAGAACACGCCGTTAAAAAGGATTGAAAAAGATATGATGCACCGGAACGATTGAAAAACTCAAATGAGGTAACAACCTCGAATTAATTGGAACACAGACGAATCTCCTGAGATGTCTTCAGAACTCCGGAACGATTAAATGGCGAGAGGCGAACGAGCAAGAGGAAACATCTGAGCCAAGGGAAAAGAATATGAACAACACCGAGAAATTGGAATCGAATCCGCCGCAGAAGGAAAGAAGATGAAGAATGACGAGCGCGACCAGAAATCACCGGTTGAAATAATTGATGAAAGGAATTAAAAGACTTCACACGAGTAGGATGGATACTCGATTAAGGACTCCGGCTCCGAGAATAAAAAGGTTGGGCGGGTGGGAAAAAGAAAGACCACTTCGGATGGGGAAAATGACGCCGGTAGGGAAGAACTGAGGATTGAACTTGGAAAGATGAAGAGGATCGAATCAACTCGAAGAGAAGTGCCCCGGATGAAAAGAGCTGACATCACAACAAATGAAAACTATCTGCGTGATCCTAAAAAATTTGAAGGGGAAGAGGAGTAATTCAAAACACCTACGTCAAGATTCCTCACCAGAGCGACGAAGGGGCTGAGGAGTAACAAGAATTCCTACTCTCCGATATAAGTAGACTCCAAAATAGTTTTTTGCTATGCTCGACAACGGCCAAACTACGATCAACCAAGGGGGATCCTATGGTCGGTCGAGGCTCTGATACCAACTTGTCACGCCCAAGATGCGATTCTATCCCGATCACGTTATAACCTCGTGATCGGGGCACAACCGCATTTCAAGTGCTTATCAAGATGGATATCATTACATCATACCATTACATACATAGATGGAGATACATACAAATCATACAAACTCTCACATGGATACATCAAATCATACACAAGACATCCGACTATGGATGAAAACATGAAAAGCACAACAACATCCATCCTGCTATCCCAGGCTGCAGACAAGGAACCTATCCCAAGATTGATGAAGAAGAAGAAGAAAGAACTCCAACGCGAGTAAACATAACTCTCACGTCAAGTCATCGGGAACCTGCACCTGCAACTATTGTTGTAGTATCTGTGAGCCACGAGGACTCAACAATCCCATAACCATGGGTGTCAAGACTAGCAAAGCTTAATGGGTATGGAGAGGATAAGTGGTGAGGTCGCAGCAGCGGCTAAGCATTATATGGTGGCTAACTTACGAGTACAAGAATAAGATGAGCATCTACACAAACAGTCGCAAACTAGTAATGATCGCTAAGTGATCCTGAACTACCTACGAATCAAACATAACCCCGCTGTGTTCTCTTATCAAATTGAAAAGAGGCGGTCACGGTTACTCACGCGGTTGGTGTATTTTATTATGGATCCTCTGTCAAGTTAACTACAAACGGATAGTAATAAATTCTAATCTGCCACATAACCGTGGCCATGGCTTTCGAAATATCATAACCCTGCATGGGTGTCCCAACTTAGCCCATCACAAGCTCTCACGATCAGCACAGGTAAAACCTCTTATCTTAGAGACAACCCGGTCAGACTCGGAATCCCGGTGCACAAGACATTTTGACAATGGTAAAACAAGTCCAGCAAGACCTCCCAGCGTGCCGACACCCGGATAGTAGCCGCGCGTATCTCGTCTCAGGCCACGACAGGATGGGACAAGCTACGGTAGGTCTAGATACCTCGAGTTTCCCCAACGCGGCCCTGCAGGCTGCCTGTTTGGGACCAACACCATCAGCACTGGCCCCCCTTGTAAAATGTGGTACGAACCTTGGGTAGCGCTAACTCCCTATGCGTCAAATTTAATTAAGTTTATTATGTGGGGCAAATGGTAAAACCAATGTTGGGCCTTGTTGGAGGAGTTTTATTCAAAGTGAACTGTCAATGGGGTCCCATACCCCCAACCGTGTTAGGAGCGCAAACTCAAGGAACATAACACCGGTTTATCGGTTCTTAAGGCGTCATGAGTGAAAAAAACACCGAGAAAAAGGCCAAGCCTTCCACCCATTGCCAAGTATATAGGTGTGTTAATTATAGTAATAGATAATGTGATATTCCCAAAATATCCAAGATCCGACATGGAACAATCTTCATCTTCTCCTGCAACTAACAACGCTATAAGAGGGGCTGAGCAAGTGGTAACATAGCCAAACAACGGTTTGCTGGGACGGTGTCAAAGGTTAGATGGTGTTTCATGGCAACAATGAGAGGCTGACAAACAAATAGATAGGCAGCGCGACATATAGCGATAGCATCGGGACAACTAGCATAGCAATGATAGTAATGAGATACAAGGTGACGGTCATCTTGCCTGAGGTCCCGCTAGGAGGAAGAACGAGTCCATGAAGAAGATGAAGCCACGAAGACGAACCAAGCGTAGTCGAACGGATCCTCACGATCTCAACAAAACCGAAACTAACGAGAAGAAGCACAATCGAAAAGAAGCAAACAACATGGTAAACACACAACACATAATCAAGACATGATGCTCAACCAAGTATGATGCGTGACAAGGCTACATGATGCTACTCATGGCAAGATATGAGGCATACAAGAACAAGACAACCAAGCAAGTTTAAATGAGGCCGGAAACAACATATAACAATTCTGATAAGTCCTCATATGCAAATTTCGAAATTGGTCCAGATTTGAACACACCTTAAGTTAAAGTTGTTAAACATCAAGTTAAGATGCACCATGATGATCTACACAAAATTCTAGTCAAGTTACATATAAATTTCATTTAATTCGGAGCTACGGCCTAGAAGATATGAGCAAAACAAGATACACATGGCGTTGATGCAAAATGCATTCGAACATCAAACACACACTCTCAAAACATGTATGCAACATGACATGATGCATCTACATGCAAAACCAAGCAAGTTTCATGTAGAGCATGCTCAAAACGAAGCAACGGTTCAACACATACACACGAAACAAGTTTAAAGGACTAGCTGTGCAAAACAGCAACTAGGCATCTTACAAGCATCGAAACAACATGCTACAAATACAAGATAGACAAAAGCATGGCATGAGCTCAAAGTACAGATCACATGTTTCCAATATCATCAAGTATCATGTCCATAGGCATCAAGAGTAATCCAACATGATCAAGGCAACAATCAAACTCTATATCACAGATTATGACTTTGTGGAAAACAGAGCATACATGAGCAGAGTTAATATGCTGATATGTTGGAGACAAGAAATAAATAAGCTACAGCCCAAGACATGGAAAGCAAAGGCATGGCATGCTAGTCCATAACATGGAGCTCAAGTAACACAAGATGTCATATACATGGGAGCAATAGGTTCATGGCATTCATCAAAACAAGAAGCAAACATGATATAGCAGATTCTCAGACTTAGTGAAATCTGGGAATGCAAACAGCAACATCATGATGCTGACTTTGGAGTCACATAACAGCAAGCATATCAATTCTAATAAGCATGCAAAGATCATTAACATGTAGTAGGCATGACATAGTACAAATAACTCCATTGGCACAACTCCATAAGATGCATAGAATGATTACAACAAGCTTTGCCAAATTGAACATGTTGTTGACAGGCTAGCAGATTTATCATAATGACAACTTGAGAGCAAGAAAGAGACAAGCTACAGCAACCTATAATTGCAAATAAGGGCATGGATGGATAGATCATAACATATAATTCAAGATATGATCATTGGACAGCCCCAAATGTGCATGGATATAACTATAGCATCAAGCAAGCATGGCATCACAATATAACTATTCCAGACTTAGCAATTTTCAACAAGTCTCAGAAATCAGCAAAAAGCAAGTAGGTTACTTTGCAAGCATGTTGCACTCACCACAAGGCATATCATGAAAAGTGGATTTCACCACAGCAAATATGGCATGATTGTGCTCCTAAAACATGTAGACATGATGCTCAAACAAAAATCACACAAAAAGACATGAAAATGACAAATGAGCAAGTTATATAGGTTTTCAGCAGTTAACAGCACTTAGCACTTTTGCAAGAGGGATGTAAATTCCAAGATGCACCCTAACATGTATGCAAACTACACCACCATCTAGAGCATTTAGAGATGAACAATTTGACATATCATATGCTCAATTTGGATCTACATGCAAAAGATATGGCCACTCAAAGTATGCAACATGCTGATGGACTCAGGGACTTAGAAGAAAGTTATACCCTTTGGAAAACGGGACGGAGGGGTACTGGGACCAGCGGATCCGGCCTCGGGCATACGTTTGGATCGGGGTCCTCAGCGAACAGGGACGGGACGTGGCCGTCCCGATCTGGTCGGCCGCGGGGTCAACGCAGGACCCACGCGTCAGCGGCGCGAGGCCGATGGCGAGGCAAAGGGCATGGCCGTCGGCGATGGAGCATGGCGGGGCGGCGAGCTCGGTTGGCGCTACCATGAGGTAGGAACCACGGCGAGCAGCGGATCCGGTGGCGCGGGACCTCCTCCGGCCGGATCTGGTCGCCAGAGGCGGGGCGCCGCCCGCAAAGACGAGGAGCGGGGCTCGGGGAAGCTCCGGGCGGCGGGGTCGTGCGGTGGTGGCCAGGCGACGAACTTCGGGCGCCGGCGACCTTCTGTGGTGGCGGCGGGGTACTGCGAGGGGAGGCTCGGCGGAGTTGGAGGTCGGGCGACGGAGCAGGGTGCCAAGGCGCGGGACGCGGGACGCAGTGGAGGCGGCGGCGGCGAGCTTGCCGGAGGTGTAGGCGAGGCCAGGCGGCGGCCGGCGGTGGTGGTGCGATGCGCGAGGCGGCGGGGCGTGGGCTAGCGGCAGCGCGGCGTCTCGGGCCGGGAGGGCCCCGGATGGGCTACGCGGGTCGCACGGAGGAGAGGAAAGAGAGGCAGGGCGCTGGCTGATGTGGCGGATGGCGATTTGCCGGGGGCGGCGGATCGGCTGAAGTGGCGGTGCTCGATTGGTCGGAGCGATGACTGGCCGGTGATGGACGCGTCCGGTGGCACTGCGGACGTGTTCGGCGCGAGAGGTGGAAGAAGACTAGGGTTTTTGCCCGAAATTTGGACGAGGGGGATTGTTTTATAGGTAGAGGGAGCTAGGAGAGGGCTATTGAGGTGCGGTTTTGGGCCACGCGATTGTGATCCAATGGCGAAGAACATGGAGGGGGTTTAGATGGGCTAGTTAGCTGTTGTGGAGGGGTGCTCGACTGCAAAGATAAAGGGGTCCGGCGGTTAACACGGTTAACCGTTAGGGCATCAGAACGGACTCCAAATGCGACAAAATTTGATAGGCGGTCTACCTACACTATAATAAGACCACACGCCAAGTTGCAACCCATTCTGAGAAAGTTTTTCGGCCACTACAAAATGAGATTTCGGAGGTGCCCCGGGCACATACGAGTGTGTTTGTGCTCAGAACGCACAACGGAGAGAACGGGGGATCGGGCAACTATGAACGGATGCAAGTTTTGAAAACTATGCAGATGAAATGCACATGATGACATGGCAAAATGCAACATGCAAGCATATGACATGACAATGGCAATGAATAGCTGGAAGACACATGGCGCATTGGTCTCAGGGTCTCAGAACGTCACATGTCGCTCAACCAAAGCTCGAGCTCATGCATTGTCAGGATTCCCTCCCACATGCTCGGATTGCTGGGTTCGAACTACATCATACCCTACGTATCTCGTCCTTAACTACCTTGCCTTCATGGTTGTTGTCTGTATCCAGAGGTAGGCACCATATCTAAATTGTACATTATTCTATATTGAAAACACACATCACCCCTTCCCAACGTACATAATTTTGGGCCGCATGGAAGAGGTGCTAGTTTTGTGGTCCCTCTTGTGCGATTTTTATGATGGTTCAATCTATTAGCCCAAGCGGTTTATCGACAACAACAGTAGTCGGTTGACCAAATGACAGATTCATTGGTACGTCTTATGGTAGGTCATCGCGACATGCATGTATGACCAAAGTATCGATCATTACCTGCATCCGCCCTGCTGACATGAAGTGGGAGGTGGTGGGCCAAACCTCCTAGGTACGGCATTATGTCATTATAGATATATCCAAGGGTGCTTTCGGGTTTGCGAGGCAAGTGCCACCAAAGTTATGCATTGTGTATTTAAAGTTTGAAACATCCCCAATATTCCTAAATATATTTGGCCACTTCCAAGTGTTTCTTGACTTCTGTCCCCTCTCATTGATCGTCGATGACGCGCCCAACCGTGGGCCTGCGTGGTTAAAGTTGTGCATTGGAATTTTGAACATCACAAACCACCCTTTTCACTCATATATATTTGGGCCACATGATGGTGTGGCTGTCTTCTGACCCTCTCTAATGTTTCTATTGCTGCAAAGACTTTGATGACGCTCAACGGACACGGGTATAATATCTTAACCGTGTGCAATACAAGTGCACTATGAATGTCAGGCCCAAGATGCGATTCTATCCCGATCACGTGACACTTACGTGATTGGGGCACAACCGCATTTCGGGTGCTTAGCGAGATGGATATCATTACATAGAACCATTACATACATACATGGGGGATACAACAATACATACAAGTCACACGAATACAACAACATCAATACAAGGCATCGGACTACGGATGCAAACATGAAAAGCACAACGACATCCATCTGTTATCCCACGCTGCCGACCATGAACCTAGCCTAAGACTGAAGAAGAAGAAGAAAGAACTCCAACAACAGAACATCGCTCTCACGTCAAGACATCGGAAACCTGCACCTGCAACTGTTGTTGTAGTATATGTGATCCACGAGGACTCAGCAATCCCATAACCATGGGTAACAAGACTAGCAAAGCTTAATGGGTAGGAAGAGGTAGAGTGGTGAGGTTGCAGCAGCGGCTAAGCAAAAGTATGGTGGCTAACTTATGAGTACAAGAATAAGATGAGCATCTACGCAAACGGTCGCAACTAGTAGTGATCGCTAAAGATCATGAACTACCTACAAGTCAAACATAACCCCACCGTGTTCTCTTCTCAAAGTGAAAAGAGACAGTCACGGTTACTCACACGGTGGTGTGTTTTATCTCGGATCCTATGTCAAGTTTTCTACAACCGGACATTAACAAATTCCAATCTGCCACATAACCACGGGCACGGCTTTCAAAAGATTATAACCCTGCAGGGGTGTCCCAACTTAGCCCATCACAAGCTCTCACGATTAGCAGAAGTAATAATAATATTACCCCTTATCTTAGGAACAATCCGATCAGGCTCGGAATCCCGGTGCACGAGACATTTCGACAATGATAAAACAAGTCCAGCAAGACCTCCCGGCGTGGCTGTTGGAAATATGCCCTAGAGGCAATAATAAATTGGTTATTATTATATTTCCTTGTTCATGATAATTGTTTATTATCCATGCTAGAATTGTATTGATAGGAAACTCAGATACATGTGTGGATACATAGACAAACACCATGTCCCTAGTAAGCCTCTAGTTGACTAGCTCGTTGATCAACAGATGGTCACGGTTTCCTGACCATGGACATTGGATGTCGTTGATAACGGGATCACATCATTAGGAGAATGATGTGATGGACAAGACCCAATCCTAAGCCTAGCACAGATCGTGTAGTTCGTATGCTAAAGCTTTTCTAAATGTCAAGTATCTTTTCCTTAGACCATGAGATTGTGCAACTCCCGGATACCGTAGGAATGCTTTGGGTGTACCAAACGTCACAACGTAACTGGGTGGCTATAAAGGTGCACTACAGGTATCTCCGAAAGTGTCTGTTGGGTTGGCATGAATCGAGACTGGGATTTGTCACTCCGTGTGACGGAGAGGTATCTTTGGGCCCACTCGGTAGGACATCATCATAATGTGCACAATGTGATCAAGGAGTTGATCACGGGATGATGTGTTACGGAACGAGTAAAGAGACTTGCCGGTAACGAGACTAAACAAGGTATCGGGATACCGACGATCGAATCTCGGGCAAGTACTGTACCGATAGACAAAGGGAATTGTATACGGGGTTGATTGAATCCTTGACATCGTGGTTCATCCGATGAGATCATCGTGGAGCATGTGGGAGCCAACATGGGTATCCAGATCCCGCTGTTGGTTATTGACCGGAGAGTCGTCTCGGTCATGTCTGCGTGTCTCCCGAACCCGTAGGGTCTACACACTTAAGGTTCGGTGACGCTAGGGTTGTAGAGATATAAGTATGCGGAAACCCGAAAGTTGTTCGGAGTCCCGGATGAGATCCCGGACGTCACGAGGAGTTCCGGAATGGTCCGGAGGTAAAGATTTATATATAGGAAGTCCTATTTTGGCCACCGGAAAATGTTCAGGATTTTTCGGTATTGTACCGGGAAGGTTCTAGAAGGTTCTGAAGTGGGGCCCACCTGCATGGGGGGACCCACATGAACGTGGGTAGTGGGGGCAAGGCCCCACACCCCTGGTCAAGGCGCACCAAGATCCCCCCTTAGAAGGAATAAGATCATATCCCGAAGGGATAAGATCAAGATCCCTAAAAAGGGGGGATAACAATCGGTGGGGAAAGGAAATGATGGGATTTCTTTCCCCCACCTTTGCCAACGCCCCAATGGACTTGGAGGGCAAGAAACCAGCCCCCTCCACCCCTATATATAGTGGGGAGGCGCATGGGAGCCGCACCCCAAGCCCTGGCGCCTCCCTCTCCCTCCCGTGACACATCTCCCTCCTCCCGCAGCGCTTGGCGAAGCCCTGCTGGAATCCCGCTACTTCCACCACCACGCCGTCGTGCTGCTGGATCTCCATCAACCTCTCCTCCCCCCTTGCTGGATCAAGAAGGAGGAGACGTCCCCACTCCGTACGTGTGTTGAACACGGAGGTGCCGTCCCTTCGGCGCTAGGATCATCGGTGATTTGGATCACGACGAGTACGACTCCATCATCCCCGTTCTCTTGAACGCTTCCGCTCGCGATCTACAAGGGTATGTAGATGCACTCCCCTTTATGCTCGTTGCTAGATTACTCCATAGATAGATCTTGGTGATGCGTAGGAAAAATTTTGATTTTCTGCTACGATCCCCAACAGTGGCATCATGAGCTAGGTCTATGCGTAGTATCTTGCACGAGTAGAACACAAAGTAGTTGTGGGCGTAGATCATGTCAATTTACTTGCCGTTACTAGTCTTATCTTGATTCAGCGGCATCATGGGATGAAGCGGCCCGGACCGACCTTACACGTACTCTTACGTGAGACAGGTTCCACCGACTGACATGCACTAGTTGCATAAGGTGGCTAGCGGGTGTCTGTCTCTCCCACTTTAGTCGGATCAGATTCGATGAAAAGGGTCCTTATGAAGGGTCAATAGAAATTGGCATATCACGTTGTGGTTTTTGGCGTAGGTAAGAAACGTTCTTGCTAGAAACCTATAGCAGCCACGTAAAAACTTGCAACAACAATTAGAGGACGTCTAACTTGTTCTTGCAGCATGTGCCGTGTGATGTGATATGGCCAAAAGGATGTGATGAATGATATATATGTGATGTATGAGATTGATCATGTTCTTGTAATAGGAATCACGACTTGCATGTCGATGAGAATGACAACCGGCAGGAGCCATAGGAGTTGTCTTATTTATTGTATGACCTGCGTGTCACTGAATAACGCCATGTAATTACTTTACTTTATTGCTAAACGTTAGCCATAGTAGTAGAAGTAATGTTTGGCGAGACGACTTCATGGAGATCATGATGATGGAGATCATGGTGTCATGCCGGTGACAATGATGATCATGGAGCCCCGAAGATGAAGATCAAAAGGAGCAAAATGATATTGGCCATATCATGTCACTATTTGATTGCATGTGATGTTTATCATGTTTTACATCTTATTTGCTTAGAACGACGGTAGTGAATAAGATGATCTCTCACTAAAATCTCAAGAATTGTGTTCCTCCTAACTGTGCACCGTTGCTAAGGTTCGTTGTTCCGAAGCACCACGTGATGATCGGGTGTGATAGGTTCTAACGTTCGCATACAACGGGTGTAAGCCAGATTTACACACGCAATACACTTAGGGTTGACTTGACGAGCCTAGCATGTACAGACATGGCCTCGGAACACGGAAGACCGAAAGGTCGAACATGAGTCGTATAGAAGATACGATCAACATGAAGATGTTCACCGTTGATGACTAGTCCGTCTCACGTGATGATCGGACACGGCCTAGTCGATTCGGATCATGTATCACTTAGATGACTAGAGAGATTTCTATCTGAGTGGGAGTTCATTAGATGAACTTCATTGTCATGAACAATAGTCTAAGTTATCTTTGCAAATTATGTTATAGACCAATAACTGCGTTGTAGCTCCCTGTTTAATACGATCCTAGAGAAAGACTAAGTTGAAAGATATTGTAAGCAATGATGCGGACTGGGTCCGTAGTCCGAGGAGTGTCCTCACTGCTGCACAGAAAGCTTACGTCTTTGATGCACCGCTCGATGTGCAAACCCCTACAACGTTGTCTGTGGATGTTGTGAACACCTGAGAGACACGTCCTGATGACTACTTGATAGTTTAGTGCGCCATGCTTTACGGCTTAGAATCGGGATTCCAATGACGTTTTGAACGCCATAGAACATATGAGATGTTCTAAGAGCTGAAATTGGGATTTCAGGCTCATGCCCGTGTTGAGAGGTATGAGACCTCTGACAAGTTCTTTTGCCAAAAAGATGGAGGAGAATGGCTCAACTAGTGAGCATGTGCTCAGAATGTCTGGGTGCTAAAATCACTTGAACCAAGTGGGAGTTAATCTTCCAAATGAGATAGTGGTTGACGGAATTCTCTAGACACTATCACCAAGCTACTAGAACTTCGTGATGAACTATGACATGCAAAGGATGGAGATGATCCCGGAGCTATTAGCAGTTCTTAAGACCGCAAAAGTAGAAATCAAGAAGGAGCATCAAGTGTTGATGGTTTAACAATACCACTAGTTTCAAAAGGGCAAGGGCAAGAAGGGAAACTTCATGAATGGCAAACCAGTTGTCGCACTAATGAAGGAACCCAAGGTTGAACCCAAACCTTGAGACTAAGTGCTTCTATTGTAAGGGGAAAGTCATATGGTAGCGGAACTACCCCAAATACATGGTAGATAAGAAAGCTGGCAACTTCAACCAAGTATGTTTGATATACGTGTTATTGATGTGTACCTTACTAGTACTCCTTGTAGTATCTGGGTATTGGATACCGGTTCAGTTGCTATTATTAGTGACTTGAAGCAAAAGCTACTGACTGAATGGAGACTAGCTAAGGGCGAGGTAACGATGTATGTTGGAAGTGTTTCCAAGGTTGATAAGATTAGCATCGCACGCTCCCTCTACCTTCGGGATTAGTGTTGAACCTAGATAAATGTTATCAGGTGTCTACGTTGAGCATGAATATGATTAGATCATGTTCATTGCAATACGGTTATTCATTTAAGTTAGAGAATAATGGTTATTCTGTTTACATGAATAATACCTTTATGGTCATGCACCCTATGGTTTATTGAATCTCGATCATAGTAATACACATGATAATAATATTAACGCCAAAAGATGTAGAGTTAATAATGATAGTACCACTTTCTTGTGGCACTGCCGCTTAGGTCATTTTGGCATAAAATGCATGAAGAAACTCCATGCTGATGGATGTTTGGAGTCACTTGATTTTGCATCGCTTGACATATGCGAGCCATGCCTCATGGACAAGATGACTAAGATCCTGTGTTCAGGTACAATGAAACGGGAAAGTGACTTGTTGGAAATCATACATGCTGATGTGTGTGATCCAATGAGAATTAAGGCGTGTGGTGGATATCGTTATTTTCTCATCTTCACTGACGATTTGAGTAGATATCGGTATATTTACTTAATGAAGCAAAAGTCTGAAATGTTTGAAAAGTTCAAGCAATTTCAGAGTGAAGTTAACAATCATCATAACAAGAAGATCATGTTCCTACGATCTGATCAAGAGGAGATTTTCTGAATTATGAGTTTGGCAATCACGTAAGACATTGTGGAAATGTTTCACAGTTGAAGCCACCTGGAACACCACAGCGTAATGGTGTGTCCGGACGTCATAATCGAACCTTATGAGATATGGTGCGATCTATGATGTATCTTACCGATCTACCGCTATTATTTTGAGGTTATGCATTAGAGACAGCTGCATTCACTTTAGATAGGGCACCATCTAAGTCCGTTGAGACGACGCTGTCTGGTTTGGCAAGAAACCAAAGTTGTCGTTTTCTTAATGTTTGGGGCTGCGATGCTTATGGCTTCAGCCGGGAAAAAGCTCGAACCCAAAGCGGACAAATACATCTTCATAGGATACCCAATGGTAATAGTTGGGTATACCTTCTGTCTCAGATCCAAGGGCAAAAATGTTTGTCGCTAAGAACGGGTCCTTTCTCGAGAAGGAGTTTCTCTCGAAAGAATTGAGTGGGAGGAAGATAGAACTTGATGAGGTTGTCGAACCCTCACTTCAACCGGAGAGTAGTGCAACACAGAAAGATGTTTCTGTGGAACCTACGACTGTGAAGAGGAAACTAATGATAGTGATCATGAAGCTCCAGATCAAGTTGCTATCGAACCTCGTAGGTCGACAAGGATATGTACTACTCCTGAGTGGTACGGTGATCCTGTCTTAGAAGTCATGTTGTTGGACAACAATGAACCTACGAACTATGGAGAAGCGATGGTGGGCCCATATTCCGACAAATGGTTAGAAGCCGAGAAATCCGAGATAGGATCCATGTATCAAAACAAAGTATGGACTTTGGTGGACTTGCCCGATGATCGGCAAGCCATTGAGATAAATGGATATTTAAGAAGAAGATGGACGTGGACGGTAATGTTACCGTCTATGAAGCTTGACTTGTGGCGAAGAGTTTTTCACAAGTTCAAGGAGTTGACTACGATGAGATTTTCTCACCCGTAGCGATGCTTAAGTCCGTCGGAATCAAGTTAGCATAAGCTGCATTTATGAAATCTGGCAGATGGATGTCAAAACAAGTTTTCTTACCAGTTTTCGTAAGGAAAGGTTGTATGTGATACAATCAGAAAGGTTTTGTTGATCCTAAGGATGCTAAAAGGTATGCTAGCTCCAGCGATCCTTCCATGGACTAGAGCAAGCATCTCGGAGTCGGAATATACGCTTTGATGGAGTGATCAAAGTTTTTGGGTTTATACTAAGTTTGTTAGAAACTTGTATTTACAATAAAGTGAGTGGGAGCACTACAACATTTCTGATAAGTATATGTGAATGACATATTGTTGATCTGAAATGGTGTAGAATTTCTGGAAAGCGTAAAGGGTTGTTTGAAAAGAGTTTTTCAAAGGAAGACCTAGATAAAGCTGCTTACATATTGGGCATCAAGATCTATACAGATAGATCAAGACGCCTGATAATACTTTCAAAAGAACACACACCTTTGACATGATTTTGAAGGAGTTCAAAATAGATCAGTCAAAGAAGGAGTTCTTGCCTGAGTTGTAAGGTGTGAAGTTGAGTAAGACTCAAAGCTTGACCGCGGCAGAAGAAAGAGGAAGGACGAAGGTCGTCCCCTATGCTTTTGTAATAGGCTCTATACGATATGCCATGCTGAGTACCGCACCTGATGTGTGCCTTGCCAAATGTTTGGCAAGAGGGTACAAAGGTGATCCAGGAGTGGATCACCAGATAGCAGTCAAAATTATCCTTAGAGGAATAAGGAAATGTTTCTCGGTTATGGAGGTGATAAAGAGTTCGACATAAAGAGTTACGTCGATGCAAGCTTAACACCTATCCGGATAACTCTGAGTGGAGATACCGGATACGTATAATGGAGCAACAGTTTGGAATAGCTCCAAGTGGAACGTGGTAGCAGGATCTACGATATGACATAAAGTTTTTGCGAAGTACATAGGGATCTGAATGTTGCAGACCCGTTGACTACAACCCCTCTCACAAGCATAACATGATCAAACCCAGAACTCATTGAGTGTTAATCACATATTGATGTGAACTAGATTACTGACTCTAGTAAACTCTTTGGATGTTAGTCACATGGCGATGTGACCTATGGGTGTTAATCACATGGCGATGTGAACTAGATTATTGACTCTAGTGCAAGTGGGAGACTGTTGGAAATATGCCCTAGAGGCAATAATAAATTGGTTATTATTATATATCCTTGTTCATGATAATTGTTTATTATCCATGCTAGAATTGTATTGATAGGAAACTCAGATACATGTGTGGATACATAGACAAACACCATGTCCCTAGTAAGCCTCTAGTTGACTAGCTCGTTGATCAACAGATGGTCACGATTTCCTGACCATGGACATTGGATGTCGTTGATAACGGGATCACATCATTAGGAGAATGATGTGATGGACAAGACCCAATCCTAAGCCTAGCACAGATCGTGTAGTTCGTATGCTAAAGCTTTTCTAAATGTCAAGTATCTTTTCCTTAGACCATGAGATTGTGCAACTCCCGGATACCGTAGGAATGCTTTGGGTGTACCAAACGTCACAACGTAACTGGGTGGCTATAAAGGTGCACTACAGGTATCTCCGAAAGTGTCTGTTGGGTTGGCATGAATCGAGACTGGGATTTGTCACTCCGTGTGACGGAGAGGTATCTCTGGGCCCACTCGGTAGGACATCATCATAATGTGCACAATGTGATCAAGGAGTTGATCACGGGATGATGTGTTACGGAACGAGTAAAGAGACTTGCCGGTAACGAGACTGAACAAGGTATCGGGATACCGACGATCGAATCTCGGGCAAGTACTGTACCGATAGACAAAGGGAATTGTATACGGGGTTGATTGAATCCTTGACATCGTGGTTCATCCGGTGAGATCATCGTGGAGCATGTGGGAGCCAACATGGGTATCCAGATCCCGCTGTTGGTTATTGACCGAAGAGTCGTCTCGGTCATGTCTGCGTGTCTCCCGAACCCGTAGGGTCTACACACTTAAGGTTCGGTGACGCTAGGGTTGTAGAGATATAAGTATGCGGAAACCCGAAAGTTGTTCGGAGTCCCGGATGAGATCCCGGACGTCACGGGGAGTTCCGGAATGGTCCGGAGGTAAAGATTTATATATAGGAAGTCCTATTTTGGCCACTGGAAAATGTTCGGGATTTTTCGGTATTGTACCGGGAAGGTTCTAGAAGGTTCCGAAGTGGGGCCCACCTGCATGGGGGGACCCACATGAACGTGGGTAGTGGGGGCAAGGCCCCACACCCCTGGTCAAGGCGCACCAAGATCCCCCCTTAGAAGGAATAAGATCATATCCCAAAGGGATAAGATCAAGATCCCTAAAAAGGGGGGGATAACAATCGGTGGGGAAAGGAAATGATGGGATTTCTTTCCCCCACCTTTGCCAACGCCCCAATGGACTTGGAGGGCAAGAAACCAGCCCCCTCCACCCCTATATATAGTGGGGAGGCGCATGGGAGCCGCACCCCAAGACCTGGCGCCTCCCTCTCCCTCCCGTGACACATCTCCCTCCTCCCGCAGCGCTTGGCGAAGCCCTGCTGGAATCCCGCTACTTCCACCACCACGCCGTCGTGCTGCTGGATCTCCATCAACCTCTCCTCCCCCCTTGCTGGATCAAGAAGGAGGAGACGTCCCCACTCCGTACGTGTGTTGAACACGGAGGTGCCGTCCGTTCGGCGCTAGGATCATCGGTGATTTGGATCACGACGAGTACGACTCCATCATCCCCGTTCTCTTGAACGCTTCCGCTCGCGATCTACAAGGGTATGTAGATGCACTCCCCTTTATGCTCGTTGCTAGATTACTCCATAGATAGATCTTGGTGATGCGTAGGAAAAATTTTGAGTTTCTGCTACGATCCCCAACAGTGGCGACATCCTGATAGTAGCCGCGCGTATCTCGTCTCAGGCCACGTCCGGATGGGACATCCTACGAGTAAAACCACCCTCGGGTTTCCCCAAGGTGGCCCCGCAGCCTGCCCGTTTGGGACCAACACCATCAGCACTGGCCCCCCTGCTATGTAGAAAAGAATCTGGAGGGAGCAACTGTTGGAGATATGCCCTAGAGGCAATAATAAAAGTATTATTATTATATTTCCTTGTTCATGATAATTGTCTGTTATTCATGCTTGAATTGTATTGTACGGAAACAGTGATACATGTGTGAATATATAGACCACAATGAGTCCCTGGTGAGCCTCTAGTTACCAGCTCGTTAATCAACAGATGATCACAGTTTCCTGATCATGGACATGTGATGTCAGTGATAACGGGATCACATCATTAGGAGAATGATGTGATGGACAAGACCCAATCCTAAGCATAGCACGAGATTGTATAGTTCGTAATGCATAAGCTTTTCGGTGTCAAGTATTTATTCCTTAGACCATGAGGTTGTACAACTCCCGGATACCGTAGGAATACTTTGGGTGTGCCAAACGTCACAACGTAACTGGGTGGCTATAAAGGTACACATCGGGTATCTCCGAAAGTGTTTGTTGAGTTGGTACGAAACGAGACTGGGATGTTGTCACTCCGTATGACGGAGAGGTACCTCTGGGCCCACTCGGTAAGACATCATCATAATGAGCTCAATGTGACTAAGTATTTAGTCACGGGATGATGGATTACGGATCGAGTAAAGAGACTTGCCATGACGAGATTGAACAAGGTATCGGGCATACCGACGATCGAATCTCGGGCAAGTACTGTACCGATGGACAAAGGGAATAACATACGGGATTGAGTGAATCCTTGACACGGTGGTTCATCCGATGAAGATCATCGAGGAACACGTGGGAACCAACATGGGTATCCAGATCCCGCTGTTGGTTATTGACCGGAGAGTGGTCTCGGTCATGTCTACGTGTCTCCCGAACCCGTAGGGTCTACACACTTAAGGTTCGGTAACGCTAGGGTCGTAGAGATACATGCACGTGGAAACCCGAAAGTTGTTCGGAGTCCCGGATGAGATCCCGGACGCCACGAGGAGTTCCGGAATGGTCCGGAGGTGTGATAGGTTCCGAAGCACCACGTGATGATCGGGTGTGATAGGTTCTAACGTTCGCATACAACGGGTGTAAGCCAGATTTACACACGCGATACACTTAGGGTTCACTTGACGAGCCTAGCATGTACAGACATGGCCTCGGAACACGGAAGACCGAAAGGTCGAACACGAGTCATATAGAAGATACGATCAACATGAAGATGTTCACCGTTGATGACTAGTCCGTCTCACGTGATGATCGGACACGGGCTAGTCGATTCGGATCGTGTATCACTTAGATGACTAGAGAGATGTCATTCTGAGTGGGAGTTCATTAAAATTTGATTAAGATGAACTTAATTATCATGAACTTAGTCTCAATTCTTTACAATATCTCTTGTAGATCAAATGGCCCACGCTCCAGTTTCCCTCAACTTCAACGCGTTCCTAGAGAAAACCAAGCTGAAAGACGATGGTAGCAACTATACGGATTGGGTCCGTAACCTGAGGATTATCGTCATAGCTGCCAAGAGATCATATGTCCTAGAAGCACCGCTAGGTGATGCACCTGCTCCCGATGCGGCCCAAGACGTTTTGAACGTCTGGCAGTCGCGTAGTGATGATCACTCCCTGGTTCAGTGCGGCATGCTTTACATCTTAGAGTCGGGGCTCCAAAAACGTTTTGAGCACCACGGAGCATATGAGATGTTCGAAGAGCTGAAAATGGTTTTCCAAGCTCATGCCCGAGTCAAGAGATATGATGTCTCCGACGCATTCTACAGCTGTAAGATGGAGGAAAACAGTTCTGTCAGTGAGCACATCCTCAAGATTTCTGGATTGCACAACCGCTTGTCTCAGCTAGGAATGAATCTCCCAGATGAAGCGGTCGTTGACAGAATCCTCCAGTCGCTCCCACCAAGCTTCAAGAGCTTCGTGTTGAACTTCAATATGCAGGGGATGGAGAAGTCCATTCCCGAGGTGTATTCGATGCTGAAATCAGCGGAGGTGGACATCAAGAAAGAACATCAAGTGTTGATGGTCAGTAAAACCACTAAGTTCAAGAAAGGCAAGGGTAAGAAGAACTTCAAGAAGGACGGCAAGGGAGTTGCCGCGCCCGGCAAGCCTGTTGCCGGGAAGAAGCCAAAGTATGGACCCAAGCATGAGACAGAGTGCTTTTATTGCAAGGGAATGGGTCACTGGAAGCGGAACTGCCCAAAATACTTAGCAGACAAGAAGGCCGGCAACGTCAAAGGTATATATGATATACATGTTATTGATGTGTACCATACCAGCACTCATAGTAGCTCCTGGGTATTTGATACCGGTGCGGTTGCTCACATTTGTAACTCAAAACAGGAGCTGCGGAATAAACGGAGACTGGCGAAGGATGAGGTGACGATGCGCGTCGGGAATGGTTCCAAGGTCGATGTGATCGCCGTCGGCACGCTGCCTCTACATCTACCCTCGGGATTAGTTTTAAACCTCAATAATTGTTATTTAGTACCAGCTTTGAGCATGAACATTGTATCTGGATCTCGTCTTATGCGAGATGGCTACTCTTTCAAATCGGAGAATAATGGTTGTTCTATTTATTTGAGAGATATGTTTTATGGTCATGCCCCGCTGGTCAATGGTTTTTTTTTTGATGAATCTCGAACGTGATGATACACATATTCATAGTGTAGATGCCAAAAGATGTAAAGTTGATAATGATAGTCCCACATACTTGTGGCATTGCCGCCTTGGTCACATTGGTGTCAAACGTATGAAGAAGCTCCATTCAGATGGACTTCTAGAGTCTCTTGATTATGAATCATTTGACACGTGCGAACCATGCCTCTTAGGCAAGATGACCAAGACTCCGTTCTCCGGAACAATGGAGCGAGCAACCAACTTGTTGGAAATCATACATACCGATGTGTGCGGTCCAATGAGTGTTGAGGCTCGCGGAGGCTATCTTTATGTTCTCACCCTCACAGATGACTTGAGTAGATACGGGTATATCTATTTAATGAAACACAAGTCTGAGACCTTTGAAAAGTTCAAGGAATTTCAGAATGAGGTTGAGAATCAACGTGACAGAAAAATAAAGTTCTTACGATCAGATCGTGGGGGTGAATATTTAAGTCATGAATTTGGCACGCACCTTAGGAACTGTGGAATTGTTTCACAATTGACACTGCCCGGAACACCTCAACGTAACGGTGTGTCCGAACGTCGAAATCGTACTCTGTTGGACATGGTGCGATCTATGATGTCCCTCACCGATTTACCGCTATCTTTTTGGGGTTATGCTTTAGAGACTGCCGCATTCACTTTAAATAGGGCTCCGTTGAAATCCGTTGAGACGACTCCGTATGAACTTTGGTTTGGCAAGAAACCAAAGCTGTCATTTCTAAAAGTTTGGGGTTGCGATGCTTATGTCAAGAAACTTCAACCTGAAAAGCTCGAACCCAAATCGAAAAAATGCGTCTTCATAGTATACCCAAAGGAAACGATTGGGTACACCTTCTACCACAGATCTGAAGGCAAAGTCTTTGTTGCCAAGAATGGATGCTTTCTGGAAAAAGAGTTTCTCTCGAAAGAAGTGAGTGGGAGGAAAGTAGAACTTGATGAGGTGACAGTCACCACTCCTGAACCGGAAAGTGGCGCAGCGCTGGAAATTGTTCCTGAGGTGCCTGCACCGACAAGGGAGGAAGTTAATGATAATGATCATGAAGAAACAGATCAAGTTAGTACTGAACTTCGAAGGTCCACAAGGGCACGTTCCGCACCAGAGTGGTACGGCAAACCTGTCCTAGAAATCATGTTGTTAGACAACGGTGAACCTTCGAACTATGAAGAAGCGATGGCGGGCCCGGATTCCAATAAATGGCTTCGAGCCATGAAATCCGAGATAGAATCCATGTATGAAAACAAAGTATGGGCTTTGGTGGACTTGCCTAATGACAGGCACGCCATAGAAAACAAATGGATATTTAAGAAGAAGACAGACGCGGATGGTAATGTGACCATCTATAAGGCTCGGCTTGTCACTAAAGGTTATCGACAAGTTCAAGGGATTGACTACGACGAGACTTTCTCTCCCGTAGCGATGCTGAAGTCAGTCAGAATCATGTTAGCTATTGGCGCATTCTATGATTATGAGATATGGCAAATGGACGTCAAAACAGCATTCCTGAATGGCTTCCTCAAGGAAGAGTTGTATATGATGCAGCCGGAAGGTTTTCTCGATCCAAAGAACGCAAACAAGGTATGCAAGCTCTAGCGCTCGATTTACGGGCTGGTGCAAGCATCTCGGAGTTGGAATATTCGCTTTGATGATGTAATCAAAGCGTTTGGCTTTATACAGACTTATGGAGAAGCCTCTATTTACAAGAAAGTGAGTGGGAGCTCTGTGGCATTTCTCATATTATATGTGGATGACATATTGCTGATGGGAAATGATATAGAATTCTTGGAAAATGTAAAGGCCTACTTGAATAAAAGTTTTTCAATGAAGGACCTTGGAGAAGCTGCTTACATATTAGGCATCAAAATCTATAGAGATAGATCAAGACGCCTCATTGGTCTTTCACAAAGTACATACCTTGACAAGATATTGAAAAGGTTCAATATGGATCAGTCCAAGAAGGGACTCTTGCCTATTTTGCAAGGTATGAGATTGAGCAAGGCTCAGTCGCCGACCACGGCAGAAGATAGAGAAAAGATGAGTGTCATTCCCTATGCCTCGGCCATAGGTTCTATCATGTATGCCATGCTGTGTACCAGACCTGATGTGAACCTTGCCATAAGTTTGGTAGGGAGGTACCAAAGTGATCCCGGTTCAGAACACTGGACAGCGGTCAAGAACATCCTAAAGTACGTGAAAAGGACTAAGGATATGTTTCTCGTTTATGGAGGTGACGAAGAGCTCGTCGTAAAGGGTTACGTTGATGCGAGCTTCGACACAGATCTGGATGACTCTAAGTCTCAAACCGGATACGTGTATATTTTGAACGGAGGGGCAGTCAGCTGGTGCAGTTGCAAGCAAAGCGTCGTGGAAGCATCTACATGTGAAGCGGAGTACATAGCTGCTTCCGAAGCAGCGTAGGAAGGAGTCTGGATGAAGGAGTTCATCACCGACCTAGGAGTCATACCAAGCGCGTCAAGCCCGATGACTCTCTTCTGTGACAACACTGGTGCTATTGCCATTACCAAGGAGCCCAGGTTTCACAAGAAGACCAAGCACATCATGCGCCGTTTCAACTCCATCCGGAATTATGTTCAGGATGGAGATATAGATATTTGTAAAGTGCATACGGATCTGAATGTCGCAGACCCGTTGACTAAACCTCTTCCAGGGGCAAAACATGATCAACACCAGAACTCTATGGGTGTTCGATTCATCACAATGTAACTAGATTATTGACTCTAGTGCAAGTGGGAGACTGTTGGAGATATGCCCTAGAGGCAATAATAAAAGTATTATTATTATATTTCCTTGTTCATGATAATTGTCTGTTATTCATGCTTGAATTGTATTGTACGGAAACAGCGATACATGTGTGAATATATAGACCACAATGAGTCCCTGGTGAGCCTCTAGTTACCGGCTCGTTAATCAATAGATGATCACGGTTTCCTGATCATGGACATGTGATGTCAGTGATAACGGGATCACATCATTAGGAGAATGATGTGATGGACAAGACCCAATCCTAAGCATAGCACGAGATCGTATAGTTCGTAATGCATAAGCTTTTCGGTGTCAAGTATTTATTCCTTAGACCATGAGGTTGTACAACTCCCAGATACCGTAGGAATACTTTGGGTGTGCCAAACGTCACAACGTAACTGGGTGGCTATAAAGGTACACATCGGGTATCTCCGAAAGTGTCTGTTGAGTTGGTACGAACCGAGACTGGGATGTTGTCACTCCGTATGACGGAGAGGTACCTCTGGGCCCACTCGGTAAGACATCATCATAATGAGCTCAATGTGACTAAGTAGTTAGTCACGGGATGATGGATTATGGATCGAGTAAAGAGACTTGCCATGACGAGATTGAACAAGGTATCGGGCATACTGACGATCGAATCTCGGGCAAGTACCGTACCGATGGACAAAGGGAATAACATACGGGATTGAGTGAATCCTTGACATGGTGGTTCATCCGATGAAGATCATCGTGGAACACGTGGGAACCAACATGGGTATCCAGATCCCGCTGTTGGTTATTGACCGGAGAGTGGTCTCGGTCATGTCTACGTTTCTCCCGAACCCGTAGGGTCTACACACTTAAGGTTCGGTAATGCTAGGGTCGTAGAGATACATGCACGTGGAAACCCAAAAGTTGTTCGGAGTCCCGGATGAGATCCCGGACGTCACGAGGAGTTCCGGAATGGTCCGGAGGTAAAGAATGATATATAGGAAGTCCAGTTTCGGCCATCGGGTGATCTCTGGGGGTCACCGAGAGTGTCCCGGTACCACCGGAGGGGCCCCGGGGGTCCACCGGGTGGGGCCACCCATCCCGGTGGGGCCCCTAGGCCGCAAGGGGGAAGTGGCCAGCCCTAATGGGCTGGCGCACCACATGGCCCCTCCTCCCCATGCGCCTAGGGTTGAAACCCTAGGGGGGAGGGGGCGCCACTTGCCTTGGGGGGCAAGGATTCCCCCCTGGCCGCCGCCCCACCCTGCAGATCCTATCTGCAGGGCCGGCGCACCCCCCTGGCCCCCTATATATATGTGGGGGGGAGAGGGCAGCCGCTCCCTTGCCCTGGCCCCTCCCTCCTCTCGTCACACCTCTGTCTCATCAACGCAGGGCGCCCGGCGAAGCCCTGCAGGAATCTCCACCGCATCCACCACCACGCCGTTGTGCTGTTGGATCTCTGACGACTTCTCCTCCCCCCTTGCTGGATCAAGAAGGAGGTGACGTTGCTGTACCGGACGTGTGTTGAACGAGGAGGTGCCGTCCGTCCGGCGCTAGATCATCGGTGATGAAGAACGCGAAGAGTGCGACTACTTCATCCACGCTTCTTCGAAAGCTTCCGCTCGCGATCTACATAACGATATGTAGATGCACTCTTATTTGCTCGTTGCTAGATGTCTCCTTAGTTGGATCTTGGTGAAAGCATAGAAATTTTTTGAATTCTGCTACGTTCCCCAACAGTGGCATCTGAGCTAGGTCTTATGCTTAGCATCTTGCACGAGTAGAACACAAAACAGTTGTGGGCGTTTGAGTTTGTTCAACTTTCTTGCCGTTACTAGTCAATCTTGATTCGGCGGTATTGTGGGATGAAGCGGCCCGGACCGACTTTACACGTACGCTTACGTGAGACTGGTTCCACCGACAGACATGCACTAGTTGCATAAGGTGGCTGGCGGGTGTCTGTCTCTCCTACTTTAGTTGGATCGGATTCGATGAACAGGGTCCTTATGAAGGGTAAATAGAAATTGACAAATCACGTTGTGTCTTTGGCGTAGGTAAGAAACGTTCTTGCTAGAAAACCTATAGAAGCCACGTAAAAACTTGCAACAACAATTAGAGGACGTCTAACTTGTTTTTGCAGCATGTGCTATGTGACGTGGTATGGCCAAAAGAAGATGTGATGAATGATATATGTGATGTATGAGATTGATCATGTTCTTGTAATAGGGAATCACGACTTGCATGTCGATGAACTTGACAACCGGCAGGAGCCATAGGAGTTGTCTTAATTATTGTATGACCTGCGCGTCACTGAATAAACGCTATGTGGTTACTTAACTTTATTGCTGAACGTTAGCCATAGTAGTAGAAGTAATAGTTGGCGTGACGACTTCTTCAAGATACGATGATGAAGATCATGATGATGAAGATCATGGTGTCGAGCCGGTGACAAGATGATCATGGTGCCCCAAAGATGGAGATCCAAGGAGCAAGATGATATTGGCCATATCATGTCACTTTAATTGATTGCATGTGATGTTCATCATGTTTATGCATCTTGTTTACTTAGAACGACGGTAGTAAATAAGATGATCTCTCACTAAAATTTCAAGAATTTTGTTTCCCCTAACTGTACGCCGTTGCTAAAGTTCGTTGTTACGAAGCACCACATGATGATCGGGTGTGATAGGTTCTAACGTTCGCATACAACGGGTGTAAGCCAGATTTACACACGCGATACACTTAGGGTTCACTTGACGAGCCTAGCATGTACAGACATGGCCTCGGAACACGGAAGACGGAAAGGTCGAACACGAGTCGTATAGAAGATACGATCAACATGAAGATGTTCACCGTTGATGACTAGTCCGTCTCACGTGATGATCGGACACGGGCTAGTCGATTCGGATCGTGTATCACTTAGATGACTAGAGAGATGTCATTCTGAGTGGGAGTTCATTAAAATTTGATTAAGATGAACTTAATTATCATGAACTTAGTCTAAATTCTTTACAATATCTCTTGTAGATCAAATGGCCCACGCTCCTGTTTCCCTCAACTTCAACACGTTCCTAGAGAAAACCAAGCTGAAAGACGATGGTAGCAACTATACGGATTGGGTCCGTAACCTGAGGATTATCCTCATAGCTGCGAAGAGATCATATGTCGTAGAAGCACCGCTAGGTGATGCACCTGCTCCCGATGCGGCCCAAGACGTTTTGAACGTCTGGCAGTCGCGTAGTGATGATTACTCCCTCGTTCAGTGTGGCATGCTTTACAGCTTAGAGTCGGGGCTCCAAAAATGTTTTGAGCACCACGGAGCATATGAGATGTTCGAAGAGCTGAAAATGGTTTTCCAAGCTCATGCCCGAGTCGAGAGATATGATGTCTCCGACGCATTCTACAGCTGTAAGATGGAGGAAAACAGATCTGTCAGTGAGCACATCCTCAAGATTTCTGGATTGCACAACCGCTTGTCTCGGCTGGGAATGAAACTCCCAGATGAAGCGGTCGTTGATAGAATCCTCCAGTCGCTCCCACCAAGCTTCAAGAGCTTCGTGTTGAACTTCAATATGCAGGGGATGGAGAAGTCCATTCCCGAGGTGTATTCGATGCTGAAATCAGCGGAGGTGGACATCAAGAAAGAACATCAAGTGTTGATGGTCAATAAAACCACTAAGTTCAAGAAAGGCAAGGGTAAGAAGAACTTCAAGAAGGACGGCAAGGGAGTTGCCGTGCCCGGCAAGCCTGTTGCCGGGAAGAAGCCAAAGTATGGACCCCAAGCCTGAGACAGAGTGCTTTTATTGCAAGGGAACGGGTCACTGGAAGCGGAACTGCCCCAAATACTTAGCAGACAAGAAGGCCGGCAACGTCAAAGGTATATATGATATACATGTTATTGATGTGTACCTTACCAGCACTCGTAGTAGCTCCTGGGTATTTGATACCGGTGCGGTTGCTCACATTTGTAACTCAAAATAGGAGCTGCGGAATAAACGGAGACTGGCGAAGGATGAGGTGACGATGCGCGTCGGGAATGGTTCCAAGGTCGATGTGATCGCCGTCGGCACGCTGCCTCTACATCTACCCTCGGGATTAGTTTTAAACCTCAATAATTGTTATTTAGTACCAGCTTTGAGCATGAACATTGTATCTAGATCTCGTCCTATGCGAGATGGCTACTCTTTCAAATCGGAGAATAATGGTTGTTCTATTTATTTGAGAGATATGCTATATGGTCATGCCCCGCTGGTCAATGGTTTATTTTTGATGAATCTCGAACGTGATGATACACATATTCATAGTGTAGATGCCAAAAGATGTAAAGTTGATAATGATAGTCCCACATACTTGTGGCATTGCCGTCTTGGTCACATTGGTGTCAAACGTATGAAGAAGCTCCATTCAGATGGACTTCTAGAGTCTCTTGATTATGAATCATTTGACACGTGCGAACCATGCCTCTTAGGCAAGATGACCAAGACTCCGTTCTCCGGAACAATGGAGCGAGCAACCAACTTGTCGGAAATCATACATACCGATGTGTGCGATCCAATGAGTGTTGAGGATAGCGGAGGCTATCGTTATGTTCTCACCCTCACAGATGACTTGAGTAGATACGGGTATATCTATTTAATGAAACACAAGTCTGAGACCTTTGAAAAGTTCAAGGAATTTCAGAATGAGGTTGAGAATCAACGTGACAGAAAAATAAAGTTCTTGCGATCGGATCGTGGGGGTGAATATTTAAGTCATGAATTTGGCATGCACCTTAGGAACTGTGAATTTGGCACGCACCTTAGGCCGCAAGGGGGAAGTGGCCAACCCTAATGGGCTGGCGCACCACATGGGCCCTCCTCCCCATGCGCCTAGGGTTGAAACCCTAAGGGGGAGGGGGCGCCACTTGCCTTGGGGGGCAAGGATTCCCCCCCTGGCCACCGCCCCACCCTGCAGATCCCATCTGCAGGGCTGGCGCACCCCCCTGGCCCCCTATATATATGTGGGGGGGAGAGGGCAGCCGCACCCTTGCCCTGGCCCCTCCCTCCTCCCGTCACACCTCCGTCTCCTCAACGCAGGGCGCCCGGCGAAGCCCTGCAGGAATCTCCACTGCATCCACCACCACGCCGTTGTGCTGTTGGATCTCTGACGACTTCTCCTCCCCCCTTGCTGGATCAAGAAGGAGGTGACGTTGTTGTACCGGACGTGTGTTGAACGCGGAGGTGTCGTCCGTTCGGCGCTAGATCATCGGTGACGAAGAACGCGAAGAGTGCGACTACTTCATCCACGCTTCTTCGAAAGCTTCCACTCGAGATCTACATAACGGTATGTAGATGCACTCTTATTTGCTCGTTGCTAGATGTCTCCTTAGTTGGATCTTGGTGAAAGCGTAGAAATTTTTTGAATTCTGCTACATTCCCCAACAGCAACCCCCTATGCAATTTAATTAGTTAATTAAGTTATTATTATGAGGCAAATTAAAACCAATGTTGGGCCTTGCTGGAGGAGTTTTATTCAAAGACGAACTGTCAAGGGGTCCCCATATACCCAACCATGTAAGGAACGCAAAATCAAGGAACATAATGCCGGTTTATCGGCTCCTAAGGTGGCATGAGTGGAACAAAATACCGAGCAAAAGGCCAAGCCTTCCACCCATTGCCAAGTATATAGGTGTGTTAAGATATATAAGATATATTGTGACATTCCAAAGCATCAAGTTCGAACATGGAACAAACTTCATCTTCACCTGCAACTAACAACGCTATAAGAGGGGCTGAGCAAGCAGGTAACATAGCCAAACAATGGTTTGCTAGGAAGGTGTCAAAGGTTAGAGGTTTCATGGCAACAAGGAGAGGGGCTGACAATAAATGATGGGTGGCGTGACATATAACGATAGCATCGAGACAACTAAGCATGGCAATGATAGTAAAGGTATCCAAGGTGATGGTCATCTTGCCTGAGATCCAGCAAGGAAGAAGAATGGATCCATGAAGAAGACGAAGAAGAAGCCTCGAAGACGAACCACGTGTAGACGAACGAATCCTCACGATCGCAACGGAAAGGAACTAGCGAGAAGAAAGCACACAACATGGTAAACACTCCACTCAAGAACATGACAAGATGCTCAACCAAGTATGATGCAAGACAAGTCTATATGATGCAATACATGGCAAGGGATGAAGCACACAAGAACAACATCACCCAACAAGTTTAAATGAGGCCGGAATCAACACATACCAAATCCGGTAAGCCCTCATATGCATATTTTGAAATTAGTCCAGATCTGAACAAACCTTAAGTTAAAGTTGTTATACAACAATTTAACATGCACCATGATGATCTACACGAAATTCTAGTCAAGTTTCATATAAATTTAATTTAATTCGGAGCTACGGTCTAGAAGATATGAGCAAAACAAGTCAAGCAAAGCAACGGTGCAAGATGCACCCAAACATCAAGCAAACACACTCCAAACAGATATTCAACATGATATTATGATTCTACATGCAAAATCACACAAGTTTCATATAGGGCACGCTCAAAACGGAGCAACGGTTCAACACATACACATGAAACAAGATATAACAACAAGCTGAAGTTAACAGCCACATAGCAACTTTAGAGCAAGGTAAATATATGCTACAACACCCAAACATGATAACAAGAAGCATGGAAGTGAAATAGACATGATACTTAACAAGCATGAACTTAGAACACCCTCAAAAACTTACTGGAACACATTTAACCAAGCATGGCAAGTTGCAATAAAATTATCCAGACTTAGTCAAAATCTGGGAAGGCAAAAACATCATCACGATGCGGCCTTCAGAGGCACAAAACAACAAGCATATCAACTCTACTAAGCATATAAAGATCATGGACATGTAGTAGACATATTATACATCCAACAACTCCATTGGAGCAACTCCATAGGAGGCAGGGATCAAAAGTAACAAGCTTCACCAAATTTATCATGCTGATAAAAGTCTGACAAGTAAAATTTATAGCAACTTGAGAGCAAGAAATAAATAAGCTACAGCAGGCCATATATGCAAACAAGGGCATGAATGGATAGACAATAACATGGACAACAAGACATGATCATTGGCCACTCCAAAACAAGCATGGATGTGACTAGGGCATCAAGCAAACATAGCATCAGGTTAAACAGATTCCAGACTTGCCAGTTTTTTCACTAAGTATAAAACAGCAACATTGGCATGGCATGTTTACAAGCTTGTTTAAGTCACCTCAAGGCATAACATGGAAAGTGGATTTCACCACAGCAAAGACCATATGATTGTGCTTCTAAAACATGTAGACATGTGGCGTGAAGACAAACACATCAATAGCAATGAGCAAGTGAAATCAACATCTCATAACAAGTTTCAGCACTTAACATCCACATGCACTTTTGCAACAGAAATTAACATGGCAATATGGCACCTAACATGAATACTACAGCAACCAACATGTAGAGCACTTCACAATGAACATTTTGACATATCATATGCATCATTTGGATAAACATGAACAAAGTTACAAGCATCACAAGTACGCATAAAAATTATAGTTAACAGCAGTTTTAAACAAGTAGCACTCTTGCAACGATGATTAGGGCATCTAGATGAAATCAAACAATCATGCCACAATGGAACAAAATGAAGTGCATACCACAACGATCATTTTGACATATTAATCACTCAATTTGGACAAGCACACAAAAAGTTGCAGCCATGCAAAGTATGCAACATATTATGCAATTTCTGGGACTTAGCAGTTTTTTCAAAGAAAACAACGAGCGCTAGATAACTATACTATGCCGCGGGCGAGAGATATGTCTGGGGGGTGCTCATCTAGTGGGCTTCGGCCAAGTAGGCGAGGCAGGCTGGCGGTGAAGCTGGGCCGGCGGGGAAGGGCCCTGGCCCACAGGCGGAGGAGCGGCGAGGCTGGCGCTGGGCCTTGGGAGGCATCGGCCCAAGCACGGAGCGAGCGGGAGTTGGGCCGGTGGGGAGGCCGTGTGGGGCGCGGCTGCAGCCCACGTGCGGTCGTCCCGCCGGGTCCTCGTGCTCCTCCCGAGCGGGCGAGGTGGCGGCGCTGGCAGAGGATGGCGAGGGGCGGCGCCCACGCGGGGCACTCGATATGGGTCGGGAACGGACGCGGTCGGCTGGCCGGCGCCAGATCGGAATGGCGGAGAACAAGGAGGAGGTCTGGGTGGCGGGCAGAGGTAGGCCGGCGGCGGTTACAGGAGAAGTCCGACGAGGTGGGAGTTCTCAGGGTCGCGGAGGCCGAGGGAGGCCGTGGCCGTGGCCTCCGGCGAGGCTGACCGGCGGCGGCCGGCGCACGAAGCGAGGCGCGGTCGAGCGGAGAGGTCGAGCGAGCGGGAGGCTCGGACGAACGGCGGCGGCGCTGGCCGGGCCGGGCGGGCCAGACGAGGGCCAGGCGAGCCAACGCGATGGGAGGAGGCGGCTGGCCACGTGTCGCAAGGGGAGTGGTGGAGGGAGGCAGTGGGGCGACGTGGCAAGATCTGATTGGCTGGGGTGAGGTGGAGGCTGGACATGTCCGCCGCGGGACGGACGTGTCCGGCTACGTGAGGAGGAAGATGGCTAGGGTTGCACCGTGAATTTCGGGGGAGTGGCTGTTTATATAGGCATAGGGAGCTAGGAGTGTCCAAATGAGGAGCGGTTCGCGGCCACGCGATCGTGATCGAATGGTCGAGAGCATGGAGGGGTTAGGATGGGCTTGGTGGGCTGTTGGAAGGGGTGTTGGGCCAAAAGGAAAAAAGGCTTCCGGCGGTTAACACGGTTAACCGTTGGGCTATCAAACGAACTCCGAACGCGACGAAACTTGACAGGCGGTCTACCTATGCTATAATAAGACCACACGCCAAGTTTCAACCCATTCCAAGAACATTTTACGGCCACTCATAAAATAAATAACCGGAGGTGCCGCGGGCACGTGCGAGTGTGTCTGGACTCAGAACGGACAACGGAAAGGACGAGGGGGTTCGGCCGGATGCAAGTTTCGAAAACATGATGATGCAATGCACATGATGACATGGCAAGATGCAACACTCAAGCAGATGACATGGCAACGACAACGAATAACTGGCTGACACCTGGCGCATCGGTCTCGGGGTGTCACAGTGAATCACCATGCCTGCACAAGCGCGAGCAAAGGTCGAGGTACTGGATCAACCATGTGCGATGCAAGTGCGCTGTAAAATCACCACGACCGCGCAAGCGCGAGCAAAGGGTGGAGGTACTGGCTTAACCGTGTGTGATGCAAGTGCGCTGTAAAATCACCACCTGTGCAAGCTAAAGGTGAGTAAATTTATTTGTAAATTAGGACAAACCATGTGCGATAGACCAGCTAGCTAGAAATATAAAAACAAACTACACGCCTTGAGCGTTGCAAAAATCGGCGGTTCTGCCACTTTTCCTTATTATCATACACGCATATTATTATTGTACCATGCGCGATCTTGGGCACTCCCGCCCTGCATCAATTCCTTTACCCAAATTTTAGTAGTTGTCGTACTTCAACCATCACCCACACTCCTCCAGCACCTACCTTATAGTAAATTTGCAGTAGCCGGGGCATTTGAATCGTCGCCCACCCTCGTCCACCACCATCTCCATCGACCATTACTAAAATTTTCAGTAGCTGCGGCGTATCCCGAAACACCCCCCTCCCACACACACACACACACACAATCCCCCACCTGCCCCCTCCCTCCCTCGAACGCTAGCTCGCGGCCACTGCTGACGCCGCCACCAACCCCTGCCGGTCTACCCGTTCCTCCTAGCTTAGATAATAAATTTCAGGTTACCCATCGATTCCTATACCGTCACCCCACTCCCCTGAGTTTTTAGATGAGGCCTGCGGTGTCCCTCCCCGCCAGATCCACATCCCCTGCTCTAGAATATCGCAGCCTAAGCTCGGCCACATATCCCGGGGAGCCCGACGAGCATTCGGCCAAGAAGAGGTTTATCATGGCCTCTCTGGCGGACGTTGGCGAGGTGGCCGCCGTTCGCTCCGACCTATCAATCCCGGAGCAACACATCGTCGTGGAAGCCAGCGAAGACGTTGACTACGTTGCCATGCCGAAGGCTTCATGTCAGCGGGCTCGAATATTACTATATCTGAGGAAAGCTGGCTACGACATCAAACTCATCCACAATGACGGCTTCATGCGGGCCATGTCACAGGTTAAGTGGTCCATCCCCAACCCCTCTGGTTCCACCGCCGTCGATCTGTCCGACGGCCCTACCGCTGATCTCCTCCGCCAAGCGGTCAAGTATTTGCGATCTTTATACGCAATCGAGCCCATTTTGTCATTTCTAAAGGACACGGTCTACGGAGGCGGCTTGGGATCCTCAATTGCCAAGTCAGATCTCATCGACCATGACCACGACCACGAGGAGGGCACCCATGAAGGTTCTTCCAAGGTGAAACAGCCCATCTGTGACATCAGAGAGCGCACCATGGGTCTGTGCTCTTCCAACTGGAAGGATCCCGTCCATGAAATGTGAGGCAACATCCTATCAGCAAATCTTACCTTTTCTAGCTTCACAACCCGTACCCTTTGTTGTAGTAGCATTTGCAGTGCGGTGCTTTAACTATGCCATATTTAATTATTTCAGTTATGCAAAAATGTATTGTTCAATAGGGCTATGTGATGTTTAAGTATGAATTGTCCACTTCAGTTTCACGAATGTCTATATTTGGTTATTTATAGTGAGTAGATCCCTTGTTTATCTGTATTTGGTTGTTAGGTTGGTTGGAGTGAGCATTTTTCCAGTTATCGAGCAGATGCCTTGTTTATATGTATTTGGTTCTTAGTTTGGTTGAAGTGAGCATTTGTCCAGTTATCAAGCAGATGCCTTGTTTATCTGTGTTTGGTTGTTAGGTTGCTTTTTTTAGCATTTGTCCAGTTATCAAGCAGATGCCTTGTTTATCTATATCTTCTTGTTAGGTTGGTTGAAGTGAGCATTTGTCCAGTTTTCAAGCATATGCCATGTTTATCTGTATTTTCTTGTTAGGTTGGTTGCAGTGAGACTCTGTCCAGTTGTCAATGGCTATATTTGGTTGTTATACTGGTCATTTATGCCTTATTTATTTCAGTCATTCACAATGTGTTGTTCATTATGTGCAAATCAAAACTGTGTGCTCGACTACATCAATACCAGTTCTATATTTGATGGTTGTTAAGCCTGCTGCCGGTAACATTGCCTTCCATTTTATATCTGCTTTAACAGCATGCTGGAACCAACACATCCAAGCTATCATTTGGAGATGTTGTTGTTTACCTTTGCTATATTTGTTTGATGTTAAGGTTGTTGTACTTATCAGGCCTTTCTACTACTTATGCTGGACAACAACGGGAGTGGCCACCATTTTCCCCTAAGGTTAGCTTCATCCCTCGACTTGTACTCCCCCCATCGTTCCATAATGTAGTGCATATAGATCCAGGCCTGGACACTTGTTAGCTTCTAATATTGACTTGTTGCTTGTAGGTACATATGCCCTTGGCAAGGATCCATGCATCGACCCTTTTTGCGTATGGGGCAATGAGATATTCATGAACAAGCACCAAGGGCGGAAACTGATAAGGATTATTAGCAAAAAGATACGAATGGTGGGAAGCAAATTATCTGTTTATGCTCTATCCAACACAACAGTGAGTTGTAGGATGGTAACTACAAACTCTGCAGCCTTCTCTTTTTACTGCCCATGATGAGTTGTTAGACAACAATGCTGAATCTTTTTCATTTGTAGTGGTTCCCAAAGCAGTTCACTCAAGATTACCTTGAAAAGTACATGATTGGTGGACACACAATGAAGGTTAAAGTATTTCATCCAGACTACAATGAGCATCGAGAAGTCGTAATGAAGACAGTGAAGGATGGACGGGAAGCCATAACAAGGGGTTGGTCTAGAGTCGTGCGTGCATTACGCATGGAGGAGGGCACAATATGGGCATTCCGCTTCACCTTCTCCAGCAACCAGAATGTCTTTCGCCTCTCTCTTTATAGTCCTTAGTATAACTGTGGTTCATCATTCTTTACTTGGTGCTTCTGTAGTTCTTCAGTATATGTACATGTGCATCGAATTATGAATTCGTGGTTGAACCTATATTTGTAATAAACATGGTTGGATATGAAATAAGTGATTGCCTACTTTCAAATTAAAAACATGTGATTTTTAAATTAGGAATTAAGTAGGGACACGGTTTGCGAAAGCGAAACGTTTGTGATAGATGTGGAGATCAGAAACGTTTCTAGGATCCACTACGTGTGCGATCAATCTCCACTGCACATATGACATCCTCTTGAAAACTGTTTGATTTAGGCCATCTTGCACAAACGTTTACCCCCAAAAAACTGTGTGTCATGGACAGCCTTTGCCACCCAGTTTCTTCTACGCACATGATAAAATTGTTAATATCATGTCATGTGCAATGGTAACGCTATCACAAACGATTTAACGGGGAAAATTGTGTGTGATGTACCTGTGAACGGAAACGTTTTCTTTGGAGCGAGTATGTGGGATGTACATATGAACGGAAACGCTTAGTGGGGACTCACTGTGTGGGATGTACTTGCGACTGGAAACAATTTCGCCTGTATAATTGTATTTTTTTTCTTTGCTCTACTGTATGTGTTACCGTACTTGAGCGCTCGCCGGTCCCACACGACCTCATTTTGCCGAGCGTGTGTACCATCAGGGCATATCCCTGATGGTTTATGGGTCATGTGGGAAGGACTCCCTATCGCCCACACTCACTTGGCGACAGTTCCAAATGTTGTCGCGGAAAGGGGTTAAAAACCGTTTTTATAGCACCGACGCGTACCAGTGACGTACACGTCTTTTCTGCACCCCAGCTTCTTCCCATCTCTTTGGAGTGTTTCCATTGTCGCGGGTGTGGCTAAGGAAAGGGCCAGCGGTAGTACCGCTGGTCCTGAGCGGCAGTACCACCTATCGCCAAAGCGGTAGTACCGTTGTCCCGCAGCGGTAGTACCGCCTTGGCCATGAGCGGTAGTGCTGCTATGGCTCAGTGCTGGTACCGCCTCGACTCGAGATGTGTTTTCTCGTGTCAGGTTTTGTGGCAGTAGTAGCGGTAGTAGCAACGGTAGTACCACGGCTACCACCGCTACTAGTGACGCCCGAGCCCTCTCCTTCATCTGCTCTGCTTCCTGGCCTCTGCGGTGTGCCTCTGCGGTAGTACTGTTGGGGCTTGTGGTAGTGATGACCCACAAGTGTAGGGGATCTATCATAGTCCATTCGATAAGTAAGAGTGTCGAACCCAACGAGGAGCAGAAGGAAATCATAGGCAGTTTTCTGTAAGGTATTCTTGCAAGCACTGAAATTATCGGTAACAGATAGTTTTGTGATAAGGTAATTGGTAGCAAGTGACAAATAGTAAAAGTAAATAAGGTGCAGAAAGATGGCCCAATCCTTTTTGTAGCCAAGGACAAGCCTGGACAAACTCTTATATGAAGGAAAAACTCCCGAGGACACATGGGAATTATCGTCAAGCTAGTTTTCATCATGATCATATGATTCGCGTTCGGTACTTTGATAATTTGGTATGTGGGTGGACCGGTGCTTGGGTGCTGTCCTTACTTGTACAAGCCTCCCACTTATGATTAACCTCTAATGCAAGCATCCGCAACTACAAAAGAAGTATTAAGGTAAACCTAACCATAGCATGAAACAAGTGGATCCAAATCAGCCCCTTACAAAGCAACGCATAAACTAGGGTTTAAGCTTCTGTCACTCTAGCAACCCATCATCTACTTATTACTTCACAATGCCTTCCTCTAGGCACAAATAATGGTGAAGTGTCATGTAGTCGACGTTCACATGACACCACTAGAGGAGAGACAACATACATCTCATCAAAATATCGAACGAATACCAAATTCACATGACTACTTATAGCAAGACTTCTCCCATGTCCTCGGGAACAAAAGTAACACGTCACAAGACATAATATTTTTCATGAACAAAGGGGTATTAATATCCATAATGGATCTGAACATATGATCTTCCACCAAGTAAACCAACTAGCATCAACTACAAGGAGTAATCAACACTACTAGCAACCCACAGGTACCAATCTGAGGTTTGGGTACAAAGATTGGATACAAGAGATGAACTAGGGTTTGAGAGGAGATGGTGCTGGTGAATATGTTGATGATGATAACCCTCCCCAAGATGGGAGAGTTGTTGCGATGACAGCGGTGATGATTTTCCCCTCCCGGAGGGAATTATCCCTGGCAGAACAGCTTTGTCGGAGCCCTAGATTGGTTTCCACCAAGGTTCCGCCTCGAGACGGCGGCGTCTGGTCCCGAAAGCGTCCTTATGATTTTTTTCCAGATCAAAACACCTCATATAGGAGAATATGGGCATCAGGGGGTCACCGAGTGGCCCACGAGGCAGGGGGCGCGCCCCACACCCTCGTGGACAGGTGGTGCCCCCTGGTGAATCTCTTTCGCCAGATAGTTTTTATATTTTCTGAAATGGTGTCCCGTGGAGTTTCAGAGCTTTTTGAGTTGTGCAGAATAGGTTTCCAATGTTTTCTCCTTTTCTAGCCCAGAATTCCAGCTGCCGGCATTCTCCCTCTTCATGTAAACCTTGTAAAATAATAGAGAAAAGGCATAAGTATTGTGACATAACGTGTAATAACAGCCCAAAGTGCAATAAATATCAACATAAAAGCATGATGCAAAATGGACATATCAACTCCCCCAAGCTTAGACCTCGCTTGTCCTCAAGTGAAAGCCGATATCGAAAAATATGTCCACGTGTTTAGAGATAGAGGTGTCGATAAAAATGAAATACGGACATGAGGGCATCGCGATCATTCTTATAACAGCAACACACATATATTGTCATATGATTCTTATGCTAAAGTAACAATTCATTCACAATGTCAAGTATGAATTAGAAACTTCATTGAAAACCAACAAACTATGATCTCAGTCATTGAAGCAACTGCAATTTATCGTAACATCGGAAAGAGTCAACATAAGAACTTTTCAGCAAGACTACATACTCAACTATCATATAGTCTTTCACAATTGCTCACACTCACGCAATACTTATGGTTATGGAGTTTTAATAGGACATAGAGAAAGATAAGGGCTTATGGTATTGCCTCCCAACCTTTTACCTCAAGGGTAATGTCAACAGTAATAGACCATGATAACTTACATCCAAGTGGGTATATATGTCAGGATCTTTCCAACACAATGTGCTTGCCAAAGGATAAAATGTAAAAAGGAAAGGTGATTTCACCTTGACACTTATCTAGCAATAATAAAAGATAGGCCCTTCGCAGAGGGAAGCAAAGGCTGTCATGTGCTTTTATGGTTGGATGCACAAAGTCTTAGCGCAAAAGAACATCACTTTATATTGCCACTTGTGATAAGGACCTTTATTATGCAGTCCGTCACTTTTATTACTTCCATATCACAAGATTGTATAAAGCTTATTTCCTCCACACTAATAAATCATACATATTTTAGAGAGTTTGCAAACATGACGACTTACTTGAAGGATCTTACTCAATCCATAGGTAGGTATGGTGGACTCTCATGGGAAAACTGGGTTTAAGGATTTATGGAAGCACAAGTAGTATCTCTACTTGGTGCAAGGAGTTTTGGCTAGCACGAGGGGGAAAGGCAAGCTCAACGTGTTGGATGATCCATGACAATATACTTTATTTTAGATATAAGAAAACATAACCCATTATGTTGTCTTCCTTGTCCAACATGAACTCTCTAGCATGTCATATTTTAATGAGTGCTCACAATCATAAAAGATGTCCAATATAGTATATTTGTATGTGAAACCTCTCTTTCTTTATTACTTCATATTAATTGCAACGATGACAAAAACTATGTTTGTCAACTCTCAACAACTTTTATTCATCATACTATTTATATGTGAAGTCATTACTTCCCATAAGATCAATACAATCTCTTTGATACTTTTTATATTTTCTGTTATTCTCTCATGACCAAAGTGAGGAAATCAAGCCCTTGACTCAACACTAATCTTTATTATATAGCTCACGAACTCGATTACAAAGGTAAAGATCATAAAGCAAAAGCTCACAACTAGATCATGCTAACTTTATTCTACTAGATCAAGATACTACCAAAAGGATCGAACTAAGAAAAACGGTAAAGATAGGAGTGTGATGGTGATGCGATACCGGGGCAACTCCCCCAAGCTTGGAAGTTGCCAAGGGAAGTGTCCATACCCATATGATTATGTCACCTTCTTTGGAGGTGGTGATGATGGAGTTGTTGATGATGTAGGCTTGTCGTCCATCTTCCAAGGCATGGGCTCACCATCGTAGAAGAATGATCGAGTCTCCGGGATACTCAAATCTGCAGCCAAACTCATCTTCTTGAATCTATATTCATACTCACAGTTTTGGTTTTGCAGGTCATAGATCTGGGCCTGGAGGTGTTCTATTTTCTCTTGGAGATTGGAGATGGCTTCCCCGAAGATCCTTGCGTCCAGCTTGTGGTTGTTGGCGAGCTCCGTGATCATCATGTGGTTGGCGTTGAGTCCTTGTTCTACCATACCTTGGCACTAAAAACTTGTTGCTCCGTTGCTTCGAGTCTTGTCTCCATGCTTCCGGTCCTCCTTGGCCCCTCAACATCGCGGACGTGCAGCACCCCTTCACGCAACTCCATGGTTTGAGGGTGATGCAGCACCTCCGCGAGGTAGGGGTTGATGACCTTCTCGATGAACTTGTCCTTGGGGGTGCTAGAAGACGCCATGATGATCTAGATCTTTCAGAAACAATAGCTCGAAACGAAAACAGAGGATTTTCGTGTGATACAGTGGTCAAAACCTTCGGGAGAATATATAATGTTTTTTACCGACCAAAAGGAGTAACATACAAGAAATCGGAGTCCGGGAGGCACACGAGGAGCCCACGAGGCAGGGGGCGCACCCAGGGGAAGGGGGCGCACCTTCCACCCTCATGGACGGCTCGTGTCTCTTCCGGACTGCCTCTTATTTTTCTATTTTTCTAAATATTCCAAAACGGAGAAAAATTGCCATTAGAACTGTTTTGGAGTCGGTTTACTTACCATACCACATACCTCTTCCTTTTTGGGATCTGAATTGTTCTGGAAAGTGTCCCTTATATATTCCTTCGGGGTTACGGTTTCAATAACGTTGGTTTCAACATTTATAGGATTACCTGAGATATAATGTTTGATTCTTTGACCGTTCACCACCTTCGGATTCGTGCCTTCTAAGTTGTTGATTTTTATGGAACCGGAACGATAGACCTCCTCGATAACGTAAGGACCTTACCATTTTAAGAGAAGTTTTCCTGCAAAAAATCTTAAACGAGAGTTGTATAGCAAGACATAATCACCTACGTTAAACTCACGCTTTTGTATCCTTTTGTCATGCCATCTTTTAACTTCTTCTTTAAACAGCTTGGCATTCTCATAGGCCTGGGTTCTCCATTCATTAAGAGAGCTAATTTCAAATAGCCTCTTCTCACCGGCAAGTTTGAAATCATAATTGATCTCTTTAATAGCCCAATATGCCTTATGTTCTAGCTCAAGAGGTAAGTGACAAGCTTTTCCATAAACCATCTTATATGGAGACGTACACATAGGATTTTTGTATGCAGTTCTATAGGCCCATTATGCATCATAAAGTTTCTTGGACCAATTCTTTCTAGACCTATTAACTGTCTTTTGCAAAATTAATTTCAGCTCTCTATTACTTAATTCTACCTGACCACTAGTCTGTGGGTGATAAGGGGATGCAATTCTATGGTTAACATCATACTTAGAAACCATTTTACGGGAAGCACCATGAATAAAGTGAGAACCACCATCAGTCATTAAGTATCTAGGGACTCCAAACCTCGGGAAAATAACTTCTTTAAGCATCTTAATAGAGGTGTTGTGATCAGCACTACTAGTTGGAGTAGCTTCTACCCGCTTAGTAACGTAATCAATAGCAACTAAAATATGTGTATACCCATTAGAGGAAGGAAACGGTCCCATATAATCAAAGCCCCAGACATCAGACGGTTCAATAACAAGTGAATAATTCATAGGCATTTCTTGACGTCTACTGATATTACCAATTCTTTGACATTGATCAGAAGATAAGACAAACTTACAGGCATCCTTGGAGAGAGCAGGCCAATAAAAACAAGATTGCAATACCTTATGTGCAGTTCTATCTCCAGCATGGTGTCCTCCATAAGCTTTGGAGTGGCACTTGCATAGGATCTGTTCATGTTCATGCTCAGGTATGCAACGGCTAATAATACCATCTACTCCTTCTTTATAAATATGTGGGTCATCCCAGAAGTAATGTCTCAAATCATAGAACAACTTTTTCTTTTGCTGGTATGTGAAGCTAGGGGGTATAAACTTAGCAACAATGTAGTTAGCATAATCAGCATACCATGGAGCAGTACGAGAAGTATTTATGACAGCTAATTGTTCATCAGGAAAGCTATCATCAATAGGTTGTGGGTCATCAAATATATTCTCTAGCCTAGACAAGTTATCTGCTATGGGGTTCTCAGCTCCCTTTCCATCAATAATATGCAAGCCAAATTCTTGCAGAAAGAGAACACATCTAATAAGTCTAGGTTTAGCATCTTTTTTTTCATAAGGTATTTGATAGCAGAATGATCAGTGTGAATAGTTACTTTAGAATCAACAATATAAGGTCTAAACTTATCACAAGCAAATACAACTGCTAAAAATTCTTTCTCAGTAGTAGCATAATTTCTCAGGGCAATGTCTAGAGTTTTACTAGCATATTGGATAACATTCAATTTCTTATCAACTCTTTGTCCTAGAACAGCACCTACAGCATAATCACTAGCATCGCACATAATCTCAAAGGGTAAATTCCAGTCAGGAGGATGGACAATAGGTGCAGAGATCAATGCTTTCTTAAGTATTTCAAATGCTTCTAAACAATCATCATCAAAAACAAAAGGCACATCTATTTGTAAAAGATTAGTCAGAGGCCTGGAGATTTTGGAGAAGTCCTTAATGAACCTCCTATAAAACCTGGCATGACCAAGGAAACATCGTATACCTTTGATGTCCTTGGGACACGGCATCTCTTCAATAGCATCAACCTTAGCTTTGTCAACTTCAACACCTTTTTCAGAAATTTTATGTCCCAAGACAGTGCCTTCATTAACTATAAAGTGGCACTTCTCCCAATTCAAGACAAGATTAGTGTCTTCACATCTCTGCAAAACTCGATCAAGGTTGCTTAAGCAATCATCAAAAGAAGTTCCGTAAAAGGAGAAATCATCCATGAAAACCTCAACAATCTTTTCACAAAAATCAGAGAATATAGCCATCATGCATATTTGAAAGGTAGCAGGTGCATTACATAAACCAAAAGGCATACGTCTATAAGCAAAGGTACCGAAAGGACAAGCAAAAGTGGTCTTTTCTTGATCCCCTTTTGACACAGGTATTTGAGAGAAACCAGAATAGCCATCTAGAAAGCAAAAATGAGTATGTTTGGATAACCTTTCTATCATTTGATCAACAAAGGCAAAGGGTGATGATCTTTCTTAGTGGCTATATTTAATTTTCAGAAATCAATTACCATCCTATAACCAGTAACAATTCTTTGAGGGATCAATTCATCTTTATCATTAGGAACAACAGTCATACCTCCCTTCTTAGGGACACAATGGACAGGACTTACCCACTGGCTATCAGCAACTGGATAAATTATACCTGCTTCTAGAAGCTTTAGTATTTCCTTCCTTACCACTTCTTTCATCTTAGGATTTAACCATCGTTGATGATCAATAACTGGCTTAGCGTCCTCTTCCAATTTTATCTTGTGTTGGCATAAAGTGGGACTAATGCCCTTAAGATCATCCAGAGTATATCCAATAGCAGCACGGTGCTTCTTCAGATTTTTCAATAGTTTCTCTTCTTCCTGCTCTGAAAGGTTAGCACTGATAATAACAAGATATATCTTATTTTCATCAAGATAAACATACTTAAGATTATTAGGTAAAGGTTTAAGTTCAAACACGGGATCACCCTTGGGTGGAGGAGGATCCCCTAGAATTTCAACACACAAGTTGTTTTTCAATACGGGTCCCTGCTTAAAGAATATTTCATCTATTTCCCTTCTCTCATTCATATACATATCATTTTCATGGTCTAGCAGATATTGTTCTAAAGGATCTTTAGGAGGCACAGCAATAGAAGAAAGACCAATAATTTCATCCTTACTAGGTAATTCTTTATCATGGGGTTGTCTACGAAATTTAGCAAAGTTAAAATCATGAGACATATCCCCTAAACCAATAGTAAGAATATCTTTCACGCAGTCTATCTTAGCATTAACAGTATTCAAGAAGGGTCTACCAAATATAATGGGACAAAAATCATCTTGTGGGGAACCAAGAACAAGAAAATCAGCAGGGTATTTAACTTTCACACACAAAACGTCAACATCTCTAACAATCCCAATTGGTGAAACAGTGTCTCTATTAGCAAGCTTAATAGTGACATCAATACCTTCTAGCTCAGCGGGTGCAATATCAGGCATAATTTCATCATATAAAGAAATGGGTATTACACTAGCACCTACGTCACATAAACCATGATAGCAATGATCTCCTATTTTAACAGAAATAATAGGCAAGCCTACAACAGGTCTATGTTTATTCCTAGCATCAGGTTTGGCTATTCTAGGAGCTTCCTCTTGGAGGTAAATAACATGTCCATCTAAATTTTCTACCAATAAATCTTTAACCATAGCAACACTAGGTTCAACTTTAATTTGCTCAGAGGGTGTAGGTGTTCTAGTACTACACTTACGAACCACAGTTGAAGCTTTAGCATGATCCTTTATTCTAACAGGGAAATGTGGTTTCTCAATATAAGCAATAGGAACAATAGAATCAACATTATAAGTGATAGTCTTTTCTTCAACTTTAACAGGTTCAACTACCTTTACTTTAATGGGAGGATGGTATTTAAACCCCTTCTCCTTGGGAAGATCAACATGAGTAGCAAATGATTCACAGAAAGAAGCTACTATTTCAGAGTCAAGTCCATATTTAGTGCTAAACTCACAGAAAACATCGGTATCCATAAAAGCTTTAACACAATCAAACTTAGGGGTCATACTTGACTCCTTTCCTTCGTCGAGATCCCAATCTTCAGAGTTGCGTTTAATTATTTCAAATAAATCCCATTTGAATTCAACAATATTCATCATAAAAGAACCAGAACAAGAATTATCGAGCATGGTGCGATTATTGAGAGAAAGCCGTGCATAAAAATTTTGAATGATCATTTTTCTTGAGAGCTCATGATTGAGGCATATAATATAACATTGACTTAAGCCTCCCCCAAGCTTGAGCAATGCTTTCTCCTTCATGAGGCCAAAAATTATATATATAATTACGATCACGATGAACCTGATGCATAGGGTAGAACTTCTTATGAAATTCCAACTTCAGTCAATTATAGTTCCATGATCCAATATCATCACATAGCCTAAACCATGTCAGTGCATCTCCCTTCAAAGATAAAGGGAAGACCTTCTTATTGATAACATCCTCGGGCATACCTGCAAGCTTAAATAATCCACAAACTTCATCCACATAGATGTAAATCGGGATGTAGTGTTCCGTCTCCTATAAAGGGATTATCTAGAAGTTTCTCTATCATACCCGAAGGAATTTCAAGGCAAACATTTTCAGTAGGTGTAGTAGGTTGAGGAGAAACTCTTTGCTCTTCTGGTCGGGGTGAAGATACCCCGAACAAGCCCCTCAAAGGATGATGAGCCATAGTAACAAGTAACAGTAAATTTCAGCACACTATATAAATTTTTCCTTGCCAAATTCCACTTACCAAAGGCGCTTCACTCCCCGGCAAAGGCACCAGAAAATGTCTTGATGACCCACAAGTGCAGGGGATCTATCGTAGTCCTTTCGATAAGTAAGAGTGTTGAACCCAACGAGGAGCAGAAGGAAATGATAGGCAGTTTTCAGTAAGGTATTTTCTGCAAGCACTGAAATTATCGGTAACAGATAGTCTTGTGATAAGGTAATTGGTAGCAAGTGACAAATAGTAAAAGTAAATAAGGTGCAGCAAGATGGCCCAATCCTTTTTGTAGCAAAGTACAAGCCTGGACAAACTCTTATATGAAGGAAAACGCTCTCGAGGACACATGGGAATTATTGTCAAGCTAGTTTTCATCACGATCATATGATTCGCGTTCGGTACTTTGATAATTTGGTATGTGGGTGGACCGGTGCTTGGGTGCTGTCCTTACTTGTACAAGCCTCCCACTTATGATTAACCTCTAATGCAAGCATCCGCAACTACAAAAGAAGTATTAAGGTAAACCTAACCATAGCATGAAACAAGTGGATCCAAATCTGCCCCTTTCGAAGCAACGCATAAACTAGGGTTTAAGCTTCTGTCACTCTAGCAACCCATCATCTACTTATTACTTCCCAATGCCTTCCTCTAGGCCCAAATAATGGTGAAGTGTCATGTAGTCGATGTTCACATGACACCACTAGAGGAGAGACAACATACATCTCATCAAAATATCGAACGAATACCAAATTCACATGACTACTTATAGCAAGACTTCTCCCATGTCCTCAGGAACAAAAGTAACTACTCACAAGACATAATAGTGTTCATGATCAGAGGGGTATTAATATGCATAATGGATCTTAACATATGATCTTCCACCAAGTAAACCAACTAGCATCAACTACAAGGAGTAATCAACACTACTAGCAACCCACAGGTACCAATCTGAGGTTTGGGTACAAAGATTGGATACAAGAGATGAATTAGGGTTTGAGAGGAGATGGTGCTGGTGAACATGTTGATGAAGATAACCCTCCCCAAGATGGGAGAGTTGTTGGTGATGATGGCGGTGATGATTTCCCCCTCCCGGAGGGAAGTATCCTTGGCAGAACAGCTCTGCCGGAGCCCTAGATTGGTTTCCGCCAAGGTTCCGCCTCGAGACGGCGGCGTCTGGTCCCGAAAGCCTCCTTATGATTTTTTTTCAGGTCAAAACACCTCATATAGGAGAAGATGGGCATCGGGGGGTCACTGAGTGGCCCACGAGGCAGGGGGCGCCCCCTCCACCCTCGTGGACAGGTGGTGGCCCCCTGGTGAATCTCTTTCACTAGATATTTTTTATATTTTCTGAAACGGTGTCCCGTGGAGTTTCGGAGCTTTTTGAGTTGTGCAGAGTAGGTTTCCAATGTTTGCTCCTTTTCCAGCCCAGAATTCGAGCTGCCGGCATTCTCCCTCTTCATGTAAACCTTGTAAAATAAGAGAGAAAATGCATAAGTATTGTGACATAACGTGTAATAACAACCCATAGTGCAATAAATATCAACATAAAAGCATGATGCAAAATGGACGTATTAGGTAGTACCGCCGCTGCCTGCGGTAGTACCGCTCCCCTGTGCGGTACTACCGCTTTGTGTGGGCTGAGATGTGAGGTAATGGTTGGTTTTGGTCCCCCACTATAAAAGGAGGTCTTCTACCTCAAGAATACCTACCTCTTTTCCCCAAGGTCCATTGTTGCTCCAAAAGCTTATTTTCGCCCGATCTCTCTCCCTAGCCAATCAAACTTGTTGATTCTTTACACTTCCACCAAGAGAAAATTGATTCACCCACTAATCCCATACATATCTTGTTACTCTTTGGTGTTTGAGCACCCTAGACGGTTGAGGTCACCTCGGAGCCATATTCCATTGTGGTGAAGCTTCGTGGTTTCGTTGGGAGCCACCAATTAAGTTGTGGAGATAGCCCCAACCTTTATTCTAAAGGTTCGATAGCCGCCTTCTAGGGCACCAATAGTGGAATCACGACCTCTCGCATTGTGTGAGGGGTGAGGAGAATACAGTGGCCCTAGTGGCTTCTTGGGGAGCATTGTGCCTCCACACCGCTCGAACGGAGACGTACTTCTCCTCGAAGGGAAGGAACTTCAGTAACACATCCTCGTCTCCACCGGCTCCACCTTTGGTTATCTCTTACCTTTACTTGTGCTAGCTCTATTGTGTTGTATCTCTTGCTAGCTCGTGTACTTGTTGTTGTTGCATCATATAGGTTGCTCACCTAGTTGAACATCTAGGCAACCTTATTTGTTGCTAAGTTTAATTTGGTCAAGAAAAGCTAAAAAATGTTAGTTGCCTATTCACCCACCCCCCCCTCTAGTCAACCATATCGATCCTTTCAATTGATATCAGAGCCTCATCTCTTTATTAAGGACTTTACCGTCTGAAGAGTATGGTTGACACCATAGACGAGGAGGAGGAGCACTCCAGTGTGAATTCGTCCTTGTCTACAAACGATGGGGGATCCTCGATCTCCCGTGAGGGGTTCAATGCGGCTTTGGACACATTGAAAACCACCATGACAACCGAGGTCAAAGGCATGTTTAAGTATTTTCTTGAAGGCCTTAAATTGTCCACCGCACCATTGGAAGCGGTTGATCCCACTAACCAGGTGACGGATGCTACCTCCAATAAGGGGGAAGTTAATAGTGGCCAAGCTCCTTTGCCTAGTTGTAAGAATGGGAGTGGCACCTTTGCCCATGTTGAACCTCCCCTTACCTATGGAGGACCGGTTCCCTCCACTCATATGAATCATGTTTGTGCTCCTCCTAAATATGTGAAAAATGGGGATTTTGCATCTTGAGTTTATCGCTTTAAATGTCATTTAAATCATAGTTCTACTAATATTTGGAGAATTATTGAGAAAGTTTTCTACCCTCACGATCCAAGCAACTTCACTCCTAGAGAAGCCGCGGATCATCACTTCAACGAGTCCGCTCTCTTTATCCTCCAAGAAGCTATTCCTCCCAAAGTTATTACGCATCTTTGACCTTTTTCTGTGGCCAAGGAAGCATGGGAGCATGTTGTTTCCTTGTACAAGGGAAGGGCAAGCATTCAACGCTCAAACTTTGAAGTTGTTCAAGATGAAGCCGATGAGTTTTCCATGATTGAAGATGAAGAACCTCGAGAGCTTTATAGAAGATTAACTACTCTCACGTTCTTACTCCGAGATCATGGGATCAAGGATACAGATGACAATTGCATCAAGCGCAAGTTTCTCAAGGCTATGATGCATTACCATAAGTCCATGTCCTCCGTCATCTGTCAAAGGCCGGACTTCCACAACTTGTCATAATTTGAAGTGTTGGATGAGTTTGTTGCTATGAGGATCTTGGACAAGACCGTCGACAATGCGGTGTTGCATGCTCAATGATCAAAGAAGCCCAACCTTGGTTTGAAGGCCAAGGCTAGTGCGGAAGAAGTGGATGAAGAGGAAGAAAGAGGAGAGTTCCCCCAAAGACACCAAATATGCATATCATGAGCACATGGCTCTTGCTTCACGGCAATTTTGGGGCAACATGAAGAACTCAAGGCCAAACTTCAACAAGAACAACTCAAGTGGCGCCAAGGGCAAGCAATGTGTGAGGACGTGCTAAAATTGTGGCAGTGTGAGTCATTTTGTTGTGGATTGCCCTTACGAGAAGAGGGAAGACAATGGTGGCAAGCTAATCCGAAAACACAAGGCCAAGTCTTTCCCCAACAAGAACAACTTCACCAAGAAGACTCCTCCCAAAGGGTTGGTGGCCTCCATTGCCATTGCAACAACTCCACGAGTGTCCCTCTTCGATTCACTCAACGAGAACATCACTGCCAAGGGCCTCATGGCTAAAGCCACCAACAAGGTAACCCCCAACGTCAAGACTACCATCACTACTAATCCTTCGTTGATGGATTGCATTGACGAAAGTGAGGGGACGACGGAGGAGGAAAATGAATTTGAGTCTTTCATGAGTAAGCTCAAGGGTAAATCCAAAAAGCACTTTGTTGCTCTCTTGGAACAACTTGGAGAAGCCAATGACATGATTGAGGCTCACGAAGAGACCATCTCTAAGATGGAAGGGCATAGTCGTGACCATGCCGATGAGATATCAAATCTCTCTAATGCACTTGAGGAAGAGCGTGGTCATCGTTTGGCTCTTGAGGAGTCACACAACGATGATCATGGTAAATTAAGGAAAGATATTGATCATGCTCTTGTTGTCTCTCGTGTGCTCAAATCCGAGAAGGCCAAACTTGGGGTTGACCATGCTAAACTCACGGAGGAGTTTGATCTACTCGACAAGGCTCACGAGGTCTTGAAGAGTACTCACGCTAGCCTCAAGGAGACTCATGGTCAACTCCAAGTAAAGCTAACCAAGGAGAAAGCCACATTTTCTCATATGCTTTTAATTGATAATGCAAATGCTACTAACCCGTGTTGTGAGCATGTGCATCTTGTTGAGGAGAATGCCAAGTTGAAGGAGCAACTTGAGAAATGCCTTGTGTCTTGCATACAAGGTGAGAAGAACCTCAATGACCTTTTGAGCAATCAAAAGGAGTTTGTGGCCAAAGAGGGAATTGGGTTTGCACCCAAATCAAAGAAGAAGAATAAGAATGACAAGACCAAACAACCCCCCCCCCCTTCTCAAGCAAAATTTTGTGAAGGAGGGAGAGGGTACTCCTAAGGACAAGAGGAAAAATGCAAAGGGTGGTGGTGTCAAGAAGGGCAATGCCATTCCTTCCAACAAAGCCGATGACTTTAACCCTTCTTATGTGTTATGTCATGTTAGCGATGGGCATGTTTATGCCGAATTTCTTGGTTCTTCTTATGAGTACATTGAATGGTCTATTTGGGTCCATAAGACCCTTGTTGCTGACATCAAAGGACCCATTACAAAATGGGTACATAAAACCAAGCATTAATTGTCAGATTATGGGTTCTGACAAACCCTTGAAGTTCAAACACTGGGGTGCGCACGAAGATCTCTCCTTTCCGCTCTAGTTCGCTCTCGCACCAATTCCTAGGCCTAGCTCGTCGTGTCCAAAGAATAAGAGACACAAGGGTTTATACTAGTTCGGGCCACCATTCTGGTGTAATACCCTAATCCAGTGTGGTGTGGTCGATTGCCTTGTAGGCTGAGGATGAACAAGTACACGGGGAGAACATCCTCCTGAGGAGAGGTGTTCTTGGGCTCGGTGAGCTAGTGGGTGTAAGGGCGGTCTGAATGATCCTCTAGCTGAGATCCAGACCAGCTCAAGACGAGTCCTCCCCTTTATGGTGGTGTCCAGTCCTATTTATAGAGGCCCGGGTCCTCTTCCCAAATATTGAGCGGCGAGGGATCCCACAACAGCCATGTTTGAAGGGGGGACAAGTAGTACAAGCTATCCTGACAAAAGGTGATTTTCACCTGCCAAAGGCTCTGGATGTGACGTCTCCGTGGGCTCCCTGGTGACCTTCATCATGTCGTCATGCTGGCCTTGGTCTTCTTGCACTGATATGGAAGCCTTTTCCTGATGCCTCGGGACTCCTCGCCTGCGCTTGCCCCTTTAGCACCAAAGAGGAAACTAGCATCCTTCGCCCGTTGGCACTCGCCTGGCCTTGGTCGTCATGGCTCACGTCACGGGAACGTCGCGAGGTGTCCCTTGCCTTGAAATCTCCGCTCCTTGGGAGCCAGCCTAGTGAGGCCGCCCTAGGGGAGGTCTTGCGTCGTCCGCCTCGTGAGGCTTGGCCCCTCATGAGGGTCTTGAGAGGTTTGCTGATGAAGATGGGTCGTACCAGGCCACTGGATGAGCCATGCTTTGGGCTGCAGGCAGGCAAGTCTGGGTACCCCCGTTCCCAAAACGCTGACAGTAGCCCCCGGGCCCAAGGCGCGCTCGGACTTGGCTTCGCGACGAAGCCAAGGGTGAAGTGTAGAGCGCTGCGGGCGCCGAAAGCCTGCAGCCTTGATTGACGCATGTCGCTTGATAGGACGTGGGTGTCTCCACTTCGCCACACTGCCTTGGCAATCGCACGGCAGACAAAAGGCAAGTGCGCGCTGGAGTGCCTTCATTGCTCGCCTTTTCCTTGCTACAGATCTCCTTTCTTGCTCCTCTCCCCCAAAGACTCCAGACTTGCATCGTCTCCCCTCTGAGTTCGTAGTCGATGGCGTCTGGTAAGGGAAAGGCCGCCGCTCTACGCCCTGGTACGAGCCGGCCCTGTGCGCGCCCAGCGTCTCAGAAAAGAATCTTGTCGCCATGCTCCTAATGACGGCGGAGGACACGAATGAGAAGGGGAAGACCGCAGTTCGGGCCGCCTCCGCCGAGCCGGAGGACTCAAATAGCACTTTCTATCCCCTCTTCATGAGTAGTGTTCTTGCGGGGCTGGTTCCCCCTTTCTCTGATTTCTTCTAAGCCGTCCTTAGCCACTACAAGTTGCATGCCCTTCATCTTCATCCCAATTCCGTCCTCCTCCTATCGATCTTCACCTTCTATTGCGAGGCATTTGTTGGGGTGATGCCGTCTGTGGCACTACTTCGCCACTTCTTCTACCTCCGGAACAAGGGCAAGCTTTGTTCAGGGTGTGCCAACTTCGTCACGGCCAACGTGACCAAAGCGGTCTCGAAAGCCGGGAAGAAGGTCGAGAACTTCAGGAACAAGTGGGTCCTTGTGGACGCCAAGTGCTCCCATCCTCGGTTGGTGCTGCCGACGGAGATTCCCGCGTCTAGCGACAGGTAGTTCAACGCGAAGCTTACGGACCCTCGAGCGAAGAAGGTGCTGGAGAAGATGACCGCCGACTTGAAGCCCGATGACCCAAAAGCGGCGAAGTTGATGGGGGCCATGATCGTCAAGGAATTCCTAGCACGCCGCATGGCTCCACTTCAGGTGCACTCGCGCCCCTTGTGGATGCTCGGGGACAAGACGGACAACCTTCGTCTACGCTCTGACGCCCTGTCCGACGAGCAGTTAGGAGCAGCTCTCCGCCTCCTGGTTGGGGATGACCTAGAGTATCCGCCCGTTACCCACGTCCCCCTGTACTGCTGACAGGATGGGGCGAAGGTGGCGGCCTCCATGCCAACCTTCGACGGACGTGGGCTCGTGCCTCCGGCGCCCCCAGAGGCCCAGATGGCGACTGTTCCGGTGGAGCTATCTTCAGGCGACTCCTACGGGGAGGAGGACTCAATGGCGATCATGGAGGGTGCCGGGGAGACCTCTCCCCCATGCAAGGCCGATCTCCTCCGTGCCTTGCCTCACACTGACGCCGACGACTACCCGGTGAAGGAGGCCACGCCCCCTGCCGGGGTCACCATGAGGTCCAAGGTCACCCCCTCGAAGAAGCCACCAGCTGGGGTCCCGATGAAGAGTAGGTCGGTGCTAGTCTCCCGAGGCGACGCTCCGGCTCTGATGCCGCGTGATGCTGTCGCTGGACCTGCTACTGTGGCCTCATCTATTGTGGGGGCTCGCGCACCTGCGCCTCAGGCTGCGAGGCCCCTGGGCTCTGTGGTGAAGAGGTCGCGGGGTTAAGCCGACGTGGACCAGTAAGTACCTTGGCCTGGTTTTGTCTTCACTCTTCATTCCGTTATTGATTCCTAATGTCTTCCGTTGCATTGCCAGGACAAGGCCGTCGGTGAAGAAGACGAAGGAGGGGGCGTCTGCATCAGAGGCCCAACAGCCTGGCCTGGCTTCACCCCCTCCGACACAGACGGGCGGTGGAGACACCCCTACTTCTCATGCCCAGTCGTCCTCGCGAGGTCCAGCGGACAAACCTCAGGAAGAGGGGACCTCCTCGGTCAAGCCGGATCTGGAGGCGTCCATCTCCAGCCCGCCTGTGGGTGTCGCCAGTGCTCATGAGGTATTGAACTCGCCGCAGCCTCTTCCTCTGGCTGCGCCGCTAACTCGCGACCCTTCCGCTTCGTATGACGCCCTGGAGGGGGCTTTTTCCACGTTGGCGCAGCTTCAGGACGACCTCCAAGGCACTGACCATCGTCTGGTGGCAGGGCACTTGGACCTGATCTCACGCTGGCTGAACTTCGATGCGTCTGTTAGGGTTGCGCTGAGCCGGGAAGTGAAAGCTTCCGAAGAGGACAGGCAGGCCGCCGACCAAGCCGCAGCCGCCCGCGAGGCGGCGCTGAAGGATGCACAGGCCGCCAAGGAGCGCTGTCGATTGGTGGAGGCCGAGCTGAAGACCATGAGCGACGAGTGATACGTCTCCAACGTATCTATAATTTTTTATTATTCCATGCTATTATTTATGATGTTTTGGATGTTTAATGGGCTTTGTTATACACTTTCATATTATTTTTGGGACTAACCTACTAACCCAAAGGCCTAGTCCAGATTGCTGTTTTTTGCCTGTTTTAGGGTTTTACAGAAAAGGAATATCAAACGGAGTCCAAACGGAATGAAACCTTCAGGAGAGATATTTTTGGAGCAAATACGCACGGGAGACTTGAGAACCACGGAGTAGGGCTGACGTGGCGTCCACGAGGGTGGGGGCGCCCCCCCCCCCTATAGGGGGCGCCCCTGCCTCGTGGGCACCTCGTCTGGCCCCTGGTGCCCTTATTCCTCCTATATATACCTACGTACCCCAAAACAATCAGACGAACTGAGAAAACCCTAGTTCCACCGCCGCAACCTTCTATTCCCATGAGATCCCATCTTGGGGCCTGTTCCGGAGCTCCGTCGGAGGGGGGGGGGGGTCTTCCACTGAGTGCTTCTACATCATCATCATCGCCTCACCATGAGTTGTGAGTAGTTTACCACAGACCTTCGGGTCCATAGCTAGTATATAGATGGCTTCTTCTCTCTCTTTGGATCTTAATACCAAGTTCTCCTCGGTCTTTGAGGAGATCTATTCGATGTAATCTCCTTTTGCGATGTGTTTGTCGAGATCCGATGAATTGTGGGTTTATGATCAAGATTATCTATGAGAAATATTTGGTTCTTTTCTGAACTCTTTTTGTGCGATTATAATATCCTTGCAAGTCTCTTCGAATTATTGGTTTGGTTTGGCCTACTAGATCTATAGTTCTTGCAATGGGAGAAGTTCTTGGCTTTGGGTTCAATCTTGTGGTGTCCTTTCCCAGTGACAGTAGGGGCAGCAAGGCACGTATTGTATTGTTGCCATCGAGGATAAAAAGATGGGGTTTATATCACTATGTTTGAGTTTATCCCTCTACATCATGTCATCTTGCTTAAGGCATTACTCCATTCTTATGAGCTTAATACACTAGATGCATGCTGGATAGCGGTCGATGTGTGGAGTAATAGTAGTATATTCAGAATCGTTTTGGTCTACTTGTCTCGGACGTGATGCCTATATATAATGATCATGCCTAGGTAGTCTCATAATTATTCGCTTTTCTATCAATTGATCGACAGTAATTTGTTTACCCGTCATAGAATATCGCTATCATGAGAGAAGCCACTAGAGAACAATATGGCCCCTGGGTCTATTCTCAACATATCAATCTACAATCTACTTTACTTTTCCTCTTTTACTTTCTGTTCTTATATCCAAAAATACCAAAAATAGCAAACTATAATCTCTATCAGATCTCACTTTCGTAAGTGACCGTAAAGGGATTAACAACTCCTTATCGTGTTGGCTGCGAATTTCTTATTTCTTTGTGCAGGTGCGAGGGACTTGCGCGTGGTATCCTACTGGATTGATACCTAGGTTCTCAAAAACTGAGGGAAATACTTATGCTACTGTGCTGCATCACCCTTTCCTCTTCGAGGGAATACAATGCAAGCTTGAGAAGTAGCAAGAAGAATTTATGGCGCCGTTGCCGGGGAAGCTTACGCAAAAGTCATATACCAAGTACCTATCACAAACCCTTATCCTTCGCATTACATTTATTTGCCTCTCGTTTTCCTCTCCCCCACTTCACCCTTGTCGTTTTATCTGCCCTTCTTCTACCGTGTGTTTATCGTTCGCTTGCTTCTTGTTTGCTTGTCTTGCCATGTGCCTTCTATTTGCATGCATCTTTGCTTGCTAAAAATGTATTGTTATGGATCACCTTAAAGTGTTCTATTTGGATCATCTTCGATCCTTATGCTCTCGTGCTGAAACCCAAACTAGCCTAGTTGATGGGAAATCTTTAGATGAGCATGCTCATTTTGTGCGTCACCGTTTGTATGAAAAAGGGAGAATCTTATGGGATCAAATAAACAGATTGCTATGTTATGCTTGGAATCTTTGTGAAATTTGTGATTTTACTTGTTGCTCTAAGAACCCTAAAAAACACCTCCCCTACCTATGTGAGTTTAATGATAATGAAATCTTATCCTCTTGTGCAAAGGGTGTTTATAGTTACTACGATATCGGACAAATTGAAGAATTTGTTGCTTTTAAGGGTGCTTATGAAGTTGCTTCTTTGATTGAAAAGTATGATATTACTCTCTACGAATCTGAAAATTTTGACATACTTAAATATTGCTTTGAAAACTATGCTCATAATGCCTATGTCAAAGAATTTATTGAAAGAATGACCGCTGCTTTGAAAGACAATAATGATATGCATGAATCTATAGATAATTTTGATTCTGATGATTTGATTGAAATATCCCTTGATGAACATGATGCTTGCTACTCTTGTGGCCTTGATGCCATTATTTATGAAGATGAAATTGCTATAGTTCCTTATGTTAAACATGAGATCGTTGCTATTGCACCCATACTTGATAGTTCCTTTGAAGAAAATCATGATTGCAGTGATGTTATTATAAATTCTCTTAATGCCAATTGTGTTATTGACATGCAAAACCTCAAGCTTGGGGATGCTAGTTTTGCTATGACTACTATTTGTTGCAATGATCGTGATTGGGGTGATTCTTCTTATGATCTGAAAAATTTATTTAAGCCCCATGATGAATATGAGATTGATAATAATGTTTTTAATATTACTGAAAGTGGGTTTGGAAGAGTGTCAACTTTATATCCCACATATTTGGAGAATGTTCAATCTTATGAAATTTTTGATAAAAGTGGGTTTGGAGAGGTCATGACTTTAGTTAATGTTGATCCCACTATTTTGGAAGAGTGTCAACTTCGCATGCATGTGGATCATGTTGATAATATGTTATGCGATAGCTATATTATTGAATTTTCTTATGATCCTACATGAAATTATTATGAGAGATGAAAATATGGTTATAGAAATTTCCATGTTACTAAATTACCTCTCTTCGTGTTGAGATTGATCTTGTTTCTTTCTTCTTCCTTACATATGCTAGATCTTGCTTGTCTTGCTAATTTGTTTTCCTATAAAATGCCTATGCATAGGAAGCATGTTAGACTTAGATGTGTTTGTCACATACTTTATGATGCTCTTTTTGTGCTTCAATTCTCATCTTTCATGTGAGCATCATTGAAATCTCAAGCCGATCTTAATGGCTATAAAGCAAGAGCTTGTTGGGAGGCAACCCAATTTTTTATTTTTTATTTTTGCTTCAGTTTAGAAATAAATATTGCATCCAGCTTCTGTTTAGATGTAGTTTTGTGTTTTAATTAGTGTTTGTGCCAAGTAGAACCTTTGGGAAGACTTGTGTGAAGTTTATATGATCTTGCTGTGAAAAACAGAATCGTTAGCGCTCGCTAGAATGGTCACCAGATTTTACTGGAGCGTGCTATTTAGTTGATTTTTTTTGCAGATGATTAATAGACAAATTCCTCACGTTTACCAATTTAGTTTGGTTTTTTTAGTTACGGAAGTATGTGAAAACTGCAGATTACTACAGACTGTTCTGTTTTTGATAGATTCTATTTTTCGTGTGTTGTTTGCTTATTTCAATGCATCTATAAGTAGTATTGGGAAGTATGAATCATAGAGAAGTTGGAATACAGTAGGTTTAACACCAATATAAACAAATAATGAATTCATTGCAGTACCTTTGAGTAGTGGTTTGCTTTCTTATACTAACGGAGCTCACGAGATTTTTGTCTAAGATTTGTGTTGTGAAGTTTTCAAGTTTTGAGTATTGCTTTGATGGACTATGGAACAAAGAGTGGAAAGAGCCTAAGCTTGGGGATTCCCAAGGCACCCCAAGGTAAAATTCAAGGAAAACCAATAGCCTAAGCTTGGGGAAGCCCCGGGAAGGCATCCCATCTTTCGTCTTCATCCATCGGTAACTATACTCGGAGCTATATTTTTATTCACCACATCATATGTGTTTTACTTGGAGCGTCTTGTATAATTTGAGTCTTTGCTTGTTAGTTTGCCACAATTATCCTTGCTGGACACACCTATTTGGGAGAGTTAAATATGGCCTAGGAATTGATAGAACACTCTATGTGCTTCACTTATATCTTTTGAGTTGAATAGTTTTTGCTCTGGTGCTTCACTTACATCTTTTAGAGCACGGTGGTGATTATATTTTGTAGAAATTGTTAATCTCTCATGCTTCACTTATACCCTTTTGAGAGTCTATTAAAACAGCATGGTAATGTGCTTTGGCTATAAAACTAGCCTTCACATGATAGACATCCAATATCAATGTAGTAAAAACTTTCACACTAAGTGCATTGAATATGATGAGAAGTTGGATGCTTGATAGTTGTTTTGAGATATGAGGATAGTGATATTAGAGTCATGCTAGTGGAGTTATTATGAATTGAGAAATGCTTGTGTTAAGGTTAGTGATTCTCGTAGCATGCACGTATGGTGAACCGCTATGTGACGAAGTTAGAGCATGAGGTATTTGTAAAGTGTCAACCTTTGTGTGGAGGTCGGGGGCGCGCGATGGTTAACTCCTACCAACCTCCCCCCTAGGAGTATGCGTTGATTGCTTTGTTTTGAAAACTCGTAAATTTTTGCAATAAGTATATGAGTTCTTATGACTAATGTTGAGTCCATGGATATTACGCACTCTCACCCTTCCACCATTGCTAGCCTCTCTTGTACAGCGCAACTTTCGCCGGTACCATACACCCACTATATATCCTTCCTAAAAACAGCCACCATATATTTTCCTCAAAACAACCACCATACCTACCTATCATGGCACTCCCATAGCCATTCTGAGATATATTGCCATGCAACTTTCCACCGTTCCGTTCATATGACATGCTTCATATTGTCATATTGCCATGCATGATCATGTAGTTGACATCGTATTTGTGGCAAAGCCACCATGCATAATTTTTCATACATGTCACTCTTGATTCATTGCATATCCCGGTACACCGCCGGAGGCATTCATATAGAGTCATACTTGTTCTAGTATCGAGTTGTAATTCAATATAAGTGTGATGATCATCATTATTAGAGCATTGTCCCATGTGAGGAAAGGCCAATAAAAAAAGAGATGGCCCAAAAAATAGAGAGGGGCTAAATAAAAAAAGAGAGAGAAAGCCCCTCCAAAAAAATGAGAGAAAAGAGAGAAGGGACAATTGCTACTATCTTTTTCCACACTTGTGCTTCAAAGTAGCACCATGTTCTTCATGATAGAGAGTCTCATATTTAGTCAATTTCATATACTAGTGGGAATTTTCATTATAGAACTTGGCTTGTATATTCCAACGATGGGCTTCCTCAAATGCCCTAGGTCTTCGTGAGCAAGCAAGTTGGATGCACACCCACTAGTTTCTTTTTTTGAGCTTTCATACATATTTATCTCTAGAGCATCCGTTGCATGGCAATCCCTACTCACTCACATTGATATCTATTGATGGGCATCTCCATAGCCCGTTGATACACCTAGTTGATGTGAGACTATCTCCCTCCTTTTTGTCTTCTCCACAACCACCTCTCTATTCCACATAGTGCTATGTCCATGGCTCACGCTCATGTATTGCATGAAAGTTCAAAGGTTTGAAAGAATAGAGTATGAAAACAAGTGCTTGGCTGAAATCGGGGTTGTGCATGATATGAATATTTTGTGTGATGAAGAGGGAGCATAGCCAGACTATATGATTTTGTAGGGATAAGTTTCTTTAGCCATAGTATTTTGAGAAGACATTATTGCTTTGTTAGTATGCTTGAAGTATTATTATTTCTTATGTCAATATAGACTTTTGTCTTGAATCTTTCAGATCTGAACATTCATGCCACAATTAAGATAATTACATTGAAAAACTTTGTTGGTTAGCATTCCACATGAAAAAAACTATTTTTATCATTTACCTACTCGAGGACGAGCAGGAATTAAGCTTGGGGATGCTTGATACGTCTCCAACGTATCTATAATTTTTTATTGTTCCATGCTATTATTTATGATGTTTTGGATGTTTAATGAGCTTTGTTATAAACTTTCATATTATTTTTGGGACTAACCTACTAACCCAGAGGCCCAGTCCAGATTGTTGTTTTTTTGCCTGTTTTAGGGTTTTACAGAAAAGGAATATCAAACGGAGTCCAAACGGAATGAAACCTTCGGGAGAGATATTTTTGGAGCAAAATACGCACGGGACACTTGAGAACCATGGAGTAGGGCTGACGTGGCGTCCACGAGGGTGGGGCGCCCCCCCCCCTATAGGGCATGCCCCCTGCCTCGTGGGCACCTCGTCTGGCCCCCGGTGCCCTCCTTCCTCCTATATACACCTATGTACCCTGAAACTATCATACGAACAGAGAAAACCCTAGTTCCACAGCAGCAACCTTCTGTTCCCGTGATATCCCATCTTGGGGACTGTTCCGGAGCTCCGCCGGAGGGGGGATCTTCCATGGAGTGCTTCTACATCATCATCATCGCCTCACCATGAGTTGTGAGTAGTTTACCATAGACCTTCGGGTCCATAGCTAGTATCTAGATGGCTTCTTCTCTCTCTTTGGATCTTAATACCAAGTTCTCCTCGGTCTTCGAGGAGATCTATTCGATGTAATCTCCTTTTGCGATGTGTTTGTCGAGATCCGATGAATTGTGGGTTTATGATCAAGATTATCTATGAGAAATATTTGGTTCTTTTCTGAACTATTTTTGTGTGATTATAATATCCTTGCAAGTCTCTTCGAATTATTGGTTTGGTTTGTCCTACTAGATCTATAGTTCTTGCAATGGGAGAAGTGCTTGGCTTTGGGTTCAATCTTGCGGTGTCCTTTCCCAGTGAAAGTAGGGGCAGCAAGGCACGTATTGTATTGTTGCCATCGAGGATAAAAAGATGGGGTTTATATCATTATGTTTGAGTTTATCCCTCTACATCATGTCATCTTGCTTAAGACGTTACTCCGTTCTTGTGAGCTTAATACACTAGATGCATGTTGGATAGCGGTCGATGTGTGGAGTAATAGTATTAGATGCAAAAATCGTTGTGGTCTACTTGTCTCGGATGTGATGCCTATATATAATGATCATGCCTAGATAGTTTCATAATTATTCGCTTTTCTATCAATTGCTCGACAGTAATTTGTTTACCCGCCGTAGAATATCGCTATCATGAGAGAAGCCACTAGAGAACACTATGGCCCCCGGGTCTATTCTCAACATATCAATCTACAATCTACTTTAATTTTCCGCTTTTACTTTCTGTTCTTATATCCAAAAATATCAAACTATCATCTCTATCAGATCTCACTTTCGTAAGTGACTGTAAAGGGATTGACAACCCCTTATCGCGTTGGCTGTGAAGTTCTTATTTGTTTGTGCAGGTGCGAGGGACTTGTGTGTGGTCTCCTACTGGATTGATACCTTGGTTCTCAAAAACTGAGGGAAATACTTACGCTACTGTGCTACATCACCCTTTCCTCTTCGAGGGAATACAACGCAAGCTCGAGAAGTAGCAATGAGCGCGCAGCAGAGGAGAAGAAGATGAAAGCCCGAGAAGACGTTGTAGCCAGTCGTGACGCTGAGTTGGAGCACATGGCGAAGGCGCAGGCTGCAGAGCGCAGCCGCCTAGAGGAGCTGGAGCAGGAGGTGGAAGCAGAGAAGGCCCAGCTGGAAACCAAGGTGAAGGTTCTGGCCGAGGATTGCGTGGCCTTCAAGTCCCTTGAGGAAATGTCCCACCAAGCGCTGAGGGCACTCTACGAGAAGGGTTTGGAGAAGCCGTTGGTGACGGACGACGAAGGCCCCGCCCAGCTGCTTCCCTATCTTGTTGTGGCGCTCGAGGGTGTCGTCAGCGAGATTGGCCCCATGGTGGAGGGGAAGCTCGCACGCTTTCCTCCTCAGCCCTGACGCGTGTCTTCAGCCACCTTCATCTTCGCGATCCCAACGCTGACCTTGGTGCACTACTCGAGCTTGTGGATGAAGAGCGCTGTGAGGCCGCCGCTGAAGCCGTGAAGGGCCAGGTGGAGGCCTTGTTGAAGAAGTTCCTCGCCATCAACCCCTCACCTCCAACCGACAGCTCCATCGATCCTGCGGCCAAGGCCAACTCTGCAGGGCATGGTGATGTTGCCGATGGAGAAGCCCTTCCCGACGACGGTGCCTAAGGCGGAAGAAGGGGCCTGCTGATGGACGACGATGCTCCTCCCTATCTTTACTTTCCTGCGAGCTTGCCAGCAACATGCGACGTGCCTTGTGGAGGCGTTATAACTTATGTTTGGCGTTTGAAGAACAATTTGTCTTGTAATAATTGCTAGCTATTCGCGGTTCTCTTCCTATTTGCTTTGTTGTTCTACATCAGCAGATCCCAGCCCCTCGCGTACCTCGACCGCCGTTGGGTTGTCCGGATCACCAGGACGAGACCAAGGGGTGAGGGGCTACATGACCAATTAGGCTCCTGAGTCGCGATGCTCAGGAGTCCTCCTTGACGAGCAAACAGCCTCTAGGAAGGAAGCGCGAAACCAGGCTTTAGTGTTCTGCGTCGGCAGGGCCCGGCCCCGCGCATACCTCAGCCACCGTTGGGTCGTCCGGAGCACTAGGACGATACCAAGGGGTGAGGGCCTACGGGACCAGTTAGGCCCTTGGGTCACGATGCCCAAGGGTCCCCCTTGACGTACGAATAGCCCTTGGGAAGGAAATGCGAGAGCAGGCCTTAGTGTTCTGCGTCGGCAGAGCCCAGCCTCGCGCGTACCTCTGCCGCTGTTGGGTCATCCGGATCACCTAGACGAGACCAAGGAGTGAGGGGCTACGAGACAAGTTAGGCCCTTGGGTCGCGATGCCCAAGGGTCCCCCTTCACGTAGGAACAGACCTCATACCTATCCTCGTCGGGCTTTCGCTCGGGAGGGTTGCGTGTCAACCAGGTCCGGGGGACCTGGTGGGGCGTACGCTAGGCGTGGCCTGAGCATAGCCCCCATGCCCAGCCCCCTCGAGCTACCCTCCCGAGGGGAAAGCAGCGCGGTTGGGCTGGTCACTGAGCCTGGTGGCTTCCTGTGGTTAAAGCAGCCGTGAAGCCACCCCCAGTTGTTTATACCGTTCTTGCACGAGAATAGCCGTTCCTCGACCGTGTCGACTACCAACACGGAGCATGGTGCTTCCACTGGCATGTGGGAGGGGACTCCCTACTGCGGAGAGCCCCTGAGGCGTGTACAGCCCCACCCTGACATGTGGCTTGCACGGGAGGGCTAGATGAGGTGTATCTGGGCACCCGTGAGCCAGCACGGGACTCACGGGGCCCTATCTCAAGGAGGGTTGCACCTGGTCTTGATTGAGAGCTCCTGAGGTGATCCTGCAAGATGGTTAGGCCACCTATGCCGAGTGAATCCCCCGAGGTTGCCACATGAGAAGGTCAGAAACCAACGACCCCAGGAGGTGACGTGAACGGGGCCGGCCCGCCAGACAGAGCTCAGCCGTTGGGTTTATAGACGCTGCAGGGACGGACCCGAGCACAGACGTCGTGCCTAGTCTTCTCATGCGGATATCCTAAGGAAAGACAACCGGCGCGCGGCTCCCATTGCGACAAGGCACCATGTCGTGCGCCCTTACCCGCATGTTCACGCTTAGCTCATGCAAGGGCGAGGCACCAAGGACCACGGGAGGTGACGTACATGGGGCTGGCCCGCGAGCCAGAGCTCAGTCGCTTGGATTTGGCGACGCTGCAGGGACGGACCCAAGCACAGACGCCGTGCCTGTCCTTAATCATGAGGCGGGCGCAAGGAGGTTAGTGAGGGCATACAACGTTCATGGCATCGAGGTGCCGGTTAGGCAGGTGAATGATTTTAATGCTGTTGATAGGATAGGTAACGCTAGTTCAGGTAAGATGCAAGAATGATACATGCCACCGGGACGGACCCGTGTGACCTGGGGATGATGCGGGCCGAGGGGCACCCCCAACAGGGTAAACTTAAGATGCAAAAAGATACACATCACAGGGATAAGCCCGTGCAACCTGGGAATAATGCAGCCCGAGGGGCGCTCCCAGCTGAACAAAATTGGAAAATGTCACCTACACAGTTGTTGAAGTGGTGCTGATGTAGCTGAAGACGCTCGATGCAGATGTCGTTCCTCACGAGCCGCCTGACTCCGGGGCCTCGCAAGGCTCCGAAGGTTCCCAGAGCTCGCGAAGAACCAAGGCCACCTCCGCCAAGATATCCTGATGCCTGGCCTCGCAAGCCGCCAGGACCTCCCGCATGTGGCGCTGGTGCAGGTTCTCCTGGTTCGGCAAGCCGAAGGGCATGCGAAAGTAGCTGTGAGGGGGACCCTCTCACCGGCCCACCTGGGAGGGCTAGTAAAGCTCCTGAGACGCCATCATGTTGATTCCGGAACGTTGACGCAGACGCGCAGCCCTTCACCCGAGCCTGGGGCGACAGATGCACTTCGGGGTGCTGGGCGGCGTTCGCCCCGCATTGCCCTTGGCACCTGCAAGTCTTTGATGGTCTGGCTGATGAACTCCTGAGCGCTTGGTGCCTCACACCTTGAGGCCTCCGGAGGGAAACGTGCGGTGAAGCACGCCTCCACATGGTGCCCGAGCGCCTCCCTCGAGACATTGGCTAGGTCGGAGGCCCTACAAAGGAGAGCCCCCGAGCCCAACCTCAGGTGAGCGCCGGGCGCGCCTTCCTATGCGAGGGAGGGAGGCGCCCCATCCATGGGCGCAGGTCCTCAGGTACGGCCGCTAGGTGCTGCATCTTCGTGAGGCTCCAGGGCGAGCAGATGCTTCTTCTTTTTGGGGACGGCCTCAGGTGGGTAGATGGCGCCATCATTGTCCGGATCCTCGACCGCCACAGCCTGGTAAGCGCGCTCGAGTGAGCACACCGCATCCTTTTCTTGGCAAGAGACGGTGATGGTGCCGACGCTTCCTGGCATCTTGAGGACGTTGTAGCCGTGGTGAGTCACCGCCATAAACTTGGCTAGGGCTGGGTACCCAAGGATGGCATTGTAGGGAAGACGAATGTGGGTGACATCAAAGTCGATGAGCTCGGTGTGGTAGTTGTCGAGCTTGCCAAAGGTGACAGGTAGGCGAACCTGCCCTAGCGGGGTGGTGGAGTCGTCGGTCACTCCTGAGAAGGTCTTGGTAGGTTGTAGCTGATCGTATGGCACTTGGAGGTTGTCAAATGTCTAGACGGACAGGACATTGAACCCTGCGCCGCCGTCGATGAGAGTCTTGGTAACTTGAACATTGCTGATGACGGGCGAACAGAGCATTGGGAGGGCGTCGGCGATCGCCGCGCACTTGAGCTGGTCTGCTGAGTTGAAGGTGATGGCGCACTTGGACCACCTGAGTGGGCGCGTGGCTTCGAGCTTGGGGAGAGCCGTGTTCACCTCTCGGGCGAACTGCTTGAAGAGGCGCTCAGAGGCTGGGGCCTGTGCACCACCCAAGATGCAAGCGATGGTGTGAGGCTCCTGGAAGCCCCCAGCCCCCTCATCCTGGTTGTCGTTCCTCCTTGGTGGTGGCAGCGGAGGGAGGCCGGCCTTGCCCTAAGGGCGGTCCTCGCGAGGTTGGTCCCTCCAGGCATCCTCACGAGGCTGGTCCCTTCAGGCACCCTCATGAGGCTGATCACGCCAGCGGTCCTCACGAGGCTGATCATGCCACTCCTGATGGGGGCCGCGGTCGTCCCAGCGCCCCCTGGTCCAGCTCCCTCCTCGGTCGTAGCCCCGGTTGCTGCGCTCGGGGCGCTGGCTGATGCACCCTTCGTGGATGGCCCTGAGCTCTTGACAGTCATTAGTGTTGTGGTTGTGCACGTTGTGGAAGGCGCAGAATGGACGGCTGCTCTTGGACGACTCCGGGTAGTCGCGGCCACGCTTCATCTCTGGTTCATCCGCGAGCATAGCCACCCCTTTGCGCTTCACGTCCTTGCCCTTGGCCTTCTTGTCTTCAGGTTCAATGGTGGGGACCTCGACGAGGGAGAGGTGCCCCTCCTCAGCTCTGGCGCACTTGGTCGCGAGGTTGAATAGCTCCAGGGTCGTGCACAGATCTTCGTGGATGGCAAGCTCCTCCTTCATCTTGACATCGCGGATGCCATCGGAGAATGCTGAGATGATGGCCTCGTCCGTGACCTTGGGGATCTTGACGCGGACGCTATTGAAGTGCTGGATGAACTTCTGCAGAGTTTCTCCTGGTTGTTGCTTGATGCGCCTCAGGTCACCTGCGGTCGGGGGGCGGTCGCGGGTGCCCTGGAAGTTGGCGATGAACCGATCGCACATCTCACCCCAGGAGGAGATCGATCCCGCGGGCATGTTCAAGAGCCAAGAGCGCGCGTCGTCCTTGAGAGCCATGGGGAACTAGTTGGCCCTGATCTTCTCGTTGCCACCGGATGCCCCGATGCTCAACTCATAGAGCTGTAGGAACTCGGCAGGGTCAAGGGTGCCGTCGTAGCAAGGACGCAGGTCGAGCTTGAACTTCACGGGCCGACGTTACGCAGTTCGGGGGACAGGGCCTTGCAGCCTGCTGTTGACACCCGAGCTTGTTGTGGAGGAGAAGCTTGGTCTTGGTCCTTGCGCGCCACCATGGCAGGGGGCGCACGGTCTCGACGCGGCGGTGGAGGGAGTGCTGGCGCTCCTCCTTGAGGCTGCTGGATCTCTTGGCAGCTTCCTTCTTCATGCACGGGCGCCGCGCGCAGGGGGGCGTGTGCCTTGGGTCTTGGACGACGCCTTGATGCAGAGGTGGTGGAGGTGCTTCATGGACCACATCGCCTGCATGGAGAGGCGAGTGAGGTAGCGAGAGGGACGGTGCGGGAGAGCCCCCAGCGGCGTTGACGAGCTCGGCGATGCGGTGGAGCCAGTCTTTGTAGAAGTCGTCGACGGGGCGGTAACGCATGAGCTCGCGTGCCATGAGCAACAAAGCATGCACATCCGCGGGTCCGCGATGAGCGTGGGAGGACGGGCCCACTGGAGCCAGCTACGGGGTGGCAGTGCGTCCGTCCCGCCGCATGGAGGGGTGCAGGGACGAGGCCCGCTGCTTGTGCTGTGATACGTCTCCAACGTATCTATAATTTTTTATTGTTCCATGCTATTGTTTATGAAGTCTTGGATGTTTATTGGGCTTTATCATTCACTTTTATATCATTGTTGGGACTAACCTACTAACCCAAAGGCCCAGACCAGATTGCTGTTTTTTGCCTATTTCAGGGTTTCGCAGAAAAAGAATATCAAACGGAGTCCAAACAGAATGAAACCTTCTCGAGAGATATTTTTGGAAAAATCACGCCAGAGGAACTTGAGAACCACGTCAGGGGAGCATCGAGGCGCCCACGAGGGTGGGGGCGCGCCCCCTACCTCGTGGGCCCCTCGAGCGTCCCCCAGTGCCCTCCTTCTTCCTATATAAGTCTGCGTACCCCAGAAACTCCGTGAACAGAGAGAAAACCCTAATTCCACCGCTGTAGCTTCTGTTCCCATGGAGATCCCATCTTGGAGCATGTTCCGGAGCTCCACCGGAGGGGGATCCATCACGGAGGCCTTCATCATCATCATCATCGCCCTCACCATGAGTTGTGAGTAGTTTACCACAGACCTTCGGGTCCATAGCTAGTATCTAGATGGCTTCTTCTTCTCTCTCTCTCTCTCTCTGGATCTCAATACAAAGTTATCCTCGGTCTTTGAGGATATCTATTCGATGTAATCTCTTTTTGCGGTGTGTTTGTCGAGATCCGATGAATTGTGAGTTTATGATCAAGGTTATCTATGAAAGATATTTGGTTCTTCTCTGAACTTTTTATGTGTGCTCATAATATACTTGCAAGTCTCTTTGAATTATTGGTTTGGTTTGGCCTACTAGATCTATAGTTCTTGCAATGGGAGAAGTGCTTGGCTTTGGGTTCAATCTTGCGGTGCCATTTCCCAGTGACACTAGGGAAGCAAGGCACGTATTGTATTGTTGCCATCGAGGATAAAAATATGGGGTTTATATCATATTGCTTGAGTTTATCCCTCTACATCATGTCATCTTGCTTAAGGCGTTACTCTGTTCTTATGAACTCAATACACTAGATGCATGCTGGATAGCGGTCGATGTGTGGAGTAATAGTAGTAGATGCAGAATCATTTCGGTCTACTTGTCTCGGACGTGATGCCTATATACAATGATCATGCCTAGATAGTCTCATAATTATTCGCTTTTCTATCAATTGCTCGACAGTAATTTATTTACCCGCCATAGAATACCGCTATCATGAGAGAAGCCACTAGAGAAAACTATGGCCCCCGGGTCTATTCTCAACATATTAATCTTCATCTACTTTACTTTTACCGCATTTATTTGCTGTTTTACTAAACTAAAAATACCAAAAATATAACTATCATCTCTATCATATCTCACTTTTGTAAGTGACCGTAAAGGGATTGACAACCCCTTATCGTGTTGGCTGCGAAGTTCTTATTTGTTTGTGCAGGTGCGAGAGACTCGCGCGTGGTCTCCTACTAGATTGATACCTTGGTTCTCAAAAACTCAGGGAAATATTTACGCTATTGTGTTGCATCTCCCTTTCCTCTTCGAGGGAATACAACGCAAGCTCAAGAGGTAGCATGCCGCGTCGGGTCGGTGGCGGTGTTGGCAGCAGGCGATGGAGAACGGCAAGGAAGTCCGCCGGTGGGAGCTATCTAAGCGACGCGGGCGGCAAAGGCGGCCCGCCGGTCAGCACGGGCTCGGCGAGCGTCGGCCATGGAACCGGTGGGATGATGGAGCGCAGATCTACAGAAGGGAAGCTTCAGCACACCCTTACCTGGAGTGCCAAATGTCAGATTATGGGTTCCGGCAAACCCTTGAGGTTTGAACACTGGGGTGCGCGAAGATCTCTCCTTTCCGCTCTAGTTCGCTCTCGCACCGATTCCTATGCCTAGCTCGTCGTGCCCAAAGAACAAGAGACATAATGGTTTATATTGGTTTGGGCCACCGTTGTGGTGTAATACCCTAATCCAATGTGGTGTGGTCGATTGCCTTGTAGGCTAAGGATGAACAAGTACACGGGGAGAACAGCCTCCTGAGGAGAGGTGTTCTTGGGCTCAGTGAGCTAGTGGGTGTAAGGGCGGTCTGAATGATCCTCTAGCTGAGATCCAGACCAGCTCAAGACGAGTCCTCCTCTTTATGGTGGTGGATAGTACTATTTATAGAGGCTCGGGTCCTCTTCCCAAATATTGAGCGGGAAGGGATCCCACAACAGCCAAGTTTGAAGGACGACAGCTAGTACAAGCTATCCTTACAAAAGGTGGTCTTCGCCTGCCAAAGGCTCTGGCTGTGACATCATCGTGGGCTCCGTGGTAACCTTCGTCCTGCCGTCCTGCTGGTCCTGGTCTTGTTGCACCGATATGGAAACCTTTGCCTGATGCCTCGGGACTCCTCGCCTGCGCTTGCCCCTTTAGCACCAAAGAGGAAACTGGCTCTTGCGCCCACTGGCGCCCGCCTGGCCTTGGTCGTCATGGCTCACGTCACGGGAACCTCGCAAGGTGTCCCTTGCCTTGATATCTCCGCTCCTCGGGAGCCATCCTAGTGAGGTCGCCCCAGGGGAGGTCTTGCGTCGTCTGCCTCACGAGGGTCTTGAGAGGTTTGCTGATGAAGATGGGCCGTACCAGGCCGCTGGATGAGCCACGCTCTGGGCCGCAGGCAAGCAAGTCTAGGTACCCCCGTTCCTAGAACACCGACATTGATCTCTTGTAGGTGTTTGCTTCCGGTGGGGGGTCGTGGTTGCTCAATAGTGGAGCTACAAATCATATGACCGGAAGCAAGGACTTGGTGGTGGACGTGCACAAGGTTTCATCTATGCCCACCAATGTCGAATGGGGTGATGCCTCAGCTTCTAAGGTATTCAGTCTTGGCAAGGTTTTCATTTCTCATGATCTCAAGATTGAGAAAGTCATGCTTGTTGAGTCCCTTGCATACAACTTACTTTCTGTTCGTCAACTTGCACTCATGGGCTTTGCTACTTTCTTTGATATTGATTCCGTGGCCCTCTTGTGGAGCAAGACTCTTAAAGTAGCCTTTGTTGGGCATGTCAAGAATGGTCTTTATGTGATTAACTTTTCGGAGCGACCCACTAAGACCACGACATGCCTAATGGATAAAGTTGATGTGGGGTGGCTTTGGCATCGCCGCTTAGCCCACGTCAATATGAGATCTTTGCAAAGTCTTCTCAAGCGAGACCATGTCCGTGGACTGACAAATGTTTGTTTTGCCAAAGATCGTGCTTGCAGTGCTTGTATCGAAGGAAAGCTACATGAGAAGGCTCACTCTCCCACAACTATCATCTACTCGATGAGGCCTTTGGAGCTCCTTCGCATGGATCTCTTTGGGCCTCTATCCTTTGATAGTCTTGGTGGTAGAAAGTATTGCTTGGTGATTGTGGATGATTATTCAAGATACACTTGGGTGTACTTCTTCAAGAGGAAGAGTGAGACCCAACAAACCGTCATCAACTTTGCTAATGAAGCTCAACGTCAACACAGTGCAAAGATTTTGATGATAAGAAGTGACAACGGCACCTAGTTCAGGAACTACACCTTGGATGAGTTTCATAGTGATGAGGGGATCAAGCATCAATATTCCGCACCTTACACCCCTCAATAAAATGGTGTAGTGAAGAGGAAGAACCAGACCTTGATGGATGTGGCAAGGACCATGATGGCGGAGTCCACGTCTCCGTACAACTTTTGGGCCGAAGCCATCAACACCGCTTGTCATGCATCCAATCGACTGTACCTCCACAAAGGCTTGAATAAGACTCCATATGAGATACTTACTGGCAACAAGCCCAACCTCAAGTACTTCCAGGTGTTCGGTTGTAAGTGTTTCATTCTCAAGAAGGTGTTCGTTTGACTAAATTTGATGCTAGAGCTCATGAGGGCATATTTGTTGGTTATGCTACAAATGCTCATGCTTACCGTGTTCTCAACAAGTCCACCGGACTTATTGAGGAGACGTGTAACATGGAGTTTGATGAGAATAACAGCTCCCAACTAGAGCAAAGTGGAGCAAAGTGTTACTTGTGATGTAGGTGGTGAAATTCCTCCCCAAGCCATAATAAGAATGGGTGTTGGTCATATCATACCCATTGAGGAACCCCTTGTGGCTGAAGAAGAAGGACAATGTTCCTCTCAAGTGGAACCATCACCAACCCAAGACCCACACGCTTCCAAAGAACAAAGTGAAGGCCTTCAACCTAATGAACACGACCAAGTGCAAGACGAACCTCAAGATGGTGGTGATCCACCAAGTGATGCACAAGGCCAAGTTCTTTCTCCCGGGCAAGTTCAAGATCAAGAGCAAGCTCAAGATCAAGAACTAGCTCAAGACAACGCTTATGATGATCAAGTTCCGCTCCTCAACTCTCTATTGAGGAACAATTGGAGCATCGTGCCGCCAAGGTGGCTTCCAAGCTTGCTTCTAAAGAAACTTGCTTGGAGAATGTACTTGGAAGCTTAAGAAAGGGGGTAAGCACTAGTAGACAATTAGCAAACTATTGTGAACATCATGCGTTTGTTTCTTGTGTTGAACCTCAAAAGGTCTATGAGGCGCTCCAGGATCCGGATTGGCTTAATGCCATGCATGAAGAACTCAATAACTTCGAGTGCAACAAAGTGTGGCGATTGGTGCCAAGGTCAGAGGAGAACCATAATGTCATTGGAACCAAATGGATCTTCAAGAACAAGCAAGATGCTCACGGGATTGTCATACACAATAAGGCTCGTTTGGTGGCACAAGGCTACTCCCAAATCGAGGGTATCGACTATGGGGAAACCTTTTCTTCCATTGCTCGCCTTGAATCTATCCGTTTATTGCTTGCTTATGCTTCTCATCATAACTTAAAGTTGCAACAAATGGATGTTGAGAGTGCTTTTCTTAATGGTCCTCTTAATGAGTTGGTGTATGTCAAACAATCCCCAGGGTTTGAGGAACCCAAGTTCCCCAATCATGTGTACCAACTGATAAGGCGCTCTATGGCCTTAAACAAGCCCCACATGCATGGTATGAGCACCTTACCAAGTTGTTGCAAGATCGTGGGTTTGAAATTGGGAAAATCGACCCCACTCTTTTTACTAAGAAGGTCAAATGGGAGTTGTTTGTATGCCAACTATATGTTGATGATATTATCTTTGGTTCTCCTAACAAAGCTTTCAATGATGAGTTTGCCACACTCATGACCGCGGAGTCTGAGATGTCCATGATGGGAGAGTTGAAGTTCTTTCTCGGGTTCGAAGTCAAACAAAGAAGAGAAGGAATATTCATAAATCAAGCCAAATGCACTCAATACATACTCAAGAGATTCAAGCTAAGTGATGTCAAGACGTCTACTACTCCAATGCCTACCAAATGCCAAATTGACATTGATCCCAATGGTAAAGCAGTGGATCAAAAGGTATATCATTCTATCATTGGCTCCCTGCTTTACCTTTGTGCATCTAGACCGGATATCATGTTGAGTGTGGGAATTTGTGCATGGTTTCAAGCCTCGCCTAAGGAAAGCCACTTTGTGGCGGTCGAGCAAATCTTTCGATATTTGGCTCATACTCCAAACTTTGGCTTATGGTACCCTAGAGGAGCAAACTTCAATCTTGTGGGTTTTTCGGATTCGGATTGGGCGGGAGACAAAGTGGATAGAAAGTCAACTTCCGGAGGGTGCCAATTCCTTGGTTGCTCTTTGGTGAGTTGTTCTTCTAAGAAGCAAAGTTGTGTGTCTCTCTCCTCCACCAAAGCCGAGTATGTGGTCGCCGGTAGTTGTTGTGTTCAACTTCTATGGATGAGGCAAACTTTCAAGGATTACGGTGACATTTGTGACAAAGCGCCTCTTTGGTGTGACAATGAAAGTGCCATCAAGATTTCTCTCAACCCGGTGCAACACTCCAAGAAGAAGCATATTGAGATTTGGTATCACTTCATCCAAGATCACATTAGTCGAGGGGAGATTGATCTTCACTATGTCAACACTCATGATATCCTTGCAGATATTTTCATGAAGCCCATGGATGAAGCAAGATTTCGCGAGTTAAGGCATGAGCTAAATATCATCGATTTGAGCAATGTGGCTTGAACCTTTGCACACCCCACCACACTCAACATTTTGTCTTGTTTAGATGCTGGCATGGACATAGGGGGAGTGTTGTTCTCTCA
>LR738710.1:475697041-475759233 GCA_902687465.1 Secale cereale | reverse complement strand
CCCCCCGCATTATGCATAAATCGATCAAGTCTTTCACATTAGCCATTTTTTATGGTACTTGTGCTTCAAAGATGAGTTTTGGTCATGTGCCCAAGGTTAAAATCTTTGTGGTGCCATACCACTTGACTCAAACATAGGTGGCCTCGGCCACTACCCTCTCCTTGAGAGGTGTGTGGTTCTTCTTTTGATTCTTGTTAGCTTGTTTGTGTTTTAAGTTGTGTTTTGTTTCTTGTCTCCTTGGGTGCTTCTTTGGCTCCTTGTTTGTCTTACTCATTGAGTGGCATCCTCGCCTCGTCTTGGCATTTTATTCTTAGCTAGGACTCTTCCTTCTCTTGCTTGTTTCGACGAGTTCCTCATAGGCGGTACTACCACTGTCGTCCGGTGGTACTACCGCATATTGGCCTCAAGCGGTACTACCACCTGAAGGCGCGGTACCGTTGCGGGGAGGCACTGGGGGTTATGTCGGGCAGGGGGAGTTCTTTTCTCCCCCATGCCCATTCGACTCATCCGCCCGTTCCTCTTTCTGCTCCAGCGATGAATTGGTCGCGGAAGGGCGCCGTCGGGCCGCTGTCTTCGGGTTGTCCTTTGCATTTACGTCCAGTGGGGTCAATCCCCACCCCTTCCTCTTGCCATGGATGCTGGTATTGTCCCCGTTCCTCTCTTCTTTGCTTCTAGTTTTCAGATCTACGCTTTTGGGGCAATAGTCTTTGCATTCATTGATTTTTGACCAAATCGAGGTGTGAGTAGGATGGTGAAGGCTACTAGACTTGTTGGATTGAAATTTGGTAGGCGAAGTTTTGAATTTGGGACCCCCGATAGTACCGGATTTGACCGCGGCAGTAGTCAAACCGTCGTCCTCCGCCCCAGGCCGTACTTCCACTCCCTTGGAGCGGTACTATAGTTTGAGGCAGTAGGCGGTACTGCCGCTGCCTGGTAGCGGTACTACCGCTGGGATGCCCGTCTCCATCCTTCTCATGCCAAATCTTGATATTTTGTTGTCTCTTCTTGCTGGCTTATGTGTGTTTCTTTGTTGCTTTCTTTCGGTGTGTGTGGTTTCAGGTGATGGCACTTCTGAGCCTCCGGCCCGTCATATCAACCCCGGGCGTACTGGTTCTAAACGCTATCGCACTTCTGAGGCAGCAAGTGCTTCTTCAAGTGTCTCTCAACCACATCATCCTTCCAAGCAAGCAGCCAACAAGCCAAAGACGAAGGCCAAGTCTGTGACAGATATGTCCTCCAAGGAATTATGTGTGGCCTGTCACCGCAACCCATATGCTCAAGACCAAGATCCAGCTCTTGTCAATCGCCCTTTTTGGAATCGGTTTCAATATGATGTCTACTTGGATGTGCTGAAAGAAAAGAAGAATATTTATGTTGACGCCTGCTCCATCAACATTGATTATTTGAAGAAGGATCCTGCCTATTTTGGTGAAGCTCTGGAGATGTGTGAACAGCTTAACAACTGCAAGCTCACGTCGTTCAACAAAGACTTTGATGCAGACTTGGTGGCCCAATTTTATGCCACGGTTCATCTTGGCACTGATAAAGAAAGAACTTTGACTTGGATGACCAATGACAAGGCTCTCTCAGTTAAATGGAAGGCGTTCATGGAACTGTTGAATGTTGAAGATCAGGGGCTTGACAACCAAGTTACTTCTGTCGGTGTAAAAACCGGCAGATCTCGAGTAGGGGGGCCCAAGCTATGAGTCTGAGGATCCAGGGTAACAAGGGACAAAGGGGACACGATGTTTACCCAGGTTCGGGCCCTCTTAAAGGAGGTAAAACCCTACTTCCTGCTTGATTGTTCCTGATGAATATAGGGGTTACACCAGTTGATCTACCTCGAGATCGTAATGGCTAAACCCTAGCTGTCTAGCCTATGATTTTTCTCTTAGCCTCCATGGACTAAACCCTCCGGTTATATACACACCGGAGGGGCCTAGGGTTGTACAGAGTTGACTTGCAGAGGAAGGAAACATTATGCCCGGACATCAGACTCGCCTTTCTACATACATAGGAGTCCTACTCGGACACGGGGGATGGTGTTCTGCTTTATCTTCATGGTCCGTCAGTCCAGCCCATAACGAGTAGTCCGAACACCCGAGGACCCCCAAATCCAGGACTCCCTCAGTAGCCCCCGAACTTGCCTTCAATGACGATGTAGTATCCGGCTTTATGTCTTCGGCTTTGCAAGGCGGGTTCCTTGTTATACTTCGGAACGATGACAGTCCGGTCCTGACCTTTATACCCTCACCTTGATGATTCCTTCCCGTCATCACCTCGACTTCCACGCGTCGGGTGAATGCGAACAGTCCACGTACTTTTTACAAATAAACCCCTGGCTATGCAAGGACGGTGTCTATTTAAGGGGATCAGATCTTAGATGCCTTTCCACATCGTGCAAAGATCATTAGAGCAAACCACGAAAAGCCTCAAAGCATGGTGAACGCCCCCAACTATTCCTCGCGCCTCCATGGCCCTCAAGCAGGTGATAGGGGAAGATGCTCGGTATCTCACCTCCAGCTGAATAGACTTTAGACGGAGGGATATCTTCCTCTCGCGGATCTAGTCTCCGTGCGGGCATGATTAGCTTCAATCGGCAACGGGGTGCTAGCAAAAAATTTCCCCTACCCCAATAAGCAAGAGCAGGTGTGCTTTGTTTCGTTTCTTCTTAGAGGTTTAGGCTTTCCAATCCATCCCTTCCTCAGAGGCCTATTGGAATTTTACGGGCTCCAACTGCACAACCTCACGCCAGGCTCTATCCTGCATATCGCGGGTTTTGTTGCTCTCTGCGAGCTATTCTTAGGTTGTGAGGCTCATTTTGAACTGTGGAGAAAGTTCTTTTCCCTCGTCCCTCGTTCCCAAAAGGGTTCCTTATTTGAAGTGGGCGGCGCCAAAGTATGGCGCATAGCCGGCACAGGTTACCTGACCGGTACTCCCAAGAAGGAACCTGAAGAGTGGACTTCGGAATGGTTCTATATTGAAGACGTTCCCCTTCCGGACCAAGTTCGGCGCGAACTTCTCGTATTCTCTAGCGCTCCTTTGAAGAAACGCTTCAATTGGTGCCCCCGAAGCCACAAGCATGGGGGTAGCAAGGAAGTTAAGAGGCTAGTCAACAAGGTCTGGGTACTTGCCCATTCTAAACTCTCGATAATCGAAGTCATGGCCATTGCGATAAAGCGATGCGTTCGGCCACTTCAATCCAGCGGTTCCCTATGTGGCATTACAACGGGGTGGACGATGCGTCTCGTTACAAGCGCGAGGGTCCGGATACCCCAACAGCCATGGCCGCCATTTTGGCAGATCTTTATATGGGGGAGAAAGAAGAGTTTGCCCGTTTAAATTGTCGGGAAGGTTTTTCCATGTATAACCCCATCAACTGGGTAAGCTTTTCGATTATCAGCATTATCCGACCTCTTTATTGAGATGTGCTAATTGAATTATTCCGGTTGTTTTAAAATAAATGTGGAGGAAGTTGGTCGAAGGGATTCATTGCCCCGCCCCACAGCCAGAGGACCACGCTCGCGATGAAGATCCCGGATTCAATGAGGATCCGGATATATTTATAGAGCTTATTGATGGAGTCTTTCATCAAGCGAGCCTCGATGGCTCGAAGATGGCTATTATGGCCGATTATCCCGGCCTTCTCCCTCTTCTAATGTACGTACCCAGAAGACATCCTCACAAAAGAAGCCCTCCCCTTGCGCCTCACCCACTGCACTGACTCGTGCTCAAAAGGGTCGACACTCGGCACGCCACACTGCATCGAGGGCGGTTTCTAAGAAGACAGTGCCTACGCAGGGCGAGCCTCCAAAGTGAAAAGAAACGAGGAGCGCAGTTGAACCCCCTCCCTCATCAAAGAGGTATAATCTTTTATATGTGCTTAGGTACAAGACCGGATTGTTACGCTTCACCTCTTGTCTTATTTCAGAAGCAGCGTACGTTGAACCGCATTCGAGGACCCAATCGGCCGATCACCATCTAATACAGCCCCGGACTCATCAACAAGGACGAGAAGCAATACGGATGAGGCGCCGTATTGTCCACCACATGAGGATTCAGATGACGTATATGTTACAAATTCTGAAGTGGAGAGCACGATGAATCATCGACGACAAAAAGAGGCCATGGATGCTTCAGCTTTTACTGAGCAAGAATTCAATGCCTCGGCTCCGTGGATGCATATATCCGAGCTTCCCGAGATGGACTTGCGGAGGTCACTCACCTGTTCTCAAAGGATATGCAGGTAAAAGTTTGTGTAAATTTAACAAGTATATGCTTGTAGCCCCCGAGACTTGAAGCGGTTAATCCAACCGATTTAAGGGTCGTTATGTCCACAGGTTCTCAAAGAGAAGAACAACATGTTGTCCCAGGAGCTTGAAACAAGCCGAAAAAAGCTAAATGCCGCCACCACCGAGCTAGAGGAGATGAAGGAATCCATGAGGGGATCTCATGGTAAGGAAAAATAATATCCAAAAAATATGTTCGGCCGCAATGATGTTTTAAGCTAACATTGCTATATTTTGGCAGCGGATTCTATAGATCGACTGGAAAAAAGCTTGACGTCTGCCAAGGAAGCCCGGAAACATGCTGAGAAGCAAGAAGAAGCCGATCGCAGAGTACTATCATGGACCATTGACCAAAATAACAAGCTAGAAGAAGAAAAGGATAAGCAAGCCCAAGAGATAGAGAGCTTAAAGGCTCAATTATCGGATGCACTGAAGAAGAATAAAAAGCCGAAAGGTGGCATATTCGGTATGACCTTTAAACCATCTAGAGAAATCATATTGTCCGGTAGTTTGGAGTATTATAATGTTGTTCTTGCAGGTCTATTAACCAGGCATTTTGACGAAGAGGTATCCGGATTCCGAGCGTACTAAAAGAGTTTTCCATAGTGCATGAGCGGGCCCGGAAAGCTATGAAGAGTATGGTCAAAGCCTTATGGCCGTCCGATGCTCCTCCAGAAAGTATGGAGGATTTGGCAAACCGGTTCAAAGGTGCTCCGCGCCGCTTTGAGATATGGGAGGCGTCAGCATGCCAGGAAGGTGCGCGAGAGGCATGGGCCATGGTGAAAACACGCTATACCGGGCTTGAGCCGAATCGTATGGCCCGAGTGGGACCTCGGGGACCGGACGGGCAAGAAATCCCCGTGAGCTTGGTATATGACCAAGTGATGGTAGCTGTGAAATATTTGCAAGAATACTTTAGCTTAGATAGTCTTATGGATGGCATAGATAAAGAGTAGGCGTTTGATTCGATGTATCAATGTACTTTATCATCAAACTTATCTCCGGACGAACTTGGCAAAATTTGTCATGGCAGGCCTTCGGCTTCAACCTCTAAATCAAAAGGTCAGAGTATTTCTGGATACCATGTTTGAATGCAATAAACACTCATTATGTTCAGAAACCAGGCAATCCAGTCAGATTGCTTGAGAAGACAAAATTTGTACGGGGAGTTATGTTATATTACTATTTAACATAAGAAACATCTTCCAGGGAAAATAGTTCTATTAAGGGTTCCTTTCCCTGGGTCAGCATGCTTGATTACGCATGCGTAGGCTTTTGACCCAAAAGATGGAATTACGGGCAGCCTATCCCTTAGAATCATGTAAACATAGATATCTTGTTGTTCCTTGCCGACCAATCATTCCCTTAAGAATGCAAGCTTTCGGCTTCACCCGTCTGAGGTACAGATCCGGATTACCCGGTTGTAACAATCGCAGAGGTGCTCCCTTTACGCCCTAGCCGAACAATCGGGAACGTAGGGTATAAACACAGGAGCAAGGCAACCCAGCTTGGCAAAAATTTAAGTCATAGAGGTGCATATAATGGCGAAAAGAGGAACAAACGACATGAACGAATGTAAGCAATAAGCTTTATTTGTAAGCATCATCAAAGAAGCCCCTAGGTATCATGGGGTATGTACATTTAAAGATGTGTACCCCTCATAGTTCGGTAGATCCGAATACATCCTGGGATATAAAAGGGAAAAAATAAAAAAGAAGAGAGGAAAAAAGGAACCTAGTTGAAATAAAAGAAAAAGTGTTGCCGAACTATCCGTAGAATCGTCGGAGCCGAGTAGCATTCCATGGGTTTGTCTCAAGGTGATTATCTGATGCATTTCGAAGGCGATAGGCTCCTCCTGTGAGAACTTCATCTCTGATGAAGGGACCATCACATCGTGGTTTGAGCTTATCCTATTTCTTCTCTGGGATAAGTAAGACGAGATCGCCAACGTTGTATGTTTTAGCCCGCACTTATCTGCTTTGGTACCGCCTGGCCTGTTATTGATATAATGCGGAAAAAGCTTTTGCAATATCATGCTCCTCTTCAAGGACGTCCAGGTCCTCCTGCCGATCGAGCTCGGCTTCTCGCTCTTCGTACATGCGCACTCTAGGTGAGTCATGAATAATGTCGCAGGGTAGAACAGCTTCTGCGTCGTACACCATAAAGAAAGGTGTGTATCCGGTTGTTCGGTTAGGTGTGGTCCGCAGCCCCCAGAGCACGGACTCGAGTTCCTCAACCCAGTGTTTATCTGACTCCCGTAGGGAGAGCACGGACTCGAGTTCCTCAACCCAGTGTTTATCTGACTCCCGTAGGGAGCGCACTAGTCGGGGTTTAATGCCGCTCATTATCAGGCCATTAGCACGTTCGACCTGACTGTTTGTTTGTAGGTGGTAGACGGATGCATAGTTAAGTTTAATGCCCAACTTAGCACACCATTTTTTCACCTCATCAGCCGTAAAATTAGAGCCATTATTTGTGATGATGATGTGCGGGACACCGTAGCGGTGTACCACACCAGATATAAAATCAATCACTGGTCCTGCTTAAGCCGTTTTTATTGGTTTGGCCTCTATCCACTTAGTGAATTTATCCACCATCACCAGTAAATGTTTCTTTTTGTGGCTTTCCCCTTTAAGAGGTCTGACCATAACTAGCCCCCAGACCGTGAAAGGCCAAGTGATGGGGATTGTTCTTAGGGCAGTGGGAGGCATATGACTTTGATTGGCGAAATGCTGACACCCAACACAACGTTGGACGAGGGCTTGTGCATCTCCTCGGGTCGTTGGCCAGAAAAAGCCTGTTCGGAAAGCCTTGCTTACGAGAGCCCGAGCTGCAGCATGATGGCTGCCCAGACCAGCATGAATTTCGACCAAAAGTTGTCGTCCCTCCTCTTCAGAGATGCACCTTTGGAGAACACCAGTAGTGCTTTTCTTGTACAGTTCACCTTCGTGAACTTTGTAGGCTTTAGAACGTCGAACTATGTGACGAGCCTTGTTTTGATCATCGGGAAGCTCTTGCCTATTAAGGTAGACCAGGAAGGGTTCGGTCCAAGGAGCAATGACGGCCATGATCTCATGAGCCGAAGGTGTTATTTTCGTATCCGGATCCCCGGTGATATCTATATTGTGTTTGGGTGCTAGGGGTGTAATCAGATCTGAACTAGCATCTTTGCTCTCATCCTGCCATACTACGAATGGCTTGAAGAGCCTTTCCAAAAATGTGTTAGGCGGGACAGGGTCACGCTTGGCGCCCAAGCGAGCGAGTATATCCACTGCCTGATTACTGTCTCGAGCGACGTGATGAAATTCGATCCCCTCAAAATGAGCCGATATTTTCAATATGGCGTTTCGATAAGCCACCATTTTTGGATCTTTTCCATCAAACTCTCTGCTTACCTGAGATATTGCGAGGTTTGAGTCTTCGCGCACCTCTAGGCATTGTATGCCCATGGACACAGCCATGCGGAGACCATGTAGTAGTGCCTCGTATTCGGCAGCGTTGTTCGAGACTGTATACATGATTTGCAACATGTAACGAATTGTATCCCCTGTAGGGGATGTCAGGATGATGCCAGCCCCTAGTCCGGCTAGCATTTTAGAGTTGGCGAAGTACATGGTCCAGTTGGAGTACGAGTTGTACTCTTTAGGGAGCTCGGCTTCCGTCCACTCTGCAACGAAGACGGCCAGCACCTGAGATTTAGTAGCTCGGCATGGCTTGTATGTTATTTCGAATGGTAAGAGCTCGATGGCCCATTTGGCTATGCGGGCGGTGGCGTCCTTGTTGTTTATAATATCATTAAGTGGTACTTCGGATGCCATTGTAATTGAACACTCTTGAAAGTAGTGTTGGAGCTTCCGGGATGCCATAAAGACCGCGTAAGCTATTTTTTGATAGTGAGGGTGTCGCAATTCGCACGGTGTGAGGACCTCCGATACGTAATAGAATTGTTTTTGGACGAGGAATTTATGTCCCTCTTCCTCTCGTTCAACAATGAGCACAGCGCTCACAACCTGGTGAGTTGCTGAGATGTAAAGCAACATCGGCTCACTGACACTTGGAGCGGCTAGGATTGGGTTGCGTACTAATAAGGCTTTTATTTCTTCCAATCTGGCTGTGGCCACTTCCATCCATTCAAAGTTATCGGTGCATTTGAGCAATCTGTAAGTGGTAATGCTTTTCTCCTAGTCTGGAGATGAAGCGGCTTAAGGCCGCAATGCACCATGCTACTTTTTGAACCTGCTTTAGGTCGGTTGGCATAGCTAGTTGTGACAAGGCTCGGATTTTAGCTGGGTTTGCTTCAATTCCTCTATGGGAGATGACTTCCTTGCTACTTTCCCGAGGTTGCGTTGGGATTTCCCTTGAAGAGGAAAGGGAGATGCAGCAAAGTGAAGTAAGTATTTCCCTCAATTTGGAGAACCAAGGTATCAATCCTGTAGGATATTACACACAAGTCTCAAAATACCTGCACAAACAATTAAAAAACTTGCACCCAACGCTATAAAGGGGTTGCCAATCCCTTCTAGGTTATTTGCAAAAGTGAGATCCGATAGAGATAGATAAACAAGTAATGTAAATATTTTTGGGTTTTTGGTTTATAGATTGAAAAGTAAAAGATTGCAAAATAGTAGATCGGAAACTAATAAGATGTAAAATAGACCCGGGGGCCATAGGTTTCACTAGAGGCTTCTCTCATGATAGCAAATATTATGCTGGGTGAACAAATTACTGTCAAGCAATTGATAGAAGAGCGAATAATTATAACGACATCTGGTGTCTTCTGGTCCATGAAAAATCTCCAAAAAGTTTCATTCCATTTGGACTCCGTTTGATATTCCTTTTCTGCGAAACTCAAAAACAAGGAAAAACATAAACAGACACTGGGCTCTGGGTTAATAGGTTAGTCCCAATAATCATATAAATGCATATAAAACATCCAAGACATATAATATAATAGCATGGAACAATAAAACTTATAGATACGTTGGAGACGTATCAAGCATCCCCAAGCTTAATTCATGCTCGTCCTCGAGTAGGTAAATGATAAAAACAGAATTTTTGATGTGGAATGCTACCCAACATATTTATTAATGTAATATTCTTTATTGTGGCATGAATGTTCAGATCCGTAAGACTCAAAATAAAAGTTTCTCAATATCAAAATAATAATACTTTAATCATACTAGAAGCAATCTATAAAGATTCAAAAATAACATGGCAAAAGAATGTTATCCCTACAAATCATATAGTCCTTATGCTCCCTTTCTTAACACAAAACACCACTCATGCCCATCCCAGAGTCAGTCGGGCAATTGCTTTCATGATCTACTCTTTCAAGCCTTTTTTCAACTCTTCACGCAATATATGAGCGCGAGCCATGGACATAGCACTATGGGTGGAATGGAGGTGGTAATAGACAAAAGGTGGGAGAAAGTTTCACATAAACTAGGCAAATCAATGGACTATGGAGATGTCCATCAATCGATGTCAATGTGAGTGACTAGGGATTGCCATGTAACGGATGCACTAGAGCTATAAGTGTATGAAAGCTCAAAAAAATACTAGTAGTGGGTGTGCATCAACTTGCTTGCTCATGAAGACCTAGGGCATTTGAGGGAGCTCATCCTTGGAATATACAAGCCAAGTTCTATAACAAAAAATTCCCACTAGTGATATATGAAAGTGACAACATAGTAGACTCTCTATCATGAAGAACATGGTGCTACTTTGGAGCACAAGTGTGGAAAAAGATAGTGACATTGTCCCTTCTCTCTTTTTCTATCATTTTTTTGGTGGGCTTCTTTGGCCTCTTTTGTTTATTTGGGCTTAATTGGCCTCTTTTATTTTTGATAACCTCACATGAGACACTTTTCTAATAATGATGATCATCACACTTTTATTTACTTACAACTCGATATTGCAACTCGATACTTAGAACAAAAATATGACTCTATATGAATGCCTCTGCGCGGTGTACCGGGATGTGCAATGACCAAGAGTGACATGTGTGAAAAATATGAACGGCGGCGTTGCCACTAATACTATGTCAACTACATGATCATGCAAAGCGATATGACAATGATGAAGCGTGTCATAATAAACGGAACGGTGGAGTTAGATGGCAATATATCTCGGAATGGCTATGGAAATGCCATAAACAGGTAGATATGGTGGCTGCTTTGAGGAAGGTATAAGGAGGGTTTTATTCACCGGCGAATGTTGCGCGGCACTAGAGTGACTAGAAAGGTGGAAGGGTGAGAGTGTGTATAATCCATGGACTCACATTAGTCATACAGAACTCACATACTTATTGCGAAAAATCTACTTAGCCCTCAAAGCAAAACACTACGACGCATGCCCCTAGGGGGGGAGGTTCGTAGGAGTTAACCATTGCGCGCCCCCGACCATCCCACAAAGAGGAAACAATCAAGATACAGTGTGCGCCAATTTGGTTACATTGGCCACACATGCATGCTCCGGGGATCACAAACCTTAACACAATTATTTATTTAACCTCACAAACTACCTCTAGCATAACTCTAATATTACCATATTAACATCTCGAAACAATTACAAGGAGTTAAACTTCACATAATATTTAATGCTCCTTATATGAAGGTTTTTATTATATCTCCTTTGGATGTCTACCATATTAGGACTAATTTCATAACCTAAGCAAATTGCCATGTTGTTCTTAAGAACTCTCAAAATAATATAAGTGAAGCAAGAGAGTTCAACAATTTCTATAAATAAAACCACCGCCGTGCTCTAAAAAGATATAAGTGAAGCACTAGAGCAAAATTGCCTAGCTCAAAAGATATAAGTGAAGCACATAGAGTATTCTAACAAATCACGATTGAAGCGTGTCCCTCTCAAAAGGTGTGTAAAGTGATAACCGACAAGTGTAGGGCATTGCAACAGTTTTCGAGGGTAAAGTATTCAATCCAAATTTATTGATTCGGCACAAGGGGAGCCAAAGAATACTCTTAAGTATTAGCAGCTGAGTTGTCAATTCAACCACACCTGGAAACTTAGTATCTGCAGCAAGATAGTTTAGTAGCAAAGTAATATGATAGTGGAGGTAGCAGCAATAAAAGTAATGGTAGTGTTTCTGTAGTGTTTGTGATAGTAGCAACGGAAAAGTAAATAAGCAACTAGCAATATGAGAAAAGCTTGTAGGCATTGGATCGGTGATGGGAAATTATGTCGGATGCAATTCATCATGTAGAAGTTATAACCTAGGGTGACACAGAACTAGCTCCAGTTCATCAATGCAATGTAGGCATGTATTCCGAATATAGTCATACGTGCTTATGGAAAAGAACTTGCATGACATCTTTTGTCCTACCCTCCTGTGGCAGCGGGGTCCTATTGGAAACTAAGGGATATTAAGGCCTCCTTTTAATAGAGTACCGGACCAAAGCATTAACACATAGTGAATACATGAACTCCTCAAACTATGGTCATCACCGGGAGTGGTCCGGATTATGGTCACTTCGGGGTTGCCGGATCATAACACATAGTAGGTGACTATAGACTTGCAAGATAGGATCAATAACACACATATATTCATGAAAACATAATAGGTTCAGATCTGAAATCATGGCACTCGGGCCCTAGTGACAAGCATTAAGCATAGCAAAGTCATAGCAACATCAATCTCAGAACATAGTGGATACTAGGGATCAAACCCTAACAACACTAACTCGATTACATGATAGATCCCATCCAACCCATCACCGTCCAGCAAGCCTACGATGGAATTACTCACGCATGGCGGTGTGCATCATGGAATTGGTGATGGAGGAAGGTTGATGATGACGATGGCGATGATCTCCACTCTTCGGAGCCCCGAACGGACTCAAGATCAGCCCTCCCGAGAGAGATTAGGGCTTGGCGGCTGCTCCGTATCGTAAAACGCGATAATTCTTTCTCCCTGATTTTTTCTCCCCGAAAGTGAATATATAGGATCTGGGGATACGTCGATGGAGCACCAGGGGGCCCACGAGGCAGGGGGCACGCCCCCCACCCTCGTGGACAGCGTGTGGGCCCCCTGGTTTGGATCTTCTCGCAGGTATTTTTTATATTTTCCAAAATAATTCTCCGTGGAGTTTCAGGTCATTCCGAGAACTTTTTATTTCTGCACAAAAACAACACCATGGCAATTCTGCTAAAAACAGCGTCAGTCCGGGTTAGTTCCATTCAAATCATCAAGTTAGAGTCCAAAACAAGGGCAAACGTGTTTGGAAAATTAGATACGTTGGAGAAGTATAAACTCCCCCAAGCTTAAACCTTTGCTTGTCCTCAAGCAATTCAGTTGATAAACTGAAAGTGATAAAGAAAAACTTTGAAAAATTCGGTTTGCTCTTGTTGTTGTAAATATCTAAGCCAGCACTCGGGTTTTCAGCAAGATCATGAACTAACCACATTCACAATAACTTTCAGGTCTCAAGACTACTCATATCAATGGCATAATCAACTAGCGAGCAATAATAATAAACCTCGGATGACAACACTTTCTCAAAACAATCATGATATGATATAACAAGATGGTATCTCGCTAGCCCTTTCTGAGACCGCAAAACATAAATGCAAAGCACCTTTAAAGATCAAGGACTGACTAGTCATTGTAATTCATGGTAAAAGAGATCCAGTCGTGATCATACTCAATGCAAATTAATAGTAATACATGCAAATGACAGAGGTGCTCTCCTACTGGTGCTCTTCGATAAGAGGATGATGACTCTGCATAAAAGTAAATAGATAGGCCCTTCGCAGAGGGAAGCAGGAATTTGTAGAGGTGTCAGAGCTCGATTTTTAAATAGAGATGAATAACATTTTGAGCGGTATACTTTCATTGTCAACATAACAACCAAGAATCTCGATATCTCTGTAATGCCCAGAATGGGACTATACCTCCTACGTGTCGAGGCACGACTTAAAGGTATAAGCCCATTCTGGAATGATCTCAAGTTTGGTATCTTTGCACGACTCATGTAAAAGAGGGATGAAATACTGAAAAGATAGTTGGCTTACACTCGTCACTTCACACAATACATTACATAAGCAAAACATCATTCAAAACATCACACCCCATCTAAGGGTAAGATCCAAAAGACAAGATACCAAACATAACGTTAACCACAGGTCTAGATCGAATCCTAGTAGAAGCTCTACTGATCGTCAAAAACGTCACAAGCATACGGCTACTCTCTTCATCAAGCTCCCAGAAGTACTTGAACCAGCTCCTGCATCATTCTCGGCTGAACCTGCATCTGGTGTTGTAGTATCTGTGAGACACGAGGACTCAGCAATCCCATAACCATGGGTATCAAGACTAGCAAAGCTTTATGGGTAGGAAGAGGTAAAGTGGTGAGGTTGCAGCAGCGGCTAAGCATAATATGGTGGCTAGCTTACGAGTACAAGAATAAGATGAGCATCTACGCAAACGGTCGCAACTAGTAGTGATCGCTAAAGATCCTGAACTACATACAAATCAAACATAACCCCACCGTGTTCTCTTCTCAAAGTGAAAAGAGACAGTCACGGTTACTCACACAGTTGTGTGTTTTACTTCGGATCCTCTGTCAAGTTTTCTACAACCGGACATTAACAAATTCCAATCTGCCACATAACCGCGGGCACGGCTTTCGAAAGATTATAACCCTGCAGGGGTGTCCCAACTTAGCCCATCACAAGCTCTCACGGTTAGCTGAAGTGATAAATATAATATCATCACCCCTTATCTTAGGGAAATCCGATCACGCTCGGCATCCCGGTGCACAAGACATTTCGACAATGGTAAAACAAGTCCAGCAAGACCTCCCGGTGTGTCGACACCCTGATAGTAGCCGCGCGTATCTCGTCTCAGGCCACATCCGGATAGGTGATCCTACGAGTAAAACCAAACCTCGAGTTTCCCCATGGTGGCCCCGCAGTCTCCCCGTTTGGGACCAACACCATCAGCACTGGCCCCCCCTGCTATGTAGATTAAGAACCCGGGGATGCGACCCCCTATGCAAATTTAATTAATTAATTTAAGTTGTTATTATGAGGCAAATTAAAACCAATGTTAGGCCTTGCTGGAGGTGTTTTATTCAAAGACGAACTGTCAAGGGGTCCCCATTCACCCATCGTGTAAGGAACGCAAAAATCAAGGAACATAATGCCGGTTTATCGGCGCCTAAGGTGGCATGAGTGGAACAAAACACCGAGCAAAAGGCCAAGCCTTCTACCCATGCCCAGTATATAGGTGTGTTAATAATAATTATAGGTATTGTGATATTCCAACAACAAGTTCCCTCCTGGAACAAACTTCATCTTCACCTGCAACTAACAACGCTATAAGAGGGGCTGAGCAAGCGGGTAACATAGCCAAACAGTGGTTTTGCTAGGAAGGTTTCAAGGTTAGAGGTTTCATGGCAACAAGGCGAGGCTGACATAAAAGATGGGTAGCGTGACATGTAACGATAGCATCGAGACAACTAAGCATGGCAATGGTAGTAAAGGTATCCAAGGGTATGATCATCTTGCCTGGGATTTCGCAAGGGAGAAGAACGGGTCCATGAAGTAGTCGAACGGATCCTCACAACTCCGGAACGAAACTGAAGCTAACAAGAGAAGCAACCGGAAAGAAGCAAACAACACGGTAAACACACAATCATCAGCATGTCATACGATGCACATCCAAGTATGATGCATGTCCGGTTTAAATATGCATGTCATGGCAAAGTGCACAAACAAGTACTACAAGTTAAGTGGAGCTCAATATGCAACGAGTTGCATATCGACGAAGCACCACATTTTAATTATTTAATTGACTCTCGTTTATTTACAAGACAAGATTAAATGTTTTTAACATAGCAAGAGGTGAAACAAAAGTAAACTACCTATTTAAGCAATTTAAATGAGGCCGGAAATAACAACAACAATTCCGGAAAATCCCCATGAGCATGTTTAGCAATTTTAAGCAACAACAATTCACACATTTTAATGTTGTTAACATGATGCGGATGACATGAACAAGTTTATGCAATTTTTATTAAAAGGGAACATGAAGAGATATGAAGTATTTGTCACCGCGGTGGAAAGAAAGGGTGCCACGGCAACGATCCGAAAATGATGCAACGCAACATCTCGGTTCCGGTAACCCATTGAGAGACCGGCGCAAAAGATGACGGAGGGCGTGAGCGGGCGAAACAAGATGAAAGGTGGGGTGATCCCGTCACCGGGTTCCCACGAGTCGGCGACGAGGCAACCGAGGAACATGACAAAAAGGATGAAACGGGCACGGAGCACACAAGTGAAACATTTCATACAACACATGCATTCCACGGGTCATCGTCTTGGGGTTATATCTTCGGAACTTTCGTTCTCGAAGCGGTTCGAGTCGTCGAGGGACGTAGTGGAAGTAGACGTTCTCGAGGCGGTCGGGTTACACGTTCGTAGAAGGAAGTAGTCGTTCACGGGCGTCGTGGAAGTAGTGGTACACGACGACGGTACTTGTACACGAGTCTTCGGCGACGGTAGTGGAAGTAGTTGTTCACGTCGGCGGTAGTTGTACATGGCGAGGGTAGTCGAACTTGGCAAGCCATAGTTGTCGTGGTACTTGTCGAGTCGTCGTTGACGTAGGGGTACACGTTTATGTAGTGGTACTTGCGGTCTCGGCGATGGTAGTTGTTCACGTTCGATGTAGTGGTACTCGCGGTCGTCGTGGAACTTGTCGGTCTCGGGACTTGGCGACGGAAGTGGAACTTGGCGTCCGTGGGTTCTACGGGGTCCTCGAGGGTCGACGGTAGTCGTTCACGGGTCGTAGTACACGTTCGAAGATGAACTTGACGAATCCGAGAGGTACTTGGCGGTCTCGGGGTCCCTCGTTACTCGTTTGTAGATGTACATGATCATCCTGGCACTTGGCGAAAAAAAACAGCAGCAACACACCAAGGTGGTCTCGGTCACGGCCACGGCGAGGAGGAGAGGCGCGGAGGCTCGAAGGAGCTGCTGGTGGCCCGTTGAGATGACAGGAAGGAGCTCCAGCGCGATGAGGACGGGCCTGCGCAATACAGCGGCGGTGGCTACAGTCCAGATCGCGGGGAGGGACGGCGCAGCTCCCACGCTGGAGACGGAGGCGCGCCGGGCCTTGGCGCTGTCGGGCTGGAGAAGGGAGCCGCAGGCTCAACGCTGGAGAAGGCTGGAGGGAGACGGCGACCTTGGCGCGGCGGTGGAGGAGGCTCCTGGCCGGCCGGGCGGCGCGGCAAGGAGACAGAGGCGCGGGGCGCTGCTGCCTGGCCGAGGCAGGACGACTTCGAGGAGGAGGGGGCGGGGCGCCAGGCGCGCGGCTTGAGGGCCCGATGGCGAAGGGAGGCCGGGGCGCGAGGCGCTGGAGAGGCCTGGCGGAGTGGGGACGAGAGGGAGGAAGAGATCGATAGGGAAACGGGGGCACTCGAGGGGAGAGGGAGGCGAGTGAGGGGAATCGGGAGAAGGGTGGCGGCGCTGAAGGGAACCAGCGGGAGGAGAGCTGCGCTAGAGTTAGATGGGGTTAGCTGGGCCAGGAGGGAAGATGGGCCACGGGGAGGGAAGGCCGCAGGCCGGCGGCTGGGCCTGAAGGCCTGATGAGGCTGGGCTGGAAGGCCTGATGAGGCCGGGCTGGTTCTCTGTTAACCCAAAGCTGTTTTCCAAAAAAACAGAAAATCACAAGAGGAAAAGGAAAGAAAGGAGGAGTTAGGAATAGGCTTAGGGCATAGGGTAAAAATCCCTGGACTCACAAAAATGTAAGGAATTTAATTAAAATAGTTGGAGGGTTTTTGGGAGATGAAAATTCAAACAAGTTCAAATAAAAGTCAAACTATTTGAATTTAGAAATCCCTTTAGATGAAATCCAAAAGGCTAGAATTTGAGGACAAAGTTTGGGGCCGGGAATTAAGATAACAAAGTCATGAGAATTAACTGCAAGTGTGTTTTGGTCAATTCCAAAACAATGGAATATTTATATAGCTCCATATATTAGGAGGATATGTTATAAAGAGAAGTCACACTTCCCTCGATTTAAATGGACCGAAGGTCCACACGATTTATTTAAGTTGAGATGCAAAAGATTAATGACATGATGGCATGATGACATGATGCAAAGCAAAAATAAATAACACAAGCACAAATGAAACACACGGGAGAACCCGGAACATCTGGAATCTTCTGGGATTTTCTGGAATCTTCTGGGACGTCGGTATTCGGGCATCACAACTCTCCCACACTAACAGAGGATCTCGACCCGAGATCCTAGAGATAGCACCGGATAGAAACGAAAAAGAAGAGGTAAAACAAAGTTGCTTCTTTGACAGACGAGTGAAACCAAAGAACCTTGAGAGGTTAAACAAGTTGAAAGAACAAAACAACATAGATGAACAAAGATGAAACACTCCGTTAGTAAAAGAGGAACAAGGAGCATTATGAGAACCTTGAAGGTTGAAAGACATGAAACAAGAGCTCACGGACGAAAGAATAAGAAACCGCAATGGTATAGCCAAGGAATACGAATGACAGAATTCGGACAGCACTCCGACTGAAAATGGAAGGAATTGAACAAGAACTTGAGGAGATTGGAAGATACTTGATGAAAACAACAACACACAGCCTCTGAAACAATTAAAAGAATGGCACAAGGGGTAAGAAAGATTCAGGCAGCACTCCGGTTGAAAAGAGAGGCAAACTTGATAAGATGAGAGAACTTGAATGAAGAATACAACACTCCGGTTAAATAGACAAGCAAGGGAAGAATATGATCTCGAAAACGATATGGTGGTTTGGAGAGAGCAACATAACAATGCCTCCAAAATGAAAGAATAGCATATAAATCAATGAAAGACTTGAACGGAGAAGAGAAATGACAACTTCTCCCACAAATGAATTAGGAAATCCTCCTTACAAAGAAGGGTTGAATGGAGTTGTTGGAAAAATCAACAACGAAAACGAATAAGCTTGTGTGGGCTTATGGAAAACATCTCAAAATTAAGAGGTGACAACCAGCCACTAACAGAAACGTTTGATTGCATTGACATCAACAAGGAGACGATAAACTTATTTCACCGGAAGGATAAATGAAGTACTTGGGTCATTTATAAGCACCAGAATTAGCAACAATCCTTAGGGAAAGCTTTTAGGTAAAAAATAACCCAAAATAACTCCAAGAGATAAAATGAGGGGGTTGAAAGGATCTCCTAAAGAGAAAGAAATGATGGTTTTAAATATCTCATTCTTGAAACTCGTGAATCATAAAACATGAAGGAATTGTCAAGAATGACATAACACCATCTCAACAGATAAGGGAGAAAGAATTGCACTTGGAAAGCATGATGAAGAATGCTTGAGCTCCAACAAGAATCTTGATGAAGACTTCGAGGATGAATTAAAACATGATGAACCACCATAAAAACTCCGGTAATGAAAGCATGAGAAGTGAAAGATGAAAATAATAAGATTCAAGGCCTGCGATGAATTAGATGGAGCTTTGAAATGATATAATTGAAATAACTTGGAGCTCTGGAAAACAAGATGAACAACTTAGAACCAAGGATATGATATGATGAACAAGCTCCGAAGGAAGGGATTAAATCACCTTGAAGGAATAAGAATAAGAATTATTGTATGCTTATCCTTCATCAAATTAAATTGATGACAAGCAACGGATTTGGCCTACTACTTATTCTCGTTGGAAAGAATTAACGAGAGATCTAGCACAAGCTTGGGTAAATCTTCAACGAACCACCGGTAGGATTATGAAAAGAACAAATGAATTAAAACGATAACAACGGAAGGGTAATCTTGAAAGAACCACCGTAAAATATGGAGACGAACGAAGAGGCATCAATGAAGAATATTTGGAGGACGAAGTTGAAAACTGAGAACAAAGAGATCTTCTGAAATGATGGCCTTCGGAGGATCACGATAGGAAGAATTCATGAAATGCTTCGGATGGGTATAAAAAGATTCCTCGCAATCGAAACAATAATGAGGATGGCATGAAGCTAGAACCACAACTCATCAAGAGAACGGGTCGAAATTTAAGAGAAACTCTTCTCCGGTCTTCAAATGTTGAGAATGAACACGAGAAAAGCCAAGAAGAATTGCGAGATACTTAGGACGAATGACAAGAGGAAGGTGGAGCAAAAGATGGAAATAATTGAAAACAAGCTTGGAGAAGGCATGTGACTGATGGAAATCATTCTTACGTCACACTTTGAAAAGAATTTTTGAATAACTCCAGAAAATAGACGAGTCAGGTAAGATCCTGGGAAAAGACCTGTGGGTTAGGGCCCACTCAAAGAAATCACCGTTGAAAAAGATTGCTTAAGCGATATTGCACCGTTTGAATTAAATGGCTTGAATAAGATAGCAATCCTCAAAATAGCTTGAACGGATTAAGAATGGAATTATGAATCTTCTGAGTAGTCTTGTACACTCCGGATAAGAACATAGAGAGAGTTGAATAAAATAAGAGAGCTTTGGATAAGAAATACCAACATGGGAGAACATGTGAAACAAAAAGGTAGATATATGATCAACACCGAAGCTTGAATTACATCCACCGGCAGAATTTGAGAACAAAAGAATGATGAACTTGAAGCTCTTGAGCATCTTCTTGAGAATCACCGGATAATGAAATTGAACAAAACGAATGAAGAAACATCACATGAATAAAATGGATATTTCATTTAGAATTCCAGCTCCATAAAGAAAAAGGGTGGGACGATGGGGAAAACAAAGACAACTTGGGATGAATGAAACAGACAAATCGTCAGATTTCTCAACGACGTCTGTATGGAATAACTTGAAGACAAGCCACATCGGTTGAAAAGGATTAACATGAAAATCTTGATGGTCAAGAGAATTAGCACTCCCATAGAATTATGAGAACACCGATTAGGAAGGTATGGAATCAACAGTTGACATCGAAGCAACTCGAATACCAGAATGAAAACAAAACAACTGATAGATATGTTGCAACATAGTCTTCACAATATCATTCGAACAGAGGATTGAACGAATGAATTCCGTAGGTACATCAACTTGTCGAGAAGCCACTTGGAAGAACAAAAGGTAAATAAAAAGCAACAAGGCGCAGATAGAACAAATACAAGATAGAAGCTTTGTTCCACATATTCGTGTTGAAAGCTCATGGAACGTGTTACAAAAGGGTTTTGCAATCCCCGGATCAGCATAGCCAAGGACCCTTTAAGATGCAACTCCCGATCGGAATAAGCCCATAAAACCACTTCACTCAATGTAGAACCCCGAACTTCATATCGTGCATCCGTTGGAAGAATGCCTACGAGCTACTAGATGAACCCACCTATTAATTTCCGAAAGTTTCCAGTTATGCAATCAGGTGTTGGGGATACAGGGGAAGCACCGCGCACTCAACTCTAATCCTACATCCAGCTATATCCATCCTTCAACACATAACCAGTTATTTCCGGAAACCGTTTACCTCGGACCTTCGAAACGCATCTACTATACAAGCTATGGCAATACTCCCGAACTACTTCCCCAGTATTGGGTGATGTCGGGGTTATCTTGCCACTAACCGCATAGGAGAGTTTTCGATGTCGGCCGTCTTAAGTATTCCAGAACGGATGCAATATATTTGTGACGACAACACCTCGGAGCTCAACTCCCCGGGACACTGCCACAACCCCTAATGACAGGAGGCATCGAGAACAATGTTCTCGCCACAAAGACATCGGAACAATCCAAACAATACTCGCGAGATCCTAAAAAAATTTGGTGCGATTTTTGAAAGTAGAAGAGATAAGAGTAATCGTCAGGAGTCCTCACCAGAATGAAAAGAGATGAGGAGCAAAAGAAATCCTACTCTTCGATATATATATATAGGACTCAAAACATTTTCAAGTGTGTGCCTAGACTCGACCGTCAACGATTCGATCAATCAGAGGGGGCTTCTAGGTCGGAGAAGGCTCTGAATACCAACTTGTAATGCCCATAATGGGACTATACCTCCTACGTGTCGAGGCACGACTTAAAGGTATAAGCCCATTCTGGAATGATCTCAAGTTTGGTATCTTTGCACGACTCATGTAAAAGAGGGATGAAATACTGAAAAGATAGTTGGCTTACACTCGCCACTTCACACAATACATTACATAAGCAAAACATCATTCAAAACATCACAGCCCATCTAAGGGTAAGATCCAAAAGACAAGATACCAAACATAACGTTAACCACAGGTCTAGATCGAATCCTAGTAGAAGCTCTACTGATCGTCGAAAACGTCACAAGCATACGGCCACTCTCTTCATCGAGCTCCCAGAAGTACTTGAACCAGCTCCTGCATCATTCTCGGCTGAACCTGCATCTGGTGTTGTAGTATCTGTGAGCCACGAGGACTCAGCAATCCCATAACCATGGGTATCAAGACTAGCAAAGCTTTATGGGTAGGAAGAGGTAAAGTCGTGAGGTTGCAGCAGCGGCTAAGCATAATATGGTGGCTAGCTTACGAGTACAAGAATAAGATGAGCATCTACGCAAACGGTCGCAACTAGTAGTGATCGCTAAAGATCCTGAACTACATATGAATCAAACATAACCCCACCGTGTTCTCTTCTCAAAGTGAAAAGAGACAGCCACGGTTACTCACACAGTTGTGTGCTTTACTTCGGATCCTCTGTCAAGTTTTCTACAACCGGACATTAACAAATTCCGATCTGCCACATAACCGCGGGCACGGCTTTCAAAAGATTATAACCCTGCAGGGGTGTCCCAACTTAGCCCATCACAAGCTCTCACGATTAGCTGAAGTGATAAATATAATACCATCACCCCTTATCTCAGGGAAATCCGATCAGGCTCGGCATCCCGGTGCACAAGACATTTCGATAATGGTAAAACAAGTCCAGCAAGACCTCCCGGTGTGTCGACACCCTGATAGTAGCCGCGCGTATCTCCTCAGGCCACATCCGGATAGGTGATCCTACGAGTAAAACCAAACCTCGAGTTTTCCCGTGGTGGCCCCGCAGTCTCCCCGTTTGGGACCAACACCATTAGCACTGGCCCCCCCTGCTATGTAGAATTACGAACCCGGGGACGCGACCCCCTATGCAAATTTAATTAATTAATTTAAGTTGTTATTATGAGGCAAATTAAAACCAATGTTGGGCCTTGCTGGAGGAGTTTTATTCAAAGACGAACTGTCAAGGGGTCCCCATCCACCCATCGTGTAAGGAACGCAAAATCAAGGAACATAATGCCGGTTTATCGGCGCCTAAGGTGGCATGAGTGGAACAAAACACCGAGAAAAAGGCCAAGCCTTCCACCCATGCCCAGTATATAGGTGTGTTAATAATAATTATAGATATTGTGATATTCCAACAACAAGTTCCCTCCTGGAACAAACTTCATCTTCACCTGCAACTAACAACGCTATAAGAGGGGCTGAGCAAGCGGGTAACATAGCCAAACAGTGGTTTTGCTAGGAAGGTTTCAAGGTTAGAGGTTTCATGGCAACAAGGAGAGGCTGACATAAAAGATGGGTAGCGCGACATGTAACGATAGCATCGAGACAACTAAGCATGGCAATGGTAGTAAAGGTATCCAAGGGTATGATCATCTTGCCTGGGATTCCGCAAGGGAGAAGAACGGGTCCATGAAGTAGTCGAACGGATCCTCACAACTCCGGAACGAAACCGAAGCTAACAAGAGAAGCAACCGGAAAGAAGCAAACAACACGGTAAACACACTATCATCAGCATGTCATACGATGCACATCCAAGTATGATGCATGTCCGGTTTAAATATGCATGTCATGGCAAAGTGCACAAACAAGTACTACAAGTTAAGTGGAGCTCAATATGCAACGAGTTGCATATTGACGAAACACCACATTTTAATTATTTAATTGACTCTCGTTTATTTACAAGACAAGATTAAATGTTTTTAACATGGCAAGAGGTGAAACAAAAGTAAACTACCTATTTAGGCAATTTAAATGAGGCCGGAAATAACAACAACAATTCTGGAAAATCCCCATGAGCATGTTTAGCAATTTTAAGCAACAACAATTCACACATTTTAATGTTGTTAACATGATGCGGATGACATGAACAAGTTTATGCAATTTTTATTAAAAGGGAACATGAAGAGATATGAAGTATTTGTCACCGTGGTGGAAAGAAAGGGTGCCACGGCAACGATCCGAAAATGATGTAACGCAACATCTCGGTTCCGGTAACCCGTTGAGAGACCGGTGCAAAAGATGACGGAGGGCGTGAGCGAGCGAAACAAGATAAAATGTGGGGTGATCCCGTCACCGGGTTCCCACGAGTCGGTGACGAGGCAACCGAGGAACATGACAAAAAGGACGAAACGGGCACGGAGCACACAAGTGAAACATTTCATACAACACATGCATTCCACGGGTCATCATCTCGGGGTTATACCTTCGGAACTTCCGTTCTCGAAGCGGTTTGAGTCGTCGAGGGACGTAGTGGAAGTAGACGTTCTCGAGGCGGTCGGGTTACACGTTCGTAGAAGGAAGTAGTCGTTCACGGGCGTCGTGGAAGTAGTGGTACACGACGACGGTACTTGTACACGAGTCTTCGGCGACGGTAGTGGAAGTAGTTGTTCACGTCGGCGGTAGTTGTACATGGCGAGGGTAGTCGAACTTGGCAAGCAATGGTCGTCGTGGTACTTGTCGAGTCGTCGTTGACGTATGGGTACACGTTTATGTAGTGGTACTTGCGGTCTCGGCGACGGTAGTTGTTCACGTTCGATGTAGTGGTACTCGCGGTCGTCGTGGAACTTGTCGGTGTCGGGACTTGGCGACGGAAGTGGAACTTGGCGTCCGTGGGTTCCACGGGGTCCTGGAGGGTCGACGGTAGTCGTTCACGGGTCGTAGTACACGTTCAAAGATGAACTTGACGAATCCGAGAGGTACTTGGCAGTCTCGGGGTCCCTCGTTACTCGTTTGTAGATGTACATGATCATCCTGGCACTTGGCGAAAAAAAAAACAGCAGCAACACACCAAGGTGGTCTCGGTCACGGCCACGGCGAGGAGGAGAGGCTCGGAGGCTCAAAGGAGCTGCTGGTGGCCCGTTGAGATGACAGGAAGGAGCTCCAGCGCGATGAGGACGGGCCTGCGCGATACAGCGGCGGTGGCTGCAGTCCAGATCGCGGGGAGGGACGGCGCAGCTCCCACGCTGGAGACGGAGGCGCGCCGGGCCTTGGCGCTGTCGGGCTGGAGAAGGGAGCCGTAGGCTCGGTGCTGGAGAAGGCTGGAGGGAGACGGCGACCTTGGCGCGGCGGCGGAGGAGGCTCCTGGCCGGCCTGGCGGCGCGGCAAGGAGACAGAGGCGCGGGGCGCTGCTGCCTGGCCGAGGCAGGACGACTTCGAGGAGGAGGGGGCGGGGCGCCAGGCGCGCGGCTTGAGGGCCCGATAGCGAAGGGAGGCCGGGGCGCGAGGCGCTGGAGAGGCCTGGCGGAGTAGGGACGAGAGGGAGGAAGAGATCGATAGGGAAACGAGGGCGCTCGAGGGGAGAGGGAGGCGAGCGAGGGGAATCGGGAGAAGGGTGGCGGCGCTGAAGGGAACCAGCGGGAGGAGAGCTGCGCTAGGGTTAGATGGGGTTAGCTGGGCCAGGAGGGAAGATGGGCCACGGGGAGGGAAGGCCGCAGGCCGGCGGCTGGGCCTGAAGGCCTGATGAGGCTGGGCTGGAAGGCCTGATGAGGCTGGGCTGGTTCTCTGTTAACCCAAAGCTGTTTTCGAAAAAAACAGAAAACCACAAGAGGAAAAGGAAAGAAAGGAGGAGTTAGGAATAGGCTTAGGGCATAGGGTAAAAATCCCTGGACTCACAAAAATGTAAGGAATTTAATTAAAATAGTTGGAGGGTTTTTGGGAGATGAAAATTCAAACAAGTTTGAATAAAAGTCAAACTATTTGAATTTAGAAATCCCTTTAGATGAAATCCAAAAGGCTAGAATTTGAGGACAAAGTTTGGGGCCGGGAATTAAGATAACAAAGGCATGAGAATTAACTGCAAGTGTGTTTTGGTCAATTCCAAAACAATGGAATATTTATATAGCTCCATATATTAGGAGGATATGTTATAAAGAGAAGTCACACTCCCCTCGATTTAAATGGACCGAAGGTCCACACGATTTATTTAAGTTGAGATGCAAAAGATTAATGACATGATGGCATGATGACATGATGCAAATCAAAAATAAATAACACAAGCACAAATGAAACACACGGGAGAACCCGGAACATCTGGAATCTTCTGGGATCTTCTGGAATCTTCTAGGACGTCGGTCTTCGGGCGTCACAATCTCCCATGCTACGCACATTATAGGAGATTCCCAAACAGAATGATAAAGTTTATACTCCCCCAACCACCAACAAGAACACTCCACGGCTAGCCCGAAACAACGGGTACCATCCAAACCAGCAACAGCCCTGGGGGAGTTTTGTTTAATTATTATGATTTTGAGCATGGGACTGGGCATCCTAGTTACCAGCCATTTTCTCATGAATGATGAGCGGAGTCCACTCATCGCGAGAATAACCCACCTAGCATGGAAGATATAGACAACCCTAGTTGATACATGAGCTGTTCGAGCATACAAAACAGAATTTCATTTGAAGGTTTAGAGTTTGGCACATACAAATTTACTTGAAACGCCAGGTAAATACCGCATATAGGAAGGTATAGTGGACTCATGTGGAATAACTTGGGGGTTTATGAAAGTGGATGCACAAGAAGTATTCCCGCTTAGTACAGGTGAAGGCTAGAAAGAGACTGGGAAGCGACAAGCTAGAGAGCAACAACGGTCATGAACATGCATTAAAATTAATCAACAATGAATGCAATCATGAGTAGGATATAAATCACCATGAACATAAATATCATGGAGGCTATGTTGATTTGTTTCAACTACATGCGTGAACATGTGCCAAGTCGGATCACTTAAATCATTCAAAGGAGGATATCACCCCATCATACTACATCAGAACCATTTTAATATCATGTTGGCACGCAAGATAGACCATTATAAACTCTCAGCTAATTAAGCATGGCATAAGCAGCTATGATTGTAATGCCCAGGATGGGACTATACCTCCTACGTGTCGAGGCACGACTTAAAGGTACAAGCCCATCCTAGAATGATCTCAAGTTTGGTATCTTTGCACGACTCATGTAAAAGAGGGATTAAAATGCAAAAGGAGATAGTTGGCTTACACTCGCCACTTCACACAATACAATACATAAGCAATTCATCATACAAAACATCACAACCCGACTACGGGTGAAGATCCAAAAGAAAGATACCAAAACAACATAAAGCCACAGGTCAGGATCGAATCCTAGTAGAAACCACTACTAAACGTCGAAACGTCACAAGCAAACGGCCACGCTCTTCAACGAACTCCAAGTGAAGTACTGAACCAGCTCCTGCGTCAAACTCGGCTGAACCTGCATCTGGTGTGGTGAAGTAACTGTGAGCCACAGAGGACTCAGCAATCCCGTTCCCGGGTAACAAGACTATTTAAGCCTTGGGTGTGGAACAAGGCTGGAGAAAGAACGAGAGGTGAAGGCAAAACAAGAGTCTGCAGCAGCAACTAGCACTAACTTACGTAAAAGAGAGCGAGAAGAGAAGTGCATCGGTCGAAAGATGATCACGAAGTGATCCTAACTAAAGCCGGTCAAACATAACCCCACCGTGTTCAACTCCCGAATCCCTATTCGGAAATTGACAGTCACGGTACACACGCTGGTAGTGTATTAGAAACATTGTGTCAAGTTATCTACAACCGGAATTAACAAGCTCACATCTGCCACATAACCGCGGGCACGGCTTTCGAAAGTTCAAACCCTGCAGGGGTGTTCCAACTTGGCCCATCACAAGCCCACGATCCGCGGAGTCGCAACTCCATAGGTGGGAAGACCCGAGTATTCTCGGAATCCCGTGCTCAAGTTAAACCGAACTAAGGTAAGGCTAATCCAGCAAATCCTCCCGGCGTGCCGACACCCTGATAGTAGCCGCGCGTATCTAGTCTCAGGCCACGACCGGATGAGCACAGCGTACAGTGGCCGAAATACCCAAGTTGCCAAGGGGGGCCCCGCACACGACTCTAGTTTGGACCAACACTCAAATCGAGCACTGGCCCAGGGGGGTTGAATTAAAATAAAAGGGATAGCTAGTCCCATTACAAGTTTTATTAGTTATTAGGAAAATAGTACCAATGTTGGGACTTGCTGGAAAAGACTTAGCACTTAGCGGTTTATCAAGGGGGTCCCATACACCCCAACCGTGTTAGGAACGCATAATCAAGGAACATAACACCGGTTTATACGGTTCCTAACGGCATGAGTGGAACAAATCACCAAGCAAAAGGCTTAGCCTTCCACCCTTGCCAATATATAGATGATTTCATTTAAGCATTATATATAGTGTGATATAACCCAACCAAACTTCAACATGAAGCAAGCATCTTCGATCTTCACCTGCAACTAGCAACGCTATAAGAAGGGCTGAGCGAAGCGTACTTAGCCAAGCAACGGTTTGCATAGGTAGGTTGGTTAATCATGGCAATTGGTTACAAGTAGGAGGCTGACAAGAAGAACATGGGCATCGAGGAAAAACTAAAGATCGAGACTACTAGCAATAGGCAAAGATAGTAATGGTATCCGGGTTCGGTCATCTTGCCTGGGATTCCACAAAGGAAGAAGAACGGATCCACAAAGAAGGCGGAGCAACACAGACGAGAGAAACCTCACAACTCCGGAACGAAACCGAAGCTAACAAGAGAAGCAACCGGAAAGAAAGAAACAACACGGTAAACATACAAGCATAAACAAGGCATACGATGCACAAACAAGAATGATGCATGTCCGGTTTAAAAATGCATGGCATGGCAAAGGTGCACAAACAAAACTACAAGTTAAGTGGAGATCAATATGCAACGAGTTGCATATTGATGAAACACCACATATTAATTATTTAGTTGACTCTCAATTATTTACAAGACAAGATTAAATGTTTGTTAACATGGCAAGAGGTGAAGCATAATAAAACTACACTATTAAGACAATTTAAATGAGGCCGGAGAATAACAACAACATATCCGGAAAATCCCCATGTGCATATTTAATAATTATAAGCAACAACAATTCACACATTATAAAGTTGTTAACATGATGCGGATGACATGATCAAGTTTATGCAATTATTAAAAGGTTGACTTAAAAGAGATATGAAGTATTGTCACCGTGGTGGAAAGAAAGGGTGCCACGGCAACGATCCGAAAATGATGCAACGGCATCATATCGGTTCCGGTAACTCGATGAGAGACCGGTGCAAAACAAAAGGTGGAGTGAACGAGTCAAACGAGATGAAAGGTGGGGCGATCCCGTTACCGGGTTCCCACGAGTCGGTGACGAGGCAACCGAGGAACATGACAAAAGATCGGAACGGGCACGATGCCACACACGGGAAACATTTCATACAACACAACAAGCATTCACAAGCGTCATCCACGGGGTTATACCTTTGATGCGCTCGTTTCGGGGCGGTTCGAGATCGTAGAGGAAGGAGTCGTTCACGTGTCCGACGAGGAAGAAGTCGTTCCGTAGAGGGAAGTAGTTGTTCTCGCCACTCGTAGAGGAAGTAGTGGTTCACGTCATCGTGTCGAGATACTTGGCGAATTCATCACATAGTTGTTCCCGTTCGTAGTGGTACTTGCATCGGAGGGGTACATGTCGGGTCGCCGTGGTACTTGTCGGTCATGTAGAGGTACTTGGCGTTTCCGGGCGTCGGTAGTCGTACACGGGGGTCGTCGAGCGTAGGGGTACTCATTTCCGTAGATGTACACATAACCGTAGATGTTCGTGTCGCGAGGAGAGGTACTTGGCGCATTCGGAGATCGGGTCTTGCCTGCGGTGCACTTGACAAAAAAAACTACAGCACCCAACAACAACAAAACACAGGCACGGCAAAAACACAAAGAGGACAAAGTGGCCGACGAGGGCGACCAAGAGGGGCGCAGTGCTGCTGGAGAAGAAGCAGGGCGGCGATCTGGGGCTGCTGCTGCCTCTGACCGGCGGCCCTGGCGACGGAGAACGAGGGCCCCTGGCCGGCCTTGCTGCTGGAGGACGGGAGGGCGACCACGGCGTGCGGGCGATCCGGGCAGAGGGGCACGGACGGAGGGAGCCGGGGCGCTCGACGCCCGGCGCTGGAGAGAGGTGGTCGCCGGCTCCCATGGCGAGGGAGCTGCGGTGGAAGGTGCTCGGGGCCTGGTGCTGGAGAGGCCTGCTTCGGCGGCGTGTCGAGGACGGACGCCCGGCGGCGCACGAGCACGGCGGCTCGCGGGCAGCCAGTGGCGCTGGAGGGCGCTCGACGCGAGGAGCAGAGGGCGCTCGGGGCCGCGGGTCCTGGCCGGACGGAGGGAGCGAGGCGCAGGGCCTCTGGCCGGAGGGGTGCGACGCCTGGGGCGACGGAGGGACGCGAGGAGGGACCAGCGAGGGATCGAAGGGAAGAAAGGGCGCGTCGGGGGCGCAGTCTGGTCGAGGCTCTCGAGGTCTGCGGGATCCGGCCTCGTAGGGGAGGGAATCGGGCTGAGGGCGAGGGGAGCGGGGCCTGTCGGTCGAGAGAGAGAGGGGAGATCGAAGGGGAACGAGAGGGTGGCGGCGGCGCTTGTGGGAGAAGAGGAGAGGAGCGAGAGGGCTTAGGGTTCGGTGGGGTTTGGGCCTGCTGGGCCTAGGGAGAACTGGAGCCGGCTGACTAGGGGGAAAGGAGGCCCAAGAGGCTGGTTGGGGGAAGCTAGCTGCCTCTGAAAAAAAGAGAGAAAAGAAAGGAAAAAGACAAAGAAAGAAAAGATAGAGGGGGGTTATGAGCATACTTGCACAAGGGAATATTTTTTCTCGGGCATCAAGAAAAGAGCACGTTCCGAGAAAAATAGAAAAGGCATGAACGAGATATAATTCAAACGCATTTGAATTTAATTCAAATAGGTTTGAACTAAGACGTGATTATAGAAGTGTCCAAAAATGTTCGAATTTTCGGAGGAACCTCGAAACAACGGAAAAGAATTATTGGCAAGATTTTAAGGTGAAACTCGAAGTGAAAAGACATGGGGAAAATTATGCACGTGTGTTGGGTTAATTCCAACGAATGGAATAATTAATAAATATAGCTCCCTAAATAGTGAGAGACTATTTATATGTTTTAAAGAGAAGACATCCTTCCCTCGATTTAAATGGACCGAAGGTCCACACAATTTATTTAGGTTGAGATGCAAAAAATAAATATGACATGATGGCATGATGACATGATGCAATGCAAAAAATAAATAACACAAGCAGAACTGAAACACACGGGCAACCCGGAACATCTGGAATCTTCTGGAATCTTCTGGAATCTTCTGGGACGTCGGTCTCGGGCGTCACAACTCTCCCACACTAACAGAGGATCTCGACCCGAGATCCTAGAGATATCACCGGGTAAAACGGAAGAGGAAGAGGTAAAACAAAGTTGCTTCTTTGACACACGAGTGAAACCAAAGAACCTTGAGAGGTTGAACAAGTTGAAAGAAGAATACAACGGAGATGAACGAATATGAAAACTCCGTTAGAAAAGAGGAACAAGGAGCATACGGGAACCTTGTAGGTTGAAAGGCATGAAACAAGAGCTCATGGACGGAAAGAACATGAAACCGCAATGGTATGGCCAAGGAATAAGAATGACAGAATTCGGACAGCACTCCGTCTGAAAATGGAAGGAATTAACAAGAACTTGAGGAGAAGGGGTGATACTTGATGAAAACAACAACATATTGCCTCCGAAACAATTAAAAGAATGGCACAAGGTGTAAGGAAGGCTTCAGATAGCACTCCGGTTAAAAAGATAGGCAAAACTTGATAAGATGAGAGAACTTGAATGAAGAATACAACACTCTGGTTAAATGATAAACAATGAAAGAACATGATCTTGAAAAACGAGATGATGGGACGAAGAGAGCAATATCACAATGCCTCCGGAATGAAAGAATAGCATATAAATCAATGAAAGAATTGAACGGAGAGAAAATGACAACTTCTCTCAAAATGAATTTGAAAGAGCATCCTTACGAAGAAGGGTTGAATGGAGTTGTTGAAAAAATTCAACAACGAAAAGAATAAGCTTGATGTGGGCTTATGGAAAACATCTAAAAATTATGAGGTGACAACCAGCCACTAATGGAAAACAATTTGATTGGATTGAGATCAAGAAGGGAATGAAAAACTTATTTCACCGGAATGATAAATGAAGAACTTGGGTCATTATAAGCACCATAATATCAACAATCCTTAGGGAAAGCTTTTAGGTGAAATACAACCCAAGATTACTCCAAGAGATAAAATGAGGGGTTGAAAGATCTGCTGAACAAGAAAATGATGGTTTTAAATATCTCATTCTTGATAACTTGTGAATCATGAAACATGAAGGAATTGACAAGAATGACATAACACCATCTGAAAAGGATAAGGTAGAAGGATTGCAATTGCAAAGCATGATGAAGAATGCTTGAGCTCCAACAATAATCTTGATGAAGACTTCAAGGATGAATTAAATTGATGATGAACCACCAAGATGGACTCCGGTAATGAAAGCATGGGAAATGAAAGATGAAAAGAAAAAGATTCAAGGCCTGCGATGAATTAGATGGAGCTTTGAAATGATATAATTGAAAATAACTTGAAGCTCCGGAAAACAAGATGAACAACTTAGAACTGAGAATATGATATGATGAACAAGCTCCAGACAAAAGAATTAAATCACCTTGAAGGAATAAGAATAAGATTTACTGTATGCTTATCCTTCATCAAATTAAATTGATGACAAGCAACGGATTTGGCCTACTACTTATTCTCGTTTCAAGGAATTAAGAGAGATCTCGCACATGCTTGGGTAAATCTTCAACGAACCACCGGTAGGATTGTGAAAAGAACAAATGAATTAAAACGATAACAACAGGAGGGTAATCTTGACAGAACCATCGTAAAATAAGGAGACGAATGAAGAGACATCAATGAAGAATATTTGGAGGACGAAGTTGAAAACTGAGAACGAAGAATCTTCTGAAATGATGGCCTTCGGAGGAACACAAAGAAAAGAATTCATGAAATGCTTCGGATGGTATAAAAGAATTCCTCACAAACGGAACAATAATGAGGATGGCATGAAGCTAGAACTACGAATCTTCAAGAGAAGGCCAAGATTTAAGAGAAACACTTCTCCGATCTTCACAATCTGAGAAGACGAGAAATGCCATAAGAATTGTTGAGCACTCCGGAATGAAGAATTGAAAAAAGGTTGAACCAATGATGAACAAGAATTTGAAAGCGATCTTGGAGAAGGCATGTGACTGATGGGAATCATTCTTACGTCACACTTTGAAAAGAATTTGAGTATAACTCCGGAAAATATAAGAGTCAGGTAAGATCCTGGAAAAGACCTGTGGGTTAGGGCCCACTCAAAAGAAATCACCGTTGGAGAAGATTGCTTAAGAGATATTGCACCGGTTGAATTAAATGGCTTGAACAGATGACAATCCTCAAAATAATTTGAACGGATTAAGAATGGAATTATGAATCTTCAGCACTCCGGATATGGATAGCAAGAGGAGAATGATTAATTGGTGCACCGGAATAAGAAAGCATGATGAAAAGAGGAAAAAGGATAAGATTAACACCGAATTCTTGAATTACATCCACCCGCAGAATATTAGAATTAAGAATGATGAACTTGAAGCTCTTGAGCATCTTCACGATAAATCACCGGATAAGAACATTGAAGGAAAAGAATGAAGAAACATCACATGAATAAAATGGATACTCCATTTGAGAATTTCTGGCTCCAAGAAGAAGAAGGGTGGGAGGGCGGGAAAAAACAAAGACAACTTGGGATGAATGAAATGGACACCGGTTGAAAAGAATTTAACATGAAGATCTAGATGGTGAAGAAGAATTATCACTCCCATAGAAATATGAGAACACCGATTAGGAAAAGGTATGGAATCAACATTTGACATCGAAGCAACTCGAATACCAGAATCAAAACAAAAACAAAGGGTAGATGTTGCGGAAAGAATCTTCACAATATCATCCGGACAGAGGATTGAACGGATGAATTATGTAGGTACATCAGCTTGTCGAGAAGCCACTTGGAGAACAAAAAGTAAATAAAAAGGAACAAGGTACAGATGGAACAAATACAAGATAGAAGTTTCGTTCGACATCTTCGTGTTGAAAGCTCATGGAACGTGTTACAAAAGGGTTTTGTCATCCCCGGATCAGCATAGCCAAGGACCCTTTAAGATGCAACTCCCGATCAGAACAAGTCCATAAAACCACTTCACTCAATGTAGAACCCCAAACTTCATATCGAGCATCCGTTGGAAGAATGCCTAGAACTACTAGATGAACCCACCTATAGATTTCCGAAAGTTTCCAGTTATGCAATCAGGTGTTGGGGATACACGGGAAGCACCGCGCAATCAACTCTAAACCTACATCCAGGTGTATCCATCCTTCAACACATAACCAGTCTTTCTCGGAAACTGTTTACCTCGGACCTTCGAAAAGCATCCACTATAACAAGCTATGGCAATACTCTCGAACTACCTCCCCAGTACTGGGTGATGTCGGGGTTATCTTGCCACTGGCCGTATAGGAGAGATTTTCGATGTCGGCCGTCTTAAGTATTTAGTACTGCCGCGATATGCTTGTGACAACAATACCCCGAAGCTCAACTCCTCGGTAACAGGAGGCATCGAGAACAATATCCTTGTCACAAGAACATCGAAACAATCCCAGAATACTCGCGGGATCCTAAAAAAAATTTGGTGCAATTTTTGAAAGATAGGAGAGACAAGAGTAGTCGTCAGGAGTCCTCACCAGAGAGAAAAGAGATGAGAAGCAAAGAAATCCTACTCTCCGATATATATATAGGACTCGAAACATTTTCAGTGTGTGCCTAGACTCAACCGTCAACGATTCGATCAATCAGTGGGGGCTTCTAGGTCGGAGAAGGCTCTGAATACCAACTTGTAATGCCCAGGATGGGACTATACCTCCTACGTGTCGAGGCACGACTTAAAGGTATAAGCCCATCCTAGAATGATCTCAAGTTTGGTATCTTTGCACGACTCATGTAAAAGAGGGATTAAAATGCAAAAGGAGATAGTTGGCTTACACTCGCCACTTCACACAATACAATACATAAGCAATTCATCATACAAAACATCACAACCCGACTACGGGTGAAGATCCAAAAGAAAGATACCAAAACAACATAAAGCCACAGGTCAGGATCGAATCCTAGTAGAAACCACTACTAAACGTCGAAACGTCACAAGCAAACGGCCACGCTCTTCAACGAACTCCAAGTGAAGTACTGAACCAGCTCCTGCGTCAAACTTGGCTGAACCTGCATCTGGTGTGGTGAAGTAACTGTGAGCAACAGAGGACTCAGCAATCCCGTTCCCGGGTAACAAGACTATTTAAGCCTTGGGTGTGGAACAAGGCTGGAGAAAGAACGAGAGGTGAAGGCAAAACAAGAGTCTGCAGCAGCAACTAGCACTAACTTACGTAAAAGAGAGCGAGAAGAGAAGTGCATCGGTCGAAAGATGATCACGAAGTGATCCTAACTAAAGCCGGTCAAACATAACCCCACCGTGTTCAACTCCCGAATCCCTATTCGGAAATTGACAGTCACGGTACACACGCTGGTAGTGTATTAGAAACATTATGTCAAGTTATCTACAACCGGAATTAACAAGCTCCCATCTGCCACATAACCGCGGGCACGGCTTTCGAAAGTTCAAACCCTGCAGGGGTGTTCCAACTTGGCCCATCACAAGCCCACGATCCGCGGAGTCGCAACTCCATAGGTGGGAAGACCCGAGTATTCTCGGAATCCCGTGCTCAAGTTAAACCGAACTAAGGTAAGGCTAATCCAGCAAATCCTCCCGGCGTGCCGACACCCTGATAGTAGCCGCGCGTATCTAGTCTCAGGCCATGACCGGATGAGCACAGCGTATAGTGGCCGAAATACCCAAGTTGCCAAGGGGGGGCCCGCACACGACTCTAGTTTGGACCAACACTCAAATCAAGCACTGGCCCAGGGGGGTTGAATTAAAATAAAAGGGATAGCTAGTCCCATTACAAGTTTTATTAGTTATTAGGCAAATAGTACCAATGTTGGGACTTGCTGGAAAAGACTTAGCACTTAGCGGTTTATCAAGGGGGTCCCATACACCCCAACCGTGTTAGGAACGCATAATCAAGGAACATAACACCGGTTTATACGGTTCCTAACGGCATGAGTGGAACAAATCACCAAGCAAAAGGCTTAGCCTTCCACCCTTGCCAATATATAGATGATTTCATTTAAGCATTATATATAGTGTGATATAACCCAACCAAACTTCAACATGAAGCAAGCATCTTCGATCTTCACCTGCAACTAGCAACGCTATAAGAAGGGCTGAGCGAAGCGTACTTAGCCAAGCAACGGTTTGCATAGGTAGGTTGGTTAATCATGGCAATTGGTTACAAGTAGGAGGCTGACAAGAAGAACATGGGCATCGAGGCAAAACTAAAGATCGAGACTACTAGCAATAGGCAAAGATAGTAATGGTATCCGGGCTCGGTCATCTTGCCTGGGATTCCACAAAGGAAGAAGAACGGATCCACGAAGAAGGCGGAGCAACACAGACGAGAGAAACCTCACAACTCCGGAACGAAACCGAAGCTAACAAGAGAAGCAACCGGAAAGAAAGAAACAACACGGTAAACATACAAGCATAAACAAGGCATACAATGCACAAACAAGAATGATGCATGTCCGGTTTAAAAATGCATGGCATGGCAAAGGTGCACAAACAAAACTACAAGTTAAGTGGAGATCAATATGCAACGAGTTGCATATTGACGAAACACCACATATTAATTATTTAGTTGACTCTCAATTATTTACAAGACAAGATTAAATGTTTGTTAACATGGCAAGAGGTGAAGCATAATAAAACTACACTATTAAGACAATTTAAATGAGGCCGGAGAATAACAACAACATATCCGGAAAATCCCCATGTGCATATTTAATAATTATAAGCAACAACAATTCACACATTATAAAGTTGTTAACATGATGCGGATGACATGATCAAGTTTATGCAATTATTAAAAGGTTGACTTAAAAGAGATATGAAGTATTGTCACCGTGGTGGAAAGAAAGGGTGCCACGGCAACGATCCGAAAATGATGCAACGGCATCATATCAGTTCCGGTAACTCGATGAGAGACCGGTGCAAAACAAAAGGTGGAGTGAACGAGTCAAACGAGATGAAAGGTGGGGCGATCCCGTTACCGGGTTCCCACGAGTCGGTGACGAGGCAACCGAGGAACATGACAAAAGATCGGAACGGGCACGATGCCACACACGGGAAACATTTCATACAACACAACAAGCATTCACAAGCGTCATCCACGGGGTTATACCTTCGAAGCGCTCGTTTCGGGGCGGTTCGAGATCGTAGAGGAAGGAGTCGTTCACGTGTCCGGCGAGGAAGAAGTCGTTCCGTAGAGGGAAGTAGTTGTTCTCGCCACTCGTAGAGGAAGTAGTGGTTCACGTCATCGTGTCGAGATACTTGGCGAATTCATCACGTAGTTGTTCCCGTTCGTAGTGGTACTTGCATCGGAGGGGTACTTGTCGGGTCGCCGTGGTACTTGTCGGTCATGTAGAGGTACTTGGCGTTTCCGGGCGTCGGTAGTCGTACACGGGGGTCGTCGAGCGTAGGGGTACTCATTTCCGTAGATGTACACATAACCGTAGATGTTCGTGTCGCGAGGAGAGGTACTTGGCGCATTCGGAGATCGGGTCTTGCCTGCGGTGCACTTGACAAAAAAACTACAGCACCCAACAACAACAAAACACAGGCACGGCAAAAACACGAAGAGGACAAAGTGGCCGACGAGGGCGACCAAGAGGGGCGCGGTGCTGCTGGAGAAGAAGCAGGGCGGCGATCTGGGGCTGCTGCTGCCTCTGACCGGCAGCCCTGGCGACGGAGAACGAGGGCCCCTGGCCGGCCTTGCTGCTGGAGGACGGGAGGGCGACCACGGCGTGCGGGCGATCCGGGCAGAGGGGCACGGACGGAGGGAGCCGGGGCGCTCGACGCCCGGCGCTGGAGAGAGGTGGTCGCCGGCTCCCATGGCGAGGGAGCTGCGGTGGAAGGTGCTCGGGGCCTGGTGCTGGAGAGGCCTGCTTCGACGGCGTGTCGAGGACGGACGCCCGGCGCACCACGAGCACGGCGGCTCGCGGGCAACCAGTGGCGCTGGAGGGCGCTCGATGCGAGGAGAAGAGGGCGCTCGGGGCCGCGGGTCCTGGCCGGACGAAGGGAGCGAGGCGCAGGGCCTCTGGCCGGAGGGGTGCGACGCCTGGGGCGACGGAGGGATGCGAGGAGGGACCAGCGAGGGATCGAAGGGAAGAAAGGGCGCGTCGGGGGCGCAGTCTGGTCGAGGCTCTCGAGGTCTGCGGGATCCGGCCTCGTAGGGGAGGGAATTGGGCTGAGGGCGAGGGGAGCGGGGCCTGTCGGTCGAGAGAGAGAGGGGAGATCGAAGGGGAACGAGAGGGTGGCGGCGGCGCTTGCGGGAGAAGAGGAGAGGAGCGAGAGGGCTTAGGGTTCGGTGGGGTTTGGGCCTGCTGGGCCTAGGGAGAACTGGAGCCGGCTGACTAGGGGAAAGGAGGCCCAAGAGGCTGGTTGAGGGAAGCTAGCTGCCTCTGAAAAAAAGAGAGAAAAGAAAGGAAAAAGACAAAGAAAGAAAAGATAGAGGGGGGTTATGAGCATACTTGCACAAGGGAATATTTTTTCTCGGGCATCAAGAAAAGAGCACGTTCCGAGAAAAATAGAAAAGGCATGAACGAGATATAATTCAAACGCATTTGAATTTAATTCAAATAGGTTTGAACTAAGACGTGATTATAGAAGTGTCCAAAAATGTTCGAATTTTCGGAGGAACCTCGAAACAACGGAAAAGAATTATTGGCAAGATTTTAAGGTGAAACTCGAAGTGAAAAGACATGGGGAAAATTATGCACGTGTGTTGGGTTAATTCCAACGAATGGAATAATTAATAAATATAGCTCCCTAAATAGTGAGAGACTATTTATATGTTTTAAAGAGAAGACATCCTTCCCTCGATTTAAATGGACCGAAGGTCCACACAATTTATTTAGGTTGAGATGCAAAAAATAAATATGACATGATGGCATGATGACATGATGCAATGCAAAAAATAAATAACACAAGCAGAACTGAAACACACGGGCAACCCGGAACATCTGGAATCTTCTGGAATCTTCTGGAATCTTCTGGGACGTCGGTCTCGGGCGTCACAATGATCTCTAATTGTCATTGCAAGCATGTTTCATTCATAACAAGCTGAATCAAGAACGATGAACTATCATATTTACAAAAACAAGAGAGGTCGAGTTCATACCATCTTTTCTCATCTCAATTAGTTCATCATATATCATCCTTATTTCCTTTCAATCGCACGACCGAATGGTGTGGATAACAATAACAGTGCACGTGCATTGAACTAAGCTGGAATCTGTAGACATTTAATACAAGAGAGAAGACAAGGTAATATGGCTCAAGGTTAAATCAACAATAAAGCATATGAGAGCCACTAAGCAATTTCATTCATGGTCTTCTACTCTTAACCCCCAAAGAAAAGTAAAGAAACTATTTACACGGGAAAGCTCCCAACAAGCAAAAGAAGAACGAGAAATATTTTTGGGTTTTCTTTTAATTACTACTACAAGAAAAGTAAACTAGCTAGAAGCTACAACTAATATGTTTTTGTTTTTCTTAAGGTTTTTCTAGCACACGAGAAAAGACTAAGAAAAAGAAATGAAACTAAACATGGATGGTACAGTGAAAGAGTGTGAGCACCGACAACTAGAATAAGTGTGTGAACATGAATGTAAAGTCGGTGAGAAACACGTACTCCCCCAAGATTAGGCTTTTGGCCTAAGTTGGTCTATGGCCACGGATCAAAGCTACTCCCTCTAGTGTACTGAGATGTATCCTCTGGGTGCCACTGGTTGGCGAGCTCATCCAGCTCCCACCCATAAACAGACTGACGGTAAGGACCAAGTGGTGGCTCTGGCTCAGGCTGTGAAGCTTGTGCCTGGCCTTGGTACTTGTAGAAGGCATCTGATGTAATGAGGTATATGCATGTGGACATATCGAACAAAGATGGTGTAGGCAAGGTAACAATTTCATAGTATATTTCATCAAACCTTAATTTATAATTAAGCAACATATCCTTGTCTTTAACAATAAAATCATGAGCTACCATGTTCTTGTAGTCTAGATAAATAGGGGTGAGCATTTTTTCTTCCTTCTCATGATGCCTAATAGGTATTCTAAAATGTTCAGCAAGGCGAGAAGCAAAGATGCCTCCAAAGACGAGCCCCTTTGAGCGGTTCAGACTCAGTCGTTTAGCAACGACGGCGCCCAAGCTAAAAGTTGTGTCTTGAAACAAAGCATGGCTTAAGATGAAAATATCAGGGGCACTAAGATTACCACTGTTCCCGCGACCAATTAAACATATACTAGCAAATAAAGCAAAGTAGCGCAGAACAGGGAAGTGTATACTAGTGATTCTTGCCCCTGAGACTTGTCTAGTTTCCCCTACAGCTAGCATGTCAATAAACCCTTCAATGTCTTCACGGCGTGGTTCATCAAGTCTACCTCCAAAGGGTATTTTTTATTGCACGGATAAGTCTAGAGACAGACAGAAAATACTATTTTTTGCTTTATTTATCCTAATTAACAGAAAGTACAAGGAGGGTATAGAAGGTTGTGCTATCTAGATTCACCTATCCCATGCTCATCAAAAGGAATCCATTAACAAGGTTGATCAGGTCTTGTTAATAAACTCTTTCCGAATAACATGAAACCGGAGAATTTTCGAACAACACTAGGTTACCTCAATGGGGATATGTATGTCCCCAACAATAAGAATGTCATGTGTCTTCTTGATAGTAGGAAGAGGAAACTCAAAACCTCCACAATGATAGTTGAAATTTTTCCAATAAAATTGATACTATGGACCTGAGGTTGTTTCCTCAGAAAGTGTACCGTATGCTCATTACCATTGACATGAAAAGTGACATTGCCTTTGTTGCAATCAATAACAGCCCCTGCAGTATTCAAAAAGGGTCTTCCGAGAATAATAGACATACTATCGTCCTCGGGAATATCAAGTATAACAAAGTCCGTTAGAATAGTAACATTTGCAACTACAACAGGCACATCCTCACAAATACCGACAGGTATAGCAGTTGATTTATCAGCCATTTGCAAGGATATTTCAGTAGGTGTCAACTTACTCAAGTCAAGTCTACGATATAAAGAGAGAGGCATAACACTAACACCGGCTCCAAGATCACACAAAGTAGTTTTAACATAGTTTCGTTTAATGGAGCAAGGTATAGTAGGTACTCCTGGATCTCCTAGTTTCTTAGGTATTCCACCTTTAAAAGTGTGATTGGCAAGCATGGTGGAAATTTCTACTTCAGGTATCTTTCTTTTGTTGGTAATAATATCTTTCATATACTTAGCATAAGGATTTGTTTTAAGCACATCAGTCAAACGCATACGCAAAAAGATAGGTCTAATCATTTCAGCAAAGCGCTCAAAATACTCATCATCCTTTTTCTTGGATGGTTTAGGAGGAAAAGGCATGGGTTTCTGAACCCATGGTTCTCTTTCCCTGCCATGCTTCCTAGCAACAAAGTCTCTCTTATCATAATGTTGATTCTTTGATTGTGGGTTATCAAGATCAACAGTAGGTTCAATCTCTACATCATTATCATTGCTAGGTTGAGCATCATCATGAACATCATCGTTAATATTATCACTAGGCTCATGTTCATTACCAGATTGTGTCTCAACATCAGAAACAGATATATCATTGGGATTCTCAGGTGTTTCAACTACAGGTTCACTAGAAGCATGCAAAGTCCTATCATTTTTCTTTTTCATCTTCTTAGAAGAACTAGGTGCATCTAAATTAGCTCTCTGAGAATCTTGCTCAATTCTCTTAGGGTGGCCTTCAGGATAAAAAGGTTCAGGAGTCACTTTACCACCTCTAGTAGCAACTCTAACAGCATAGTCATTATTCTTACTATTTAATTCGTTGAGAAAATCATTCTGAGCCTTAAGTACTTGTTCTACTTGAGTGGTGACCATAGAAGCATGTATACTAATAAGTTTCAATTCACCTTCAACTCTAGACAGATAATCACTCAAGCGTTCAATCATATAAGCATTGTGTTGCAATTGTCTACCAACATAAGCATTGAAGTTTTCTTGTTTCACAATAAAATTGTCAAACTCATCTAAGCATTGGCTAGCAGACTTATAACGAGGAATATCTCCTTCATCAAATCTATAAAGAGAATTTATCTTTACTACCTGTGTCGGGTTATCAAGACCATGTATTTCTTCAATAGGTGGTAAATTCTTAACATCTTCAGCTTTAATACCTTTTTCTTTCATAGATTTCTTTGCCTCTTGCATATCTTCAGGACTAAAAAATAGAACACCTCTTTTCTTCGGAGTTGGCTTAGGGGCTGGTTCAGGAAGTGTCCAATTATTTTCATTGGCCAGCATATTATTCAATAGTAATTCAGCTTGTTCAACTGTTCTTTCCCTGAAAACACAACCAGCACAACTATCCAGGTGGTCTCTGGAAGCATCAGTTAGTCCATTATAAAAGACATCAAGTATATCATGCATCTCAAGAGGATGATTAGGCAAAGCATTAAATAATTGGAGAAGCCTCCCCCAAGCTTGTGGGAGACTCTCTTCTTCAATTTGCACAAAGTTATATATTTCCTGTAAGGCAGCTTGTTTCTTATGAGTGGGAAAATATTTAGCAGAGAAGTAATACATCATATCCTGGGGACTACGCACACAACCAGGATCAAGAGAATTAAACCAAGTCTTAGCATCACCCTTTAACGAGAAAGGAAATAACTTAAGGATATAGTAGTAACGAATCTTTTCATCGTTGGTAAACAGGGTGGCTATATCATTCAACTTAGTAACATGTGCCACAACAGTTTCAGACTCATAGCCATGGAAAGGATCAGATTCAACCAAAGTAATTAACTCATGATCAACAGAGAATTCATAATCCTTATCAGTAACACATATAGGTAAAGTAGCCAAAGCAGGGTTATGTTTTATTCTAGCATTCAAGGACTTTTCTTTCAGCTTAGCTAATAATTTCTTAAGACCATATCTATCGTTGCAAGCAAGAAAGTCTCTAGCCGTTTCTTCATCCATAACATAACCCTCAGGAACAACAGGCAATTCATATCTATTGGGAGAAGCTTTATCATCACTTTCATAAATATCATCAGTTTCAATATTTGCATTCTCCCCAACTCTAGCAATTTGTTCATCTAGAAATTCACCTAGTGGCACAGTATTATCAGGCATAGAAGTAGTTTCATCATACATAGCAGAAGTGGCATCATCAAGAACATACGACATATCAGTTTCAATAGCATGAGTAGGTGTCACAAATTTACCCATAATAGATGGGGAATCAAGTGCAGAGCTAGATGGCAGTTCCTTACCTCCCCTTGTAGTTGAGGGTAAGATCTTGGTTTTTGAGTCCTTCAAATTCTTCATACTGATCAACAGATATAAATCCCAAGTGACTTAAAGAATAGAGCTATGCTCCCCGGCAACGGCGCGAGAAAATAGTCTTGATAACCCACAAGTGTAGGGAATCGCAACAGTTTTCAAGGGTAAAGTATTCAACCCAAATTTATTGATTCGACACAAGGGGAGCCAAAGAATACTCTTAAGTATTAGCAGCTGAGTTGTCAATTCAACCACACCTGGAAACTTAGTATCTGCAGCAAGATAGTTTAGTAGCAAAGTAATATGATAGTGGCGGTAGCAGAAATAAAAGTAACGGTAGTATTTTTGTAGTTTTTGTGATAGTAGCAACGGAAAAGTAAATAAGAAACTAGCAATATGGGAAAAGCTCGTAGGCATTGGATCGGTGATGGGAAATTACGTCGGATGCAATTCATCATGTAGAAGTTATAACCTAGGGTGACACAGAACTAGCTCCAGTTCATCAATGCAATGTAGGCATGTATTCCGAATATAGTCATACATGCTTATGGAAAAGAACTTGCATGACATCTTTTGTCCTACCCTCCCGTGGCAGCGGTGTCCTATTGGAAACTAAGGGATATTAAGGCCTCCTTTTAATAGAGTACCAGACCAAAGCATTAACACATAGTGAATACATGAACTCCTCAAACTATGGTCATCACCGGGAGTGGTCCCGATTATTGTCACTTCGGGGTTGTCGGATCATAACACATAGTAGGTGACTATAGACTTGCAAGATAGGATCGAGAACACATATATATTCATGAAAACATAATAGGTTCAGATCTGAAATCATGGCACTCGGGCCCTAGTGACAAGCATTAAGCATAGCAAAGTCATAGCAACATCAATCTCAGAACATAGTGGATACTAGGGATCAAACCCTAACAAAACTAACTCGATTACATGATAGATCCCATCCAACCCATCACCGTCCAACAAGCCTACGATGGAATTACTCATGCACGGCGGTGAGCATCATGGAATTGGTGATGGAGGAAGGTTGATGATGACGATGGCGATGATCTCCACTCTCCGGAGCCCCGAACGGACTCCAGATCAGCCCTCCCAAGAGAGATTATGGCTTGGTGGCGGCTCCCTATCGTAAAACGCGATAATTATTTCTCCCTGATTTTTTTCTCCCCGAAAGTGAATATATAGGATCTGGGGATACGTCGGTGGAGCACCAGGGGGCCCACGAGGCAGGGGCGCGCCCCCACCCTCGTGGACAGGGTGTGGGCCCCCTGGTCTGGATCTTCTTCCAGATATTTTTTATATTTTCCAAAATAATTCTCCGTGGAGTTTCAGGTCATTCCGAGAACTTATTATTTCTGCACAAAAACAACACCATGGCAATTCTGCTGAAAACAGCGTCGGTCTGGGTTAGTTCCATTCAAATCATGCAAGTTAGAGTCCAAAACAAGGGCAAAATGTTTGGAAAAGTAGATACGTTGGAGACGTATCATACAGCAAGGATGATTGTGACAAACTAGAAAGCAAAGACTCATATCATACATGACGCTCCAAGCAAAACACATATCATGTAGTGAATAAAAATATAGCCTCAAGTAAAGTTACCGATGGATGAAGACGAAAGAGGGAATGCCTTCCCGGGGCATCCCCAAGCTTAGGCTCTTGGTCGTCCTTGAATTTTACATTGGGGGTGCCTTGGGCATCCCCAAGCTTAGGATTTTTCCACTCTTTATTCCATAGTCCATCAAATGCTTACCCAAAACTTAAAAACTTCACAACACAAAACTCAACAGAAAATTTCATGAGATCTGTTAGTAAAACAATGCAAATAACCACTCAAGGTACTGTTGTGATCTTATTATAATTTCATATTGGTGTAATATCTATTGTATTCAAACTTATCCATGGTTCATACCCCCCAATACTAGCCACAGATGCATCAAAATAAGCGAACAACACATAAAAAACAGAATCTGCCAAAACAGAACAGTCTGTAGCAATCTGAAAACTTCGCATACTTTTGTAACTCTCAAAATTCTGAAACAATTGGACGACGTGGGTAATTTTTATAAAAAAAATTGTGTAAAATTTCAGAAGGTTTCTACGTTCCAGTAATTTATTGAATTTTCTGCACAGGGCGCAAAAGTTTCCGTTTTTCAGCAAAATCAAATCAAGGATCATCGTAAGCCATCACAAAGGTCTTACTTCGCTCAAACACTAATTAAAACACCAAAACACAATTACTACAGAAGTAATAAGGTGTAAAACTTGCAAAACAGAACCAAAAAGTAAAAAAAGCAAAAAATAAAATCGGGTTGCCTCCCAACAAGCGCTATTGTTTAATGCCCTTAGCTAGGCTTGAGAATTCAATGATGCTCATATGAAAGACAATACTTGAAGAACAAAAATAGCATCATGTAGCATGTGAAAATCACATATAAGTCTAACATACTTTCTATGCATAGGCATTTTATAGGAAAACAAATTAGCAAGATAAGCAAGATCTAGCATACGCAAGGAAGAAGAAAGAAGCAATATCAATCTCAACATGACGAGAGGTAATTTAGTAACATGAAAGTTCCCACAACCATATTTTACTCTCTCATAATAATTACATGTAGGATCATAAGCAAATTCAACAATATAGCTATCACAAAACATATTCTCAACACAATCCTCATGCATGCGAGTTGACACTCTTCCAAAATAGTGGGATCAACATTAAGTAAAGTCATGACCTCTCCAAACACACTTTTATCAAAAATTTCATAAAAATGAACATTCTCCAAATATGTGGGATCTAAAGTTGACACTCTTCCAAACCCACTTTCAGTATTATTGTACACATTATTATCAATCTCATATTCATCATGGGGCTTAAATAAATTTTCAAGATCATACAAAGAATCACCCCAATCATGAAAATTGCAACAAGTAGTGGACATAGAAAAACTAGCATCCCCAAGCTTAGGGTTTTGCATATCATTAACACAATTGACATTAACAGAATTTATCATTGTTCAAGAAATCTTCCGATTCAGCCATTTATTGTCCGATTTATCGCTACTCTTGGGGTGACCGATAACATTATGCCTTATCTTCACCATTTATCATTTAGGCCGATTTATCGCTATGACAAGTGATTTATCGGAAATCTACAGATAAATCGGGCCTGTTCATAGCACTATGTTTGCAAAAAGTATGTTTATGTGTGTTTTGTGGACCTTTTTATGCAATATGTACTATTGTCCTATTTTGTTCATCATTATACAAGGATTAGAAGGCTAGGAATCAAGGTAACACTTCTATTTAATATATTTTTGGTGTTGAATATATAATTATTTCAGTGTTGGGAACCTGGGATTTGCAAAAAATGGCTGATTAATAGTTGACTGATAAAATTGATTAATCGGCTGATTTCCGATTAATCTCTAATCCATAGGTGACCGAGACGACAACGATAAGCGATATCCTCAACATTGGAATTTATAATAACATCATTGCAATCATGCTTTTCAATCAAGGAGCTACCATGAATCACTTCATAAATTTCTTCCTTCAACACTTCATCACAATTTTCAGATTCACAAATTTGAAGCAAAACCTCATAAAGATAATCTAGTGCACTAAACTCACTAGCAATTGGTGCATCATAGTTGGATCTATTATAAATATTAGCAAGTGGATGAGGATCCATAAATAGATTTTTACCAAGCGAAGATGTAAGCAAATAGAAGGCACATGGCAACACAAGCAAACATAAGATTGAACGAGAAAAAGGCAAACGAAAAGAAGGCAAATATTTTTGTGTTTTTCTGAAAACATTTTAGAAGCGGGGGAGAGGAAAACGAGAGACAAATGGCAAATAATGTAAATGCGAGACATAAGAGTTTAATGAAAGGTACTTGGTGGGTCTTGACTTGGCGTAGATCTCCCCGGCAACGACGCCAGAAATCTTGACTTCCTAGCTACTTTCCCGAGGTTGCGTTGGGTTTTCCCTTCCAGAGGAAAGGGAGATGCAGCAAAGTGAAGTAAGTATTTCCCTCAGTTCTGAGAACCAACGTATCAGTCAGTAGGAGATTACACACAAGTCTTCAAATACCTGCACAAACAATATAACACCTTGCACCCAATGCTATAAAGGGGTTGTCAATCCCTATTAGGTTATTTGCAAAAGTGAGATTCGATAGAGATAGATAAACAAGTAAAGTAAATATTTTGGGGTTTTTGGTTTATAGATTGAAAAGTAAAAGATTGCAAAATAGTAGATCTGAAACTTATAAGATGTAAAATAGACCCGGGGTCCATAGGTTTCACTAGAGGCTTCTCTCATGATAGAAAATATTGCGGTGGGTGAACAAATTACTGTCAAGCAATTGATAGAAAAGCGAACAATTATAATGACATCTATGGCAATGATCATGAATATAGGCATCGCGTCCGAGACAAGTAGACCGACTCCTGCCTGCACCTACTACTATTACTCCACACATCGAATGAAACGATTCTACATCTAGAGTATTAAGTTCATAGGAACAGAGTAACGCCTTAAGCAAGATGACATGATGTAGAGGAATTAACTCAAGCACTATGATGAAAACCCCATCTTTTTATCCTCGATGGCAACAATACAATACGTGTCATGTCCCCTACTGTCACTAGGATTGAGCACCGCAAGATTGAACCCAAAGCAAAGCACTTCTCCTATTGCAAGAAATATCAATCTAGTTGGCCAAACAAAATCGATAGTTCGAAGAGAATTACTAAGATATAAGATCATGCATAGAAGAATTCAGAAGAAACTCAAATATTATTCATAGATAATCTGATCATAAACCCACAATTCATTGGATCTTGACAAACACACCGCAAAAGAAGATTACATCGGATAGATCTCCAAGAACAACGAGGAGAACATGGTATTGAACATCGAAGAGAGAGAAGAAGCCATCTAGTTACTAGCTATGGACCCATAAGTCTATGGTAAACTACTCACACTTCATCGAAAGGACAATAGGGTTGATGTAGATGCCCTACGTGGTTGATTCCCCCTCCGGCAGAGTACCAGAAAAGGCCTCCAGATGGGATCTCGCGAGAACAGAAGGTTGCGGCGGTGGAAAAGTGGTTTTGATGGATGTTCTCATGTTTCTAGAATATATGGGTATTTATAGGCGGAAGAAGTAGTTCAAGGGAGGCACGAGGGGCCCACAAGGTAGGGGTGCGCCCTCCACCCTTGTGGTCACCTCGCAGATCCCCTGGCGTGTACTCCAAGTCCATCTGATGTCTTCTGTTCTAAGAAAAATCTCCAAAAAGTTTCGTTCCGTTTGGACTCCGTTTGATATTCCTCTTCCGTGAAACTCAAAAACAAGGAAAAAACATAAGCTAATGCTTGGCTCTGGGTTAATAGGTTAGTCCCAAAAAAACATATAAAATAGCATACAAATGCATATAAAACATCCAAGATATATAATATAATAGCATGGAACAATTTAAAATTATAGATACATTGGAGACGTATCAGGAGACAATGAACCCCAGTAGCCTTCCGACTGGAACGCCAAAGACGCAATTTTACGGATTGAGTCTATGACGTATGTTCAAAGGTTATTGAATGTGATGCGAAGATCGTGCACCAATGATTCGACGTGTTAAGTCTTAATGACTACGTCGTCCACATATGCCTCTATTGTCTTGCCAATTTGTTTCTCCAAGCATGTTTGAATCATGTGTTGGTAAGTGGCGCCGATGTTTTGAAGCCCAAAATGCATAGTGTTGAAACAAAAAGGCAAGTACGGGGTGATAAACACCGTTGCGGCCTAGTCGGGTTCCTTCATTTTAATCTGATGGTATCTGGAGTAAGCGTCCAGAAAACATAGTGAGTCATGTCCCACAGTCGCATCAATGATCTGGTCAATGCGGGGCAACGAAAAAGGATCCGTAGGGCAAGCCTTGTTGAGGTCTTTGAAATCGACACAGAGGCGCCATGGTTTATCCTTCTTCAGCACCATGACCAAGTTGGCTAGCCAATCCGGGTGTTTAATTTCACCGATGAACCCGGCTTTGAGTAATTTGGCTAGCTCCTCCCCCATGGATTGTCTTTTGGGTTCGGAATATCATCGCAGTGATTGCTTGACCGGTTTGAATCCTTTGATGATGTTGAGGCTGTGTTCGGCCAGCCTGCGTGGGATCCTAGGCATGTATGAAGGGTGACAGGAGAAGATATCCCAGTTTTCGCGCAAGAATACGCGTAAGGCGGTGTCTACCGTCGGGTCCAGCTATGCTCCGATGGATGTTGTTTTATTAGGATTCGTCGGGTGCAACTAAAATTTAACAATTTCATTTGTTGGATTAAAAGAGGTGGATTTAGACCTCTTACCGAGGACCACATCATCCTTGTCCATAATGGATCGCATGGTGGTTAATTCTTTGACTGCAAAGGCTTCATATAGTGCCTCAAGAATCAATGATGCGGTTTTATTTTCGGTGCGGAGTGCTCTGTCCGGATCACTCGTGACTGTGGTTATTCCATTGGGCCATGGCATTTTAAGCTTCATGTACCATAATGGGTTATGGATCGGAAGCGTGAGAAAGCATCCCGCCCTAGAAGGGCATGGTATCCGCTGTTGAAGGGAACAATGTGGAACAGCAGCTCTTCTGACCTGTAATTTTCAGGCGTGCCGAATACTACATCAAGTTTAATGCTTCCCGAACATCGGGCCTCCCAGCTGGGGATAATGCCTCGAAAGGTTGTATTACTTTTCCCAATGTGGGCTCTATCGACCTGCATTTTGTTGAGCGTATCCTCGTATATGAGGTTGAGTCCGCTACCGCCATCCATGAGCACTTTGGTAAGACGAAAGCTGTCCACGATTGGGTTTAGTACTAGAGCGGCGGGTGCTCGGACTGATCAGACCCTTGGTTTGCCGTCATCGGTGAAGGTAATTGCTGTGTCGTTCCATGAGTTCACTTTGGTTACTTGGTAGACCTCGTCGAGTTCACGAAGTTCCCTATTACGGCGATTATTTGAAGAGAATGTCTCAAAGACAGTGAGGAGACTGAAATCGTCATCTTTCGGAGGGTGTTTCTCTAGAGTTGCGGTGGAGAGGATGGCTTCACCACTTTTAGCTACCTGTCGGAGTACCCAACACGCTCAAAGGCTGTGAGTTGGGACCGTGTCAGAGATCGCATGTATTGGGTAGGGCTTGTCTAGGAGTTTGTCGAGAACAGACCTATATCCCGCAAAGGGTTTATTTTTCTTGCCAGCGGACTTATGATCGGATGCCCCGTTATGGTGTGTCCGTTTTGCTCTGGCAGTACATTGCCCGAAGATAGGCAGTTCCAAATGGGTGTTCTGGGCCTTCCATATGCCTTCCATTGCGTAGTACTTCCGCGCTAAGTGCGACAACTCCGTGAAACTCTGTATGCGATGGCGGTTGAGGGCATTCAAAATTCCCTCGTCAGTACAATTGCGATGAAAGATTGGAACCGCAGCGTCATCGCAGCAATCTTTAATCTTGTCTTTAATCTCCGAGAACATCAAGGAGAACATTGTATTGATGATCAAAGAAAGAGAAGAAGCTATCTAGCTACTAGTTATGGACCCGTAGGTCTATGGTAAACTACTCACACATCATCGGAGGGGCTGCAAGGTTGATGTAGATGCCCTCCGTGATCGAATCCCGCTCCGACGGAGTACCATAAAAATCTCCAAGATGGGATCTCACGGGAACAGAGACCTGCGGCGGTGGAAAAGTATTTTCATGGATGCCTCTAGGGTTTCTGGAATATTTCTAAATTTATAGGCCAAAGATTGAGGTCGGTGGACTCCTGAGGGGGCCACAAGCCCAGGGACGCCCCCCTAGGGCGCGCCCCTGAGGCTTATCGTCTCCTCGAGGATCTTCTGACTTGCACTCCAAGTCCTCCGGATGTCTTCAGGTCCAAGAAAAATCATCGCGGAAGTTTTATACCGTTTGGAATCCGTTTGATATTCCTTTTCTGAAAAACTCAGAAACAAGGAAAAAAACAAAAACTGGCACTCGGCTCTAGGTTAATAAGTTAGTCCCAAAAATAATAAAAATAATGTATTAATGCATATAAAATATTCAAAGTTGATAATATAATAGCATGGAACAATAAAATATTATAGATATGTTGGAGACATATCAAACTCATGAGGAGATACCTGCTCTGAGTTTGTCCTCGGGGCGGGAGCATTCCTGGTGGCATCATGTGTGTCCTCAGACAAGGGTGCTTGTGCGGGACGCCTATGTGATATAGAGTTCGGCTATTAGAGACACACTGTACAACGGCTGTTAGACAAGTTGTTGTAGAAAAAGCCTACCTATTAGAAGTAGGTGCAACTTGTGTTGTCTTCTCGGCAGCCCGTCGCCTAATTGCGCCACGGGCATCCCCTGCCTGATTCCCTCGAGGGTTCGGATTGGTCGTCCTAAGTTTAGAGTGGCTACCCTTGGGGAGAATAGTCCGATTGCTCGAGGTTGTAGGAAAGGCTGATCTTTTTTTAGAGGAAACTGTAGGAGCGCTTACCATGGAGAACGGCGGGACCCCTGGTAGCTCAAGGAGAAGAGTTACTTCAGAGGCAACAATGCTCTCTTTATAGAAGACACCATCTTTAAAGATGAGGGAGAGATCAGAATCCTCATGGAAGCTAGGGGCGTCGTCACAAGCGTAAGACTCCGGCTGTGGAGCTAGACAGCTCACTGTTTTGATCCAGCACCTCCACCCCTGCTCGGATATGTTGAACATCCACTCAGAAGTATAAATGCATTTCTCGGATGGACACACTATTTAAAAAAGGACTCGCCGCTTCAATGGGTTGATAGTAGGAGAAGCCTTCTATAAATTTTTGTTGGGCAAAATCCTCCTTCTCCCCCTTATAAATGCCACCTAGAGCAGCTCTGTCGGCTGGTTGATCCTTAAAGCCCTTATTCATGGATGAGGTGGCATCATCTATCCCATTGTATCTCCACAAGGGGTGTGTGCATTGCTCAGAGGTTGGAATCCCCGGAGAATGGCGATGGCCATTACATTAATAATGGTCAGCCTATTACTGTCCAAGCAGGTCACTTGGGATGCTAGGCGAGCCACCTCAGCATCATCCCATTGAGAGGGATTCCTCGGCCGCCTGGCGGCATGTGGGATAAGACAAGAAGCCCAAGACGGGCCGGGTCATAAAGTGGGATGTGAGCTATGTAGAACCATTCGATGGCCCGCGTCTCTACATCCTCCTTGGGGGTTCTGAAAGTGCAACTAATCCCCGGGTGGTTTTGGCAATTAATAACAACATATATATCACTGAACTAATAGTTATTTGAGAATCATTTCAGAGAAGTTCAGTGATATGGGTATGGCAATGACTGAAGAAGTGGACCCCTCAAAATGCTAAGGCAAGCATTGGCAAAAGCTCAAGACTCCATTTTTGGTTTAGTGATCCAAGATCACATTGAGTCCATAGGAAAAGCCAATACTATTAAAAGGGGATGAGGTTGTGTTGATGATCTGGTTGCTCAAGTGCTTAGTGATATATCTCCTTCAACTATCAGCAACTTTCACTACAATACACACTCATAAGTAATCTCGGACCAACCGATTTTCCAAACTCAGTCACACCGAGATGAACCACCTCAGCCATAAGCCAAACCCTAGAAAAATCGGATATTCCGAGTTTGAAATCGGTCTCACCGAAACATGGGCTGGCAAGCTTTTGTAACCTTCTGTCATCAAATCGGTGTCACCGAGATGATGAAGTCGGTCTCACCGAAACTGGCAAGCTCCTGTCTTTACTCAAATCGGAATAACCGAGATGGTATTTTCGGTCCCACCGAAAACCCCAACGTTCACATTATTTGAACTTTCGGTCTGACCGAGTTGTCCACTTCGGTCTCACCGAGATTGCTCAATTATGTGTGTAACGGTTGGGATTTTGTGTGGAGGCTATATATACCCCTCCACCCCCTCTTCATTTGTGGAGAGAGAGCCATCAGAAAGAACTACCACTCCTACCTTACACTTTCTGAGAAGAGAACTACCTACCCTTGTGTTGAGATCAAGTTGCTCCACTCCTACCATATGAAACTTGATCTCTAACCTTCCCAAGTTGCTTTCCACTCAATCCTTTCTTCCACCACAGCCAAATCAGTGAGGAGAGTTGAGTGTTGGGGAGATTATCATTTGAAGCACAAGAGCAAGGAGTTCATCATCATCTACAACATCTATTACCTTTTGGAGGGTGGTGCCTCCTAGATTGGTTAGGTGTCGTTTGGGAGCCTCCGTCATCGAGATGTGGAGTTGAACCAAGAAGTTTGTAAGGGCAAGGAGATCGCCTACTTCGTGAAGATCTACCCCGAGTAAGGCTAGCCCTCCGTGGGCGTAGGCCATGATGGAATAGACAAGGTTGCTTCTTCGTGGACCCTTCGTGGGTGGAGCCCTCCGTGGACTCGCGCAGCCGTTACCCTCCGTCGGTTGAAGTCTCCATCAACGTGGATGTACGATAGCACCACCTATCGGAACCACGGGAAAAATCACCGCGTCTCCAAATTGCGTTTGCTCTTCTCCACCTCTCTTTACTACATGTGCAATTTACTTTCCGCTGCCTATACTCTAGAATTGCATGTGTAGGGTGATGCTTAACTTGATCATAATTGAGAATCTGCCTAAAACTGTTCTTAATCAAAAGGCGGAATTTTTATATTTACAGGTAGTCTAATCACCCCCCCCCCCCTCTAGACATACTTTCGATCCTACAAGTGGTATCAGAGCTTTGGTCTCCATTGTATTGGTCTCCATTGCATTGGACTCCATAAGCTTGGTTTCACAACCTAGGGGAGTATGGCGTCTAGTGAGGGTAATTTTCGTAGAGGTCCTTACTTTGATGGCACAAATTTTGCTAGTTGGAAGCATAAAATTAAAATGCATATTCTTGGTCATAACCCAGCCGCATGGAGCATTATTTGTGTTGGTATGCAAGGTGAATTCTTCGAGGAAGGAAAAGTTCCGGATCGTGAAGCTACACCGGAAGAATTGCGGATGTTGCAAAACAATGCTCAAGCTTGTGACATTCTCTTCAATGCCTTGTGTCCCGAGGAGTTCAACAAAATCAGCCGTCTTGAGAATGCTAAAGAGATTTGGGATACTTTGGTTGAAATGCACGAAGGTACCGAGTCTGTGAAGGAATCAAAGCTAGATATTCTTCAAGGTCAACTTGACAAGTTCAAGATGAAGGATGGTGAAGGAGTCGCTGAAATGTACTCTAGGCTAGCTCTCATCACAAATGAGATTGCCGGCTTAGGAAGCGAAGAAATGACCGACCGATTCATCATCAAGAAGATTCTAAGAGCTTTGGATGGAAAGTATGACACCGTGTGCACTTTGATCCAAATGATGCCAAACTACAAGACTCTCAAGCCAACCGAAGTCATTGGAAGAATTGTTGCTCATGAGATGACACTTAAGGATAAGGAAGAGCTTCACAACAAGTCAAGTGGTGCTTACAAATCTACAAGTGATGCTCCCACAACCTCAAGTGACAAGTTAGTTTCCAATGAAGAGATAAGCCTAATGGTTAAGAACTTCAACAAATTCTACAAGTATAGAGGCAAAGAGAGAAGCTCAAAGTCTAGATCATATGATGAAAAGAGATCTTCTAGTCATGATCGAAACTGCTACAATTGTGGAAGACCCGGACACTACTCAAATGAGTGTACGGCTCCCCACAAGAGAAGAGAAGAATCTCCAAGAAGAAGATCAAGAGATGAGTCACCTCGGAAAGAGAGAAGGAGTAGAGATGATCGTTATGAACGAAGACCCTCTCGGAGAAGCAAGGATTCGGAGAGGAAAGACAAGTCATCAAGGAGCTACACAAGAAGAAGACATCAAGCTCATGTAGGTGAATGGGTCTCCGGCTCCGACTCCGACAATCAATCCGATGGAAGCTATCACTCCGACTCCGACTACAGTCAAGATGAAGGTGTTGCCAGTCTTGCACTCGTATCCTCCAACTCCAACTCCTACGACTTATTTGATTCACCAAATGAGGGAATTGGAAGATGCTTCATGGCTAAAGGCCCCAAGGTAACACACCCTCAATTCATTGACTTTGATAGTGATGAGGATGACTTGCTTGGTGAAGATGAGCTCTTGCATGATAAATCTAGTGAGCTTAGTAACAATGAAAATGCTAGTAGTCTTTATAGTCGAGAAGAGTCGAATGACAATGCTATGAAGGAGATTGAGCGTCTAACTAAAGAATTAAACACTCTTAAGTTAGCTCATGAAACAACTCAAGAAGATCATAGAGAGCTCCTAAGATCTCATGAGAAGCTACGCTTCGAGAAGCTCACTCTAGAGCAAGAACATGAGTTTCTAAAAGCGATCAATGACGATCTTCGAAAGAAGAGTTCTTCATATCTTGCCAAACAACTTCTCTTGTCTAATTTCTTGCCACCTATTAAGACTAAGCATGACAAGCATAAGAAAAATTCTTCCTCTAGTAGTAACAATAACCATGTTAAATCTAGTGTTGTTACTTCTAGTAGTTCTCTTGATTCCACTAACAATGTTTCAAGCCAAGTTACACTTGAGCAAGAGAATAGTTTATTGAAAGGGATCATAGAGAAAGGTGTCTACAAGAGTCTTGCCGGAAGCAAGAACTTTGAGGAAATTGTTCGCAAGCAAGGAAGGCACCGGAAGAATCAAGGAATTGGTTTTGAGCGAAAGTTCAACGCCGAAGGTGTTGAGTGGGAAGAAGGTCAATACCCTACTCCACAGTTTGTTTCTCAAAAGGAGAAGTATGATCCTACTTCTTCCAATGTGGAACAAGCTCAAGATGATCTTCCACCACAAGACCACAAGCTAAAAGCCAAGGACAAGCTTCAAGAGGAGATTTATGCATTCATTGAAGCACCTCAAGCCATGGTCAAGTGGGTTCCCAAGGACACGTCAAGTTCTACTTCGTCAAGCTCAACTACAACCCCAAGGATTCCCATCAAGATGATGTGGATCCCGAAGAAGAAGAACTAGAAGATTCTTGAGGGTGACTCCGCCAACATACTTCACTCACATACATTTTGGCAAGAACTTGTGCAATCAACTTCCACATCATGCACTAGTTCATGGAGTCACAAACCCTCTTGTTGGTAAGTCAAGGGACAAGGTAATCATTGGTTTCATGGACATCATCTATTGTGAACTTCAATCTATGTCTATGGATATCCTTGTTTGTTCCTTGTGGGACTAACCCATGTAGGTATTGAAAGTGCCCTAATCCAAAGGATAGCTCCCAATTCTTGATGATCTACATCAACATTGAGCATCCACATCTTCAACATCTACATGAAGTCTTCTACGACAACCCAAGGTTAGTTTGACCCTTTAAAAGGGGTTCTCACATCTAGGGGGAGCTTTGCTCTAAAAATTGAGCTAAAGCATCTTCAAATGATGTGAACACATCAATGCTTTATGTAAAAGTGGCAACCCCACTTGTGCTTAAACGATGAGTATGACCTATGATCAAATGTTCTCATTTGGCTCCTAAGTCAAAATACTCATATAAAGATGACCTAGTCATCGACAAATTGGGTGCTAGTAGCTAGAGTTTTGGTTGTGCATGTTTGACACATATTTCATTTGCTATCTTATTGTGTGAGCATGTTGAATGCATGATTTTATCCATTCGAGGACATCCATTTGTTGTTTTGGTTGTTTTGATTTTTTTTTCTGGCCAAATGGATGGACAAGAATGCCTAAGTACCTCCCCTAGCTATCTGTGCTTTCTTGTCTCAAATTCTATTCATGCTTATATCACAAACTTTGAACAAGTCATTTTCGGACCCTCCGAGTGAGGAGCACTTGGAGCCACCGATCCGTCAAGGGCTAACTTCAAAAACCTTCTAAGTGATTTTCGGTCAGACCAACTTTCTCAAACTCGGTCAAACCGAAAGCATTTAGACTGATCTAGGTTTCATCTCGGTGAAACCGAGTTCTCAATCTCGGCGTGACCGAAATGCGTAACTGCCTAGCAGTTATCCATCTCGGTGCCACCGAGTTTTTCAACTCGGTCCCACCGACAGCAAAGGGATATATATACTGAGGGCAGCGCGCGTTGATTATTCCTTCAAACGTTTTCGCTCCCACATCCCCTGCTGCCGTCGCCCTGATCTCCGGATCGTCGCCGTCATCGCCTGTGCGCCCTCGCCGCAGGTCTCCGTCACCGTCAACGGCCTTCTCCTCCACGCCGTTGCCGCCGTAGAGAGACTCCACCAAGTTAGGGTGAGTCTCGATCCCACTCGTGCTCCCATCTCCGATTCATTGCACGTTTGGTTTGCCCAATATCTGGCCACGATTGAAATCTTCTTTTCCACCAGATCGGTTCTAGTTTCGAGTAAAATTTTTAGGGTTAGGTTTCCACGGAATACATCTCGGTGAAACCGATTTTGAAATTTCGGTGTGACCGATTCGGCCTCTGGCCATTGCACTGCACCTTTCGGTCCAACCGAGTTGTGCAAATCGGTGTGACCGAAATATAGTTTTAGTGAAACCCTAGTGTATCGGCAGGACCGAAACCCACTTCGGTCTAACCGAAAGTGGTGTGGTAAGCTTCTGTTACACACTTCAGATTCACCGAAACTGAAAATCGGTCTGACCGAAATGCCTTCTGTGAAAACCTAAAACTAAAATTTGAACTCATTTTTTTGCAAAAACTCTGCAGTTTGTGATAACTCTTCTTCTCTGCCTATACCTTATCTATTCACAGGTTGTCAGCCATGTCAGATGCCAGTGACAGTCAGAACAGGTCAGAGTCACCTTTTGCGGACATTCCTGAAGCAGACACTAGTCCTGAGGCTAGCAGTCCATTTGATGATGGTGAGAGGAGTACACCTAGTGGCTTGCCTCCTGCAGCCACCAGAGCTAGAAAAGAGAAGAACTCTGATGATGAGGATTCTGATTTCGTTGCTGAGGAAGAGGTGTCCTCCAAGCCTAAGAGAAAGGTTGTTGCCAAAGAGCAACAAGGTCAGCAGTCAAAGAAGGGTACCAGCAAAGTCAAGCAGTCAGCTGTTGCCAAGAAGCTGAACTTGGGAGAGCCAGCCCCAAGCAAAGTGAAGAAAACCTCCAAGAGGAAGAGGGTTGTGTATAGTGATCCTCATGTAGATGCAGCAGTCGAGGAAGAAGAAGAAGAAGCACCCCAGCCTGCTCCTCAGAAGCAGAAGCTCATGGGTGATGCCATTAAGGCCGGAGCCACTTCAAAGCCCAAGGAATCTGCTCAAGCCAAGGCAGCTCCAGCAAAGCCTGCTGCCAAGCCCAAGAGGACTACCAGAAACATTCCAGCATCTGAGAAGAACAAGGGTGATGTGCCACCAGCTGAGTCTGATGAGGAAGAGCAAGTGTTGCTGAAACTCCGTCCAAAACTGCCACTTCACAATGATGCTCATCCTCAAGCCGAGGATATGAAGGCAAGGAAAGATAGAGGTCTCAGGCTATGGAGACAAGCTGACCCATATGCCGTGAGGAGAAGGACTGCTGTAGACCCCAGATTCCACACCAGAGAGCAGCAGGACTTCTATGAGACTGTGCTGATGGACAAGAAGCCCATAGTCGCAGACACCAGATACGTTGACTGGGAATACATTGACAGCGAAGAGCACAAAGACTTCTTTCCCCATGTGCATGAAAGCTTCACTGCATGTGGAGTTGCTGAGTTTGTGGGTCAGAAATTGACAGATTGGAACGATGAGATGATTATGCAATTCTATGCCACAGCTCATTTCTATCCTGATGGGAAGATCACCTGGATGACTGAAGGTCAAAAGTTCTCTTCTTCTGTTGAAGAATGGGCAGAAATTCTGAATGCTCCAGTGCAGCGAGAGGATGATATTGATGTCTATGGGATTCCAAAGAAGAATCATGATTCCATGAAGAACATGTACAAGGAGATCCCCGCAGCAGATTTGGAAGTGTGGAAGCTCGGCTCAGTCTACTATCTCCAGGCAGGTTTACCTACCACTAACACTATTCTGAGGCATACCTTGATGCCCAAGTCTGGAGATCATCGCATGATCAGAGGGTATTCTATCAACATGCTGCATATACTTGATGAGAAGGCACCTTTCAAGGTGATGGACTTAATGGTAGAGACCATTAAGAGGACTGCAGCTGACCAGAAAAGGTCATGTGGATTTGCCCCACAGATTCAGATGCTTATCAATGCCAAGTTTGGCACGGGCAAATTCTTGTTGGATAGGAAACACTTACCCCTGCAGCCAGAGCATGAAGACAATGTTGTTGTGATGGACGAGGAGGATCCTACATCTGTTGAAGGTCAAGCCAAGATAGAAGCTGCTAAGAAAGCCAAAGCTGACAAAGCAGCAGCAGCAGCAGCTAAACCAAAGAGTTTCGGAGAGCAGATCCTTGAAGCTACCCAAAGGATTGAACAACGCCTGGCCAGCATTGAACAATCTCAGGAGAGCCTAGAGAGGATTGTTGACGAGAAGATCCACGCTCTGGACGTGAAGCTGACTGAAATTCAGGTGACCGTCAACAAGCTTGAGGCAGACATGGAGGAAGCAAAGCAGGACAGGGCAGAGCTCATGCAGGATGACCTAGTCCAGGATTCTCAGCGACAGACTGCTCCGATTCCCAGAGGATCCCGATCAGCTGCCATTCCAGTGACTGACACCAGGACTACCGCTTCAGCACCTCCTACAGCTCCAGCAGTCACTCCAGCCACAGCTCCAGTGTCCACTCCTCCAGCACAGACTTCAGCTGAAGTCTTCGCCGATGCCGTCATATCTACTCCGACATCAACCCAGACGGGAGCCGCCAGCAGAGCCCACAGTGACGTTTAGCTCTATGCTTTTTCGAACTTTTTGGTAACTTGTTGCCAAAGGGGGAGAAATTGTATAGATCATAGGGCTTCGAGAGAGAGAGTGATGTTATCTTTGCGCTTTTGCTCTTTCGTTCTTTTGCGGTTTCCTTGAGATACTTTTGGTTTTCGAAACTTTCAGTGTGCTTGATACTACGTTTGATGCTACCTTAATGAGTGCTTGGTCATACTATGCTTTAATGTGTGCTTAATGCTTATCATATGCTATTCCTATCTTGTATGATCATTTACTCATGTCTTGGTGATTGGGTGCATGTTATTCATTCTTATCATTTTGTGCGCTCCACCAAGATGTATGTGACATGGAAGAGTGACCCATGATCCTAATCGATTGTGCATTTGCATTCAAACGCAAATTTTAAATAATGCACAAATTTAGGGGGAGCTCTTGCTTATCACATACTTCTCAAAGCGACGATATTATTCATTGATTATATCTTTTGTCGAAGCTTTGATCTATATGTTGTCATCAATTACCAAAAAGGGGGAGATTGAAAGTGCAACTAATCTCCGGGTGGTTTTGGCAATTAATAACAACATATATATCATTGAACTAATAGTTATTTGAGAATCATTTCAGAGAAGTTCAGTGATATGGGTATGGCAATGACTGAAGAAGTGGACCCCTCAAAATGCTAAGGCAAGCATTGGCAAAAGCTCAAGACTCCATTTTTGGTTTAGTGATCCAAGATCACATTGAGTCCATAGGAAAAGCCAATACTATTAAAAGGGGATGAGGTTGTGTTGATGATCTGGTTGCTCAAGTGCTTAGTGATATATCTCCTTCAACTATCAGCAACTTTCACTACAATACACACTCATAAGTAATCTCGGACCAACCGATTTTCCAAACTCAGTCACACCGAGATGAACCACCTCAGCCATAAGCCAAACCCTAGAAAAATCGGATATTCCGAGTTTGAAATCGGTCTCACCGAAACATGGGCTGCCAAGCTTTTGTAACCTTCTGTCATCAAATCGGTGTCACCGAGATGATGAAGTCGGTCTCACCGAAACTGGCAAGCTCCTGTCTTTACTCAAATCGGAATAACCGAGATGGTATTTTCGGTCCCACCGAAAACCCCAACGTTCACATTATTTGAACTTTCGGTCTGACCGAGTTGTCCACTTCGGTCTCACCGAGATTGCTCAATTATGTGTGTAACGGTTGGATTTTTGTGTGGAGGCTATATATACCCCTCCACCCCCTCTTCATTCGTGGAGAGAGAGCCATCAGAAAGAACTACCACTCCTACCTTACACTTTCTGAGAAGAGAACTACCTACCCTTGTGTTGAGATCAAGTTGCTCCACTCCTACCATATGAAACTTGATCTCTAACCTTCCCAAGTTGCTTTCCACTCAATCCTTTCTTCCACCACAGCCAAATCAGTGAGGAGAGTTGAGTGTTGGGGAGATTATCATTTGAAGCACAAGAGCAAGGAGTTCATCATCATCTACAACATCTATTACCTTTTGGAGGGTGGTGCCTCCTAGATTGGTTAGGTGTCGCTTGGGAGCCTCCGTCATCGAGATGTGGAGTTGAACCAAGAAGTTTGTAAGGGCAAGGAGATCGCCTACTTCGTGAAGATCTACCCCGAGTAAGGCTAGCCCTCCGTGGGCGTAGGCCATGATGGAATAGACAAGGTTGCTTCTTCGTGGACCCTTCGTGGGTGGAGCCCTCCGTGGACTCGCGCAGCCGTTACCCTCCGTGGGTTGAAGTCTCCATCAACGTGGATGTACGATAGCACCACCTATCGGAACCACGGGAAAAATCACCGCGTCTCCAAACTGCGTTTGCTCTTCTCCACCTCTCTTTACTACATGTGCAATTTACTTTCCGCTGCCTATACTCTAGAATTGCATGTGTAGGGTGATGCTTAACTTGATCATAATTGAGAATCTGCCAAAAACTGTTCTTAATCAAAAGGCAGAATTTTTATATTTACAAGTAGTCTAATCACCCCCCCTCTAGACATACTTTCGATCCTACAGGTTCCCAGCAGGTAGTTGAACCCGCAATGTGGCATACTTTGTCTCCTCCGACCTCATGGATTTTCCCATCCCGAGAACAGGGCATTAAACATAAATATTTCGGCCATGGCCCAAAGCAAGCCTCGCAGCCAAGGTACAACTCATAGAGGGCAACAAACCCCGCGATATGCAAGATTGAATTGGTAGTAAGTTGGTGGAGTTCGATCCTACAGAACTCTTACAAGCCCCTAAGGAACGGATGAATGGGGAACCCAAGGCCTCCTAAAAGTAAGCGGACAACCCCCCC
>LR738710.1:475580504-475697012 GCA_902687465.1 Secale cereale | reverse complement strand
CCCCCCCCCCCGGTGTGGTGTGGGATGATTATCTGCAAGCACCTTGCCTCTCGGATATCAGACCGGGGCGAGTGGACACGATATTTGAAACTGACAGGTAGCCCTGAGTGGCGAGCTGGTTCAGTTGCAAACGGGTGACGTAGCAACTTCACCAGTCACCCTTAAGGGGTCTATGGGGATGTGTTTATGAGCCTAGGGCGCCTGCCATTGTTGGAGCTCTTGAGCTAGCTTGGGGAGAAGATTTCGTGCTGAGGTGAGATGGGAAAATGCGAGGGTAAACCTATATTGTGAACCTAACCAGTTAAATACCCTTGTAAATCAGGTAAGGGGCGTTTTTATATCCAACCATCAATGCGCCTGAACAAAAATCAAGAAACATAAGTAATTGAGACCATGATTAGTGGGCCCCATAAATATACCCTCATGCAAGTCTTTGGATTTTTTTTATGAAAGGGGTTTCATGGTCCGGACTTTGTTAACTGCTCGCATTGTTATTACCAATGCCGAGGATGTTCTGAAGACCCTGGATCCTAACACAAGACGGACGAAGGAGGAACACACCTGCCAAGCCAAAGACATCGACCGTAGATGCCAATCCAAGGAGAGAACTGTAATCTTTGGCTTCAAAGTTCAAGAGCTACTAATGATGTCCTAAACTAACGGGTACTAACCTGTACGGCCCGAAGTACATGGGCAAGGGCTTATATCCCGCCGGTCACCGGAAGGAAGGACTACCAAAGTTGTGAACCTCGGCGTGACCAAGAAGGAAACCTCTGAAGACTTTGCATGTACTTCAAGGATTTCTCTATAGCCGACGCATTGACAATCGACCATGTGTGTAACCTAGGTACCCCGGTGCATGTATAAGCTGAGGGGTTTAGTCTTTTGAGGCACGATTACTAGCCTTAGGGCTTAGAACACAATCATACGATCTTGAGGTGGATCATCGTGTACTATGTACTCCATCACATTAATACAATCAAAGAAGGACGTAGGGTTTTACCTCTTCAGAGGGGCCCGAACCTGGGTAAACATCGTCTCCCTTCGCCCCTCGTTACCATTATTCTTAGACCTATAGCTCGGGACCCCCTACCCAAGATCCGTAGGTTTTAGTAACGACATCCACCGGAATGGACGCGACGTGCACGCTCTCGTCTTGAAGAGATGACGCTGTCTCCAGGGCCTCACCCGCCTTCAAGGCCTCACGGAACCGCGAGCTGCGGGACTGTGCGGGTGGCGCAGTGTCAGGTCCACGCGGTGATCCAGCTGGATCTTGAGTCGCCACCAGGCTGACAGGGACCACCACCGAGGTGAAGTCGTGGGGTAGACGGGCCAACGGCGGCGAGTATTGAAATTGGAGTAGGAATAGGTGGATATGGTAACCGGCGAGGCCGGAATGGCCCTCCCCCGGAGGGGTTGGTGGGCGGGCTCGGGATGGGTCACTCATGCTCGCACATGCTGGTATGAATTGCATTGCACTCAAATCTTTTTTTCTTACAAAATACACCATTTCTTGTAGTTCAGTTCTTAGACAAAATGATCAGATTGTAATGGAATTCAACTCAGAGCTCTTTTTTTCTTCTTCTTCTTCTTCTTCTTCTTCTTCATTAACACAATAGAAATGCAAACACTCCCAAACATGCGCACACGCTTTACGCTCTTCACGCACGCACACACGCACACCCTATCATTATGAGCATATCTGAGACTCTGGCCCGGCAAATCATGAGATTGATGAAGTCATCACATGTGTCTCGTAGTAGAAGGGGATATCATCCCCCCCACTGAATAAACATAATCGACGAGTCTGAAATAAAACTAAAAAATTGTGAGCACATGTGCCAAGTCTAGAACTTGAACCCCGGTAGGATGGTTCCGTTACATGGAACCTAACCATCCGAGTTACACTCAACCCTCAACTTGGGGTCTCTTTGATTGATAAGATTACGAAATTTAGGAATACAAAAAACACATTATTGTAAACCATGTATGAATCCTACAAAATTGTGTTGCATATAAGCTTGTTTGGTTGCCCCATAGGAGAAACAAATGATCATTTCCAAAGAGAGATTTTACTTTTAAATGAGATATAGTGTAAACTAGAAGGGTTGGGCGCGCTTTGTTGCGCTGTTGGTGTTGTTGGGCTTCTTAAAAAAATACTCACTTTGTTTCAAAATATAAGGTGTGCTACTTTTTTGAAAAGTCAAAGCTTTTAAGTTTGATCAAATTTGTAGAGAAATAAATCAAAATCCATACTGTCAAATAGGTATGATTAGATTCATCATGAAATGAATTTTCAATTTTTTTTGTTTAATATTGTGGATCTCAATATTTTTTCCTCTGAACTTGGTCAAAGTTAAAGTAAATTGACTTTCCAAGAAACTAATACCTTTTATATTTTGGAACTGATGGAATATTTAATTTGGCGGGCGGGGAGATGATGGAGTATGTTTTATTTTTCATTTATAATATGGTGATTTGATGGGCCTTTCGTGGTGTGGCTCCGTGTTATCAGTTAACCAATGTATATTTATGTGGGCAATTTTTGGTGTCGGTGGCTGCATATACTATATTGGTGCTACAGTATCATATGGTGTCGCTTCTTTTTTCTAGGTGGTCGGAGGGTGCGCGAGGTTGATATGTTTTTATAGACGGGTCGCTACTGATGATTTGAAAAACTGTTAGGCCGGTCAAAATCGTAAACCAAATTCAAAATTAAATATCCCAATTGAATGAAACAACATCAAAATTAGGGAACATGGGGAATTCAAATAGTTAAATGGTTGAACTCATTGAGAAATTGTTGACCCGGTTAAAATCGGGTGACCTAATTCTAAATTGAAGACCTCAATTAATTGTGAGCCATTAAATTTAGAAGCATAGTGTATGATATAAAGTAATTAAATAAGAGAGTTTTGAAAAAATGTTGATCCAGTCAAAATCGGGGGACCCAATTTAATTGAAGACCTAAATCTTTATTGCTAGGCAGCACAGTGTCATAGAGGATGAATCCACTCAAAGAATACCCAATTGATTCAATCCCCCAGGTTAAACGATCAACATGAAAAAAAATCTAATGATAAATTAAATTTCTAAGAAAATTCTTTGGATCAAAATGTCCCTCAAATTTTATCTTGCTGCTAAAGGATTGAGCCAGGCCCTCTGCATTCAGATTTTTTTAAGGAAGGCCATCATGGCTAGCTTTCCTTCTGCATTCAAATTTGATATACAATATTTCAGATTTTTTTTAAATGCGGCTCTTTAGGGCTCTGTTCATTAAATAAAGTAAAATAAAGTTGTCCGGTTAATTTACGAAAACCCGAACGGAACTATTACAACGCGCCATCAAGAGGACATCTCGATCAACCTGGCACCAACAAGACCACACACTACCGAGAAGAAGACACTAGGCTGGTGGACCAAGTAACTTCTAAAATGAATAAAGATTGAAAATTACAGAGATTCTATTCTATTCCGCGGGGTTTGTGGGAAATGGTGGTCCCATCTCAAAGATGCAGTGCAAGGACCGAATCTTCTATTACACTGGAGTAGTACCATATTTTACTTCCATAGGTCGAGGTAGACCACACGTCCGCGCAAATTAACTTTATGACATTATTTTCCCTTTTTATGATTTGATTCATCCCTCTCGTTATCATTTTTATGTTGATCCAGAGGATCTTGCGAAGAAGAACCTTCGGAATACATATATTTCAGTGGAGATTCAGATGGTGACCTAACAAAAAAAAGTGCTGTCATGTCGATTCATTTGGGAGCTGGACTTTCTGTGTGCCCATAATAATACAAGGGATCGCCAATAGAGATGCACCATACGACTAGGGCTCTCTGTGCTGTTCAATCAATCAACTGTGTGACCATCGAAAAGGAAAATAATTATTGAAAATTGTGAGGATTGGGGAAATCTTTTTTTTTTGGTTGAGAAGATTGGTGAAGCTATCTACTCCCTCCGTTCGGAATTACTTGTCGTATAAATGGATGTATCTAGACGTATTTTAGTTCTAGATATATTCATTTTCGAGACAAGTAATTCCGAACGGAGGGAGTACTTTCTTCGTTTCTAAATACTCCCTTCGTTCCTAAATATTTATCTTTCTAGAGATTTCAACAAATGACTACATACGAAGCAAAATGAATGAATCCACACTCTAAAATATATCTACATACATCCGTATGTTATAGTCCATTTAAAATGTCTAGAAAAACAAATATTTACGAACAGAGGGAGTATAAGTTTTTAAAAAATTCACGGTGAACAATATAAGAAACTAAATGAATGATACATCTATATATATCCGTATGTGTTTATAGTGAAATTTCTATAAACATCTATATTTAAGAACGGAGTGAATATCAACGGGCCAGCAACTTGTTTGTGTGCGTGCGTCGGGTGGGCCATGGGAAGCAGACAGAGCAAAGCAAAGAGCCAGAAAGATTCCATTAGGTCGGGGGCCCCATGATGGAGCAGGCGCCAAGGGTGAGGTGGGCCTAACCTTCCTTGGTCTCCCAAAACTCACGAATGGTAGATAGCGATTTTTTGTCGAAAGAGACCATCTGTCCAACAGGATTGCCAGAAAAGACCCATTCTAGGTGAAATTGACACAAAAGACCCCCTATGCCGTGGCGGCATGCGCGCCGGGCGACACGTGGCACATGCCGCCACAGTGTGAGGCGGCAGCCCGTGCCGCCATCGGATCAGGCGGCAGGCTGGCCATAACAGGAATCGGCAACCACGACGCAACGGGGCTGACGTGGTGGGCCCTGCCGCCTCAAGGGCAGGCGGCATCACTGTAGCCTCACAGGCTGGCGCTAATTTTTTTTAAATAATACATTTTATTTAGTAAATTTCATAACTAGTACGTGGCTAGGCGAATTTTCAAAAATATGACCCAATCGGCCAGCAGCAGGCTGACTAGGCCTTGTTGGTCTGCTGCTGACCGATTAGGACCTTATCGGCCTGCTGCTGGCCGATTAGGACCTTATCGACCTGCTGCTAGCCGATAGGCCTGTTCCCACCAGTACCTTGTTGGCCTGCTGCTGGCCGATTAGGACCTTATCGGCCTGCTGCTGGCCGATAAGATCCTAATCGGCCAGCAGCAGGCCAATAAGGTCCTAATCGGTCAGCAGCAGACCAACAAGGCCTAGTCGGCCTGCTGCTGGCCGATTGGGTCATATTTTTGAAAATTCGCCTAGCCACGTACTAGTTATGAAATTTACTAAATAAAATGTATTATTTAAAAAAAATTAGCCAGGCTGGCGGCAGCAGTGTGCACGCTGCGCGCGAGCTCTTGCTTTCGTCTGCGTCTGAGTTTCGTTTCACCGTAGGACTGGTTTCACCATAGATGCATATATAAGGGCACTCGTTCTTTTTTCTCCTTTCCGCATACGTCCGCGTCTGAGTTTCGTTTTTACCATAGATGCATGTATACACACATCCGTTCCTTTCTTTTGCTTTTTGCATACAAGGATCATCCCCAGGACAGCACAGCACACTGCTCGCGCGTAGACACAGAGGAATGTGACAGCTCGCGCTGCACACTACTGCCGCCAGCCCGTGAGGTGGCCGGGCCCAGCAGCTACAGTGCTGCCGCCAGCCCTTCAGGCGGCAGGGCCACCACGCCAGCCCCATTCCGTCTCGGTTGCCGATTCTGGTTATGGCCAACCTGCCGCCTGATCCGGTGGCGGCAGGGGCTGCCGCCTCGCATCGTGGCGGCATGTGCTACGTGTCGCCTGGCGCGCCTGCCACCACGGTTCAGGTGGTCTTTTGTGTTAATTTCATTTCGAGGGGGTCTTTTCTAGCAATTCTTTTGGGCATGTGGTCTCTTTCGACAAAAAATCGGTAGATAGCTGGTTGTTGCTTTCTCTTCCATAAAAGAAAACTGAATTGTTTTTGCTAGTTGTTGCTTGCTTTGAGCTGAGGCTCAGCTTGGATGCTCTTCTCTTGAGAGCAACTCCAACGGCCGATCTAAACGGACGGCGTTTTTGTTCGCTTTTTTTCGTTTGGGTCGGCCGTTTATCCGGCGTTCGTCCTTTTATCGATTTGGATTGGCAGCGCGCCCAACGCGCCGATCCATTTCATGACCGCGCGTGCTCCAGCACGCGGGAAAGATTCGCGTGCGGGGAAATCGGCCTAGCGCGGGAAAGGTTCGCGCGTTTGTTTTGACGCGCCGCCGCGGCCGACGCTCGGTATAAAAAGGCGCGCTCGCCTCGCCACCTCTCACTCCGTCCGTCACGCACTCCTCTCGCCCCCTCTCTCACTAGCATCGCCGTCTGTGCGCCATCATGTCGATGCGACGCCTGGGAGTTCGGATTTTCGCGGAGTCCGCAAGCGCCGCTCCGGCGGCTTCTACTCCGAGATCATGTTTGGCGAGAAACGCCTCACCCTTGGCACCTTCGACACCGCAGCGGAGGCGGCCCGCGCGCACGACTCGACGGCGTGGCGCCTCCTAAAGCCTCGTCAGGAGATCAATTATCCCGACGTGTCGAGGCAGCGGGCGCATGATCTCGCGCCTCTCCGCGACATGTCACCGACGAGGATCATCGTGTCCATCGTGGGCGGCAGCGTCACCTAGGCATCGCCGAGAACGACGTTGAGGCCATGGTGGTGCGGCGCGCATGCTTCCCGCAAGACATCGTCGACGAGCGCGCATTCTACACGCAAAGGAGGGCGGAGAGGGACGCTAGGAGGACGGAGTGAGCCACCTATCGGGAGGACAAGCGTGCGCGGAAGCTGAGCGCTCAAATGAAACTGAGGCTACGAGAATCGTCAGGATGGGACGACTTCATGGACGAGAATCAGGCTGATGCCTACATTCAGACGTCGGAGGAGGACCTTGCTGAGTCGGAGTCGGATAGCGACGAGTAGTTGATCTTTTTTTTTAGATGTGTACTTTTAGAAATCTATGTATCTTTTTATATATAAAAAATGGCCGGCGGCGTCGGCGACGAAGCTGGAGGGCGAGGGTGTGCTGTTGCATGTGGAGAGGCCAATGTGCCACCGACCAACGGGCTCGGGGAGAAGAGAAGGCGAGCGCGCGCCTGTTCGTTGTGTGTCCGCGTCGACGTAAATCCGGCTCAAAAATGAAACGGAAATGGATCGGCAGAAGGACGAAAGCGGACGCGTGTCCGTTTGAATCGGCGCGTTGGATCGACTTTTCTGTCCACGCCAACTCAAACGGATGCGCGGGACGAAATGGGTCGCCCGTGCTCTGACGCTGCATTTTTCCTGCTTGCCCAGCTCCCAACTTGTGGTGCTGCTGCTGCTTCTCCTTCTTCGTTGGTGTCCGTGTCGCTTTGGGATGTCACTGTCCCCAAAAAGGAGTTGGAAATTAATTGAGTTCAGCTTCATAGCAACCACAGCCAGCCATAAGCTGGAGGAGCTTCTTTTTCTTCTTCTCTGAGGATTGCGGGAGACAATAATGCAGGTGCAGCCGTGCAGGTACAGATAGATGATAGATCGGGAGGTGCCGGGCAGATGCGTGTCTAGCTAATGTTTAGTCGCATATGGTGGGCATCTCTATTATTCAGTCGATGATCTACGCATGATCTTCACTCAGCATGTGATACATGCATGTTGATGACGCTTAAGAGGCCAACATGAGGCTGCAGAGCTGGATCCATCAAAAATTGCTGTCAGATTTAGCAGCATATGTTCTTCTCTGTCCACTACATGAATATACTCCCTCCGGTCTTCTTTACTCTACATATAAAAATTGTCTGAAGTCAAACATCATAAAGTTTGACCATAATTATATTAAAATTTTAACATTTACAATGCTAAACTTATACAATATGAAAACTAAAGTCGTGACGCATCTAATATTGTTGATTTCACATTATAAATGTTGGTATTTTTTCCTACAAATTTGGTCAAAGTTTACGAGATTTGAGTTCGGACAAATCTTATATACGAATTAAAAAGGACCGGAGGGAGTACATTCTTCCCGGGAGAAACTTTGGAACTAGCAAACGCATGTTTTTTTTACATGTCACGAGGGACCTCCTGTCAACTATGAAGGAATTCGTGGCGACTTCGTTAATCTTAAGATAATGTGTGGGCTGAGTATTTCGAAGATGCTCACAGGGATATAGTGTGCACGCATGCATTCATAGGAGCGAGTGTATATGCGTATATATGAGTGTCTGCGTCCGTACTGAGTTAAATAAATAACCAAAGGACCGAATATCCATTTATGAGGCCAGGCTCATATGCGCAGAAAAAATCAAAACAAACACTACAATAAATCTAAAAAATAATTGCATGGTAAATAATTTGATGCGTGAGGTCTGCTCTCATTTTCAGATCATTTAGATATCTGAGCAGCTCTTGGCCGATTTGTCCTTTTTGGAGACAGCGACTCAGATGTCCAAATGATCTGAAAATCGAAGCGGACCTCATGCAATAAATTATCTATGATGCAAAAAAAAAAAGAATTTTCTAAAAATTTATGAATTATTTTCTGACCGGGTGGAGATGGCCCGAGCACCGAATCGTTGCACTCCCGAAGGACCTCCTATCTGTCGCTTACTGCGGCGAACTGGCGGTGATTCGCACAGCGAAAGCTTTCTTGGGCCGGGCCATTTCACCATGAAAATCAATAAAAAAACTAGCGCACTAGTAGATGGGAACCCGCATTGCAAGCCATTGCGACAGGCTGACTCCATGGCTAGATTTGTAGCATGATTTTTAAAAGAAAGAAACAGCGGTAAAATTTAAAATATACTCCCTCCGTTCCTAAATATTTGTCTTTCTAGACATTCAAAAGGACTGCAACGTACAAATGTATATAGACATATTTTAGAGTGTAGATTCACTCATTTTGCTTCGTATGTAGTCACTTGTTGGAATCTCTAGAAAGACAAATATTTAGGAACGGAGGGAGTAATTGGTAAAATTAAAAGTGCGCAGGCGCCAGATCGAACACACGGCCTCTACCACACCAGACGACGTCGCTAGCCACCACGGCAAAACTTAAAAGCATGAAATATTTAAACTTTTTCTGAAATTTCGGATCTGACTTCTATTACCAATAGTAATCAATTTTTAAAACAAGAACACTTTTCGGAATCTTGTTTTTTGAAAAAAAAATAGGCACAAAAATGAAAGCAAGAAGATGTTTCAAAACTACGAATAAATTTTAGAAAATACGAATACTTGCTGAAATACAGGTAAAAAAATTGAAAACACGGACATTTTTTGAAATTGTAAAAATATAAATAGAAACCAGAAAATTTTATCAAATTCCGCGAACATTTTGTGAAAATTTGAAAATTTCTGAAAACAGAAACATTTTCCGAAATTATGAACAATTCTTTCAAAGCATTTTGTATTTTGCAAAAAATTAATTTGAAAACGTGAAAAAATTTCGAATTGTGAAAAAATATAAAATGTAAATATTTTTTGCAATTAACAAACATTTATTGACTTTTAAAAAAAGGTCAAAAAAGTGATAAATTGGAAAATCCAACTTTTTTGGAATTTCTGAACAAAATATTTCATGTTTTTTTAGAAGAAGCGAGCATATTTTGAATTTCTAAACCGTTTTGGAATTCAGAATATTTTTAAATATGTATGAAGTTTCGAACTTTTTTAATCAAGCAATATCTGAAATTATTTTAAAAAATAGGTTGCTGTACAAAATTAGAAATTATGAACATATTATGAAAAATCTCAAAAAAATGTGAAGGTTGTTAAAATTTCTGAACATCTTTTATAAAAAAGATAAGTAAACTTGCAAGATCGAAATTAAAAAGGAAAAGGGAAACTGAAATAGAGAAATGAAAATCAAAAAAGTAAAATGAAATAATAATAGAAAACGGTTCAAGACACTTCTAGAAGGTTCCCAAAATCAAAAAAACCTGGCGGAAACCTCTAGGAGGCTCCTGAAACCGAAATCGCTGCAATACCGTAACGGGCCAGCCCAACTTGTCGTGCCCCTGTGCGAAAGGTGGACAATTTGATGAAGAATGTGTCAAGTAGGGATTTTCATTATTTTCATTGGACATGTTACGACTCTCGAAATCATTAATTGAGGAGTACTCGTTGTAAAGATCATCCGTAAACCCAGGTTGTGACAAGTGACGCGCTGCATGTGTGCCATTTGTCGCAACCTAAGCGTTTCCTTTTTTTCGTATATTCGTTTATTCAAAACGTTTAACTCTCAAACCGTGCGTCCAAATCTTGAACCATTTTCACGGTTGAATTCCTCGCGTCGAGATCTTCAAAGCTAGATACCATGTTGATAGGTTTTGACGAAGTTTTTTTCATGAAAAAAACCGGACAAAAAAACCACACCGGACACACTAATTTTTTCCCATTCCGAAAGAGGCACGCCCGTGCCTCTGGCGGAAGTAAAACCATGACTCTCGCGGAAGAGGGAAAAGAAAAAAAAAACACGATTTTTCGTTTCCGAGGAGGCATGACCGTGACTCTCGCGAAAGCAAAACCGTGACTCTTGCGAAATAAAAAATAACAGAACACTTTTTTTCGTTTCCGGGAAGCACGACCGTGACTCTCGCGAAAGCACGACCGTGACTCTCGCGAAAGCACAACCGTGCCTCTCGCGAAACAAAACCATGACTCTCGCGAAAGAAAAAGAAAAAAGAAAACGCGTTTTTTTCGTTTCCGAGAGGCACGGCTGTGACTCTCGCGAAAGCACAACGGTGCCTCTCGAGAAAGCAAAACCGTGACTCTCGCGAAAGCACAACGGTGCCTCTCGAGAAAGCAAAACCGTGACTCTCGCGAAAGGAAAAAAAACAGAAAACACGTTTTTTTTCGTTTCCGAGAGGCATGGCCGTGAGTCTCGCAAAAGCACAACCATGCCTCTCGCGGAAGCAAAACTGTGACTCTCACGGCAAAAAAACACATTTTTTCTCAAAAAAGAATCCAAAATTTATTTTGATCGAAAGACCGATGGAAAACCAAAACGTCGAAAAAACCCGAGAAAAAACCATTTAAAAAGCCGAAAACGCGTGCGAAAAAATAAAAATAAAATGGAGGAAGCGTCCAGAACGCGACACGTGGCGAATGGCTACGAGTGCGCCAAATGGCGCTGATCGCTGCGAGGTTTCCGAAAAAGCGCTCGTTAACTAGTTGCTCTTTACGATTCTTCTTTTTTGTTTTCTAATTTATTGGTTGGGCTCCATTGCTCAAGTCACTTTCCCTGCCTTAGGCCCAATTTTCTTGGCGGCTTCATGAATAAGCCGCCTTTTTCTCTAAAATCCGTCTTCTTTATTTATTGGGGCTTTTAAATTAGTTATGGATAAATAATTTAGTAGTCTCAAAAAATTTAAAAAGCGACTTATTTTTTAAGCTAGAGAGGAGCGCTTATCTTTTAAGCCGTCCCAAAGAGCTGGACCTTACTAATTTAGCCCACATAGACTTGTTTACAGATATATCAGCCGTTGAACATCCTCCTTGGATCTTGAAGAAAAAAAAAAGAACATCCTCCTTGGAGATCCTAGGCAGGGACCTACGCGCTGAATGGGGAGGAAGCGCGCACATCCCGCTCCCCCGCGTGCGTTTTCGGCCATACCCATATGGCCATATGCGGGGCAGGACGCCCTAGTTTTTTTTCTATTGTTTACTTTTGTTTTTTTATTCTTTCAAAGAATTTGAGATTTCAATAAAGTTGCGACTGTTGAAAACATTTTTACAGAAAATCATAAAGTATTCATGAATTCAAAAAACAATGCATGATTTTGAAAAAGAAATCGGGGAATCATAAAAAGTTCACGGGATCAAAAATTGTTCGTGATTTTGAAAAATTATTCACATATTCAGTAAATGTTCATGATTCTTAAAAAAATCGGGGCATAAAAACTTCATGATTTTGAAACCAAATGTTATTGAATTCAAAACAATGTTCAAAAATTTAAAAAAACATGATTTTTTTTAAATGTCAAAACATTCAAAAATGTTTGTAGATTTCAAAATTAATTCAGAATTTAAATAAATACTTGGGGCTTCCTATTTCTCCTTTCCATTTGTGTGCCAAGGAATTTAAACCTCTGGTGTCTATGGTAGGCAATAGAGTTATGTCGTGGCGTTGTAGATACAACACTTCTGCTGGGAAAGTATCTCTTATTAATGTGTGCCTCTTCTCCCTCCCTATGTTTACTATGGGTTTCTTCAGATTTTCGAAGGGCACACATGAGGGTTTCGACAAACATAGGGGTGCCTTTTTTAGAACTCTTCGGATAACAAGCGAAAATATAGATTTATCAAATGGCATATCATTTGCAGACCTAAAAGCCTTGGGGGGCTTGGGATTTTGAGCATCTAGGTTATGAACAACTGTCTTATCATCAAATGGTGGTGGAGGATCATGACTACGACCCTCGGCATTCTTTGGTTTGATCTTCTTAAAGCTAAATACTTCCCTGTTGGTAGCCCCATGTTTGCTTCGGCGTCACGTGGATCCCATTTTTGGAAAGACTTGGACAGGGTGAGGGATGTGTTTCCTGAGCATGTCAAGTTTGTGGTGAAGAATGGTGCTGAAAGAACATGCGGTGCCCCCATGTTTGGTTTTGGTAATTGATGACAATCTCTATGGACTAATGGTTTCCTTGAGTTACATTTGAAGGGTTTGTCCATAGGCTTTTCTTGGAGTTCATTTGTTGGTTTCAAGGAGAGTTTGTGATGACCAAGGTGCTATTAAGGAATTATCCAAAGATTGGTCTTGTGAGTGTTGAGCTTATTGCCAGCATGTCTTGAAGAAGAAGAGTGTGTTATCATTCATGTTTACCTTCAAGACATCATCCAAATGAAGAGTTGGAAAGATTCAAGGTTGATCAAGACTAAGTGAAGGAGTGAATCAAGTTGATCAACACACAAAGCGTAGAAGATGTACCGAGAGGGATCAAGCAATCCTATGGTATGGTAAGCATTGTCAATCACGCTTTGTGTACTAACCCATGGTCTTCGTGAGAGTTCTTTGTGGGGTTAGGTTGCGGTGTGCAAGTTCAAGTGGAGCATCACGAAGAAATCAAGTGCTTGAAGCTTGCCGTCCATTGTCGTGACAATGGACTTGTGAAGATATGCCGAAGAGTGGCTCTCCCATAGAGGAGTATGGGGGAGCAATCTACTAGTCTTCACCGAGACAACGCAATCAAGAAAGGTGGTCCAACTTGAGGAAGTCAAGATCGTCTACATCTAGCTCAAGTGGACTTTGTGCAAAGCAAAGGTTTGCCCTTGATAGGTTTTCTATTTTACCGGTCTCATGGTGGTAGTTGGGAGACCGGGTTATAGGATCGTTTGCCGTACTATCAAGGGGGGCTCTCAAGTTGGTAGCTTGATCGTATCATTAGTAGAGAGCTCAAACCATTGCATCCTTGCATCATGTTTCTTGGTTCTTTTTTGGTTCTCTTTGTGAGTCTTAGAGCTTATGGTCATCTTGATGACAAGCTTGAGTTCATCGAAAACGGAGTTCACATGTGTCTTCTATGATGTTTTCGGTGTTGGAGGTTTTACCGGTCTTATCCGAGAAAGGGTTCTCACCATTTTCTTTTGGGACTTTTCTAACTTGCTTCTTATTGATATTTCTATCAAGATTGTGTTAGCCCTTGTCGCTAGCTTTCCAACAAACTTGGTTTCATCGAATTCGGAGTTCGTATGCAAAAGTTATTGACGTTTTGGTGTACTGAAAAGGCTGCAGCGGTACTACCGCGGGTAGGAGCGGAAGTAATTTTTTACTACCGCTTTCGGGAGCGGTACTACCGCTTTCGGGAGCGGTACTACCGCTTGGAGCAGTACTACCGCGGCTACTTCCGTGGCTACTTCCGCACGGGACCAAAAACTCGTCACAAGTCCAGCGGTGGTAGGCACGGATGTAATTTTTTAGTACCGCTCGCAAGCAGTAGTACCGCTACCCTTAGCAGTACTACCGCTACCCCAAGCGGTAGTACCGTGAGGCCAAGCGGTACTACCGCTCCGACGGTTTTTCTGGCCTTTTTGCCTCCTCGCTGTTGTTTTTCAAAGGGGTTCTACTGCCCTAGCGGTAGTACCGCTCCTGGAGCGGTAGTACCGCTCTGTGCGGGCTGTGAGCATAACGGTTGGATTTTTCCCCCACCTATAAAAGGGGGTCTTCTTCCCCAATGAACCTTATCCTTTGAGCTCGTGTTCTTCCCCCATTGTTGACCTTCTTCGAGCTTGCTATCTCTCAATCCCTCCATGGATTCTTGCTAGTTTTTGGGGGAAAAGAGAGAGGACATCTAGATCCACATTTCCACCAATCACTTTCTCCTCTAGGTGAGGGGAACCCCTTGGATCTTGATCTTGGAGTTCTTGGTGTTCTCCTTCTTGTTCTACCTCTCATTTCCCTCCCTAGCATTAGTTGCTTTGGTGGGATTTGGGAGAGAAGGACTTGGGCACTCCGTGTGCCCTTGCCATTGCATTTGGTGCATCGGTTTGAGTTCTCCACGGTGATACGTGGAAGTGAAGTTGAGAAGCTTATTACTCTTGGGTGCTTGGTACCCTTGAGCTTGTTCCTCTTGGGTGCTTGGGCGCCCTAGACGGTTGGTGGTGTTCGGAGCTCAATCATTGTGGTGTAAAGCTCCGGGCAAGCGTCGGGGTCTCCAATTAGGTTGTGGAGATCGCCCCGAGCAATTTGACGGGTACCGGTGACCGCCCCCAAGGGTTGCCAAAGTGTACGGGTTCGGTGACCGCCCCCAAGGGTCGCCATTTGTACGGGTTCGGTGACCGCCCTCAAGGGTCCCTTAGTGGAATCACGGCATCTTGCATTGTGCGAGGGCGTGAGGAGATTACGGTGGCCCTGGTGGCTTCTTGGGGAGCATTGTGCCTCCACACCGCTCCAAACGGAGATTAGCATCCGCAAGGGTGTGAACTTCGGGATACATCATCGTCTCCGTGTTCCTCGGTTATCTCTTACCCGAGCCCTTTACTTATGCACTATACTTTGTGATAGCCATATTGTTTCTTGTCATATATCTTGCTATCACCTAGTTGTTTATCTTGCTTAGCATAAGTTGTTGGTGCACATAGGTGAGCCTAGTTGTTGTAGGTTTTGTGCTTGACAAATTAACCGCTAGGTTTATTCCGCATTTGTTCAAGCCGAAACCGTAATTATTTTAAAGCGCCTATTCACCCCCCCCTCTAGGCGACATCCACGATCTTTCAATTGGTATCAGAGCCTCGTCTCTCTTTATAGGGCTTAACCGCCTAGAGAGTAAGGATGTCGACTAGGGGTTTAGGATTCTCTGACACTCTTAGTTTCAATGGCACAAATTTTGATGTTTGGGTAATTCGCATGCTTAATCTCTTTAGGGTCATGGACCCAAATTTAGAGCGAATTGTAGATATGGGTTTTTCTCCTCCAAAGGATCCACAAAGATTATCTTTAGAGGATGAGAAAAACTCTTATCTCAATGCTCAAGCTTCTAATGTGCTTTTTGATGCTTTGAGCAATGTAGTTATATTTCAACTCATGCCGTTCCGGGATGCTCATGAGTTGTGGACAAAGCTTCAAGATAAATATGGTGTGTCCAAGAATTGTAGGAATGATTGTTCTCCCTCCACCTCCGGCCGTATTGTGTTCTCAACTTCTTCTACTTCACCTACATGTGGTTTGCCACAAGGTAATGATATGGTGAGTAGTGTTGGTCATTGCAATGATGATAGTATGCTTATTGTGGATGATCCTTCATCACTATCTTATTGCAATGCATCTTCTTTGGACTTTAACACTTCGAGCACCCTACATGTTTCACATGCTTGTGTTGATAGTCCTTGCATATCTTGTAGAAATTGCTTGACTAAAACTCATGATGATATGCTTGCTATGTCTTGTTGCCATGATAAAAATGCATCTATTCCCTCGAATTGTTGTGCTAACAATGTAGAGGAAACCCAACACCCCATGGAACAAGATGTAGTCTTGAATGGTGCTTCAAGGGATCCTACATCATCATCTACTGCATTTTGCCTTATGGCTAAGGCTTCAAAGGTATCTCCCACTTTGAACCTCAATACATCTTGTCATGATAGTGATGATAACAATGATGATGATGTAGAAAATGATGAAGAAAATGATAATGTTGCCTCCTTAAAAATTAAGGGGGAAATGATTTTTAAAGCTCTTCATAAGAATAAAATTGCTCGTTCCAACTTCATGGAAATCATGTCTATTGCCATTGAGGGCAAGAAATATATAGAGGAGTTGGAATCTCATCTAGAGGAGCATGAGGTCACCATTGAGAAAATGGAAGGTCATGAGCGTGATTACGCTAATGAGATCGCCGACCTCTCGCAAGCTCTTGAACTTGAACAAACCACCAAGGAATCTCTTGAGGAGACTTTTGCTCTAGAACTATCTAGAATAAAGGAATCCCGTGATAGAGCTCTCGAGGTGGCTAATGATTTTGAAACTAAAAATGAGAAGCTTGAAGTTGCACATGCTAAACTCCTTGAGGATTTTGATCACCTCAAAAATGGCTCAAGGGTCATTAAGAGTGAGCTCATCAAACTCACCGAGTCTCATGCTGAACTTAAAGCTTCATATTCTAAAGAGCTTGCCAAGTTGCCTTCTCCTCTTGCTTTTATTGATGATGCTTGTGCTACTAACTCTATTTCTAGTGAAGCATCCATTTTGAAGGAGAATGTTGAGCTAAGGGCTCAACTTGAGTTGCTATCTAGCAATTATGGGAGATTGGAAGAAAGTCATGTAAAGCTCACAAGCTCTCATGATGATCTTCTAGTATCCCATAATGTGCTAAAGATAGCTCATGAGGCTATGATCATCAAGGTAACATCTAGTGAGTCTCATGTGGTCGCTAGCACTACTTCTAGTCAAAATGCTATATTGCCATGTGCTAGTCCTCGTAATTCATCTATGCATAACATTGGTACATCTTGTGATGAATTGCTTTCCTTGCCTTGTTGCTCTAACAATGAAGCCTATACTTCCTCTAGTACTTGTGTTGATACTAACCATGTAGAGGAAATCAAAGAGCTCATGGCCCAAGTCTCTTCCTTGAAGAAAGACTTGGAAAAGTGTCATGAAGGGAAGTCCACACTCAACAATATATTGAGTGTGCAAAAATACCCCAATGACAAAGGTGGTCTTGGATTCAACTCCAATAAGAAGAAATCCAAGAGCAATAAGAAGAAGGGCCAAGAACAACTCAAGAATTCGGCCAAGATTATTTGCTTCAAGTGCAAAATTGAAGGGCATCATGTTAGGTCTTGCCCATTGAAGAAGAAGGCCATTAGTGAAAAGCAACAAGGGAAGAGGCCACAAGTTCATTCTCATGCTCAACCGCAAGTTGGAGAAAGGCTGCTTCCCAAGAAGACTCATGGTAATGCTTCTCATTTTGAGAAATCAAATGAGAAGAAAGTGAAGAGTAGATGTTGCTACCTATGCCGTGAGAAGGGTCACCTTGCTTCTTCATGCACTAGTGGTAACTTATCCAACCCAATTATTATTGATGATGTCTATTCTCTTGGGAAGGATAAGGTTGGCAATGTGTTTGCCAAGTTTCTTGGCACTCAAAGTGGTGTCAAGAAAAGAACCATTTGGGTAGCCAAGCCTATTGTGACTAACCTCTTAGGACCCAACTTGGTTGGGGACCAACTAGCTTAAACTTGATCAATAGGTGTTGTTGGAGGGCTTTGGAGACTTGGCTACATTATGAAGATTTGAGGGGCCTTCATCATTCATATTGTCTCAAGCCAAGTCATTCGGATTATCTTTCTATGGTATATCCAATGTTCCTCCTTGCAGTAACTCGTGCTTAAATTGTTTACATTGAAAGTTACTTGCCCCTTAGCATGTTGTGGTTTTGTACCTTGCATGTGCTTGTATATGTTGTGCTTCCAATTTGCTTATCTTGAGAAATCAAGTATGTGTATGTTGGTTTGTACATCATGTACGCGTGTGTCGTGTGTTGAGCCTTTTTGCATCTTGTTTATATCTTAGTTGGCTCTTGTGAGAGATTAATGGAACAACCCATTTTGGGGGAGTGATGTGCTTTGTGCACCTCACAATCCTAAAAATGTGTGTATATGAGGAATACCATCTAGTTTTTATATTACAAGATTATCTAGTCACTATGTGGTATATCTTCTCATGAGAAATTCAAATTCTAAAGTGTCCATTAATTATCTCTTGTTGGTTCCTCTTTTGCATCTTGGTAAGATTTTCATTGGTATCACATTATGGGGGAGTAATATTCTATGTGCATATTACAAGCCTAGAAAATGTGTAAATTTGAGATTTTGTCACCTAGAGTTGATAGTATAAATTATGTTGTTCCTAGGTGACATGTTAGCTCTACAAGTTCCAATTTGCTTGTGCTTGGTGTGAAGATGATGTTGGATATCATTGCTATCTATCACCGGAAATTATTCCCAAATACTTCTTGTCTCTTGACAATTGGTAATCATATATGTGGTAGAAATTGTTGATCATCTTTACATTGGCTTTTGCTTTTGTTCGGCCTATTTCTTTCCAAGATTGCATCAACTCCCATTCCCTTCCGTGCCACTTGTGGATCTTGTTGTTTTCTTGATCTTGTCTAGTGTTTTATGGATATAGCGAAAGTGGTGATCCCATCGTGTGCATTTCGTATTCAACTGCAAATTCTCTATAATGTACAATTCTTGGGGGAGCTATCCTATTTTCGATAAAACACTCTTATTGTGATTCATTTCAAGTGTGTGTTGATGGAAGGCAAGCCGTTTCTTTTTGGTACTTTGTGCCATCATGAAACTTTGTAGATGGGTTGGTTTGTTTGGAACCATCCTCTCTTTTGGGAGTCCGATATCTTTCCTTTGCGTGTATCAATGGATATCTCATTCCTTGATGTATCTTCTAATAGATATCTTCCAAGTGATTATTTCTCCATTTGGTATCATATTTTCACTTGGTATTTCTTTTTCATTTTGTTTCGTTTCTTGAAAGTCTTGAGCATGCATATTTACTTCATGTATTTTCTTTGGCATGCTTTCTTTCTTTAACCCAATATATAGGGGAAACTCCACCTAGTCTCAATTTGGATGAGATGTGCATGAAATTCATTTTCATATATAAATGCACATGTGTTTGTGGAGTTTGTCCTATGTATTGGTGTTTCTAACTCTTTGGTCCCAATGAGTTTGGGTACCATTTTGTTTGCGTTGTTGTTCTAGGAACAATTGGAGATGCATTGGATGCTCGGCTCATTCAAAAGGAAGGTGGTGTCACCATGTGCTTATTGGAGTCAAGCTAGGATGATCAATGAACTACTATCTACCTTCAATTGGTATCTACTACATCCTTCCAATGGTATCTCGGTAACAAGTATCATCATCTACTTCATGCACACATTTCTTGCACCAACCTTGTGTAGGTTGTATCATGGCATGTTAGTCATTCCTTCTAATGATACTTGTTTCCTTTCTCAAAGCATCCCAACAATGATCTCTTGTTGCTAGTTGTGATGTCTTTGATGCTCGTGTGGTTGGAACTCATTTATATACAATAAGAACATATCTAGCCATGCGCTATGGCTTCAAGCAAATATCTTATTGGTATATTTATGACTTCCTTGGGGATATCTTATTCATTCCTTTTTGCAACAATTTTGTGTGTACATCCTTCTTTGTGGATTGATATCATCATGATCTTCATCTACCTAGAATCTTATACACTTTTGAGAAGTTGCATATCTATTTGATATCCCCTTCTTTCACGTCCACCTTTTTGTTCCTGTTTTATTTCTTTGGTGGCTCCGTGAAGGTGTGTGTCTCGAGTGCGGATCTTATATCGTTTCATCTAGATGCACTCTTTTGTGGTGAAGATCATTCTCTCTTGCTTGTCTTGATGAGGCTTTGCCATTTCTACTGGTATCCCTCCTCATGACAAAGCTATCCTTTTTATATCTTCACCACAGGTTGTCACAAGCATAGGTTATTTATATGATTATTAGTGAGCTCGTGAACCCATTTGCTGTTTTGTGTGGGAATGATAGGCCTTGCACTGTGTATCTCATTCATTCAAGAGTATACTGATGCTTAATGTTCATCCATACATTAATCTTCTCAAGTGCTTTGCCATGACTCACACACATCATTTTGGTTGAGCCTACTCTTAAGTTGACTCTTTTATATATTGCTCAACCAGTTTTTTTGTTGCAAGTGCTAGGCTTTGTTTCCTTCATGCTCACTTGCACTTGGTGTGAGTGTCTATTGATCTTGGGGGAGTGATGATCCTATTTTGTGCACTTGGTATCCTAATGAAAATATTCTAAGGAGTGCATAAATTATGGGGAGCTTCACTAATGTCTTTAGAACACTCCGTTGCTATGTCGTGAGGTTCTATTGATCTTGGGGGAGCGACGATCCTACTTTGTGCTCGTTGTATCCAAATACAAAACTAAATTGTGCACAAATCATGGGGAGCTTCTCTAGTTTCTCTAGAACACTCCTTTGCTCTTATCATAATATCTTTTATTCATTTGGCATGTAGGATCATTGGTCTAGTTGGGTCAATTGGTATCTTTTGATAGCTTAATTCATTGGTATCCTTTGATTGCTTGATTGCATGTTTTTCTCCCTTTGTTATGCCTTTATGGCATATCATTCTTTTGCAATCTTTGGGCCTCAATATAGTTTGTCTTCCTCCAAGTATTTACAGTTGGATATATGTATTGCATTCCACTCTCTATTTTGAGGAATACATAATTTATGGAGGAACACAATTTATATGGACCTTCTAAGTTTTTCGCCCATTTTGGCAATCGATGCCAATGGGGGAGAAGTTTCAGAGAGTTTAGTTTTGTGAGGAAGTTTAGAGAGTTGTCTCTTCGCTCTTCTTGCTTTGGTTTTGTTCCTAAGCTTTTGCATCTCATGCGCATACATTATTGTTGCATGGTATGGTGATGCATAATTCCTTATATAAACTCTCTTGAAAGTGATTGTCATCAATTACCAAAATGGGGGAGATTGAAAGAACATGCGGTGCCCCCATGTTTGGTTTTGGTAATTGATGACAATCTCTATGGACTAATGGTTTCCTTGAGTTACATTTGAAGGGTTTGTCCATAGGCTTTTCTTGGAGTTCATTTGTTGGTTTCAAGGAGAGTTTGTGATGACCAAGGTGCTATTAAGGAATTATCCAAAGATTGGTCTTGTGAGTGTTGAGCTTATTGCCAGCATGTCTTGAAGAAGAAGAGTGTGTTATCATTCATGTTTACCTTCAAGACATCATCCAAATGAAGAGTTGGAAAGATTCAAGGTTGATCAAGACTAAGTGAAGGAGTGAATCAAGTTGATCAACACACAAAGCGTAGAAGATGTACCGAGAGGGATCAAGCAATCCTATGGTATGGTAAGCATTGTCAATCACGCTTTGTGTACTAACCCATGGTCTTCGTGAGAGTTCTTTGTGGGGTTAGGTTGCGGTGTGCAAGTTCAAGTGGAGCATCACGAAGAAATCAAGTGCTTGAAGCTTGCCGTCCATTGTCGTGACAATGGACTTGTGAAGATATGCCGAAGAGTGGCTCTCCCATAGAGGAGTATGGGGGAGCAATCTACTAGTCTTCACCGAGACAACGCAATCAAGAAAGGTGGTCCAACTTGAGGAAGTCAAGATCGTCTACATCTAGCTCAAGTGGACTTTGTGCAAAGCAAAGGTTTGCCCTTGATAGGTTTTCTATTTTACCGGTCTCATGGTGGTAGTTGGGAGACCGGGTTATAGGATCGTTTGCCGTACTATCAAGGGGGGCTCTCAAGTTGGTAGCTTGATCGTATCATTAGTAGAGAGCTCAAACCATTGCATCCTTGCATCATGTTTCTTGGTTCTTTTTTGGTTCTCTTTGTGAGTCTTAGAGCTTATGGTCATCTTGATGACAAGCTTGAGTTCATCGAAAACGGAGTTCACATGTGTCTTCTATGATGTTTTCGGTGTTGGAGGTTTTACCGGTCTTATCCGAGAAAGGGTTCTCACCATTTTCTTTTGGGACTTTTCTAACTTGCTTCTTATTGATATTTCTATCAAGATTGTGTTAGCCCTTGTCGCTAGCTTTCCAACAAACTTGGTTTCATCGAATTCGGAGTTCGTATGCAAAAGTTATTGACGTTTTGGTGTACTGAAAAGGCTGCAGCGGTACTACCGCGGGTAGGAGCGGAAGTAATTTTTTACTACCGCTTTCGGGAGCGGTACTACCGCTTTCGGGAGCGGTACTACCGCTTGGAGCAGTACTACCGCGGCTACTTCCGTGGCTACTTCCGCTCGGGACCAAAAACTCGTCACAAGTCCAGCGGTGGTAGGCACGGATGTAATTTTTTAGTACCGCTCGCAAGCAGTAGTACCGCTACCCTTAGCAGTACTACCGCTACCCCTAGCGGTAGTACCGTGAGGTCAAGCGGTACTACCGCTCCGACGATTTTTCTGGCCTTTTTGCCTCCTCGCTGTTGTTTTTCAAAGGGGTTCTACTGCCCTAGCGGTAGTACCGCTCCTGGAGCGGTAGTACCGCTCTGTGCGGGCTGTGAGCATAACGGTTGGATTTTCCCCCACCTATAAAAGGGGGTCTTCTTCCCCAATGAACCAAATCCTTTGAGCTCGTGTTCTTCCCCCATTGTTGACCTTCTTCGAGCTTGCTATCTCTCAATCCCTCCATGGATTCTTGCTAGTTTTTGGGGGAAAAGAGAGAGGAGATCTAGATCCACATTTCCACCAATCACTTTCTCCTCTAGGTGAGGGGAACCCCTTGGATCTTGATCTTGGAGTTCTTGGTGTTCTCCTTCTTGTTCTTCCTCTCATTTCCCTCCCTAGCATTAGTTGCTTCGGTGGGATTTGGGAGAGAAGGACTTGGGCACTCCGTGTGCCCTTGCCATTGCATTTGGTGCATCGGTTTGAGTTCTCCACGGTGATACGTGGAAGTGAAGTTGAGAAGCTTATTACTCTTGGGTGCTTGGTACCCTTGAGCTTGTTCCTCTTGGGTGCTTGGGCGCCCTAGACGGTTGTGGTCACCTCGGAGCCATATTCCATTGTGGTGAGGCTTCGTGGTGTCGTTGGGGAGATAGCCCCAACCTTGGTGTTCGGAGCTCAATCATTGTGGTGTAAAGCTCCGGGCAAGCGTCGGGGTCTCCAATTAGGTTGTGGAGATCGCCCCGAGCAATTTGACGGGTTCCGGTGACCGCCCCCAAGGGTTGCCAAAGTGTACGGGTTCGGTGACCGCCCCCAAGGGTTGCCATTTGTACGGGTTCGGTGACCGCCCTCAAGGGTCCCTTAGTGGAATCACGGCATCTTGCATTGTGCGAGGGCGTGAGGAGATTACGGTGGCCCTAGTGGCTTCTTGGGGAGCATTGTGCCTCCACACCGCTCCAAACGGAGATTAGCATCCGAAAGGGTGTGAACTTCGGGATACATCATCGTCTCCGCGTGCCTTGGTTATCTCTTACCCGAGCCCTTTACTTATGCACTATACTTTGTGATAGATATATTGTTTCTTGTCATATATCTTGCTATCACCTAGTTGTTTATCTTGCTTAGCATAAGTTGTTGGTGCACATAGGTGAGCCTAGTGGTTGTAGGTTTTGTGCTTGACAAATTAACCGCTAGGTTTATTCCGCATTTGTTCAAGCCTAAACCGTAATTATTTTAAAGCGCCTATTCACCCCCCCCCCTCTAGGCGACATCCACGATCTTTCAGGTGCCTCTACTCATTTTTGGCTAGACTGGTGGTCTGGCGATACCCCTCTTGCTTCTTCTTTTTCGTTTTTGTTTTCTTATTGTTTTAACCTTGAGATCTCAATTTTTGAGCTCTCTCGTAATAATTGGGGCTTGGGTTTCCGGAGATCTCTTTCTCCCGAAGAGTTGGGGGACTGGCATCGTCTTGCTGCTTTGTTCCCTGTTCTCTCAGAGGAGGAGGACTCGGTGACATGGCCTCATGTAGCGTATGGGAAATTTTATGTCAAGTCTTCGTATGCTAGGATTATCTCTGGTTCCCCTACCTCTAAGTTCAAGCAAATCTAGGCTGCCAGGATCCCCCCTAAGATCAAAAAATTTCTTTGGCAAGCCTTTAGGGGTCGGCTGCCTTCCGCTGATCAGATTCGGAAAAGGAATGGCCCCGGTTCTGCTTACTGTGCCTTATGTTCTGCCCTAGAAGACACTAATCATATTTTCTTCGGGTGTGCTCTGGCCAAGGCGTTGTGGTGCTATGTTTGATCCTGGCTGAATACCTCCTGAGCCCTTGGCTCATTTTCGGACGTTTGTCTGCTGACTGCTAACCTTCACGGGCGGTCCAGGAGGCTGTTTTGGGTTGGGTTGAGTGCTCTTGCTGGTCTTTATGGACTACCAGAAATAAATTCACCATTGAGGGTGTTTTTCCTAATAAGGCTACCGTGTCATGTTTAAAATGTCTATCTTACAGCAGTGAAAATTATTGACTAAACTTGCGGATCGGGATGGTATGAAGGTGCTGATCAACAAAGTGCGGGCGTCTGCCAGCCTGATGTCATCTCCTTCCGTCGCCTCTTCGTCCTAGTTTGATGTGTCCTTCTCTTTACAGTAGGTGGTTGGCATGCGTGCCTCATTATGTGTTATTCGGTCATGTGTGTCGCTGAACTCTTGTTTATGCGTCCAGCGATTGCGTTATGATGGTCTGTTGGCACTCTGCCATGTGACTTTATTTATTAAGTCGGAGCGTATGCATTTCTTAAAAAAAAAATCAAAATACATTTATAAAAAAGTGGGCGGTCGATTATGGTCGCGAGCAGCCCAGAAATGGAAAAGAGGCGCTCGATCACACGAGTCGGGAAACCGGCATGGATCTTCGGCGCTCGATCAGACATACCACAATTTGAATGAAAGCCAATTGCTTTTCATCGGAATGAAATGAAAAATTAGCAAAACCGTTAATTAGTGTAGATATGACAGGAGGAGACTGGAATGCACAAGCGAAGAAGATGGATTTTGCATAAGTATATACAGGTTAGGTATTTTGTGTATTTTTATTTTTTTGAGGATGGTATTTTGTGTATTAACATGTGCAAATGCGCTTATCCTATCCGATCCTATAAATATATGTTTCCGGGTGTATACATAGCATCTCTGTGCATGGAGTCGACCTCAGTTGCATGCCGCTAGCTGCATCTTGTGCTTGGCAGCAGAGCTGGGCGAGGGCTTGCGATCATCCATCCTAGCCTCCAAAAGCTTCTCCTGCAGGCTATGCTTTTGCGGCCCTCGCGCCAATCCTTTGGATTCGTGGCTTCTCTGCCGCTGCTGCTGCGGTTTCACCGAGTAGGATGAGCTGCACTGCTCCCCAACCGGCAATGTCGGGGTGATCACGGCTGACCTCTGCTGTTCTGAAGCCGTCGTCCCTGCAGATCCAGCTGTTCTCTTCCTGCTCTCGCTGATCGCCGACCTCCAGAGCCGCCGTATCAACGCCGTGTTCTTCCCGGTGGCGCCCCTGCTTGGACTTGGATGGTGAACCTGATCAGTGAGCCCGCTGCCTCCTTTGCCATTGGACAACAAGGACGCGTTGCTCGCTCGCGCCACCGAACGATCGCTGGTACCAGCCGAAGCACAAGAATCACGCCGCCGGTCACGGTCGGGAGTGTCCCAGCTACTGCCACTGCCGTCCTCCAGGTCGGCGGAGCCGTCGAGCTTTTCCAAGAAGATGTCCGTCGCCGGGCTGACGGAGTGAAGGTTGGAGGACGCCGGACTGCCGCCGCTTGCCGTCCCTTCTCTCCGGCAAAAGTGCCGGAACACCCGATCCACGTCCTCCGGGGCATGAGGATTCCGATGGCTCAGCTCCTTGACGCCGCGGAGCCGGACGGAGCTCGCCGCCTCGCTGATCAACCGTGCCTCCCGCAAGGTGGAGTTGTTGGCGTCGATGCTCTTGCCGTCTTTCCGCAGGAAGGACTCCATCTCGGCCTGCAGCCGGTTGAGCTGCGAGTACTTGTGCTCCAGCGCGAGCTTGGCGTCGGAGAGCTTCATCTGGACCCTCTCCTCGCGCCACACCTCCGCCATCTGCAGCATCCGTCGCTCCTCCTCCATCTCCTCCCGCATGCCCAGGCACTCGCGCCGCAGGAGCTCCACCTCCGCCTGGTCCTCCTCCACCTCCTTGGTCAGCTCCTCGCACGCGTCCTCCATCATCTCCCGCGCCTTGCGCTCCATCTCGTAGCTCTGCGCCGCCTGCTTCGCCGACGCCTTGGCCTCCGCCAGCTCCTTCACGAGCTTGCCGTTGGCCGCCTCCAGCTGCCGCCGGTGACGCCTCTCCGTCTTGAGGTCCTCTTTTGACGTAGCGATCACGTGCTGAGCCTTGTCACGCATCCTGCTCTTCCACGACGCCTTCTCCTCCGTGACCTTCCGCAGGAACCGCTCCACCTTCTTCATCATCACGCGCTTCTCGTCCTCGAGCTCGCTGATCCGAGCACGGGCCTTGTCAAGCTCGGCCTCCAGCGCCAGCGCCACCGCCGAAGCATGGCCGTGAGCCGGCATTGCACGGGCGTGATGAACATGTGGAGGTAGCTGGCAAGGATCATGTGAAGCCGGCATGTTGTGCAGACAGACATGCTGCTGGTCCCATTTGGTTGCATTCTCCATCCAACAACCATATGGCAAGTCCACAACGCAGGCATCGATCTAATCAATGAATGTGTTCAAGTTAGAACGATCAGCTTATGCCAAGAGAAAACATAAACAGAATGATAGATACAGTGCCCACCTTGTCTAAGTTGCTATGTCTTCTGCATGGGATTCCAGCGCCCAAACCGCACCGCGTTTTGTTGCCATTGCAGAGTTTCGCTTTCCTTCGGTGTCGGGGGCTACGCTGGAGATAAACAACATAGTTGTATCAGGCATTAATTGTTACTAGCAATCAGAGTCATATATAGAGGTGATAATTAATCTCCTTAACTAGCTTGTGAGGAAATACAGTAACCGATTCCATGGTTGAAAAATGCTGCTGTTGGAAACAATCACAGGATTGACAACACGTTACTGCATTTACCTGGTTTTTGGATTTCCCTGATAATCCACACACCCGGCTAAATTTGAAATTCAAGACTAGATATGTTGTGTCCCGCACCTGATTTATGATGATGTTCTCTTTTGGGGAAATAATTAATGGAGGATTGACAGCAGCAAAAGTACAGGGGGGATGCTGATCATTTACAAACAATCATGCTAATTAAAACACTTGTGAACCTAATAAAACTGAAACGAATAATTGGAGGAAAAGAAGGAGCAAAATTTGACCCTGGATTCGCAGACATGCCAACAGCCTGGTGGGGACGAGGAAGAAAGATAATACACAATGGAACCAGATCAGTACTGAACCCAGATGGCGCCAAAGAAACCAGACATAAAGAGAAGAAACAGAAGATGGCATCAGCAGTCAAAAGAAATCTTTGGGGATCAGAGGTCAAAAGCGCAACCCAATTTTGACCATTGTGTAAGCAAGGATCAGGAAGAATCCGACCCCCAAAATAATCTAGTAACAAGTCAAATCAATCTTGAATCAAGGAGAAGAATCCCCAAACCGGCGACTCAACCGGAGAGAGGATCACAGCAACGAAACGATGAGAGAGCAAGGCAGCGAGGGCACCCACGGGAGAATGAGCGTCGTGCCGCGGAGGGCCGGGGTTGACCGCCTGCCGCTCGGCGTGGCGCAGCCTCCACAGCCCGGCGGCGAGCGCCCTTGCCGTGGCGCCGGCGAGCGGCGGCGTCCTCGCCGTGGCGGCATTGTGGCGTCGCCTCAGGCGAGCGCGGATGCCACGGGGGCTCCGGCGATGATGATGAGTGGCGGAGGGGGTCATGGGATCATGGAGTCGGAGATTGGAAGGTGGCAGGGAGTTATTGGCCGCTGTTGTTTTTGGATGGCAATTTCTTTCCGCATCTGCATGCACATGCCATGTGTGACGAGACGGAGACCATCACAGGGACAAGACAGAGACAGACGGATCCTTTTTCTCCTCCCCAACTTAATACAGTGTACATTTTTATCAGGTGGTACTAGATCCAGGAGTGACTGTGATTTTGCTATTTATATTACGATTCCCCATTTTCCAACTTGCCCATTATTTCTTCTGTTTTTACAACTCGCATTCTATTTTTTTTTTCTTTCGGATGAACTCGCATTCTATTTTACAACACGTTTGACAATTTTTGACGAAGGGGATTGTAGTTAAGAAAAGCTGTGGTGAGCCTAAATCTTAAATAACTACATAGAGTATAACTTATGATTCTTCTCATAGAAAAACGACAACGAAAGTTACGATCAAGGATGAACATGTATGGTGTTTTGTTTTCAATCATTTGCTTCCTATTCCAATAGGGAACAGAGTATTGCTTCAGTACACCCCCTTGAAAAGGTTTTTGATTTTTCTTTTTTATGTAGATCAACGGTGAAGATTAAAAGAAGTATTATAAGTTATATAAAGTTATAAAGAGTTGATATGGCCATTTTCATTCGGTGCAGATAAGGTCAACTTCATTATTTATTTTTTGACGGGACAAACTTCCGATCTATTCATCTACATTCATGTTAGTACAACGAACATTAGAAATAATAAAAATTACATCTAGGTTTGTAGACCACCTAGCGACGACTACAAGCACTGAAGCGAGCCGAAGGCGCGCCGCTGTTATCGCCCCTCCCTCGCCGGAGCTGGGCAAACCTTGTTGTAGTAGACAATAGGGAAGTCGCAATGCTAAGGCTCCATAGAATCAATGCACCGAAACAGCAACCGCCGCCGATGAAGATTGTAAATAAGAAGGATCCAACCTGAAGACACACGAATAAAGACAAACGACGAACCGATCCGAGCAAATCCACCAAAGACAGATCCACCGGAGACACAACTCATTACGCCCACCTACGATGCTAGAAGCATCACCGGTACAGGGGCTAGGCGCCACTTCAGGGAGCCGCCGCCGTCTCCTCTTCCTGAATAGGACACAAATCCTAAGAGCATCTCCAGCCGCGCCCCCAACATGCCCTTCCCAGGCATTTTTTTGCGCCGACGGCCAAAAATCGGCCCAGCCGCGTCCCCAGGATCACATTTAGCGCCGGTTTGGGCCGAAAAAACAGCCAGCGACCCCGAGCCGAACCCAAGCGCCCGGGGGTCGCCTGGGGCGCTGGCAGAATAAAAAGCGACGTGGGGCTGCTCTGTCGACGAGAGGAGGGCCTTTTCCCACCCTTTACTCCCACTTTTCCCCTCGTCTTCCCTCCCATTCTCAATCCCCCCCGCCAATCTCCTGCTCTCCCCTCCCCCCAGCCCGCCGCCATGCCGCTGAAGAAGTACGCAGCCCCCCGCGCCGCGACGGATGCCGCCGCCGCCCAGCCAAAGCAGAGGAAGCAGAGAGCGCCACCGTCGAAGCCGCCGAGCATGACTAACGTCGACTGGAAGGCAGAAGTTCAACGCCGGGAAGCTGTCACCACCGACCGGCGGAACAGGGCGAATGCCAAGAGGGCCCGCGACAAAGCGGCGGCGGCCTCGGCGACGGTCGAGCACGACCAAACCGAGATGTGTTGCGCGGGCATGATGCATCCGCCCGGCGGCCAAGGCCCATATGCGTCCTGGAGCCAGCAGACCGTCGGGTCTTCGGCCGGCTGGGGTTGCACATCATCGCCGGGCTACTGCTACTTCTCGAGCTTGCGTTGTATTCCCTCGAAGAGAAAAGGGTGATGCAGCAAAGTAGGGTAAGTATTTCCCTCAGTTTTTGAGAGCCAAGGTATCAATCCAGTAGGAGACCACGCGCGAGTCCCTCGCACCTGCACAAACAAATAAGAACTTTGCAGCCAACGCGATAAGGGGTTGCCAATCCCTTCACGTTCACTTACGAAAGTGAGATCTGATAGATAGGATATGATAATATTTTTGGTATTTTTGGTATAAGAACAGAAAGTAAATAAAGCAAATAAGCAACGGCAACAGAAATTGAAGGAAAAGCAATATGATAAAGATAGACCCGGGGGCCATGGGTTTCACTAGTGGCTTCTCTCATGAAAGCAGAATTCTACGGTGGGTGAACAAATTACTGTCGAGCAATTGATAGAAAAGCGCATAGTTATGAGAATATCTAGGCATGATCATTATATAGGCATCACGTCCGTAACAAGTAGACCGAAACGATTCTGCATCTACTACTATTACTCCACACATCGACCGCTATCCAGCATGCATCTAGAGTATTAAGTTCATAAGAACATAGTAACGCTTTAAGCAAGATGGCATGATGTAGAGGGATAAACTCAAGCAATATGACATAAACCCCGTCTTTTTATCCTCGATGGCAAAAATACAATACGTGCCTTGCTGCCCCTACTGTCACAGGGAAAGGACACCGCAAGATTGAACCCAAAGCCTAGCACTTCTCCCATTGCAAGAACTATAGATCTAGTAGGCCAAACCAAACCAATAATTCGAAGAGACTTGCAATGATATTATAATCATACATAAAAGATTTCAGAAAAGAATCAAATATTGTTCATATATAATCTTGATCATAAACCCACAATTCATCGGATCTCGACAAACACACCGCAAAAAGATTACATCGAATAGATCTCCTCGAAGATCGAGGAGAACTTTGTATTGAGATCCAAAAAGAGAGAAGAAGCATCTAGCTAATAACTATGGACCCGAAGGTCTGTGGTAAACTACTCACAACTCATTGGTGAGGCTATGGTGTTGATGTAGAAGCACTCCGTAATCGACCCCCTCTCCGGCGGAGCTCTGGAATAGGCCCCAAGATGGGATCTCACGGGAACAGAAGGTTGCGACGATGGAATTAGGGTTTTCTCTATTGCATTGATGTTTTCAGGGTACATGAATATATATAGGAGGAAGGAGGGCATCGGGGGAGCCAGAGGGGGCCCACGAGGGTGGGGGGCGCGCCCTACACCCTCGTGGCCGCCTCTCTCGTTCCCTCGCGTGTACTCCAAGTCTTCTGTGAAGATACGATTCCAAAAATAACTCTCCCGAAGGTTTCATTCCGTTTGGACTCTGTCTGATATCACTTTTCTATGAAACACTGAAATAGGCAAAAAAACAGCAATTTGCACTGGGCTTTGGGTTAGTAGGTTAGTCCCAAAAATAATATAAAAGTGTATAATAAAGCCCATTAAACATCCAAAACAGAATATATAATAGCATGGAACGATAAAATTATAGATACATTGGAGACGTATCAAGCATCCCCAAGCTTAATTCCTGCTCGTCCTCGAGTAGGTAAATGATAAAAACAGAACTTTGATGTGGAATGCTAACCAACATACTCAATGTAATTTATTTATTGTGGTATGAATGTTCAGATCCGAAAGATTCAAGACAAAAGTCTATATTGACATAAGAGTAATAATACTTCAAGCATACTAACAAAGCAGTCGTGTCTTCTCAAAATAACATGGCTAAAGAAAGCTATCCCTACAAAATCATATAGCCTGGCTATGCTCCCTCTTCATCACACAAAATATTTAAATCATGCACAACCCCGGTTTTAGCCAAGCAATTGTTTCATACTCAAAAAATTTCAAACCTTTCAACTTTCACGCAATACATGAGCATGAGCCATGGATATAGCACTACAGGTGGAATAGAGTGGTGGTTGTGGAGAAGACAAAAAGGAGAAAGATAGTCTCACATCAACTAGGCGTATCAATGGGCTATTGAGATGCCCATCAATAGATATAAATGTGAGTGAGTAGGGATTGCCATGCAACGGATGCACTAGAGCTATAAGTGTATGAAAGCTCATCAAAATAAACTAAGTGGGTGTGCATCCAACTTGCTTGCTCATGAAGACCTAGGGCATTTGAGGAAGCCCATCGTTGGAATATAAAAGCCAAGTTCTATAATGAAAATTCCCACTAGTATATGAAAGTGACAAAACAAGAGACTCTCTATCATGAAGATCATTGTGCTACTTTGAAGCACAAGTGTGGAAAAGGATAGTAGCATTGTCCCTTCTCTCTTTTCTCTCATTTTTTTGGAGGGGCTTTCTCCTTTTTTTTTATTAGCCCCTCTCTATATTTTTTTGGGCCATCTCTTTTTTTTTGACCTTTCCTCACATGGGACAATGCTCTAATAATGAAGATCATCACACTTTTATTGACTTACAACTCAAAGATTACAACCCGAAGCTAGAACAAAATATGACTCTATGTGAATGATGATGAAGCATGTCATATGAACGGAACGGTGGAAAGTTGCATGATAATATATCTCGGAATGGCTATGGAAATGCCATGATAGGTAGGTATGGTGGCCGTTTTGAGGAAGGTATATGGTGGGTGTATGGTACCGGAGAAAGTTGCGCGGTACAAGAGAGGCTGGCAATGGTGAAAGGGTGAGAGTGTGTATAATCCATGGACTCAACATTAGTCATAAAGAACTCATATACTTATTGCAAAAATCTACGAGTCATCAAACACAAAGTATTCAACGCATGCTCCTAGGGGAAGGGTTGGTAGGAGTTAACCATCGCGCGATCTCGACCTCCACACAAAGGATGACACTCAATAAATAAATCATGCTCCAACTTCGGCACATAACGGTTCACCATACGTGCATGCTACGGGAATAACAAACTTTAACACAAGTGTTTCTCAAATTCACAATTACTATACTAGCATGACTCTAATATCACCATAATCATATCTCAAAACAATCATCAAGTATCAAACTTCTCATATCATTCAATGCACTTGTATGAAAGTTTTTACTATACTCATCTTGGATGCCTATCATATTAGGACTAGTTTTATAACCAAAGCACATTACCATGCTGTTCTAAAAGACTCTCAAAAGGATATAAGTGAAGCATGAGAGATCAATAATTTCTACAAAATAAAACCACCACCGTGCTCTAAAAGATATAAGTGAAACACTAGAGCAAAACTATCTAGCTCAAAAGATATAAGTGAAGCACATACAATATTCTAATAAATTCTAAATCATATTTATCTCTCTCAAAAGGTGTGTCCAGCAAGGATGATTGTGGCAAACTAAAAAGCAAAGACTCAAATCATACATGACGCTTCATGCAAAACACATATCATGTGGTGAATAAAAATATAGTCCCGAGTATAGTTACCGATAGATGAAGACGAAAGAGGGGATGCCTTCCCGGGGCATCCCCAAGCTTAGGCTTTTGGTTGTCCTTGAATTTTACCTTGGGTTGCCTTGGGCATCCCCAAGCTTAGGCTCTTGCCACTCTTTGTTCCACAGTCCATCAAAGCCATACTCAAAACTTGAAAACTTCACAACACAAAACTTAGCCAAAAATCTCGTGAGCTCCGTTAGTATAAGAAAACAAACCACCACTCAAAGGTACTGTAATGAACTCATTCTTTGTTTATATTGGTGTTAAACCTACTGTATTCCAACTTCTGCATGATTCATACCCCCCGATACTACTCATAGATTCATGAAAATAAGCAAACAACACACGAAAAACAGAATCTGTAAAAAACAGAACAGTCTGTAGTAATTTGTAACTTTCGAATACTTCTGTAACTCTAAAAAAATTGAAATAAATTGGTAAACGTGAGGAATTTTTCTATTAATTATCTAAAAAAAGAATCAACTAAAAATCACTCTCCGTAAAAAATTACAGCCAATCTCGTGAGCGCTAAAGTTTCTGTTTTTTTACAACGTGATCATATAAACTTCACACAAGTCTTCCCAAAGGTTCTACTTGGCACAAACACTAATTAAAACACAAAACCACATCTAAACATAAGCTAGATGCAATATTTATTCCTAAACAGAAGCAAAAACAAAGAAAATAAAATTGGGTTGCCTCCCAACAAGCGCCATTGTTTAACGCCCCTAGCTAGGCATTGATAGTTCAATGATGCTCACATGAAAGATAAGAATTGAAGGACAAAGAGAGCATCATAAAATATGTGACAAACACATCTAAGTCTAACATACTTCCTATGCATAGGCATTTTATAAGAAAACAAATTAGCAAGACAAGCAAGATCTAGCATATGCAAGGAAGAACAAAGAAACAAGGTCAATCTCAACATGAAGAGAGGTAATTTAGTAACATGAAGATTTATACAACCATATTTTCCTCTCTCATAATAATTGCATGTAGGATCATAAGAAAATTCAACAATATAGCTATCACAAAACATATTCTCAACACGATCCACATGCATACGAAGTTGACACTCTTCCAAAATAGTGGGATCAACATTAACTAGAGTCATGACCTCTCCAAAGCCATTTTTATCAAAAAATTCATAAGATTGAATGGGATCTAAAGTTGACACTCTTCCAAACCCACTTTCAATACTATTGCAAACACTATTATCAATCTCATATTCATCATGGGGATTAAATAAATTTTCAAGATCATAAGAAGAGTCACCCCAATCATGATCATTGCAACAAGTAGTGGACATAGTAATACTAGCATCCCCAAGCTTAGGGTTTTGCATATCATTAGCACGATTGACATTAATAGAATTTATAATAACATCATTGCAATCATGCTTTTCATTTAAGGAGCTATCGTGAATCACTTTACAATCTTCTTCTTTCAACACTTCATCACAATTTTTGGACTCACGAATTTCAAGCAAAACCTCATAAAGATAATCTAGTGCACGCAGCTCACTAGCAATTGGTTCAACATAATTGGATCTCTTAAAAAGATTAGCAAGTGGATGAGGATCCATAATTTAGCAAGCAAAGATGCAAGCTAATAGAGGGCACATGGCAACACAAGCAAACAAAAAGCCGAACGGAAAAAGGGCGAATAAAACGACAAAGGTGAAGTGGGGGAGAGGAAACCGAGAGGCAAATGGCAAATACTGTAATGCGAGGGATAAGAGTTTGTGATGTGTACTTGGTATATGACTTTTGCGTAGATCTCCCCGGCAACGACATCAGAAATTGTTCTTGCTACTTCTCGAGCTTGCGTTGTATTCCCTCGAAGAGGAAAGGGTGACGCAGCACAATAGCGTAAGTATTTCCCTCAGTTTTTGAGAACCAAGGTATCAATCCAGTAGGAGACCACGCGCGAGTCACACCCACCTGCACAAACAAATAAGAACTTCGCAACCAACGCGATAAGGGGTTGTCAATCCCTTCACGGTCACTTACGAAAGTGAGATCTGATAGATAGGATATGATAATATTTTTTGGTATTTTGGTATAAGAACGGAAAGTAAATAAAGCAAATAAGCAACGGCAACCGAAATTGAAGGAAAAGTTATATGATAAAGATAGACCCAGGGGCCATAGGTTTCACTAGTGGCTTCTCTCATGAAAGCAGAATTCTACGGTGGGTGAACAAATTACTGTCGAGCAATTGATAGAAAGCGCATAGTTATGAGAATATCTAGGCATGATCATTATATATAGGCATCACATCCGTAACAAGTAGACCGAAACGATTCTCCATCTACTACTATTACTCCACACATCGACCGCTACCCAGCATGCATCTAGAGTATTAAGTTCATAAGAACAGTGTAATGCCCCATATGTAACACTTTCCTATAATGGCAATAAAGCTTTTCAATTTGATCCTTGTCATTATCCTTGGGGGTTCTTGTCTTTTATTTTCTTTGCATTGCCATATCATTTATTATTTTTTGCATCCTTGCATTGCTCATCATCATACCATCATGGCATCATAGTTTACTTTATTGATGTGCATGTGTGAGGCCTTGTTTGTTGTGTGTGTGGGTTCTAGCTAAGCCTAGCTAAACCCTAAACCACCCCCCTTCTTCCCTCTTCTTCTTCTTCTTTCTTTTCTTTTTGGCCTCTACTTTGCTCCATTGTGCAAGCAACCTAGCCAAGTGCTTTAATGTTTTTTCTTCTCCGTTAAGTCTTGCACCATGTGAACAACCTCTCCACCAAATATCAGCCCTTTTGAGAATGATTTGGTTGGGTTTTAAAATGACTTGAGTTTGAACCATATTCAAAATCCTTTTATTTTTCTGCCTCTAAAAATGTCCAAGACAATTTATTTAAATGGGGCATAAATCACTGAGCATGGGGATGTTTTTCTTTTCCCCTAACTCCTCTCATTTTATCCTGTGCTTTCCTTTTTCTTTTCTGCCTGAAGAAATAAAGAAAAAGGAGGAAAAGTAGCAGCCAGCACAGTGGCCTGGGCTTCCTCTCCATCTCTCTCCCACAGGCCCATTTCCTTTTCCCTCACAGTGCTAGGCCCAACTCCACTCACAGGCCCAGCCAACAGGCCACACCGTCGCGCTGTGGCTTTTTCCCCCGCGGCCCCACCTGTCTGTCTCACAGGTCGCGTCGCCGTCTTCCTCCATCAGCCAAACAGAGCAGCGCGCGCCCGCGCCGTCGTGTCGTGAACTCACGGACGTCAAGGCCGTCGCCGCCCCCTTTTTAAACCCACAACTTGTCCTCTCCCTTCTCCTAGGGTCCCCCTTTCCCCTTGTCGCCGTCTAGAGAGACGAGCACCCCCAGATCCGTCGATCCAGTCGATGCCCGAGCGCATCTGAGAGTGCGACCACGTCGCCGGCGAGCCCCGCATCGACCTCAGCCTCGCCAACGCTGTCTCTCTGCTTCCATGACACCGCCTACTTCGTCTACATCGACTACGCGGACCCGATCGCCTCCACGACGAGCTCTTCTTCCTCTTCTTCTTCTCCGGCAGCCGTAGATGTTCGAGAGCCGTCGTCGTCGACTCCGTCCATGACTGGGCCAGCCGAGCACATCGCCGTGCTAGTGGTGAGCTCCTCTCTCTCCCCGTACCATTTTCCCCTTCCTGCGCTCCCTCTATCACCTAGTTCCCCGAGCGCCCGATCGCATCGCCGTCGGGCCTCGTCGCCGGCGAGTGTTCCGACCCCTCTAGTGCTTCGCTTGCCGTCCATTCGCTCCAGTGCGTCACGTAGATGCCGCCTGTGCAGTCGCCGTTCCCCCTAGGGCTTTGCATCGCCTCGTCGTTGCTCCGTCGCCGCCGTGTTGTCGTTGCTCGGCGCCGGTGCTGCAGTAGTCGTTAGGTGCTACTAGCGTGCTGGATGGAAGCGGAACTCCTCCAGGAGCATCTCACACCACTCCGCCGTCTTGTTTGGTTGCCGGAGCAGCTCCGACGAGGCCAGCGCTTCCCCTGTTTTCTGCTTTCTGCTATTTAGTCTTCAGATAAACTTCCTGCTATCTGTCGTGAAACTTTCAGTAGCGCAGTGGTTCGTCTCCTCGGCAGATAGCAAGTGGTCGTGGGTTCGATTCCTCACAGGGGCAGGTGTTTACGTCCCCTTTTTGTTTTTCTTCTGTGGCTGACAGCAGGGCCCCACCTGCCAGCCACTCAGCACCGTCTCCACCCCCGCGCGCACCCATGTTGCCAGCTCAGCCCCGCCGGGCCCCCTTTGTCAGTGGCTTGGGCTAGCAAGCCCTGGGTCACTCTGGCCCTTGCGCATTTTTTCTGTTTCTTTTTCTGTTTTCTTTTTCTTTTCTGTTTTTCTTGTTTATTCAATATCTGCATATATATGTTTCTGATGAATTTGAGTTATATATGAAAAGTGCTTAGAATTTTATGTAGATTATGAATATGCTACTTGCTGCCATGTTTAAAAACATTTAAAATGTTGTTTGATTTTATTCTTGTTTTAAATATGCTTAAACTTGTAAAAATCATAACTAAACATCTACAACTCATTTTTCAACAAACTTTATATGCATTTGGGGTAGAAAAATATGTAGAATATTTTGGTGCTGTTGTTTAGCATGTTTGACAACTCCATCACAGAAGTTTTTCAGATCTGTCCCAAATGCAAATAAATTAATATGGGAGTTTATGGATATTGTTGTTATTTAATTCTAGCCCTTTTAAATGTGCTAGCATGTTGCTGTTATGTTAGATGCACCCTTGCCTTGTTAACCAACTCCTAAAAACTTGTTAGTTGCTTGTATGTATAATCAACATAAACTTGCTAAGATGTTCCTTTGCTTGTTCCATGCTTGTGTTTGATCTTGTTTGGTTATGATGTTGTTGCACTCTTGTGACCCCTAGGCCATGCATCATAACTATTCTTGTCCTTGTTCAACATGTTCATGCATCATGTGGTTGAGCACTGCATGTTGATTGATTTTGTTCCGTTGTTGCATTGTTGTGTTTGGTTAGAGCCCGGTGATGATACGGAGTACGAGGTTCCTACCGAGGTTGAGTGTGAGGAGCAAGGTTACGTTCCCTCCGAGGATTCAACATGCAAGATGACCTTACCCAGATATCACTACTATCTTTGCCAATGCTAGATGTCTCGCTGTTTAGCTTATTGCCTTGATGCCTATGTCTGTTTGTCAGCCTCCTATTGTTGCCATGAACCTCTCTAACCACCCAACCTAGCAAACCATTGTTTGGCTACGTAAGCTTCGCTCAGCCCCTCTTATAGCGTTGTTAGTTGCAGGAGAAGATTTGAAGATTCTTGCTTCATGATGAAGTTATTGTTGGGATATCACAATATATAATCTGTTAAACTAAATCACCTATATATTTGGCAATGGGTGGAAGGCTAAGCCTCTTGCTTGGTGTTTTGTTCCACTCATGCCACTCTAGGAACCATTTAAACCGGTGTTATGTTCCTTGATTTTGCGTCCCTAACACGGTTGGGGTTTATGGTCCCCCCTTGATAACCCGCTTAGCGCTAAAGCTTTTCCAGCAAGGCCCAACATTGGTTTTACATTTGCCTAATAACTAAAACTTGCATAGGGATTTGCAAACCCTTTTCTTAATTAACAACCCTGGGCCAGTGCTCCACATGAGTGTTGGTCCAAACTGGGCAGCCTGCGGGGCCACCTCGAGGAAACTCAAGGGCTGGTAAAAACCTGTAGCTTGTCCCATCCGGTCGTAGCCTGAGATGAGATACGCGCAGCTACTATCAGGGTGTCGGCACGCCGGGAGGTCTTGCTGGATTAGTTTTACCTTTGTCGGAATATCTTGAGCACGGGATTCCGAGAACACTCGGGTCTTCCCACCTTGGAGTTGCGACTCCGCAGATCGTGAGCTTGTGATGGGCTAAGTTGGGTCACCCCTGCAGGGTTTTGAACTTTCGAAAGCCGTGCCCGCGGTTATGTGGCAGATGGGAATTTGTTAATATCCGGTTGTAGAAAACTTGACACTATGTTCATAATACACTACCAGCGTGAGTAACCGTGACTGTCGCTTTCCGAAGGGGTTCGGGAAGTGAACACGGTGGGGTTATGTTTGACGTGCTTAGTTAGGATCACTTCGTGATCACTTTGACGATCGTTGGCACTTTCTCTCCTCGCTCTAAACACGTAAGCTAGTGCTAGTGCTGCTGCAACCTTGTTTTCAGCCTTGTTCCACACCCAAGGCTTTGATAGTATTGCTACCCGGGAACGGGATTGCTGAGTCCTCCGTGGCTCACAGATTCTACACAACACCAGATGCAGGTACCGTTGAGAACTACACAGCTGGTGGTTCAAAGTTGTATCGGGAGTTTGACGAAGAACGTGGGCGATACTACGTGTCTTACCCAGAGGATCAGTAGGACTCTTACTAGGATGATCGGGACCTTGTGTTGCTTTATTTATGGTATCTTTCATTTGGATCTTCGTCCGTAGTCGGATTCTGATATTATTTGGATGATGAATTTTTGTGTAATGCATTGTGTGACATGGCGAGTGTAAGCCAACTACTCTTTTACATTTTCATCCCCTCTTTTACATGAGTTGTGCAAAGATACCATACTTGAGATCATTCTAGTATGAGATTATGCCTTTAAGTCATGCCTTAAGCAAGATGACATGATGTAGAGGGATAAACTCAAGTAATATGATATAAACCCCATCTTTTTATCCTCGATGGAAACAATACAATATGTGCCTTGCTGCCCCTACTGTCACTAGGAAAGGACACCGCAAGATTGAACCCAAAGCCTAGCACTTCTCCCATTGCAAGAACTATAGATCTAGTAGGCCAAACCAAACCAAAAATTCGAAGAGACTTGCAAGGATATTATAATCATACATAAAAGATTTCAGAAAAGAATCAAATATTGTTCATAGATAATCTTGATCATAAACCCACAATTCATCGGATCTCGACAAACACACCGCAAAAAGATTACATCGAATAGATATCCTCGAAGATCGAGGAGAACTTTGTATTGAGATCCTAAAAGAGAGAAGAAGCCATCTAGCTAATAACTATGGACCCGAAGGTCTGTGGTAAACTACTCACAACTCATTGGTGAGGCTATGGTGTTGATGTAGAAGCACTCCGTGATCGACCCCCCCCCTCCGGCGGAGCTCTGGAGTAGGCCCCAAGATGGGATCTCACGGGAACAAAAGGTTGCGGCGGTGGAATTAGGGTTTTCTTTGTTGCATTGATGTTTTCAGGGTACATGGATATATATATATAGGAGGAAGGAGGGCATCGGGGGAGCCAGAGGGGTCCCACGAGGGTGGGGCGCGCGTCTGCCCCCTTGGGCGCGCCCTGGACCCTCGTGGTCGCCTCTCTCATTCCCTCACTGTACTCCAAGTCTTCTGTGAAGATACAGTTCCAAAAATAACTCCCCCGAAGGTTTCATTCCGTTTGGACTCCGTCTGATATCCCTTTTCTGCGAAACACTGAAATAGGCAAAAAAAACAGCAATTTGCACTGGGCCTTGGGTTAGTAGGCTAGTCCCAAAAATAATATAAAAGTGTATAATAAAGCCCATTAAACATCCAAAACAGAATATATAATAGCATGGAACAATAAAAAATTATAGATACGTTGGAGACGTATCAGCTACGTCGACGGCGACGCGCATGGCGGCTTCAACCCCAACGCCACCTTCCCCCATGGTCGTCCCGTCCAACGCACGCCCTCACCCGCCTTCGCCGGTGTTCAGTACCCACCGTACAACTACTCGCCGCCGGCCTACACTGCCTCTCCGCCGTGGGGCGCTGCTCTTATCACCAACATTGTCGTCGCACCTCGGCGACACGAACGCGATGGAGGCCGACATGGACGACATCATCACGACCGGCTCAGCCGCCGCCGCCTCCCCCGGGTTTGCCACCCAAGACAACACAATCGATCTCAACGGCGGCATGGACGGCGAGCTCGACTATGAGGAGAAGGAACCGGAGAAGGAGGAGGATGAAGAGGAGGAGCCGACGCCTACTCAAGCGAGCAAAGGGAAGAAGAAGAAGAGGGCGGCCAGGACCGGCGAGCTGCACATCAAGTGGGCGTCCAAGGAGGACGAATGCCTGGCCGAGGCGTGGAAAGTTGTCTGCCTCGACCCAATCACTGGCATGAACCAGAGCGTCAACACATATTGAGACCGGATCAAGGCCGAGTTCGACAAGCGCAAGCTCGTTGACCCCTACTTCAAAGGCGTCTACATGCAGCGCGGGTCGAAGGCGATGTCGAACCATTGGGGGCTCATCCAAATGGCGTGCAACAAATGGCATGGGATCGTCGAAGAGACCGCGGCTCGCTCGGAGAGCGGCACCAGCATCGAGGATCAGTTGCTGCGGATGTTCGCCATGTTTCGCCAGGACAGCGGCGGCCAAGACTTCAAGTACCTCCATGTCTTCCATCGGATTGAGAAGTGCGAGAAGTGGGCGGACGTCCGGCGCACCCTCGCCAAGGCCAAGGAGATGTACAAGCCGGACGCGTCGACGCCGGGCGCGTCCGATTGCCGTCTTGATGGCAACAAAGGGGCCAAGAAGGGGAAACACGCTGACGCGGCTACCACGCGTGTGCACGAGTCCATGGAGCATTGCCTCTCCGACGCCAAGACCCGGGCCGCCCTGCGGGAAGAGAAGACCGAGGCATGGTGGTCGGCATTGATGACGAACAATGCCGTCAAGCTCGACCTGCTCCGCACCAACATCACCGCGAAGAAGAGGAACACCGACCTGGCATTCCTGATGGGAGGGGCGGACATACTCCGTAGCGACGACCCACAGCTGAAGGCGTGGTACTTGGCGAAGCATGGCCTCATCCTGAACTAGATGCCGTCGACGGCGCTACCAACTCCAACGCCGACACCCACGCCACCAACAAGCCCCATCGATGATGCCTCTACGATGCCAAGCAGCACAGAAGCCGCACCAACGCCGCCCAGCACTAAAGCCATGCCGACGCCCAGCACCGAAGCCGCGTAGACGCCGCCTAGCAGCCCTCGCACACTGACTACCTTAATGGCAGAGGATGAGAATGCCGTTTGATGCAATTGCCTACGTGCCCTGCCTTTTTGCGAACGAATTTCCCATTTTGATTGCCGAACTGTGGCAACGTGAGTGCCGATTTGTGGCGATGTGATCGCCGGACTTGTGGCATTTTTTAGGAGCAGGAATGGACAAAGTTTGAAATTTATATGCCTTGGGGGCGGCACCTGGGGGTGTGGCTGGGGCCTATATCGCCCCCAGGGCCTAATATTCGCCGGGGGGAGCCCAAAACAGTGCTGACATATGCGCTGGGGGGGACGAGTGGAGATGCTCTTACAAACCACGGAAAAAGATCTAAGTCACACACTGGTCTGGCACACTCCCAGTGAGCACTGCACGCTGCAAGGGCCGTCGCCTCCATCTTCCATCGATCCATCCTCAGAGCAGAATTGATGCATCGACTTTACCAGGTCTCTCTGCCATCGACGCCACCAACCCGCATCAGACGCCAAGCCTCCACAACGCCACGCCGCTGAGGCAATCGTCATCAATGCAGAAGACGAAACCCCGCTCTGCCTCTGGGCCCATCCAATCAGCACCTGCTCCAAAACGATGCCCTCAAAAGGGAGAACGACACCATAGTTTCCGTCATCATGTGATCTTGGAGACCCAGATCTAGGGTTTTTGATACGTCCATTCTGCATCGTGTTTTTTAGCTGTTATTTATGTTGTTATTATGCATAATAATGCCTTTTGGAGTAATTCTAATGCCTTTTCTCTCATAATTTGCAAGGAATGCACCAAGGGGGAGAATTCCGGCAGCTGGAAATCTAGACCTGAAAAAGCTACGTCAGGCCACCTATTCTGCACAACTCCAAACAAGCTGAAACTCCATGGAGAATTTTTATGAATTATTTGAAGAATATTGGAGTAAAGAAGTACCAGAGGGGGCCCACTGATACGTCCATTTTGCATCATGCTTTTATATCGATATTTATTGCATTATGGGCTGTTACTACACATTATGTCACAATACTTATGCCTTTTCTCTCTTGTTTTACAAGGTTTACATGAAGAGGGAGAATGCCGACAACTAGAATTCTAGGCTAGAAAAGGGGCAAATATTAGAGACCTATTCTGCACAACTCAGAAAGTCCTGAAACTCCACGAAAGTCACATTTGGAATATATAAAAAATATCGGGCGAAGAAAGCACGAGAGGGGGGCCACCCGCCGTCCACGAGGGTGGGGGCGCGCCCTACCCCCTGGGCGCGCCCCCTGCCTCGTGGGCCACTTGGCAGCCCCCCGAAGCCCATATTCTGGTATAAGGTGTCTTCTGCTCTGGAAAAAAAGAAAAGGAAGTTTTTGGGACAAAGCGCCGCCGTCGCGAGACGGAACCAATCTACGGCTCCGGCGGAGCTGTTCTGCCGGGGAAACATCCCTCTGGGGGGAATTGTCACCGTCGTCATCACCATCGATCATATCATCGGGAGGGGGTCAATCTCCATCAACATCTTCACCAGCACCATCTCCTCTCAAACCCTAGTTCATCTCTTGTATCCAATCTTTGTCCCAAAACCTCAGATTGGTACCTGTGGGTTGCTAGTAGTGTTGATTACTCCTTGTAGTTGATGCTAGTTGGTTTATTCGGTGGAAGATCATATGTCCATATTCTTTATGCATATTAATACCTCCGATTATGAACATGAATATGATTTGTGAGTAGTTACATTTGTTCCTGAGGACATGGGAGAAGTCTTGCTATAAGTAGTCATGTGAACTTGGTATTCGTTCGATATTTTGATGAGATGTATGTTGTCTTTCCTCTAGTGGTGTTATGTGAATGTCAACTACATGACACTTCACCATTGTTTGGGCCTAGAGGAAGGCATTGGGAAGTAATAAGTAGATGATGGGTTGCTAGAGTGACAGAAGCTTAAACCCTAGTTTATGCGTTGCTTCGTAAGGGGCTGATTTGGATCCATATGTTTCATGTTATGGTTAGGTTTACCTTAATACTTCTTTTGTAGTTGCGGATGCTTGCAATAGAGGTTAATCATAAGTGGGATGCTTGTCCAAGGAAGGGCAGTACCCAAGCACTGGTCCACCCACAAATACCAAATTATCAAAGTAACGAACGTGAATCATATGAGCGTGATGAAAACTAGCTTGACGATAATTCCCATGTGTCCTCCGGAGCGCTTTCCTTTATATAAGAGTTTGTCCAGGCTTGTCCTTTGCTACAAAAAGTATTGGTCCATATTGCTGCACCTTATTTACTTTATTAATTGTTACTCGTTGCAAATTATCTTATCACAAAACATCTGTTAGCGATAATTTTAGTGCTAGCAGAGAATACCTTACTGAAAACTACCTATCATTTTCTTCTGCTCCTCGTTGGGTTCGACAGTCTTACTTAACGAAAGGACTATGATAGATCCCCTATACTTGTGGGTCATCAAGACTCTTTTCTGGCGCCGTTGCCAGGGAGTAAAGCGCCTTTGGTAAGTGGAGTTTGATAAGGAAAAATTTATATAGTGTGCTGAAATTTACTGTTACTTGTTACTATGGAACATAATCCTCTGAGGGGCTTGTTCGGGTATCTTCACCCCAACCAGTAGAGAAAAGGGTTGCTCCTCAACCTACCGAACCTACTGAAAATGTTTACTTTGAAATTCCTTCTGGTATGATAGAGAAACTGCTAGCTAATCCCTTTACAGGAGATGGAACATTGCAACCCGATTTGCACCTAATCTATGTGGATGAAGTTTGTGGATTATTTAAGCTTACAGGTATGCCCGAGGATGTTATCAAGAAGAATGTCTTCCCTTTATCTTTGAAGCGAAAGGCATTGACATGGTTTAGGCTATGCGATGATATTGGATCATGGAACTACAACCGGTTGAAATTGGAATTTTATCAGAAGTTTTATCCTATGCATCTGGTTCATCGTGATCATAATTATATATATAATTTTTGGCCTCGCGAAGGAGAAAGTATCGCTCAAGCTTGGGGGAGGATTAAGCCAATGTTATATTCATGCCCCAATCATGAGCTCTCAAGAGAAATTATTATTCAAAAAATTTATGCTCATCTTTCTCTCAATAACCGCTCCATGCTCGATACTTCTTGTACTGGTTCTTTTATGATGAAGACTATTGAATTCAAATGGGATTTATTGGAAATTATTAAACGAAACTCTAAAGATTGGGCTCTCGACGAAGGTAAGGAGTTAGGTATAACACCTAAGTTTGATTGTGTTAAAACTTTTATGGATACCGATGTTTTCCGTGAATTTAGCACTAAATATGGACTTGACTCTGAGATAGTAGCTTCTTTCTGTGAATCATTTGCTACTCAAGTTGATCTCCCTAAGGAGAAGTGGTTTAAATATCATCCTCCCATTAAAGTAAAAGTAGTTGAACCTGTTAAAGTGGAAGAAAAGACTATCACTTATAATGTTGTTCCTATTGTTCCTACCGCTTATATTGAGAAACCACCCGTCCCTGTTAGAATAAAGGATCATGCTAAAGCTTCAACTGTGGTTCGTAAGAGTAATACTAGAACACCTACACCCTCTAAGTAAATTAAAGTTGAACGTAGTGTTGCTATGGTTAAGGATCTCTTGGTCGATAATATTGATGGGCATGTTATTTACCTCTGTGATGAAGCTGCTAGAATTGCCAGACCCGATACTAAAAACAAACATAGACCTATTGTAGGCATGCCTGTTATTTCTGTTAAAATAGGAGATCATTGCTATCATGGTTTATGTGATATGGGTGCCAGTGCGAGTGCAATACCTCATTCCTTACACGAAGAAATTATGCACGATATTGCACCTGCTGAGTTAGAAGGTATTGATGTTACAATTAAGCTTGCCAATAGAGATACTATTTCACCAATTGGGATTGTCAGAGATGTTGAAGTCTTGTGTGGGAAAGTTAAATACCCTACTGATTTTCTTGTTCTTGGTTCCCCACAAGATGACTTTTGTCCCATTATATTTGGTAGACGCTTCTTGAATATTGTTAATGTTAGGATAGATTGCAAAAAGGATGTTGTTACTATTGGATTAGGGGATATGTCTCATGATTTTAACTTTGCTAAATTTCGTAGACAACCCCATGATAAAGAATTGCCTAGTAAAGATGAAATTATTGCTCTTGCTTCTATTGCCGTACCTCCGAACGATATTTTAGAACAATATTTGCTAGACCATGAAAATGATATGTTTATGAATGAGAGAAGGGAAATAGATCAAATATTCTTTAAACAGGGACCTTTATTGAAACAAAACTTGCCTGTTGAAATTCTAGGGGATCCTCCTGCACCCAAGGGTGATCCCGTGTTTGAGCTCAAACCATTACCTGGTACTCTTAAGTATGCTTATCTTGATGAAAAGAAGATATATCATGTTATTATTAGTGCTAACCTTTCAGAGCAGGAAGAAGAGAAATTATTGAAAACTCTGAAGAAGCACCGTGCTGCTATTGGATATCCTCTTGATGATCTTAAGGGCATTAGTCCCACTCTATGCCAATACAAAATAAAATAAAGACGCTAAACCGGTTGTTGATCATCAACAACGGTTAAATCCTAGGATGAAAGAAGTGGTAAGGAAAGAAATACCAAAGCTTCTAGAGGCAGGTATAATTTATCATGTTGCTGATAGTCAGTGGGTAAGTCATGTCCATTGTGTCCCTAAGAAGGAATGTATTACTGTTATTCCTAATGATAAAGATGAATTGATCCCACAAAGAATTGTTACATGCTATAGAATGGTAATTGATTTCCAAATTAAATAAATCTACTAAAAAGGATAATTACCATTTACCTTTTATTGATCAAATGCTAGAAAGATTATCCAAACATACACATTTTTGCTTTCTAGATGGCTATTCTGGTTTCTCTCAAATACCTGTGTCAAAAGAGGATCAAGAAAAGACCACTTTTACTTGCCCTTTCGGTACCTTTGCTTAGACGTATGCCTTTTGGTTTATGTAATGCACCTGCTACCTTTCAAAGATGCATGATGGCTATATTCTCTGATTTTTGTGAAAAGATTGTTGAGGTTTGCATGGGTGATTTTTCCGTTTATGGAACTTCTTTTGATGATTGCTTAAGCAACCTTGATCGCGTTTTGCAGAGATGTGAAGAAACTAATCTTGTCTTGAATTGGGACAAGTGCCAATTTATGGTTAATGAAGCTATTGTCTTGGGGCATAAAATTTCTGAAAAAGGTGTTGAAGTTGATAAAGCTAAAGTTGATGTTATTGAAAAGATGACGTGCCCTAAGGACATCAAAGGTATAAGAAGTTTTCTTGATCATGTCAGTTTTTATAGGAGGTTCATTAAAGACTTCTAAAAAATCTCTAGGCCTCTGACTAATTTTTTACAAAAAGATGTTCCATTCGTCTTCGATGATGATTGTGTAGAAGCATTTGAAATACTGAAGAAAGCCTTGATTTCTGCACCTATTATCTAGCCACCTGATTGGATTTTACCCTTTGAAATTATGTGTGATGCTAGTGATTATGCTGTAGGTGTTGTTCTAGGACAAAGAGTTGATAAGAAATTAAATGTTATCCAATATGCTAGTAAAACTCTAGACAGTGCCCAGAGAAATTATGCTACTACTGAAAAAGAATTTTTAGTAGTTGTATTTGCCTGTGACAAGTTCAGACCTAACATCGTTGATTCTAAAGTAACTGTTCACACTGATCATGCTGCTATTAAATACCTTATGGAAAAGAAAGATGCTAAACCTAGACTTATTAGATGGGTTCTCTTGCTACAAGAATTTGATTTTCATATTATTGATAGAAAGGGAGCTGAGAACCCCGTTACAGACAACTTATCTAGGTTAGAGAATATTCATGATGACCCACTACCTATTGATGATAAATTTCCTGATGAACAATTGGCTATCATAAATACTTCTCGCACTGCTCCATGGTATGCTGATTATGCTAATTACATTGTTGCTAAATTTATACCACCTAGTTTCACATACCAGCAACAGAAAAAAGTTTTTCTATGATTTAAGACATTACTTCTGGGATGACACACACCTTTATAAAGAAGGAGTAGATGGTGTTTTTAGACATTGTGTACCTGAGCATGAACAGGGACAGATCCTACGCAAGTGTCACTCCGAGGCTTATGGAGGACACCACGCTGGAGACGGAACTGCACATAAGGTATTGCAATCTAGTTTTTATTGGCCTATTCTGATGCAGGGTGGAACCCTAATCAGCGGATCTTTCACGTTTGGAGGTTGGCACACGATGAACACGGGGAAAACACGGAGAAGGATGGGGAAAACACAAGAGAGAACACTCAAATCAACACGGAAGCAATCACACAAGTGCTAGATTCGCGATACAAGGTCGAGATACATGATCCAAAGTCAACAACGGTGATACAGATAGTCTTCTCCCGGAGGAGGTCTTGGAATCCCGTGGGATCTTCCCGTTAGGGGTCTTGAATCCAGAGGTGGATCTTCTCCGTAGAGGCGCACCGGTCTCGTGGGAGAAATCCACACAAGTGTCAAATGAGCTAAAACCACAGCTAACCCTAAACGGGAAGAGGAGAGGAGTATATATAGTCTACGGGGCAAATGGGTACATGGGCCTCGGCCCGGGGGATGCGCGCAGGCAATTCAGGGGCCGGACGTCCGGGCGGCGGGCCGGATGTCCGGGACTTCACAGGACGCCGGATGTCCGGGGCGGGGGGCCCGGATGTCCGGGCTGGAGTGGACGCGCCTCGGGTGCTCTCTGGACAGAGGCGCCGGATTTCCGGGCGCGGGGCCGGATGTCCGGGCCGTGCCTGGCCGGATGTCCGGGCCCTGGCCGGATGTCCGGGCCCTGTAGCCTTGGCTGCTGTTGGCCTTCTGTGGGTGAATGCCCAGGGGCCGGATGTCCGGGCCAGGGGGCCGGATGTCCGGGTCCTGGAGCTCTCTTCTGCTCTTCTCGATGCATTGGCTCGTCCATGAACTTGAGGACTCGTCCATCTTCACGCCCCTCTCCGATGTGGTCTTCTTCACACCTGAGCACACACAACACGTCCGTCTGAGGTAGCGACCATGTCTCGCAAGATTTGTATGGAAGTAGGGCTAGGAGTGACGTCACCTCGGTCTCGGGAGCTCTAGTCCTTGGTCCTTTGGGCACTTGTTGAGGTGAAGGAGGGTCCATGGGGATGGCTCTAGGATACACCGTATCAGAGTTGATGTTCTTGTTGGTATTGTTGCTCATGTCGCGCTTGAGGAGGAGCTTCTTCTTGCATTCTTGCTTGATGGCGCCGTTCTTGCATCTCATCTCGAAGAAAATCCTCTTCTTGACGAGTGTGTCGATTGCGGGCGGCCACATTGCGGTGTGCATCTTGTAAAGCACGTTGCGCCTCCATAGCTTGAGCGTCACGACGTTGTTGTGCTTGGCGGTTAGCCTCGGCATCTTGTTCTTCTTGATATTGACGAGCTCGCTCTTGTTGTTGTTGGCGTAGTCGTTGCCGTTCTTGTGCTTGCTCAAGTGTAGCTTGGTTGTGACGACGTCGATTTTCTTGTTCGTCGAATAGCTCTTGGGAACTCTTGTCATGTAGAGGTTGCCGATGTTCATGTCGAGCTTGACGTGCGGCTTGACTAAGAGTGTTTGACGTAGGTGTACTTGAGTCTTGCGTTGAGTCGGTATGTCGACTTGAGCGGCTTCGTCGATGAGATGATGTTGAGGAAGAACGTCGGTTGATGATCAATGTCCGTAGCTCATTGTATTGAGTAGACATGTTGGTGTTGATGAGGTCGATTTGCTCCTTGGTGCTTTGTTGGAATTGTCGCGCGTCCTCGGCAACTTGACCAATGTACTCTCGCATAGCTTCACTCTCTTGATGTAGAGCTCGTTGGACACCGAATAGATGTAGTTTGGTGAAGTAGTTGTTCGCTTCTTGAGGGTCATCGAAGATCGGGTTGGTAGATGAACTTGGCCTATCCATCATCACAAGCAAGTAAGTGAGTGGAGAAAGGAGAAGACAATATCAATGTACCTTAACCGAGGTTGAAAATGGATCAATGATCACTCAACAATGTAACCCGGAAATAGCACTATTGGTATCACTTCGTGTCGATTCTCACACCTACACAAGTAAAGCTTTGAGAGGAGCTTGGTTAGGATGTGGCACAAATTCAATGCAATCGTCAAAATGACTCAAAGATGTTGAAAATGGTTCACAAATTTGCTCATGCAACAAGTAGATCACTAGCAAAGAGTAGCACACGGAACACACGCACGGATAGATAAATGTGGTTGTGCAACCAAGGATGAGCGAAAAATGTGGAAAACCACGGAAAATGCTCGTGTTGCACAACGCTAGAGAGACGCTAACCGATTGCTTAATAGGCGGATACGCACTTGTGCACGACCTATATGGGCAAAACGTAACGACTATCTATCACAAGTATGCTATGAGTGTATGATGTGCCGATGCTTGAGCACAAAATGATGTTGCTATGTATGATCTCTTTGGATGCAAGGCGTATGATGCTATAGTTTCTTTGCTTGGATTGGCTCTTTTGCTTAAAAGCTTTTGAGCTCTTTCTTTGGGCACATATGCATTCTTCTCGAATCGAGGTAGCTATTGTGTATGCGGAGCACTCTTGTGGCACACGGGTATATGCAAGATACCAAGATGATGTGATGTTACTCACAATGATGTGGTATGCAATATCTATCACTATCACTAATGTGCACAAGTGTCGTGGCCCGGCAATACTCAAATGGCTAGTCTCAATGGGAAAGCTACGCAAAGATGGTTCATAGGGTGACAATGCAATTGCAAGATAGAAGTGTCGTCGATGTTACCGTCCTTGCCGAAGTTGAGCGGTGGTGTCGTCGAAGTCTTGCCGTCCCAAGGTAGCCGAAACATCCAAGGAAACGGTGAAACCAAAACTCAAGTATCCACGGCAAATGGAGACAAATTTTCCAAACTCGAAGCGGTGAAGCGATGGTGGTTGTGGAAAAGGTGGTGGTATGCGGAAGAAATGGTGGAGCACCGAACGAAAATGGCGGAGAAGTGGGGAAATGGCTGCGGGAGGCCGGATGTCCGGGCCAGGGGCCGGATGTCCGGGCCGGGCCGGATGTCCGGGGCACGAGCCGGATGTCCGGGGTGCCCGAGCCAGGAAAAATTCCTTGCAACCGGTGGTGTTTGTGGAAAAATTCGGTGGATTTTTCGGATGAAATTTAGGGAAAAGTGGAGGAAAAGCTAGATCCACACGTGGCACAGCAAATCCATGGAACAAATTCAACAAAATCTTGCCAAATCAACAGATCACAGAAAATTTTTTGGGGCTCTTTTTGTGGGGAATTTTTCGAAATTAGGAAGAACACGACAAAAACAGGCTAGAAAACGACGTGTGGGGCTCCAAAATCGTGAGAAACCTTTGCTCTAGATACCATAATGATACAGGGTGGAACCCTAATCAGCGGATCTTTCACGTTTGGAGGTTGGCACACGATGAACACGGGGAAAACACGGAGAAAGATGGGGAAAACACGAGAGAGAACACTCAAATCAACACGGAAGCAATCACACAAGTGCTAGATTCGCGATACAAGGTCGAGATACATGATCCAAAGTCAACAACGGTGATACAGATAGTCTTCTCCCGGAGGAGGTCTTGGAATCCCGTGGGATCTTCCCGTTAGGGGTCTTGAATCCAGAGGTGGATCTTCTCCGTAGAGGCGCACCGGTCTCGTGGGAGAAATCCACACAAGTGTCAAATGAGCTAAAACCACAGCTAACCCTAAACGGAATGAGGAGAGGAGTATATATAGTCTACGGGGCGAATGGGTACATGGGCCTCGGCCCGGGGGATGCGCGCAGGCAATTCAGGGGCCGGACGTCCGGGCGGCGGGCCGGATGTCCGGGACTTCACAGGACGCCGGATGTCCGGGGCGGGGGCCCGGATGTCCGGGCTGGAGGGGACGCGCCTCGGGTGCTCTCTGGACAGAGGCGCCGGATTTCCGGGCGCGGGGCCGGATGTCCGGGCCGTGCCTGGCCGGATGTCCGGGCCCTGGCCGGATGTCCGGGCCCTGTAGCCTTGGCTGCTGTTGGCCTTCTGTGGGTGAATGCCCAGGGGCCGGATGTCCGGGCCAGGGGGCCGGATGTCCGGGTCCTGGAGCTCTCTTCTGCTCTTCTCGATGCATTGGCTCGTCCATGAACTTGAGGACTCGTCCATCTTCACGCCCCTCTCCGATGTGGTCTTCTTCCCACCTGAGCACACACAACACGTCCGTCTGAGGTAGCGACCATGTCTCGCAAGATTTGTATGGAAGTAGGGCTAGGAGTGACGTCACCTCGGTCTCGGGAGCTCTAGTCCTTGGTCCTTTGGGCACTTGTTGAGGTGAAGGAGGGTCCATGGGGATGGCCCTAGGATACACCGTATCATCTCCCCTCCCTTGGGAAAGATCCGACCTCGGATCGAAATCTTCATCACCATGGAGCACCTTGAATGGTCCGTCGTCACGAGGTAGAGGCTTGGACTTGTGCTCTATCGCGAAGTGGTCCTTGTGAAGATGTAGCCAACTGAGATCTTCCGGGTGAAACGCCATTGTTGCCTTGTTGACGTTGATCTTGTTGGTGAGGCGATGTACTTGTCGCTCGATTGTTGCCCGTATTTGTTCGTGCACCTTCTTGAGTATTTCACTACAAAAGAAAGTGGCAACATGTGAAGCATCGTCGATCTTGTTATCGGGAATGAAATGAGCCATGTTAGAGAATGTATCGACCATGACAAGCACAGAATCGTTTCCATTTTTAGTCCTAGACAAGCCAAGTATGAAATGCATGTTTATGTCTTCCCAAGGATGAAATGTAGTAGAAAGAGGCATGTAAAGACCATGATATTGAGCTTTGGACTTAGCTTTGCGGCATGTCGGACATCGGTTGGTGAGGTTTGAGACGTCACGTAGCATCTTGGGCCAAAAATAGTTCTTAGAGAGGGTAGCAAACATCTTGTCGCGTCCAAAGTGTCCCATGAGTCCTCCTCCATGCGATTCCTGCAAAAGGAGCAAACAAAGCGAAGACTCGGGGATGCAAAGTTCGTTAGCTCTCATAAGATATCCACCCTTGGTGTAATGATGTTCCCAAGAAGTTTGAGTCAAGCATTTAGCATAGGCATTTGCAAAGAAAGGATCATGCTCATATAAATCTTTTAGCTGCTCGAAGCCAATCACATGCAACTTAAATTGTGTAAGAGGTAAGCACTTGCGTAACAAGCATGCATTTGCGTGAAAACTTCCATGTTTCGTAGGCAATAGAATAACCGGAGCGGCGCAAGTGCTAAAGTTGTCACGTACATGACTTTTGTCGATGAGTTTTGGTACTTGCCGTTGTATCTCGTGGTTGACACGGTAGAGAACCTTGTTGGGAAATGGTACACCGGGTACGAGTTCGGTGCGGTGTTCTATCCCGTGAAGTAGAAGCGGTGGTACCTCATCGGTAAAGGCGTTCGAGAATTCCTGCAATAAAGGTGACAACACAAAAGGTAGAGATTGTGAAGTGTTAGTATATTTGTCTTCTCCTATGCATAAGAGCACAAGGTGAACGACGTTCGATGGGTTCTCACACACTTCTCTCATCTCACTTTTGGTGGCAAATAGCACTAGTTTCTTCGTGTAGCTCATCGTGGAGTCGCTCATATTTGGTTGGTGGCTCTCACTCTCTTTTTGGTGGCTCGCTCTCTCACCATTCTCTCCACGATGGGTTGTAGGTAGAAGCTTGTCGGCGGCAACTTGACTTGGAGTCATAGGTCGTAGCACGAATTCCTTGCCCTTCATCTTGAAGTGATAGTGATTCGTCCGTCCATTGTGTGTGACTCCACGATCATATTGCCATGGTCGCCCAAGAAGAAGGTGGCACACGGACATGGGTATCACATCACACTCGAGAGTGTCCTCGTAGGCGCCGATCTTGAAAGAGACTTGCACGGTGTGCTCGACTCGAAGAATTCCGGCGTCGTTGAGCCACTGGACCTTGTAGGGGTGCGGATGCTTCGTCTTGACCAAATGAAGCTTGTCGCATAGCTCATCGCTTGCCAAGTTGTGGCAACTTCCTCCATCGATGATAACCTTGACGGAGCGTCCATTGATGGCGGCCTTCGTATGGAAAATATGGCATCGTTGGTCGTCATCTTGTTGATGTTGTAGTGTCAAGACTTTGGAGACAACTAGGTTGGGGCTTGAGTCATTGTCGCAAAACACTTGACGATCTTCTTCTTCATTGAGACGCCGGTGGATGGCCAAGTGCTTGATGGCGTCCACTTCGTCGTCGCTCATCGAGTCATATGTGCCGTCGTCGTGGAAGATCATTGTTCTCTTGTTGGTGCACTCGAAGGACTTGTGTCCACGGCCACCACATGTGAAACATTTGATGGAACTTGTCTTTGGGTTCTCTTCATTTGGAGTTGTAGATGATGTAGCTCTTGGCTTGAAGTTGTTGGTAGAAGGTGGATGACTCGATGTAGTCTCATTCTTGTATCTTGGCTTGTCGCCTAAGTTTGTAGATGGCTTGGTAGAGGTAGGAGGGATATCCGAAGTCGTTGAAGCTTGGTTGTAGGAGCCGAAGTTCTTGGAGTTGAACTTGGAGTACTTGTAGTCCTCTTGAACTTGTCGCTCCGCTTTGGTTGCTTGGTGTACTAGCTCGAGGAGATTGTTGTATGGTTGGAAGTCCGCAATCTTCTTAATGGAGTAGTTGAGTCTATTCAAGAATCTCGCCATTGTTTGCTCTTCATCTTCCATGATGTTTGCTCTTATCATAGCAATCTCCATCTCCTTGTAGTACTCTTCAACGGACTTGGTTCCTTGCTTGAGGAGTTGGAGCTTCTTGAACAAGTCGCGGTTGTAGTGTGTAGGCACAAAACGTGCTCTCATCACTTCCTTCATTTGAGTCCAAGTGGTGATAGGAGGTTCGCCTTTGGCTTCTCTTCTCTCCATGATTTGTTCCCACCAAATGAGAACATAGTCTTGGAACTCAAGTGATGCCATAGCGATCTTCTTCTCTTCATCGAAGTTGTGAAGGCGAAAGATCTTGTCAACTTTCAATGCCCATGAGAGGTAGTCTTCGGGGTCAATGCTTCCGGAAAACTTTGGCATGGTGAACTTGAGCTTGCCATAGCGATGCTCGTCGTTGTTTCCTTGTCTATTGGGAGGATGATCTCGATTTTGGCGGTTTGCCGTATCGTGTTGCTCTTGAGGATGTAGACGTTCTTGTTGGAGTTGATGTTCATGTCGCGCTTGAGGAGGAGCTTCTTCTTGCATTCTTGCTTGATGGCGCCGTTCTTGCATCTCATCTCGAAGAAAATCCTCTTCTTGACGAGTGTGTCGATTGCGGGCGGCCACATTGCGGTGTGCATCTTGTAAAGCACGTTGCGCCTCCATAGCTTGAGCGTCACGACGTTGTTGTGCTTGGCGGTTAGCCTCGGCATCTTGTTCTTCTTGATATTGACGAGCTCGCTCTTGTTGATGTTGGCGTAGTCGTTGCCGTTCTTGTGCTTGCTCAAGTGTAGCTTGGTTGTGACGACGTCGATTTTCTTGTTCGTCGAATAGCTCTTGGGAACTCTTGTCATGTAGAGGTTGCCGATGTTCATGTCGAGCTTGACGGGCGGCTTGACGAAGAGTGTTTGACGTAGGTGTACTTGAGTCTTGCGTTGAGTCGGTATGTCGACTTGAGCGGCTTCGTCGATGAGATGATGTTGAGGAAGAACGTCGGTTGATGATCAATGTCCGTAGCTCATTGTATTGAGTAGACATGTTGGTGTTGATGAGGTCGATTTGCTCCTTGGTGCTTTGTTGGAATTGTCGCGCGTCCTCGGCAACTTGACCAATGTACTCTCGCATAGCTTCACTCTCTTGATGTAGAGCTCGTTGGACACCGAATAGATGTAGTTTGGTGAAGTAGTTGTTCGCTTCTTGAGGGTCATCGAAGATCGGGTTGGTAGATGAACTTGGCCTATCCATCATCACAAGCAAGTAAGTGAGTGGAGAAAGGAGAAGACAATATCAATGTACCTTAACCGAGGTTGAAAATGGATCAATGATCACTCAACAATGTAACCCGGAAATAGCACTATTGGTATCACTTCGTGTCGATTCTCACACCTACACAAGTAAAGCTTTGAGAGGAGCTCGGTTGGGATGTGGCACAAATTCAATGCAATCGTCAAAATGACTCAAAGATGTTGAAAATGGTTCACAATTTGCTCATGCAACAAGTAGATCACTAGCAAAGAGTAGCACACGGAACACACGCACGGATAGATAACTGTGGTTGTGCAACCAAGGATGAGCGAAAAATGTGGAAAACCACGGAAAATGCTCGTGTTGCACAACGCTAGAGAGACGCTAACCGATTGCTTAATAGGCGGATACGCACTTGTGCACGACCTATATGGGCAAAACGTAACGACTATCTATCACAAGTATGCTATGAGTGTATGATGTGCCGATGCTTGAGCACAAGATGATGTTGCTATGTATGATCTCTTTGGATGCAAGGCGTATGATGCTATTGTTTCTTTGCTTGGATTGTCTCTTTTGCTTCAAAGCTTTTGAGCTCTTTCTTTGGGCACATATGTATGCTTCTCGTATCAAGGTAGCTATTGTGTATGCGGAGCACTCTTGTGGCACAAGGAGGTATGCAATATACCAAGATGATGTGGTATGCAATATATATGAGTATCACTAATGTGCACAAGTGTCGTGGCCCGGCAATACTCAAATGGCTAGTCTCAATGGGAAAGCTACGCAAAGATGGTTCATAGGGTGACAATGCAATTGCAAGATAGAACGAGCGAAGTGTCGTCGATGTTACCGTCCTTGCCGAAGTTGAGCGGTGGTGTTGTCGAAGTCTTGCCGTCCCAAGGTAGCCTAAACATCCAAGGAAACGGTGAAACCACAACTCAAGTATCCACGGCAAATGGGGACAAATTTTCAAAACTCGAAACGGTGAAGCGATGGTGGTTGTTGCGGAAGATTGGTGGAGGTTTGCGGAAGAGTGGGTGGATCACCGAACGCAAAGGGGGGAATGATTGCTAGGAGGGAAGTGTAGTGGGGGGAAATGGCTGCGGGAGGCCGGATGTCCGGGCCAGGGGCCGGATGTCCGGGCCGGGCCGGATGTCCGGGGCACGAGCCGGATGTCCGGGGTGCCCGAGCCAGCAAGATCACGTTGCAAAGGGGGGTTTCGGGGCAAAAATTCGGTGGATTTTGCGGATGAAATTTGGGGAAAAGTGGAGGAAAAGCTAGATCCACACGTGGCACAGCAAGTCCATGGAACAAATTCAACAAAATCTTGCCAAATCAACAGATCACAGAAAATTTTTTGGGGCTCTTTTTGTGGGGCAATTTTCGAAATTAGGAAGAACACGACAAAAACAGGCTAGAAAACAAAGTGTGGGGCTCCAAAATCGTGAGAAACCTTTGCTCTAGATACCATAATGATGCAGGGTGGAACCCTAATCAGCGGATCTTTCACGTTTGGAGGTTGGCACACGATGAACACGGGGAAAACACGGAGAAGGATGGGGAAAACACAAGAGAGAACACTCAAATCAACACGGAAGCAATCACACAAGTGCTAGATTCGCGATACAAGGTCGAGATACATGATCCAAAGTCAACAACGGTGATACAGATAGTCTTCTCCCGGAGGAGGTCTTGGAATCCCGTGGGATCTTCCCGTTAGGGGTCTTGAATCCAGAGGTGGATCTTCTCCGTAGAGGCGCACCGGTCTCGTGGGAGAAATCCACACAAGTGTCAAATGAGCTAAAACCACAGCTAACCCTAAACGGGAAGAGGAGAGGAGTATATATAGTCTACGGGGCGAATGGGTACATGGGCCTCGGCCCGGGGGATGCGCGCAGGCAATTCAGGGGCCGGACGTCCGGGCGGCGGGCCGGATGTCCGGGACTTCACAGGACGCCGGATGTCCGGGGCGGGGGGCCCGGATGTCCGGGCTGGAGTGGACGCGCCTCGGGTGCTCTCTGGACAGAGGCGCCGGATTTCCGGGCGCGGGGCCGGATGTCCGGGCCGTGCCTGGCCGGATGTCCGGGCCCTGGCCGGATGTCCGGGCCCTGTAGCCTTGGCTGCTGTTGGCCTTCTGTGGGTGAATGCCCAGGGGCCGGATGTCCGGGCCAGGGGGCCGGATGTCCGGGTCCTGGAGCTCTCTTCTGCTCTTCTCGATGCATTGGCTCGTCCATGAACTTGAGGACTCGTCCATCTTCACGCCCCTCTCCGATGTGGTCTTCTTCACACCTGAGCACACACAACACGTCCGTCTGAGGTAGCGACCATGTCTCGCAAGATTTGTATGGAAGTAGGGCTAGGAGTGACGTCACCTCGGTCTCGGGAGCTCTAGTCCTTGGTCCTTTGGGCACTTGTTGAGGTGAAGGAGGGTCCATGGGGATGGCCCTAGGATACACCGTATCATATTCTCTTCAAGGATGCTCGTAAGTTTTTCTTGTCTTGTGATGATTGTCAAAGAACTGGTAATATTTGTAGACGTCAAGAAATACCTATGAACGATTCGCTTGTTATTGAACCATTTGATGTTTGGGGCTTTGATTATATGGGACCGTTTCCTTCCTCTAATGGGTATACACATATCTTAGTTGCTGTTGATTACGTTACTAAGTGGGTAGAAGCTATTCCAACTAGTAGTGCTGATCATAACACCTCTATTAAGATGCTTAAAGAAGTTATTTTTCCGAGGTTTGGAGTCCCTAGATACCTAATGACTGATGGTGGTTCACATTTTATTCATGGTGCTTTCTGTAAAATGCTTGCTAAGTATGATGTTAATCATAGAATTGCATCCCCATACCACCCACAATCTAGTAGTCAAGTATAACTGAGTAATAGAGAGCTAAAATTAATTTTGCAAAAGACTGTTAATAGATCTAGAAAGAATTGGTCCAAGAAACTTGATGATGCATTATGGGCTTATAGAACTGCACATAAAAGTCCTATGGGTATGTCTCCGTATAAAATGGTTTATGGAAAAGCATGTCATTTACCTCTTGACGTGGAACATAAGGCATATTGGGCCATTAAAGAGCTCAATTATGATTTCAAACTTGCTGGTGAGAAGAGACTATTTGACATTAGCTCACTTGATGAGTGGAGAACCCAGGCCTATGAAAATGCCAATCTGTTTAAAGAAAATGTTAAAAGGTGGCATGGCAAAAGGATACAAAAACATGAGTTTAATGTAGGTGACTATGTTTTGCTATACAACTCTCGTATAGGATTTTTTGCAGGAAAACTTCTCTCTAAATGGGAAGGCCCTTACGTTATCGAGGAGGTCTATCGTTCCGGTGCCATAAAAGTCAATAACTTCGAAGGCACAAACCCGAAGGTGGTGAACGATCAAAGAATCAAACATTACATCTCAGGTAATCCCGTAAATGTTGAAACTAATGTCATTGAAACCGTAACCCCAGAGGAATACATAAGGGACACTTTCCAGAATGTTTCAAACTCCGAAAAGGAAGAGGTATGTGGTACGGTAAGTAAACCGAATCCAAAACAGTTCTAATAGCAATTTTTCTCCGTTTTGGAATATTTAAGAAAATAGGAAAATAAGTAGTCCGAAAGGTACACGAGGCGTCCATAAGGGTGGAGGGCGCGCCCCTGCCTCGTGGGCACCTCGTGTGCCCTCTGGACTCCGTTTTCTTGTACGATACTTCTTTTAGTTGGTAAAAATTCATTATATAATCTCCTGAAGGTTTCGACCACGGAACCACGACAAAATCCTCTATTTTTGTTTTGAGTTTTTTTCGCCACAGATCAGAGCAATATGTCATCCCAGAATTCGGAGGGAGAAAGCTATGTGGCTGATTACCTTGCAGACCCTAAGGTCTACGGGGACTTGGAGCATTGTGGTTGGACCACGGAGGAAGAAGAAGACTATGATCCTAAGGGAAAGTAGGAGATGAGCTCGGATGAAGAGGAAGTCCCATTACCTCAACCTGGGGACATGCATGTGGAGTTCAAAAAGTCAAGCCTCCCTGATAGAGTAAAGAAACCTAAGATCGAGTTTATCCCTTTTCGCCTCTTGCAGGAGAACAAACAAGAACTATGCAAAAAGATATTGAGCCTTGAGCAGGAGATCGTTGACCTAAGGGAGAGAAATTCTATCCTCAAGGGCAAATTAAGGAAGAAGCTTACGTCATCAACAACTACATCATCACCACCTCCGAAGAAAGAGACATAATCATATGGGTATGGGCACTCCCCTTGGCAACTGGCAAGCTTGGGGGAGGTGCCCCGGTATGGTATCACCATCACACTTCTATCTTTACCGTTTTTCTTAGTTCGATCCTTTTGGTTATATCTTGATCTAGTTGAATAATGTTTAGTATGATCTAGTTGTGAGCTTTGCTTTATGATCCTTATCTATGTAATCGAGTCCGTGAGCTATATATATATAATAAAGATTAGTTTTGAGTCAAGGGCTTGATTATTTCACTATGATCATGAGGGAATAAAAGAAAGAATAAAAATAAATAAAGAGATCATATTGAGCTTATGTAGAGTATTGACTTCACATATAAAGAGTATGATGAATAAAAGTTGTTGAGAGTTGACAAACATAGTTTTGGTCATCGTTGCAATTAATAGGAAGTAATAAAGAAAGAGAGGTTCTCGCATATAAATATACTATCTTGGACATCTTTTATGATTGTGAGCATTCATTAAAATATGACATGCTAAAAATTGATGTTGGACATGGAAGATAACGTAATGGGTTATGTTTTCTTATATCCGAAATAAAGTATATTGTCATGGATCATCCAACATGTTGAGCTTGCCTTTCCCCCTCATGCTAGACAAAATCCTCGCACCAAGTAGAGATACTACTTGTGCTTCCAAATATCCTTAAACCCAGTTTTGCCATGAGAGTCTACCATATCTACCTATGGATTGAGGAAGATCCTTCAAGTAAGTTGTCATTGTTGTAAGAAATAAAAATTGCTCTCTAAATATGTATGATCTATTAGTGTGGAGAAAATAGGCTTTATAAGATCTTGTGATATGGAAGCAATAAAAGCGACGGACTGCATAATAAAGGTCCTTATCACAAGTGGCAATATAAAGTGACGTTCTTTTGCATTAAGATTTTGTACATCCAACCATAAAAGCACATGACAACCTCTACTTACCTCTGCGAAGGGCCTATCTTTTATTCTTGTCTTTTACCTTATACAAGAGTCATGGTGATCTTCACCTTTCCTTTTTACATTTTATCCTTTGGCAAGCACATTGTGTTGGAAAGATCCTGACATATATACCCAATTGGATGTAAGTTGTCATAAACTATTATTGTTAACATTACCCTTGAGGTAAAAGGTTGGGAGGCAATACTATAAGCCCCTATCTTTCTCATTGTCCGATTAAAACTCCATACCCATAAGTATTGCGTGAGTGTTAGAAATTGTGAAAGACTAAATGATACTTGAGTATGTGGACTTGTTGAAAAGCTCTTATATCGACTCTTTCCGATGTTATGATAAATTGCAATTGCTTCAGTGACCAAGATTATAGTTTGCTAGTTTTCAATGAAGTTTTTGATTCATACTTGACATTGTGAATAGGTTGTTACTTTAGTACAAGAAATCATATGACAATATGGATGTTGCTGTTATAAGAATGACCATGATGCCCTCATGTCCGTATTTTATTTTATCGACACCTCTACCTCTAAACATGTGGACATATTTTTCAATATCGGCTTCCGCTTGAGGACAAGCGAGGTCTAAGCTTGGGGGAGTTGATACGTCCATTTTGCATCATGCTTTTATATCAATATTTATTGCATTATGGGTTGTTACTACACATTATGTCACAGTACTTATGCCTTTTCTCTCTTATTTTACAAGGTTTACATGAAGCGGGAGAATGCCGACAGTTGGAATTCTGGGCTGGAGAAGGAGCAAATATTAGAGACCTATTCTGCACAACTCAAAAAGTCCTAAAACTCCACAAAAGTCAGTTTTGGAATATATAAAAAGTATCGGGCAAAGAAAGCACTAGAGGGGGGCCACCCACCGTCCACGAGGGTGGGGGCGCGCCCTACCCCCCTGGGCGCGCCCCCTGTCTCGTGGGCCACTTGGCAGCCCCCCGATGCCCATCTTCTGGTATAAGGTGTCTTCTGCCCTGGAAAAAATGAAAATGAAGTTTTCGGGACGAAGCACCGCCATCTCGAGGCGGAACCTTGGCGGAACCAATCTAGGGCTCCGGGGGAGCTGTTCTGCTGGGGAAACATCCCTCTGATACGTCTCCAATGTATCTATAATTTTTGATTGTTCCATGCTATTATATATTCTCTTTTGGATGTTTAATGGGCTTTATTATACACTTTTATATGATTTTTGGGACTAACCTATTAACCCAGAGCCCAGTGCGAGTTTTTGTTATTTTCCTTGTTTTTGAGTTTTACAAAAAAGCAATATAAAACGGAGTCCAATTGACGTGCCAATTTTTGATGATTTTTTATGGACCAAAAGAAGGACCCGGAGTAAAAGAGTTGGGCCAGGAGAGTCACGGGCTACCCACGAGGGTGGGGGTGCTCCCGGAGACCCCCCTGACTTGTGCCCTACGCCAAAAAAATCCTATAAATACAGAAACCTCCAGAAAATAACCTAGATCGGGAGTTCGGCCGTCGAAAGCCTCTGTTGCCACCGAAAACCAATCTATACCCGTTCCGGCACCCTGGCGGAGGGGGGAATCCCTATCTGGTGGCCATCTTCATCATCCTGGCACTCTCCATGATGAGGGAGGAGTAGTTCACCCTTGGGGATGAGGGTATGCACCAGTAGCTATGTGTTTGATCTCTCTCTCTCGTGTTCTTGAGATGGCATGATCTTGATGTATCATGAGCCTTGCTATTATAGTTGGATCTTATGATGTTTCTCCCCCTCTAGTCTCTTGTAATGGATTGAGTTTTCCCTTTGAAGTTATCTTATCGGATTGAGTCTTTAAGGGTTTGAGAACACTTGATGTATGTCTTGCATGTGCTTATCTGTGGTGACAATGGGATATCACGTGATCCACTTGATGTATGTTTTGGTGATCAACTTGCGGGTTCAGTGACCTTGTGAAATTATGCATAGGGGTTGGCACACGTTTTCGTCTTGAATCTCCGGTAGAAACTTTGGGGCACTCTTTGAAGTACTTTGTGTTGGTTGAATAGATGAATCTGAGATTGTGTGATGCACATCGTATAATCATACCCACGGATACTTGAGGTGACAATGGAGTATCTAGGTGACATTAGGGTTTTGGTTAATTTGTATCTTAAGGTGTTATTCTAGTACGAACTCTATGATAGATTGAACGGAAAGAATAGCTTTGTGTTATTTTACTACGGACTCTTGAATAGATCGATCAGAAAGGATAACTTTGAGGTCCCTTTGTGGTCAGCAAGGATTTGTGTAACGGGTCATATTACCTTATCGATGTTCGAGAGCACAAAGACTCACGTAAATTGGAGGAGGAGACCCACCGGCCGTGGAATATTGCTCATCTTCGGGCTTACTACACCTAAGCCATAGGCTCCTCTTATGTACATATTTTTGACAATGTATATATTATGATCAATATAATAAACCGGCATCCCTGCTAAAGCGGGGCCTCTGCTGTTTTCCCTTAAGAGTTTTTGGTTACATGGGGGCTTCTGTTTATAAAGCAAAGTTCTGATTACCCAGTGATCCGGCTTATAAAGCCACAAAAAAACTTGGGGGCTTGTCACCCTAAGTTAAAAAGGGGCCAAAGAGAGTGTTGCAAAAGCACAGCTCAAACATAGGCACCCACTGAGCACAGCTCAAAATATTACCTGGGGGCTCTTTTGTTGCACAGCAACAAAGAGTTTTAACCCTTGTAATAGGCTATCAAGCCAGGCTTGGAATCCAGGTGTATTTACCTAAAACCCCGGTTTTTGCCTTTTTTAAGTAAGCCACTCTGCCGAGGTAATCCTGGTATCACCCGCCGAATGTTTGGCAAGTCAATCTTATACAGACCCTGAACTTGTCAAAGTTAAAACAACGATTGGTTAATGTGAGGTCCATCTTAAAAGGCTTTGTAAAATGGTTTAACTTTGTGGCCTGGTAGCCCATGAAAAGCCTTAATTTTGGGCCTGGCAGCCTATGAAAAGCCTCGCGTCTTCTCATGATTTTATTCGACAAATTTTCTATTTCGTTGAGGTTTACAACATTTTAAAATAATCCGGCGTTTATTAAATGGTCTGGTTTCGATTACAAGTCGCCGGTATCATATACGGATAATCCGGTGTTTATTACAGCCTGATACAGGTTTATTATAAACCGACAAAATATGGGAGGAGTTGTCAATACTCAAGATTGGGGTTATCACCCTTACTACAAAAAGTTGGTAAAACCAACGATGTGATTCAATATCACAGGTATGATATATTTCATATTTAATTATTTTTAAATGCAGTCATGGTTATAAACCCAGGTTATGTGTTGGGGATTATGACCCGTCCGGCGGTAAACCGCCAGGACACTTTAAACTTGTTGTATGCAGAAACAGGTTGAATGAAGCTGCTCAGAATGATAAGCAGACATACTATAATGATGTCGGATTAACAGTGTCATGCAAAATGAGTATGCATGATGGCATAGCAGACCAAGTATGTCAACTAGCCTATTACAAGGCGCTTTGATGCCCAAAAGAATAATTGTTTTTGGCAAGTGTTGCGGTATGTAGAAGGCTAAACCGGCCTCCGGATCATGATTCCTCGCCGGGCTGACTTGACAGCTGTGGGTCATCCTGCGCCGTTTCATCCTCCTCCTCTCCACCCAGTGGCTGGAAGTCAATGGTTGCCCAATCGATCCCAGTTAGTGCTTGGAATACAGCTTCATCGCTTATAAGTGTGGAGGATTCAACATTAGGGGCATAAGTATACTTACGGATTGGCGGGATAAGATTTCGCACATCATAAGTTGGCGCGTTAACCCGCTTGTTGTCGGCATCGTAAGTCGACTGGTAATGGGAAAGATCGGTTTCTTCAGCCAACTTGCTAGGCAAGGGTCGCATTTCCTTCGTTAAAGCTCGGAGATCATTATTATCAAAATCTGATTCGTCCTCCCTTAAGCTTGGATAGCCATTCCACACGTCAGCCGGATCAAGATCAGGTACCCATGCTTTCGCCCGGGTTAGTGCGGTTAGAGCACCTGTCCTTGCAGCTGATCTTTTTAACTCTTCAAATCGGGCAGGCAGCATCGACAACCTTTCTAAGGTTTCCTTGATTAAAGTTGGGGGTGGCTTGTTATGAGCGGCAGTACATATGATCCGTTGCGCACCGGTATATAATTGCTCTAGAAGAGTATAGGCGGCCTTCAATTTTTTCTGCATGTCAGAGCCCAAATAGGTAATGCGGGTTCCTGCATCATTACGAACATCGATAAACCGGTAGGTTATGGGATAATACATGTTGAAAGCTTATAATAAGGATATTTACCAAACATAGCAGTGGTCATGGCGTTTATCTGCCGCTTCAAACCAGTCAGCTCTTCTACCACCGGTTTAAGGGCTGCTTCTGCATCCTCAGCCCTTTTCTGCAATGTGGATTTCTCTATGTCCCAATCCGCCCGTTCCTTCTTGAAATTCTCCTTCAACTTCTCCATGGCTGCTAAGGCACTGGTCAGCTCATCTTTGGCTTTGGAGGTTTCTGCTTGTTGGGACTTGATGTTTTCTTGAAGATCACCAATTTGGGATTCCTTTTTGCTCAGCTCAGCCTATAAGAGACATACATATCATGAGTTGGCAAAACATATTTGAAGTACCAAGCACATAACAAGTTATACACTTGGCACTTAGGGGCTAATGCCTATTTGCTTATTATCAGAAGTCTTTACAAGTCCCAAGCTCAATACAAGTATTATTCCTGGTACTTGGGGGCTAATGCATATTTGCTCAAAATAAGATTACGGGTATTCTTCCATTAGCCAGCTTAATGGATGATTGGTGTACAACGATATTGAACAAGAAATTTGGCAGGATAAAAGTCCTGGTTCATCTTGAAAGAATAAACCGGCCCTTGGGGGCTACGCAGGTGAAAGTTGCAAGATTAATATTCTAAAAGTCCCGGTTCATCTTGAAAAGATAAACCGGCCCTTGGGGCTACTGGAGTTGATATTACAAATTTGACAAGAGAGAAACAGTTATGCAGAGTTAAGCAGTAGTTACCTCATATCGCTCTTTCATCAGGTTCACAAAACCGGCTTCATAGTCGCGGCTTGTGTACATACGGTTCAAAAAGCCAGAATGAATGTCTTGGGCGTTGAGGTGGGCATAGCTTGATAAATCCGCATTCCACTTACCTTTGTCCATAGCAGAAAATTCTTCCTTGGCACTATGCTTTGATAAAGCGACATGATTGCCAGGAGTGGGGTGGCCGAATCCTGTAATCATAATATCATCCGCTTTGTCATTAGCAGCCTTGGCTGGGCTTGACGATTTATCAACAACTCGGACAGGGCTTATCGTTTTATCAACATGGCCCGTTGGATCAACTTCTACTTGGTCAACGAAAATATCATGATCTTGTGGTGGTGGATCATCAAGCATGGCGTCAGCATTTGCTTCTACCGGTTCTGGAGTTCTCTTCGGTTCAGTGACCACATTATCATCAGCCGGTTTACTTAACTTGGCCTTTTTGCTGGGTCTAGGCTTGGCACTGAGAAGAATAAACAGAAAGGTCAGTACATTGGGTAAACATAAGGTGTTAAAAGTAAATTTAAAGCATAAACTCACCCAGGAACCGTCTTGAGGGTTGGAAGTTGTGTGGCCGTCGACTCGCCAGATGATGAATGAGGTGTTCCCTGATAGTTTGAATTAGACGGATTAAGAGGCTGTCGGAAATGACCCTCCTTGGGATAAGAAACATCAGAAATATATGAGACCTCTGATTGACGTTTCCGGATCGGAGTGTTTGGTAAACCGGTTGAAGTAACTACTTGGCCGCTGCGCCGGGTTCTGTGGCGAGCTTCGTGTTGCTGCTTGTTCAGAAGAAAGTTTGGGTCCAAGTGAGATAGGGGGTGAGAAAATCTTACTTTCCGGTTTGCTTGACGAATTTTCTATGTTGGCAGAGGATCTGAACCGGAGGAAAGAATAATTACCTCTACATCATCAGCTTGGCTGCCTTTAGCGCCATGAGCTTTTGGTTGTCCTTGAATTTTACCTTAGGGTGCCTTGGGCATCCCCAAGCTTAGGCTCTGGCCACTCTTTGTTCCATAGTCCATCAAAGCAATACTCAAAACTTGAAAACTTGAAAACTTCACAACACAAAACTTAGACAAAAATCTCGTGAGCTCCGTTAGTATAAGAAAGCAAACCACTACTCAAAGGTACTGCAATGAATTCATTCTTTGTTTATATTGGTGTTAAACCTACTGTATTCCAACTTCTGTATGATTCATACTTCCCAATGCTACTCATAGATGCATCGAAATGAGCAAACAGCACACAAAAACAGAATCTGTCAAAAACAGAACAATCTGTAGTAATCTGTAGCTTTCACATACTTCTGTAACTCCAAAAAATTGAAATAAATTGGTAAACGTGAGTAATTTGTCTACTAATCATCTGCAAAAAGAATCAACTAAATAGCACGCTCTAGTGAAATCTGGTGACTATTCTAGCGAGCACTAACGATTCTGTTTTTCACAGCAAGATCATATAAACTTCACACAAGTCTTCCCAAAGGTTCTACTTGGCACAAACACTAATTAAAACACAAAACCGCATCTAAACAGAAGCTAGATGCAATATTTATTCATAAACAGAAGCAAAAACAAAAAAATATAAAATTGGGTTGCCTCCCAACAAGCGCTATCGTTTTACGCCCCTAGCTAGGCACGATACATGGATAAATCTAGGTATTGCCATCTTTGGAAGGCAATCCATAAGTGGCTCTCATAATAGATTCATATGGTAATTTTATTTTCTTTCTAGGAAAGTGTTCCATGCCTTTCCTTAACGGAAATTGGAATCTAATATTTCCTTCCTTCATATCAATAGTTGCACCAATCGTTCTAAGGAAAGGTCTACCAAGAATAATAGGACATGAAGGATTGCAATCTATATCAAGAACAATGAAGTCTACGGGCACATAATTCCTATTGGCAACAATAAGAACATCATTAATCCTTCCCATAGGTTTCTTAATGGTTGAATCCGCAAGATGCAAATTTAAAGAACAATCATCAAGCTCATGGAATCCTAGCAAATCACACAAAGTTTTTGGGATAGTGGAAACACTTGCACCCAAATCACACAAAGCATAGCATTCACGATCTTTAATTTTTATTTTAATAGTAGGTTCCCACTCATCATAAAGCTTTCTAAGGATAGAAACTTCTAATTCAAGTTTTTCTTCATAAGATTTGCATCAAAGCATCAACTATGTGTTTGGTAAAAGCTTTATTTTGACTATAAGCATGCGGAGAGTTTAGTACGGATTGCAACAAGGAAATACAATCAATCAAAGAGCAATTATCATAATCGAATCCCTTGAAATCCAAAGTACTGGGTTCATCACTATGCAAAGTTTTAATATCATCACTCCCACTTTAAACAATTTTAGCATCAAGATCTAAAAACTCTGAATCATTGGGACACCTTAAAGTAGACTCATCTCCAATCCTATCTTTATCGAGATTCATACTAGAAAACAAGGATCTAATAGGATACACATCAATAACTTTCAGATCTTCATATTTCTTTTCATGATAACTAGAAGAACATGCTTTTATATAATTCTCTCTTTTAGCACGCATCCTAGCGGTTCTTTCTTTGCATTCATCAATGGAAATTCTCATGGCTTTGCGAGACTCATTGATATCATGCTTAGGTGGGATAGATCTAAGTTTCAAAGAGTCAACATCAAGAGTAATTCTATCCACACTTCTAGCCAATTCATCAATCTAAAGCAATTTTTCTTCAAGCATAGCATTGAAATTCTTTTGTGAAATCATAAACTCCTTAACACTAGTTTCAAATTCAGAAGGCATCTTTCCATAAGAGTTGTTGTAGGAATTACCATAATTATTAGAGGAATTACTAGGAAAAGGCCTAGGATTAAAGTTCCCTCTATAAGCATTGTTACCAAAATTATTCCTACCAACAAAGTTCACATCCAAAGATTCATTATTATTTTCAATCAAAGTGGACAAAGGCATATCATTAGGATCAGAAGAAGCACTCTTAGCAGCAAATAATTTCATAAGTTCATCCATCTTTCCACTCAAAACACTAATCTCTTCAATAGCATGCACTTTTTTACTAGTAGATCTTTCGGTGTGCCATTGAGAATAATTAACCATAATATTATCTATGAGTTTGGTAGCTTCTCCTAAGGTAGTTTCCATGAAAGAGCCTCCTGCGGCCGAATCTAAAAGATTTCTAGAAGCAAAATTCAAGCCAGCATAAAAGTTTTGAATAATCATCCATACGTTCAAACCATGTGTAGGGAAATCACGTATCATTAATCTCATTCTCTCCCAAGCTTGTGCAACATGGTCATGATCTAGTTGCTTAAAATTCATAATATCGTTTCTAAGAGAGATGATCTTAGCAGGAGGGAAATACTTAGAGATAAAAGCATCTTTGCACTTATTCCACGAATCAATACTATTTATAGGCAAAGAGGAAAACCAAGTTTTAGCACGATCTCTAAGTGAAAACGGAAATAACTTCAATTTAACAATATCGTTATCCGTATCCCTTTTCTTTTGCATATCACACAAATCAACAAAGTTGTTTAGATGGGTAGCGGCATCTTCACTAGGAAGGCCGGAAAATTGATCTTTCATGACAAGATTCAACAGAGCAACATTGATCTCACAAGATTCAGCATCTGTATTAGGAGCAATCGGAGTGCTAATAAAATCATTATTGTTGGTATTGGAGAAGTCACACAATTTGGTATTGTTCTGAGCCATAGTGATAAGCAAGCAATCCAACACACAAGCAAACAAGAAGCAAGCGAACGATAAACACACGGCAGAAGAAGGGCAAATAAAACGGCAAGGGTGAAGTGGGGGGAGAGGAAAACGAGAGGCAAAAAATGTAATGCGAAGGATAAGGGTTTGTGATAGGTACTTGGTATATGACTTTTGCGCAAGCCTCCCCGACAACGGCGCCAGAAATTCTTATTTCTACTTCTCGAGCTTGCGTTGTATTCCCTCGAAGAGGAAAGGGAGATGCAGCACATTAGCATAAGTATTTCCCTCAGTTTTTGAGAACCAAGGTACCAATCTAGTATGAGACCACGCGCGAGTCCCTCGCACCTGCACAAACAAATAAGAACTTCGTAGCCAACACGATAAGGGGTTGTCAATCTCTTTACGGTCACTTACGAAAGTGAGATCTGATAGAGATGATAGTTTGATATTTTTGGTATTTTTGGATATAAGAACAAAAAGTAAAAGCGGAAAAGTAAAGTAGATTGTAGATTGATATGTTGAGAATAGACCCGGGGGCCATAGTGTTCTCTAGTGGCTTCTCTCATGATAGCGATATTCTATGACGGGTAAACAAATTACCGTTGAGCAATTGGTAGAAAAGCGAATAATTATGAGACTATCTAGGCATGATCATTATATATAGGCATCACGTCCGAGACAAGTAGACCGAAACAATTCTGCATCTACTACTATTACTCCACACATCGACCACTATCCAGCATGCATCTAGAGTATTAAGTTCCTAAGAACAGAGTAACGCCTTAAGCAAGATGACATGATGTAAAGGGATAAACTCAAACATAGTGATATAAACCCCATCTTTTTATCCTCGATGGAAACAATACAATACGTGGCTTGCTGCCCCTACTGTCACCGGGAAAGGACACCGCAAGATTGAACCCGAAGCCAAGCACTTCTCCCATTGCAAGAACTATAGATCTAGTAGGCCAAACCAAAGCAATAATTCGAAGAGACTTGCAAGGATATTATAATCATACATAAAGAGTTCAGAAAAGAACCAAATATTTCTCATAGATAATCTTGATCATAAACCCACAATTCATCGGATCTCGACAAACACACCACAAAAAGAGATTACATGGAATAGATCTCCTCGAAGATCGAGGAGAACTTGGTATTGAGATCCAAAGAGAGAGAAGAAGCCATCTAGATACTAGCTCTGGACCCGAAGGTCTGTGGTAAACTACTCACAACTCATGGTGAGGCGATGATGATGATGTAGAAGCACTCCGTGGAAGATCCCCCCTCCGGCGAAGCTCCGGAACAGGCCCCAAGATGGGATCTCACGGGAACAGAAGGTTGCGGCGGTGGAACTAGGGTTTTCTCTGTTGTTCTGATGGTTTCGGGGTACGTAGATATATATAGGAGGAAGGAGGGCACCGGGGGCCACACGGGGTGCCCACGAGACAGGGGCGCGCCCTATAGGGGGGCGTGCCCCCCACCCTAGTGGACGCCACGTCAGCCCTACTCCGTGGTTCTCAAGTCTCCCGTGCGTATTTTGCTCCAAAAATATCTCTCCCGAAAGTTTCATTCCGTTTGGACTCCGTTTGATATTCCTTTTCTATAAAACCCTAAAACAGGCAAAAAACAGCAATTTGGACTGGGCCTTTGGGTTAGTAGGTTAGTCCCAAAAATAATATAAAAGTCTATAACAAAGCCCATTAAACATCCAAAACATCATAAATAATAGCATGGAACAATAAAAAATTATAGATACGTTGGAGACGTATTAGATCCTTACAGCTGGCGGTTTATTCGAAACACAGAAGGGATTCAACCCTGTTTTGCTGCAGACAGCCACCGATTCATCCAGTATCTTCTTAACAGCTTCAGTAACTTCATCTTCTGTTAGCTGAATGTCAATATGTCGTTGAGGATCTTTCAAGTCCCCTGTGTACTCGCACATTAAACCGGGGCGTCGGCTTAGAGGCAGAACGCTCCAGGAGATCCAGCAACGAACAAAATCGACGCCTATTAAACCGTTTGCAACAAAGGCCCGAAGCTTTGAAAGTTGTGGTGCATACTTGGATCGTTCCTTGGCGTTAAGCCATTGGGGAAACGGATGGGTATTGGTAAGCCGGTGAGGACGATAACCCGACAAAGGATTCTCGTCAATTGGAGACGTATCTTGGCAGTAAAACCAATTCTGATTCCAGTTCTTGGGGTGACTATGATGCTTGGTGTGAGGGAAGCTGACATCTTTCCTTTTTGGATTGCCATCCCGCCAAGTTTAGTATTGGGTCCGTCTGTAATTCTGTACAGCGATTCAATTAGAAGAAATCCCTAAACAGTTCAACTGTGGGCTCCTCTTGCAGGTAAGCCTCGCAAAATACTTGGAAGTTGCAAACATTGGACATATAATTTGGTCCAATATATTGAGGATGGAGTTGGAAGCTAGCAAGCACATCACGGAATTTTTTGATCCGGGAGGGCTAAACCCTCGGCCCAGATGATCAACAAACACAATCACTTCTCCATTTTTAGGTTCAAGAGGATTTTCTGGACCAGGGAGTCTCCAGTGGATGACATCCTTTTTTGCTAAAACGCCAGTGTTGACTAACCCGTTCAGCTGTTCCTCGGTAACCCGGGACGGAACCCAATTGCAGGAATAAAATTGCTTGGCCATTTCAATGAAAAGCTGAAATTACAGATAAAATGCCGGTTTATGAATCATGACTAACAAGTATAAAGTGTCGCAAGATCAACAGGAGAAGATGTTGAAGCGTATACACATTGTTAAACCGGGGTCAGACATTGGAAGGGTTACAAAGATAACCAAAACGGCGGTTTAAGAGGGGACTAATGGTACCTGCCGGATTATCATTTTCCAAGGTTAAACCGCCTATGCGGGTATGGAAGGTACATATATGAAATAACTAAGTGATGGAAAAACAGGTTTCACAGATTGATATGATAATTTCAGATCTACAGCGTATCAATAAATCAAAGTATATTCAGACCTAAGATACAGGTGCTTAAGCAGTTCATCAGATCTAGATGAAGATTATTCTATAGAGAGGATGCGCTAATGATGAGAAAGGGGATTATAGCTACAACCGCATAGGAAAATATAAGATTTAAACTCGCCATTTATGCCACGGAGAAGAACAGGGAAGAGCAACACTAAGCTTCGATGAACTCGCAGAAAACCCTAAACGGAATCTATGGGAGGAGCAAAGAAAGACTTACCACGGCTGTTGAACGCAGAGGCGTACAGGCGGAGCTCTGGTCGAATCAGGTTGATGCAGCGACCGTTGTTGGGGCAGAGGCAAAGGTCGACGGCGGCGGCAGCGCTCGAGTACTGAGGCGACGCGAGGTGGAAGAAAGGCGAAGAGGCAAGGGGAGAAAAGGAAAATGACCCTTGGCCCTATTTATAAGACGAAGGGATAAGCGACAGGCGCGGGAATCGAGGAGCCCAAAAATGGATATGTGACAAAGCTGTCGCCTTGATTTTCTGAGGCTCGTTAATAAAAGTACGGTATATACGGTTTTTTAATGAACAGGTGACATCATAAATATTTACTATAATCCCGGAAGATGACGTCGGGGCGGATTATAAGGTTTACTCGAAGGCGCTGAAGAAGAAATTTTCCTAAGTGTTGAAGATTGACATGAACAGGTTCAAATCAATGTCGGGCCTAATGTTGGGGATATAACTACTGAGTATAAACCGCCCAGGAGGGGCCGGGTTATACCTGTAATGAGTTATCCATATTGAATCCCAAGAAGACAAGGCGTATGGCGCTTTACTATAGAGATCTAAAAGCCCAGGGCCCAAAGGCGGATTAGGGCCCGTAGACATAAACTGCCATAAGGTGTATAATTTGTGTTGTAAGATAGGCAAGGATAGAAACCGAGCCGGACATGTTTATGAGCCGGCCTCGGGATTCTGTAAACCGCCAGGCGTCAACCTGTGTATATAAAGGGACGAACCGGCGGCGGTTTAGGGACGACAGACAACAACTCGAGAGCCAGGTCAAGCGGATTCGCTCCCTGGTCATCGAAACCCTAGCAATTCCACATCAACTGGATTAGGCCTTTACCTTCACCGCAAGGGGCCAAACCAGTATAAATTCCTTGCGTCCTTTGTCCCGCTTTAACCCCTTTAAGATAACCCGCCGCAATGGCTCCATGACTAAGTCCTCACACTAGGACATATGCCGTGACAAAACCACGACAGGTTTCGTACCCTACCATAATCTCTTCGTTTGTTCTCTGCTATTAGTGACTTTGGAGTGACTCTTTGTTGCATGTTGAGGGATAGTTATATGATCCAGTTATGTTATTATTGTTGAGAGAACTTGCATTAGTGAAAGTATGAACCCTAGGCCTTGTTTCCTAGCATTGCAATACCGATTACGCTAACTTTTATCATTAGTTACCTTGCTGTTTTTATATTTTCAGATTACAAAAACCTATATATATTATCCATATTGCACTTGTATCACCATCTCTTCGCCGAACTAGTGCACCTATACAATTTGCCATTGTATTGGGTGTGTTGGGGACACAAGAGACTCTTTGTTATTTGGTTGCAGGGTTGTTTGAGAGAGACCATCTTCATCCTACGCCTCCCATGGATTGATAAACCTTAGGTCATCCACTTGAGGGAAATTTTCTACTGTCCTACAAACCTCTGCACTTGGAGGCCCTACAACGTCTACAAGAAGAAGGTTGTGTAGTAGACATCAAGCTCTTTTCTGGCGCCGTTGCCGGGGAGGTTAGTGCTTGAAGGTATATCTTTAGATCTTGCAATCGAATCTTTTAGTTTCTTGTTTTATCACTAGTTTAGTTTATAAAAGAAAACTACAAAAAATGGAATTAAGGTTGCCTCATATGCTTCATCTTTTTAATATCTTTCGTGAAAATGATGGAAAGGAAAATTGTGCCAAAGTGTTAGAAGAAGAATGCATTAGAATGTTTGGCACTAAATCTTTGAATGATGAGCATGATTGCAATGTTGTTAGTGTGAATTCTTCGAATATCCATAGTACTAATGATGATTGCACTAGTCATGATGAAAATATCTCATATAAGCTTGTCGATTTTTGTGGAGTGCATAGAGTTTGCAAGTACATACCAAATAGGGAAGATAGATTTTGAAAGAGGCATAAGTATTTAGAAACTAAATGGTTGCTAGAGAGGCTAGATGTTTGTGCTGAAAATTTAAAATTTCTTTGCCATCCTTGTGAACTTTGCAATGAACATGATCATTTAAATCCCCAATGCAAATTGTTTCATGATCGAATCATGTCCAAAAATTGTGATGACTTGATTTCCCTTGCACATCATAATGAACTTAGTTTGCTTGTGGGTTATGAAGAAATGAAACGTTTAACTAAGGATCTTCCTGAATTTGTCCTTGATAAAGTTCTTGATTTTGATCTGGAGGAAATTTATATGTATTGTGCTGTGAATTGCATTGAAAATCCTTATATTGGCAATTACATAAAGTCAAGGAAACAAATAGAAGATGAAGTGAATACTAATGAAAGGGAAGAGATTTCCCAATATCCTCCTATTCTTTCTTATGATGAATCAGGTGACGAGGAGGAGCCTTCTATTCAACCAATCTCATTAATAAGGAGCTCCAAAAAGAAGATTAAACCCACACATAATATGAAGAAGAAAAAGAAAATACGGAGAAAAAAGGTAAGGAGGTATCCCTTCCAAATGATGTTGCTCCTATTACTCATTGTGAAGATGATAATTGCTATACTATCGGTGCTATCCATACTATTAATGATGAGAGTGGTTATGCTTATGATATGGAAAGGCCCAAGCTTGGGGATGCTATGTTCGATGAGAATGACATGTTTGAGAATTTATTTGCTGCAATTAATGTTTGTCCCAAGCTTGGGGATGCTACGTTTGATGATGATGATATTTTTAGTTCCCCAAGTTTTGGTGAGCAAACTTATTATGATGAAAGCATGCCTCCTACTTAGGATGATTATTGTGATGACACTTATGCTATAAAAAGTAGTGATGATTATATTTATCAAACTTGTCACGATTATGATTAACCCTTTTCTGAACATTACTCTTTTAATATGGAAACAATCTATAGTATTCAAGTCTTTTATGACACTCCCGCTATTCCGAATGAGAAGAATTTTGCTTATGTGGAGAGTAATAAAATTTATATGCTTGTGGATCATGACAAGAATGCTTTATGTGATAGTTATATTGTTAAATTCATTCATGATGCTACTGAAAATTATTATGAGAGAGGATCATATGCTTGTAGGAATTGCAATAATATCAAGTTTCCTCTCTATGTGCTTGAAGTTTTGAAGCTATGCTTGTTTTGCTTTCCTATGCTAGTTGATTATTGTTCCCATAAGTTGTTTGCTCACAAAACCCCTATGCATAGGAAGTGGGCTAGACTTAAATGTGCTATTCATATTCTTCATGATGCTCCCTTTATGTTTCAATTCTTATCTTTTATGCGAGCATCATTGAAATCATTGTGCCTAGCTAGGGGCGTTAAACGATAGAGCTTGTTGGGAGGCAACCCAATTTTATTTTCTTTGCTTTTGCTTCTGTTTAGGAATAAATATTGCATATAGCTTCTGTTTAGATGTGGTTTTGTGTTTTAATTAGTGTTTGTGCCAAGTAGAACCTTTGGGAAGACTTGTGTGAAGTTTATGCGATCATGTTGTAAAAAACAGAAACTTTAGCGCTCATGAGATTGGCTGTAATATTTTACTGGAGAGTGATTTTCAGTTGATTCTTTTTGCAGATGATTAATATAAAAATTCCTCACGTCCACCAATTTATTTCAGAATTTTTAGAGTTACATAAGTATTCAAAAGTTACAGATTGCTACAAACTGTTCTATTTTTGACAGATTCTGTTTTCTATGTGTTGTTTGCTTATTTTGATGAATCTATGAGTAGTATCGGAGGGTATGAACCATAGAGAAGTTGTAATACAGTAGACATTACACAAATATGAATTTAGAATGAGTTCATAAAAGTACCTAAGTGGTGGTTTTATTTTCTTATACTAACGGAGCTTACGAGTTTTCTGTTGAGTTTTGTGTTGTGAAGTTTTCAAGTTTTGGGTAAAGATTCGATGGACTATGGAATAAGGAGTGGCAAGAGCCTAAGCTTGGGGATTCCCAAGGCACCCCTAGGTAAAATTCAAGGACAACCAAAAGCCCAAGCTTGGGGATGCCCCGGGAAGGCATCCCCTCTTTCATCTTCGACTATCGGTAACTTTACTCGATGCTATATTTTTATTCACCACATGATATGTGTTTTGCTTGGAGCATCATTTTGTTTTTGTTTTGTTTTGCTTGCTGTTTGAATAATATCCCAAGATCTGAAATTCTTAAATGTTAGAGAGTCTTCACATAGTTACATAATTATTCAACTACTCATTGATCTTCACTTATATCTTTCGGAGTAGTTCGTCGTTTGCTCTAGTGCTTCACTTATATCTTTTAGAGCACGGTGGTGGTTTTATTTTGAAGAAATAGATGAACTCTCATGCTTCACTTATATTATTTTGAGAGCCCTTTAGAACAGCATGGTAATTGGCTTTGGTTATACAACTATTCCTAATATGATAGGCATCCAAGTTGGGTATAGTAAAAACTTTCATAAAGTGCATTGAATATTTTGAGAAGCTTGATACTTGATGATTGTTTTGAGATGTGAGGATGATGATATTAGAGTTATTCTAGAAGGGTAATTATGAATTCAAGAAATACTTGCGTTAAAGTTTGTGATTCCCGTAACATGCACGTATGGTGAACCGCTATGTGACGAAGTTAGAGCACGAGGTATTTATTGATTGTCATCCTTTGTGTGGAGGTCGGGATCGCGCGATGGTTAACTCCTACCAACCCTTCCCCTAGGAGCATGCGGTAAATATTCTGTTTTGATGACTCTTTGGTTTTTGCAATAAGTATATGAGTTCTTTATGACTAATGTTGAGTCCATGGATTATGCGCACTCTCACCCTTCCACCATTGCTAGCCTCTCTTGTACCGCGCAACTTTCGCCGGTACCATACACCCACCATATAGCTTCCTCAAAACAGCCACCATACCTACCTATCATGGCATTTCCATAGCCATTCCGAGATATATTGCCATGCAACTTTCCACCGTTCTGTTCATATGACATGCTTCATATTGTCATATTGCCATGCATGATCATGTAGTTGACATCGTATTTTTGGCAAGGCCACCATTCACAATTCATTCATACATGTCACTCTTGATTCATTGCACATCCCGGTACACCGCCGGAGGCATTCACATAGAGTCATATTTTGTTCTAGCTTCGAGTTGTAATCTTTGAGTTGTAAGTAAATAAAAGTGTGATGAACTTTATTATTAGAGCATTGTCCCGTGTGAGGAAAAAAAAAAGATAAAGGCCAAAAAAAAGAGATGGCCCAAAAAAAGGGAGAGGGGGGCTAATTAAAAAAAGGGAAAGCCCCTCCAAAAAAATGAGAGAAAAGAGAGAAGGGACAATGCTACTATCCTTTTCCGCACTTGTGCTTCAAAGTAACACCATAATCTTCATGATAGAGAGTCTCTTGTTTTGTCACTTTCATATACTAGTTAGAATTTTCATTTTAGAACTTGGCTTGTATATTCCAATGATGGGCTTCCTCAAAATACCCTAGATCTTCATGAGCAAGCAAGTTGGATGCACACCCACTTTAGTTTCTTTTTGTTGAGCTTTCATACACTTATAGCTCTAGTGCATCCGTTGCATGGCAATCCCTACTCACTCACATTGATATCTATTGATGGGCATCTCCATAGCTCATTTATACGCCTAGTTGATGTGAGACTATCTTCCTCTTTTGTCTTCTCCACAACCACCATTCTATTCCACCTATAGTGCTATATCCATGGCTCATGGTCATGTATTGCGTGAAAGTTGAAAGGTTTGAAATTTTTTGAGTATGAAACAATTGCTTGGCTCATACCGGGGTTGTGCATGATTTAAATATTTTGTGTGATGAAGAGGGAGCATAGCCAGACTATATGATTTTGTACGGATAACTTTCTTTGGCCATGTTATTTTGAGAAGACATGATTGCTTTGTTAGTATGCTTGAAGTATTATTATTTGCTTGGCTCATACCGGGGTTGTTCATGATTTAAATATTTTGTGTGATGAAGAGGGAGCATAGCCAGACTATATGATTTTGTACGGATAACTTTCTTTGGCCATGCTATTTTGAGAAGACATGATTGCTTTGTTAGTATGCTTGAAGTATTATTATTCTTATGTCAATATAGACTTTTGTCTTGAATCTTTCGGATCTGAACATTCATGACACAATAAAGAGAATTACATTGATAATTATGTTGGTTATCATTCCACATCAAAAATTATGTTCTTATCATTTACCTACTCGAGGACGAGCATAAATTAAGCTTGGGGATGCTTGATACGTCTCCAACATATCTATATTTTTTTGATTGTTCCATGCTATTATATATTCTGTTTTGGATGTTTAATGGGATTTATTATACACTTTTATATGATTTTTGGGACTAACCTATTAACCAAGAGCCCAGTGTCAGTTTCTATTTTTCCCTTGTTTTTGAGTTTTACAGAAAAGGAATATCAAACGGAGTCCGATTGACGTGCCAATTTTTGATGATTTTTTATGGACCAAAAGAAGCCCCCGGAGTAAAAGAGTTGGGCCAGGAGAGTCACGGGCTGCCCACCAGGGTGGGGGTGTGCCCACCCCCCTGGGCGCGCCCCCCTATCTCGTGGACAACCCAGAGACCCCCCTGACTTGTGCCCTACGCCAAAAAATCCTATAAATACATAAACCTCCATAAAATAACTTAGATCGGGAGTTCCGCCACTGAAAGCCTCTGTTGCCACCGAAAACCAATCTAGACCCATTCCGGCACCCTGCCGGAGGGGGAATCCCTCTCCGATGGCCATATTCATCATCCCGACGCTCTCCATGACGAGGGAGGAGTAGTTCACCCTCGGGGATGAGGGTATGCACCAATAGCTATGTGTTTGATCTCTCTCTCTCTCTCTCTCTCTCTCTCTCTCTCTCGTGTTCTTGAGATGGCATGATCTTGATGTATCACGAGCCTTGCTATTATAGTTGGATCTTATGATGTTTCTCCCCCTCTAGTCTCTTGTAATGGATTGAGTTTTCCCTTTGAAGTTATCTTATCGGATTGAGTCTTTAAGGGTTTGAGAACACTTGATGTATGTCTTGCATGTGCTTATCTGTGGTGACAATGGGATATCACGTGATCCACTTGATGTATGTTTTGGTGATCAACTTGCGGGTTCAGTGACCTTGTGAAATTATGCATAGGGGTTGGCACACGTTTTCGTCTTGACTCTCCGGTAGAAACTTTGGGGCACTATTTGAAGTACTTTGTGTTGGTTGAATAGATGAATCTGAGATTGTGTGATGCACATCGTATAATCATACCCACGGATACTTGCGTGACAATGGAGTATCTAGGTGACATTAGGTTTTTGGTTGATTTGTATCTTAAGGTGTTATTCTAGTACGAACTCTATGATAGATTGAACGGAAAGAATAGCTTCGTGTTATTTTACTACGGACTCTTGAATAGATCGATCAGAAAGGATCACTTTGAGATGGTTTCGTACCCTACCATAATCTCTTCGATTGTTCTCCGCTATTAGTGACTTTGGAGTGACTCTTTGTTGCATGTTGAGGGATAGTTATATGGTCCAGTTATGTTATTATTGTTGAGAGAACTTGCACAGTGAAAGTATGAACCCTAGGCCTTGTTTCCTAGCATTGCAATACCGTTTACGCTCACTTTTATCATTAGTTACCTTGCCGTTTTTATATTTTCAGATCACAAAAACCTATATCTACTATCCATATTGCACTTGTATCACCATCTCTTTGCCGAACTAGTGCACCTATAGAATTTACCATTGTACTGGGTGTGTTGGGGACACAAGAGACTCTTTGTTATTTGGTTGCAGGGTTATTTGAGAGAGACCATCTTCATCCTACGCCTCCTATGGATTGATTAACCTTAGGTCATCCACTTGAGGGAAATTTGCTACTGTCCTACAAACCTCTGCACTTGGAGGCCCTACAACGTCTAGAAGAAGAAGGTTGTGTAGTAGACATCACCCTCCGGGAGGGGAAAATCATCACCGTCGTCATCACCATCGATCCTCTCACCGGGAGGGGGTCAAACTCCCTCAACATCTTCACCAGCACCATCTCCCCTCAAACCCTAGTTCATCTCTTGTATCCAATCTTTGTCCCAAAACCTCAGATTGGTACCTGTGGGTTGCTAGTAGTGTTGATTACTCCTTGTAGTTGATGCTAGTTGGTTTATTCGGTGGAAGATCATATGTTCAGATTCTTTATTCATATTAATACCTCTCCGATTATGAACATGAATATGATTTGTGAGTAGTTACGTTTGTTCCCGAGGACATGGGAGAAGTCTTGCTATAAGTAGTCATGTGAATTTGGTATCCGTTCGATATTTTGATAAAATGTATGTTGTCTTTCCTCTAGTGGTGTTATGTGAACATCGACTACATGACACTTCACCATTGTTTGTGCCTAGAGGAAGGCATTGGGAATTAATAAGTAGATGATGGGTTGCTAGAGTGAGAGAAGCTTAAACCCTAGTTTATGTGTTGCTTTGTAAGGGGCTGATTTGGATCCATATGTTTCATGCTATGGTTAGGTTTACCTTAATACTTCTTTTGTATTTGCGGATGCTTGCAATAGAGGTTAATCATAAGTGGGATGCTTGTCCAAGGAAGGGCAGTACCCAAGCACCGGTCCATCCACATACCAAATTATCAAAGTAACGAAAGTGAATCATATGAGCGTGATGAAAACTAGCTTGACAATAATTCCCATGTGTCCTCGGGAGTGCTTTCCTTTATATAAGAGTTTTTCCAGGCTTGTACTTTGCTACAAAAAGGATTGGGCCATATTGCTGCACCTTATTTACTTTTATTACTTGTTACTCGTTACAAATTATCTTATCACAAAACTATCCGTTACCGATAATTTCAGTGCTAGCAGAGAATACCTTACTGAAAACTGCCTATCATTTCCTTCTGTTCCTCGTTAGGTTCGACACTCTTACTTATCAAAAGTACTACGTTAGATCTCCTATACTTTTGGGTCATCACCCACCAGGTGATCACAACCTACCTGGGCGCGCCAGGGAGCCCAAGCGCGCCCTGGTGGGTTGTGCTCACCCAGGCCCACCTCCGGTGCCCATCTTCTGGTATATAAGCCCTTCTGACCAAGAAAAAAAAATAAGGAGAAGACTTTCAGGACGGACTGCCGCCGTCTCGAGGCGGAACTTGGGCAGGAGCACTTTTGCCCTCCGGCGGAGCGATTCCGCCGGGGGAACTTCCCTCCCGGAGGGGAAAATCATTGTCATCATCATCACCAACAACTCTCCCATCTTGGGGATGGCTATCTTCATCAACATTTTCAATAGCACCATCTCATCTCAAACCCTAGTTCATCTCTTGTGTTCAATCTTGTTACCGGAACTATAGATTGGTGCTTGTGGGTGACTAGTAGTGTTGATTACATCTTGTAGTTGATTACTATATGGTTTATTTGGTGGAAGATTACATGTTCAGATCCATTACGCTATTTAATACCTCTCTGATCTTGAGCATGTTTGTCACTTGTGAGTAGTTCCCTTTGTTCTTGAGGTCACGGAAGAAATCATGTTGCAATTAATCATGTGAATTTGATATGTGTTCGATATTTTGATAGTATGTATGTTGTGATTCCCTTAGTGGTGTCATGTGAACGTTGACTACATGACACTTCACCATATTTGGGCCTAAGGGAATGCATTGTGGAGTAGTAATTAGATGGTGGGTTGCGAGAGTGACAGAAGCTTAAACCCCAGTTTATGCGCTATTCCGTAAGGGACCGATTGGATCCAAAAGTTTAATGCTATGGTTAGAATTTATTCTTAACACTTTTCTCGTAGTTGCGGATGCTTGCGGGAGGGTTAATCATAAGTAGGAGGTTTGTTCAAGTAAGAACAACACCTAAGCACCGATCCACCCACATATCGAATTATCAAAGTAGCGAACACGGATTAAACCAACATGATGAAAGTGACTAGATGAAATTCCCGTGTACCCACAAGAACGCTTTGCTTATTATAAGAGACCGTTTTGTCCTGTCCATTGCCTCAAAAGGATTGGGATATCTTGCTGCACCTTTTCTACTACTATCGTTACTTGCTCACTACAAAATTATCATGCTATCAAACTACTCTGCTACTTACAATTTCAGCACTTGCAGATACTACCTTACTGAAAAACACTTGTCATTTCCTTCTGCTCCTCGTTGGGTTCGACACTCTTACTTATCAAAAAGAGCTACAATTGCTCCCCTATACTTGTGGGTCATCAAGGCAATTTTATGGCGCCGTTGCCGGGGAGTGAAGCGCTTCTGGTAAGTGGAAATTGGTAAGGAAACATTCATATAGTGTGCTGAAATTTATTGTCACTTGTTACTATGGAGAACAATCCTTTGAGGGGTTTGTTCGGGGTATCTTCACCTCGACCAGAACCACAGTTAGCTACCCCTCAACCCGCTGCACCTACTGAAAATATTGAATATGAAATTCCTTCGGGTATGATAGAACAACTGCTAGCTAATCCTTATGCAGGAGATGGAACTGAATATCCTGATATGCACTTGATATATGTGGAACAAATTTGTGGATTGTTTAAGCTTGCAGGTTTACCCGGAGATCAAGTTATGAAGAAGTTTTTTCCTTTATCGTTGAAGGGAAAAGCATTAGATGATATTGGATCTTGGAACTGGAACCGATTGAAAATGGAGTTTCACCAAAAAAATTATCCTATACATCTAGTTCATCGTGATCGGAATTACATATATAATTTTTGGCCTCGTGAAGGAGAAAGTATCGCTCAATCTTGGGGGAGGCTTAAGTCAATGTTATATTCATGCCCCAATCATGAGCTCTCAAGAAAAATTATTATTCAGAATTTTTATGCTCGGCTTTCTCACAATGATTGATCCATGCTTGATACTTCTTGTGTTGGTTCCTTTATGAAGAAAACTATTGAATTCCAGTGGGATCTTCTGGAAAGAGTTAAACGCAACTCTAAAGATTGGGAACTCAATGAAGGTAAAGAGTCAGGTATTAAGCTCAAGTATGATCGTGTTAAATCTTTTATGAATACTGATGCCTTTTGAAAGTTTAGCACTAAATATGGACTTGAATCTGAGATAATAGCCTCCTTTTGTGAATCTGTTGCTACTCATGTTGATCTCCCTAAAGAGAAGTGGTTTAATTATCACCCACCTATTAAATAAGAAATTAAAGAACTGGTACCAGTTATAGAAGAAACTATACTTTATAATGTTGATCTAGTTGTTTCTACTGCTTATATTGAAAAAAATCCCATTTCCTGTTAGGATAAAGGAACATGCTAAAGTTTCAACTGTGGTTAACAAAAGTTATATCAGAACACCTAAGCCAGATGAACAAATTAAAGTAGAACCTAATATTGCTATGGTTAAAGATCTCTTGGAAGAAAATGTTGATGGGCATGTTAGTTGCTTTAATAAAGAAGTTGCTAGAATTGCCAAACGTGATATAAAAGATAAACACAGACCTGTTGTTGGCATGCCCGTTGTCTCAGTCAAAATAGGAGATCATTGCTATCATGGTTTATGTGACATAGGTGCTAGCATGAGTGATATTCCCTACTCTTTTTATCAAGAAATTATGAATGACATAGCACCCACATAGATAGAAGACATTGATGTCACTATTAAACTTGCTAATAGAGATACTATATCACCAATTGGGATGGTTAGAGATGTTGAAGTCTTGTGTGGGAAAATAAAATACCCTACTGATTTTCTTGTTCTTAGTTCCCCAGAAGATGACTTCTGCCCCATTATCTTGGTAGACCTTTCTTGAACACCATTAATGCTAGAATAGATTGTAAGAAACAAACTATCAGTGTTAGTTTTGGTGATGAATCTCATGAGTTTAATTTTTCCAAGTTTAATAGAAAGCTTCATGAAAAAGAATTGCCTAGTAAAGATGAAATTATTGGTCTTGCTTCTATTGTTGTGCCTCCTACTGATCCTCTAGAACAATATTTGCTAGACCATGAAAATGATTTACATATGCATGAAAGAAATGAAATAGATGATATTTTCTTTGAACAACGTCCTCTACTTAAACACAATCTACCTATTGAAACTCTAGGAGGTCCTCCTCCACCTAAAGGTGATCCTGTGTTTGAATTAAAAGAATTGCCTGATACTTTGAAATATGCTTATCTCGATGAAAAGAAGATATATCCTATTATTATTAGTGCTACACTTTCAAAACATGAAGAAGAAAGGTTATTGAAAGTTCTAAGGAAGCACCGAGATGCTATTGGATATACTCTTGATGATTTAAAGGGCATTAGTCCCACTCTATGCCAGCATAAGATTAATATGGAACCTGATGCTAAACCCGTTGTCGATCATCAACGTCGGTTAAATCCGAAGATGAAAGAAGTGGTAAGAATGGAAATATTAAAACTTCTGGAAGCGGGTATAATCTATCATATAGCTGATAGTAGATGAGTAAGTCTCGTTCATTGTGTTCCTAAGAAAGGAGGTATTATTGTTGTTCCTAATGATAAGAATGAACTTATTCCATAAAGAATTGTTACAGGTTATAGAATGGTAATTGATCATAGGAAATTAAATAAAGCTACTAGAAAAGATCATTACCCTATGTCTTCTATTGATCAAATGCTAGAAAGATTGTCAAAGCACACACACTTTTGCTTCCTTGATGGATACTCTGGTTTTTGACAAATACATGTCTCTCAACCTGACAAGGAAAAGGCTACTTTTACTTATCCCTTTGGAACTTATGCTTATAGACGTATGCCTTTTGGTTTATGCAATGCACCTGCTACCTTTCAAAGATGTATGAGTGCAATATTCTTTGACTTTTATGAAAATATTGTGGAAGTTTTCATGGATGATTTCTCTGTTTATGGGAAGTCTTTTGATGATTGTTTAAGCAATCTTGATCGAGTTTTGCAGAGATGTGAACAAACAAGTCTTGTCTTGAAATGTGAGAAATGCCACTTTATGGTTAATGAAGGTATCATATTGGGTCATAAGATTTCTGAAAAAGGTATTGAAGTAGACAAAGCTAAGGTTGATGCAATTGAGAAAATGCCATGTCCTAAGGATATCAAAGGTATTCATAGTTTCTTAGGTCATGCTGGTTTCTATAGGAGATTTATCAAAGACTTCTCTAAAATTTCTAGGCCTCTCACTAACCTTTTACAAAAGGATGTTCCTTATGTTTTTGATGATGATTGCTTTGAAGCCTTTGAAACACTTAAGAAAGCCTTAATTTCTACACCTATAGTTCAACCACCTGATTGGAACTTACCTTTTGAAATTATGTGTGATGCTAGTGATTATGCTGTTGGTGCTGTTCTAGGACAAAGAGTTGTTAAAAAACTAAGTGTTATTCATTATGATAGTAAGACTCTAGACAGTGCTCAAAAGAATTATGCTACCACTGAAAAGGAATTCTTACCAGTTGTGTTTGCTTGTGACAATTTTAGATCTTACATTGTTGATTCAAAATTAACTGTTCAAACTGACCATGCTGCTATTAAATATCTTATAGAATAGAAAGATGCTAAACCTATACTTATTCGGTGGGTTCTCTTGCTACAAGAATTTGATTTGCATATCACTGATAGAAAAGTAGCTGAGAACCTCAGAGCTGATAACTTGTCTAGACTCGAAAATGTGCTTGATGACCCACTACCTATTGATGATAGTTTTCCTGATGAGCAGTTAGCTGCAATAAATGTTACAAATAATACTCCTTGGTATGCTGACTATGCTAACTACATCGTTGCTAAATATTTACCACCTAGTTTTACTTATCAAAAAAAGAAAAAGTTCTTCTATGACTTAAGACATTACTTTTGGGATGACCCACATCTTTATAAAGAAGGAGTACATGGTACTATTAGACGTTGTGTACCTGAGCATGAACAGAAACAAATCCTTCGGAAATGTCACTCTAAAGCATATGGAGGACATCATGCTGGAGATGAACTACTCACAAGGTATTGCGGTCTGGATTTTATTGGCCTACTCTTTTCAAAGATGCTCGTAAGTTTGTCTCCTCTTGTGATGAATGTCAAAGGATAGGTAATATTGGTAAGCGTCAAGAAATGCCTATGAATTATTCACTTGCTGTTGAACCATTTGATGTTTGGGGCTTTGATTACACGGGACCTTTTCCTTCCTCTAATGGGTATACACATATTCTGATCGCTGTTGATTATGTTACTAAATCGGTAGAAGCTATTCCAACCAGCAGTGCTGATCACAACACCTCTATTAAAATGCTTAAGGAAGTTATTTTCCCAAGGTTTGGAGTCCCCAGATATTTAATGACTGACGGTGGTTCACACTTTATTCATGGTGCTTTCCGTAAAATGCTTGCTAAATATGATGCTAACCATAGAATTGCATCACCCTATCATCCTCGGTCTAGTGGTCAAGTTGAGCTTAGTAATAGAGAAATAAAATTAATTTTGCAAAATACTGTCAATAGGGCCAGGAAGAATTGGTCTAAAAAAATTAGATTATGCACTTTGGGCTTATAGAACAGCTTATAAAAATCCTATGGGTATGTCTCCTTATAAAATGGTTTATGGTAAAGCTTGTCATTTGCCTCTTGAGTTAGAACATAAAGCTTTTTGGGCAATCAAGGAACTTAACTATGATTTTAAACTTGCTGGTGAAAGGAGGTTATTTGATATTAGCTCATTAGATGAATGGAGAACCCAAGCTTATGAAAATGCCAAGTTATTTAAAGAAAAAGTTAAAAGATGGCATGATAAAAAAAATCCAAAAACGTGAGTTCAAAGTCGGAGAATATGTCCTTTTGTACAACTCTCACTTCAGATTCTTTGCAGGCAAACTCCTCTCTAAATGGGAAGGCCCCTATGTCATCGAGGAGGTTTATCGGTCTAGAGCTATCAAAATAAATAATGCCGAAGGTACTAAACCAAAGGTTGTCAATGGGAGACGAATAAAGCATTATATCTCAGGTACGCCCATTAATTTTGAAAGCAACATTATCCAAACTTTGACACCGGAAGAACACATAAAAGAGTCCTTCCAGAACACTCCATAAACATTAAAATAAGGTGGTACGTGATAAGGTAATTAAACGGACTCCGAAAAATGCGCAAAAATATTTTTATCAGTTTCAGATTTTTTTTTGGAAAATAAGAAGCTACAGGGAATCATACCCTGGTGGGCACAATACACGAGTGCCTGGCGCGCTCAGGTGGGTTGTGCCCACCTCGGGTCGGACTCCGTTTTTCTACAACTTGCTTGTTTCCCAAGATAAAAATTCTTTAAATACCCCTGAACCTATTGACCACCGTATCGCGGAGAAATCTTCTGTTTTCTTTTCTTGTTGTTTTCTGGCAAATCCCATCTACCATGACTACCCCAATCTCTTCCAAGGATAAGTTCTTCAAGAACGTCATCAATCCATATCTGCAGGAGGTGGTGCAGCACCCTCGGGTCATCCAGATGCATGAGGGTTTGCTGCACATCCGCGATGAGCAAGGACCCATGGGGACGGGAACCATGGAAGCCAGGCTTGAAGCTATGGAGCAAGAAGTCTTCCAGTGCAAGAAGATGGTGGAGCCTGGACTCAACACCAACCACCTCATAATCACGGACCTCTCTCGTGATCTCAAGGTGGATGGCAAGTCCATGAAGGATATCATCTTCACCCTCAACGAACAAATCCACTACCTTCAAAGCCAGATCTATGATCTTCAGAACCAAGTCTTTGAATACGAGGCAAGGTTCAAAGATATGAGTTTGGTGCCAGTTGCAGGACCCGTGAGACTCATTCTTCCTCTTTCGATGGTGGACCTCTGTCATGGAAGCCCGAGGACAAGATCGTGACTTCATCATCACCACCACTATCTTATTCACCACCAAAGGAAAATTGAGTATCGGGTATGGGCACTCCCCTTGGCGATTTCGCCAAGCTTGGGGGAGGTGCCCCGGTATCGTGTTATCCCTACTATCCTTTTGCATTTACTTATTTTAGTTCAATCTTTTTGCTTTAGAATAAATGAAAGTTTAGTTCGATCCCTTCTTTTCGTGAGTTTGCTTAGTGATCTATCTTTGTAATCGTGTGCGAGAAATATAATAAAGTTTAGTTTTGAGTTTTTGCTTTCTTTACCTTCTCGTTGCAATAAAAAGAAAGGTTATAATTGAATGAATAAAAGAAAGGAAATAAATTAAGAAGATCATATGCTAATCTTATGGTAGGTGATGACACCACATAAGGAAAAGTGTAAGTAGGAAATTTTATTAGAGGTCGACAAACATAGCATTGGTAAATGATGCAACTCATGAAAGAATTAATAAGGGAATAGAAGATTCATATATAAATATACTATCCTAAAAATCTTTCGTGATTCTGAGCACCCATCAAAATATTATATGCCAAAATTGTTGACGTTGTACAAGGAAGACAACTTAATGATTTATGTTTGTTCATATTCACATAGAAGTCATATTGTCATAGATCCTTTAACATATGGTGCTTGCCCAATATCTTTTCTAGCCAAAAATTCCGCAGTAAGTAGATATATTACTTGTGCATCAAAAAACCCTTAAACCCAACCCTTTTTCGAGAGTCCACCATACCTACCTATGGATTAAGTAAGATACTTCAAGTAAGTTGTCGTCAGTGCAATAAGGCAATAAAAATTTCTTCTAAAAGTTTGAGATCATTTAGTGTAAGAGAAAATTGAGCATTGCACGAACTTGTGATGGTGAAGAATAAAAGCGATAGGATGCATAATAAAGTTTGCTATCACAAGGGGCAATGCAATGTGACGTTCTTTTGCACTAAGGGATTGGTCATACAAACAAATAAGCGCATGGAAACCTCTGCTTCCCTTAGCAAAGGGCCTATCTTTTACTTTTATGCAAAGAGTCAAAGTTTTCTCTCTATTCCTTTTTATTTTATCCTTTGGCAAGCATCATGTGGTGAGGAAAGATCTAGGCACATATGCCCAGTTGAATATGGGTGACATGAGTTATTATTGTTGACATCACCCTTGAGGTGAGTACGTTAGGAGGCAAAACTATAAGCCCCTATCTTTCTATGTGTCCAACTGAAACATTTTGCTCATGTGTATGCGGTGAGTGTTAGCAATCATGGAAGACTATATGATGGTTGAGTATGTGGACTTGCCTAAAGGCTCCGATACGTGACCCTTCCTGAAAAGATGATGAATTATAGTTGCAAAGTTGACTAAGAACACAGTATGTTGCTTTCTAATAGAGTTTATGCTTTATACTTCGACTGTGTGATGAACTGTTACTTGTTCATGAGAAGTCTATGATACAAGTCCTTTGATAAAAGTCTTATGTTTAAATTTGTTGTTGTTATAATAATCAACATGATGCTTCTATGTCTGTATTTTGTTTTTATCGACACCTCTCTCTCAAATCATGTGGACATGTTTTCTTTTTCGGTTTTCGCTTGAGGACAAGCGAGGTCTAAGCTTGGGGGAGTTGATACGTCCATTTTGCATCATGTTCTTGTTGTTATTTATGTTGTTATTATGCATAATAACGCTTTTTGGAGTAATTCTAATGCCTTTTCTCTCATAATTTGCAAGGAATGCACCAAGGGGGAGAATTCCGACAGCTGGAAATCTGGACCTGAAAAAGCTACGTCAGGCCACCTATTATGCACAACTCCAAACAAGCTGAAACTCCACGGAGAATTTTTATGAATTATTTGAAGAATATTGGAGTAAAGAAGTACTAGAGGGGGCCCACCAGGTGGGCACAACCCACCTGGGCGTGCTAGGGAGCCCAGGCGCGCCCTGGTGGGTTGTGCTCACCCAGGCCCACCTCTGATGCCCATCTTATGGTATATAAGCCCTTCCGACCTAGAAATAATAAGGAGAAGACTTTCGGGACGGAGCGCCACCGTCTCGAGGCGGAACTTGGGCAGGAGCACATTTGCCCGTCGACGGAGCGATTCCGCCGGGGGAACTTCTCTCCCGGAGGGGGAAATCATCATCATCGTCATCACCAGCAACCCTCTCATCTTTGGGAGGCCAATCTTCATCAACATTGCGACGCCCCCAATTTGCCGTACACTAATCATGCACGCAAATGTGTACGACCAAGATCAGAGACTCACTGGAAGATATCATAACACAACTCTAAAAATAAAATAAGTCATACAAGCTTCATATTACAAGCCAGAGGGCTCGAATACAAGTGCTCGATCATAGACGAGTCAGCGGAAGCAACAATATCTGAGTACAGACATAATGTTAAACAAGTTGCCATAAGATGGCTAGCACAAACTGGGATACAGATCAAAAGAGGAGCATGCCTCCTGCCTGGGATCCACCTAAACTACTCCTGGTCGTCGTCGGCAGACTGCACGTAGTAGTAGGCGCCTTCTGTGTAGTAAGCATCATCGTAGGTAGCGTATGGCTCCTGGGCTCCACCATCTGGTTGCATCATCCGAGAAGAAGGAACAGAAGGGTGAAAAGGGGGAGCAAAGCAACCGTGAGTACTCATCCAAAGTACTAGCAAGCAAGGATTTATACTACATATGCAATGGTAACAATGGTATGGGAAGTATCTGTGGACTGAACTGCGGAATGCCACAATAAGAGGGGGGATAGCTAATCCTATCGAAGACTACGCTTCTGGAAACCTCCATCTTGCAGCAGAAGAAGAGTGTAGAAGGTAAATTCACCAAGTAACATAGTATAGAATAATCCTACCCAGCGATCCTCCCCTCGTCGCCCTGTGGGAAAGCGATCACCGGGTTGTATCTGGAACTTGTCTGGGTGTGTTTTATTAAGTATCCGGTTCTAGTTATCATGAGGTCGGAGTACAACTCCGGGTCGTCCTTTTACCGATGGACACGGCTATTTCAATAGTTTAACTTCCCTGCACGGGCGCACCACATAACCCAACACGGTTGATCCCCTTTGGTTGGACACACTTTCCTGGGTCATACCCGGTCTCAGAAGATCAACACGTCGCAGCCCTACCTAAGCACATCAAAGAGGTGAGCCCACCGGTCTAAATCCTAAGTGCGTAGGGGTCTGGGCCCGTCGCCCATTGCACACCTGCACGTTGTGTGGGCGGCCGGAAATAGACCTAGCCGCTCCTAATACTAGAGCAGCGTTCCAGTCCAATCCGGCGCGCATCGCTCAGTCGCTGACGTCAAGAAGGCTTTGGCTGATACCATGATGTCGAGTGCCCATAACTATTCCCGCATATCTAGTTAGTGCATATAGGCCAGTGGCCAGACTCAGATCAAATATCCAAACTCGTTAAGCGTGTTATTATGAAATAACTGCGGACAACGACCAGGGCCAGGCCCACCTGTCTCCTAAGTGGTCACGACCTGCCTTGTCGCTCTGCCACAAAGATCCACACAGAGGGCCGTCGGGACAAAGGTCCTTTCAGCCCCCAATCTGTGAATCACTCTTGGGTACCCTTTGAACCGACCCGACTTTAGTCACAACATGTAACATGTATAATATGTATGTAGTATATACCCGTGATCACCACCCAAAGTGATCACGGCCCGATAGTATAGCATGGCATACGGACAAGGGTGTAGGGCCATGTCACAGCCTGATGTTTGGCCCTTTCTTTTTCTTTGGATTTTCTAAGATTTTTGCTTGAGTTTTCTTTTTTCGTGGCTATGTGGTCTGGAAACTGAAGAAGATGACCTCTTCTTTCTTTCCAGAGTGGCTTGTCATCCTCATATCTATTCCTAGACCTTGCCATTTCCATCTTGGCCCAACCTCAATATTATTTTTCTAGGGAATATTCCTTTTTCTATTAAAGGAATAACCCTGTCTGCCCTAGGTTGTGAAGCAACCTATATTTCCATCACTCCTAAAATTCCCAAATAAATTCTCATAAATTGTTTGGGTCATATCTTCATCAAATATGGCAAAACTTTTCATTGTCATGTTCAAAAATAATCCTCCAATATTCCTTTTCCTATTCTGCCCTAAATGGCACATTGTGAAGCAAGTGCTATTTTTCTTTTACCATTTGACCTCAAACTCCTTGGACACCTTTCTTGTCCATATAATTGCCACATGCCAAAATGCAACCTCATTTGCCAAGTAATTATTTAATTATGATTTTCCAAAGTTTATATCCAGAAAGAAGCTTTGTGAAGGAGGTGCAAGCTAGGCATATCCAAATGAGTTGACATTTTGCATAATCCCTCATATCATCATATCATAGCCCTCCACCAAAGTAGAGCTCATGTCATGCCTGCATGTGAGCTCATCTTCAATTCTTTGATTCTGTCCAAAATTTCAGTTTGTGAAGCAAGTATATTTTATCTTGCTCCATTATGGCTGCCAATTTTTCTAGGTCTTCTATTATCCATATAACTTACCTCCACCCATTTTGGGTATGGTTCATCAAGTCATTATTCCTCTAGAATTTTTGCAAGTTTCTGTCGAGAGGAGATGGTTGTGAAGCAAGTACCAGTTTGACTTGGCCAATTGGTATGAGACTTTTTGAGAAACTTCATAGGACCAAATGACTCTGCCTTGCCCAATTTGAGCTCAATTTGACACTCCATGTGAGTGCACTTTCCTGCTCAAGTTTCTGGACCAGATTATGCAGTTGCAAAGCAAGTGCATTAAATCTTGGCCCATTTCCTGCCAAACTCCCCAGTATGGTAGTTCTTCCTAAGCTAATCACCCCACACAACTCGTTTTCCTCTAACCTTACCTTAGTTGAGCACTGTTTCATTATCCAGTTTACTGCAGTAAACTTCAGAGCACACTTACCATTTAACCAGATCACCTTTCACCAAGTTACCGCCGCAGTTTAAACCTACCTTGGAAGGACTTGCCACTAGACAACGTTTTACAGCATTTGGCACCTTCTCCTCTCCAGCTCATGCGGTGACCACCTCTCTGGCATGCCATGGACGCGAGTTGGATGGCTTCTTGCTCGGGCCCCTCCTCTGCTCGGCGTCTCAGCGAGCACGGGCATGTCCAGCGTGTTCCCCTTGTCGTCGCAACCTCCCTAGACCCCTCTCCCCCTCCGTCTGCTTCCTCACCGACGCTTGCCGCCGAACGCCCACGAGAGCATAGTGGTGGTTTGGCTCTGTTCGTCGCCGTCTTCTTCCTACCTGCGCCCCCTTGGCCTCCTCTGCCCCGTGAGAGCTCTCCCCTGTGCCTCTCTCATCGCCTGCCTCCGAGCTCATGCGCGTGGGCACGCGTCCGCGGCGGCGCCAGCATGGCTCCCTCTTGCCCCGGCTATAAGTAGCCCTCCCCGCGGCCTCCTGAGCTCATCAGCCTCCTCTCCTCCCTCCTTTAGACCCCCTCGACCTCTCCCTCGAGCTCCAGAGCTCTCCTCGCTCCTCTATTCCCCATGGCCGCCGTGTCCGCCGACAGCCTCTGCTCAAATCCGAGCAAGACAGAGCTCCTCCCTCCGTTCCACCTCCACTAGCTTCCCCACTCGCTAGTGATTCTCCCCCACCCCTCCACGAGTCGCCGGAGCCCCTTTGGTCGCCGTCCCCAAGATCAACCGCCGCCTCTGTCTTCTTCTTCCATCGACCGCCGCCGCCTCCCCTGCCCTCCCCGGCATGCCCCTTTCCCCAGGATGGATGCGGCCGGCCATGCCGCGCCCGCCGGTGGCCTCTCCCTGGCCGGGGGTTGCCGGAGGCAGCTAGGCCGGCGCTGGCGTCGCGCAGCCTCGCCCATGCCTCTGTCCGTAGGGAGGTGGAAGAAGGGACGAGGAGGAGGGAGTCAATGCACGCGGGACCCGCCCGTCAGTGTCACCTAGCCGGGCCCCGCCACTGCTGACGTGGATAAGTGGCGGACCCCACCTGTAAGAGACCCAGGAGCCCGACCCCGCCTCTGCTAACGTGGTTAAGTGAATGCGCAACCTTGATGAGTACGTCTTCATTAACTGAAAGCATATTCTTCTGGTGCTTCGGCTCGGAGTACGATTTAGTTATTCTGAAAGCGTATTTCTGGGAGTGCGCTTTCTGTTTTTCAGCTCAGGGGCCTGTTTGTAGGAATCTTTTTACAGATAGGTCCCTGAACTTCGTCGGGTCATAAATTTTTGCTCGTAACTCCGATTGAGGTGAATCCAAAGCCCACGTCTTCGTCTCGTCGATCCTGTTCTGTTGGTATCATTTTCACTATGGTTTGACATAGTCGAAATGACCACTTTGCCCTTGCCCGTAAACAGCCCCCTCCGAGAGAGAACTGTTTCCGGCGATTTTTTTCGCGAGCTTTCCGCACTTCTTTCCGGAGTACTCTCCATCCCCAAGCAAGCCACAATACCCACTTGCATGATTGCATGTAGTAGCTATGGTTTTCAACTTGAACATTTAATAAATGTCTGCTTGTTTTGATAGGATTATCGTTGTTTCGGTGATGCTTATGAATTTGTGTTCTCTTTCATGCTATGTCTTTATGCACCTGGTTATCATGTATTGGTTGCTAGTATTTCTGTCGTATGCTATGCTTGGTAGTAGTATATGTTGATGTTGGTGATGGTCTTCGGTGCATGACTGTCGTCTGTTCCGAGTATCATTGTTATACATGTTCCTTTGCATCTAGTTGGTTAAATACTTGCATGGTAGCAATGTTAATATGTTCTTGCATGTTATTTATTGTTGATGCTAGTGGTCATGATATGTTGCTAAAGAGTTATATTCGTAATATTCAAGCTCGTTAGTATGCCATGCTCATCTGAATAAATGATTAAGTGTTGTTGTTATGCTCGTTGATTATGGTTGCACATCCATGCTCATGTTAGCATCATGCTCAAGCATTATAGTTGCATCATATTATTTTAATTTGACTCGGCTTATTGCATTCCAGTTTAATCGGATAATAATGAACTTGAACAACTGTTGGCTGAGTCATGGTGCCACCATATCGAGCTGACCAGTGCAACCACACTTACCTTTATGGGAAGGTCCTAACTAGGTCGATTGTCATGCCTCTCGCCGGTGCCTCCAGCGAGGGAAGGTTATGTCCGTGTGGTACCCTGGCCCGGTAAGAAGACATAACCTTGTGTGCCCATTGTTGTTGTTCTGAGCTCGGGTCCCCGTTTGAGACCGTTTATGTTTGACCACGACGGTGGTTGTTATGTCTTTGGTAGACACGGGGCCACCCAGGACTAGCCCAGTAGGGAGTAAGTCGGAGTGGCCGGGAGAGTGTCATGGCAGTAGGACGGTTTTGTCGGAACGCCGTTGGTCCACCCGAATGGGAGTGCGAGGCCATGGGTTCCGTAGTGTGGGTACAGTGTGCTACCTCTGTAGAGTGTGTGTTTAATCTATCGATAGTCGTGCCCGCGGATAAGGGCCCAGTTCGTGCCGGTCACACTATGAGTCAACAGTAATAATAAAAATGTGCTTAATAAAAACGACAATCCTGGTTCGATGATGAGAAAGATGTTGGATGTGATCGGGAGATGATCACTGTGGTATCGAGGATACCGAGTTGATTGGATGTGATCGTGAGATGATCACTGTGGTATCGAGGATACCGAGTTATTGGATGACTGTGATGTTATGCGAGAATCACGGGTAAAGATCAAGCTCCTTGTGGTCATTTAATGATTACTACGGTATTGTTTATACCAAGCTTGATTTGGTCCTGAGATGGTCATGTGATGTCAAAGGTTGGTAAGTGATGCATGTGATGGTTACGAGGTAACCCGGGCAGAGTAAGTTTGTGCATGTTGGTATCATCATGTTGCATGTAGTATCATCATGCTCGTATGTTCATGCTATGCCTGTTCTAGTTGTATTATGTTCAGTTGTGCATGCCATGTTGTTCTGTTAGTACCATATTCATGATTGAATTAACCTGCTAATGCCATGTTGTTGTTTGTCTTGACTGCTTTTGGTTTATTGTGACCTTGCAAGTACATTCAATGTACTAACCTGGCGTGTCATGCCAGTTTGCAGGTCGTGCCTGCATTGCCTTCTTGTTTGGGTTCCTGTGTTCGTGAGCTAGGATAAACATTCCATCCAGAGTCCGTGCGGATTGGAGTCCATCGCGACCGGTCGTTGTTTCGTTGCCAGTAGAGGTTCCGCTGCCTCGAGTTGTTATGTTGCTTGCATAGAGCAACCGTGGTTGGCGTAGTGTCACCGTGCCGGTGTTATTCATTGTAATATCGGAGACCTTGTATCATTATTCGCGTTGTAATAAAAAGCTGGTTTGTTCTATGCTAAGCAGTTCCGTATTCCAGAAGACTTCACCTTGATCTCTGGGCTAGAATACGGGGCGTTCCGGTTTCTCTGAGCCGGGGTGCCACAGGCCACTAATGGAATACTAGCATCTTATACTAAGCATTTAGTATTGCAGGTAAAGGCATCAATAGTTGTAGCAACAATGACAGGCTATGCAGCAGAATAGGATTAACCGAAAGCAGTAACATACTACACTACTCTAATGCAAGCAGTAGAGAGAGGAATAGGCGATTTCAGGTTGATCAAGAGGGGGAGGGCTTGCCTGGAAGCTCGGCAGCGAAGGAGGGGTCGTCAACACCGTAGTCGATTGGGGCAGCAGCAGTGTCGGTCTCGTAGTCTACCGGAGATAAGAGGGGGAAGAAGCAATGAATATAATGCAAACAGATGCATGATGATACATGACATGACATATAATGGTGCTAGGTGTGCCCTAACGTAGTACCAGGTGCTACTGGCGAAGGGGGGAAACATCTGGGGAAGTATTCCCGGTGTTTGACGTTTTCGGGCAGATGAAACAGAGGGGGAATGTTGCATGTTCGCTATGCTAGAGACGTGTGGCTGACGAACAAACTGTGTATTCGGATTCGTCTCAAAATTCCGAGCAACTTTCATGTACAAAGTATTTGCATCCGGGTTACGGATTATTTTTTATTAATTTTTAAAGTTTTAAATCATTTTCTAAATTATTATTATTAAATTAATCCGAAATTAGAATTATTGCATCAGCATGATGTCAGCATGACGTCAGGAGTCAACAGAGGTGTTGACTGGTCAAACTAACGTGCGGGTCCCGCATGTCATTGACTGATTAATTAACTAACATTTATTTAGGTTAATTAGTGATTAGATTAATCAAATTAATTAAGTCTTTAATTAATTAATTAATATTTTAATTATTATTAATTATTATTGTTTTTAAATTCTTTTCTCTTTTTTATTAAAATGTTTTGGGTTGTGGGGCCCATGCGTCATAGGGCCAGGGGCCGGCCCAGCTGTCATTGGCCCACGGCCTTAGTGGGTGTGGGGGTTTACGGGTGCAAGCGAGTGGTCGGAATGGGCGAAGCGGGCGGGCGTCGTTCGGGCGCTGCCTGTGCGGGCGCTGTGGCCCGGCCACGGCGGCGAGCGGCGACCCAAGGCGGCGGCGGGCAGCGTGCGCGGGAGGCGTCAGCAGGGCGCGCCAGACGGGGCGGAGGCGAGCGGCGGAGGTGAGGCCATGACACGAAGCCAAGGCAGGTGGCGACAGTGGAGGGCGGAGCCGGCGCGGCCACGACGCGGCGGGGCACAGGCCGGCGGCGCGGCTGTGTGGCGTAGGCGAGGCAGCGTGACAGGGAGGAGGCGGCCAGCGCGGCGGCAGAGCATGGCGGCTGTGGCGAGCAGTGGGTCCTGTGAGCGGCAGCAGCGCCGTCGAGGATGGCAGCGAGGGGCGCGGGCCATCACGAGAGGGCGACGGGACCGGCCTAGGCGAGGCAAGCACAGGCGGCGGCGAGCCCCGGTGAGGGGGAGAGGGCGCGGTCGGTAGCGCACAGCGAGGACGACTCGAGCGCGGTGAGCGCGTGCTCACTGCGGGCACGCGTGTGGGCATTCTAGCATGCGACGCCCGCGGGCGAGGCGTGAGGCAAAGAATGGGGAAGGCCCGGGCCCTCACTAGCGTTGATGGGGAGAGGGGGCGGCGAGGCTTGGTGGGGCCATCGGGGAGGGGGTCGGGGAGGCGTGCAGTCTGGCGGGGAGGAGGAGATCCAGCGAGGTCCACGCGACGACGACGATGGTGGTCGGCGTCAGGGGTCGAGGGTGCGGTCGCGTCGAGCCCCGATCCAGATTTGGATCGAGAGGGAGAGAGGGAGCGAATGGGGGGAGTGGGGTGGTTCGGTCTAGCGTTTGACCAGGGTGGGGGATATGGAGAGTGGGGTGGGCCACGGCTGGTTGGTGGGCTGGTCGGCTGGGTCGTCTGGCCCAGTTGGCCAGGGGGGCCTTTTCCTTTTGTTTTTCTGTTTTGTATTTTCCTTTTTCTGTTTTAATTATTCTAGGGCATTTAAGTATATTCTAAAATTGTGTTTTTTGCAACATAATTACCAATGTAATATTTGGTATAGTCTGAACATTTTTGTTTTAATGTTTGAAAATTTTAGTTGTTTCTCATTAATTCATTTTTGAATTTGAAACATTTTGAACGAACACGTGATTAGCATCAGTAAATGAGATAATGTGGCATCATTAGCAGAGTTTTACTGTAGCCTAATTATCCGGGCGTTACAAATCTCCTCCACTACAAGAAATCTCGCCCCGAGATTTTAGGAGGTAGAAGGAAACAGTGTGGGGTATTCATTGCGAAGACGATCCTCGCGTTCCGAAGTGGCTTCGTCTTCAGAGTGATGCGACCACTGAACTATGAGGAACTTGATCGCCTTCTGACGTGTGCGGCGTTCATCTTGGTCGAGAATGCGGACCGGATGCTCTTTATAGGAGAGGTCCTATTGCAACTCAAGCGCTTCATGATCCACTGCTCAGATTGGGTCCTTGAAGCAGCGCCGGAGCTGTGACACATGGAATACATCATGGACCTGAGAAAGGTTCGGCGGCAGCTCCAGTTGATATGCCACCTTTCCACGCCTTTCAAGAATAGTGAATGGACCAATATGACGAGGAGCTAACTTGCCCTTGATCCCAAAGCGGTGAGGACCCTTCATTGGTGTAACCCGAAGATAAGCCTTTTCGCGAGGTTGATAGACCATGTCTTTATGATGACGATCATACTAACTTTTCTGACGTGACTGAGTAGTCTTTAGATTCTCACGAATGACGCGGACTTGTTCTTCAACGTGTTGGATAATATTCGGACCAAAGAGTGAATGTTCCCCTGTTTCTGACTAGTTCATATGGATTCGACACTTTCGTCCATATAACACTTAGAAGGGAGCGATCTTCAAACTAGCTTGATAGCTATTATTATAAGAGAACTCAGCATACGGGAGAGATTCCTCGCATTTCTTGCTGAAGGAAATAACACAAGCTCGAATCATGTCTTCGAGAACTTGGTTGACGCGTTCAACTTGTCCTTGCGATGGAGGATGAAATGCAGTACTGAATGACAAATGTGTTCCCATAGTGCTACCTCTTGAGCTTGTGTTGTTCTTCCCTTGAAGAGGAAAGGGTGATGCAGCACAGTAGCTTAAGTATTTCCCTCAGTTTTTGAGAACCAAGGTATCAATCTAGTAGGAGACTACACGCGAGTCCCTCATACCTACAGAAACAAATAAGAACCTTGCAACCAACGCGATAAAGGGGTTGTCAATCCCTTCTCGGCCACTTGCAAAAGTGAGATCTGATAGAGATAATAAGACTATATTTTTGGTAGTTTTGTTATATAGATTGAAAGTAAAGATTGCAAAATAAAAGTAAAGTAAAGATAAATAATTAATGGAAGATTAATATAATGAAGATAGACCCGAGGGCCATAGGTTTCACTAGTGGCTTCTCTCAAGATAGCAGATTTCTACGGTGGGTGAACAAATTACTGTCGAGCAATTGATAGAAAAGCGCATAGTTATGAGAATATCTAGGCATGATCATTGTATATAGGCATCACGTCTGTGACAAGTAGACCGAAGCGATTCTGTATCTACTACTATTACTCCCACATCGACCGCTATCCAGCATGCATCTAGAGTATTATGTCCATAAGAAGAGAGTAACGCCTTAAGCAAGATGACATGATGTAGAGGGATAAACTCATGCAATATGATATAAACCCCATCTTTTTATCCTCGATGGAAACAGTACAATACGTGCCTTGCTGCCCCTGCTATCACTGGGAAAGGACACCGCAAGATTGAACCCAAAGCTAAGCACTTCTCCCATTGCAAGAAAGATCAATCTAGTAGGCCAAACCAAACTGATAAATCGAAGAGACTTGCAAAGATATTCTAATCATGCATAAAATATTTCAGAGAAGAATCAAATATTGTTCATAGATAATGTTGATCATAAACCCACAATTCATCGGATCTCGACAAACACACCACAAAAAGAATTACATCGAATAGATCTCCAAGAAGATCGAGCAGAACTTTGTATTGAGATCCAAAGAGAGAGAAGAAGCCATCTAGCTAATAACTATGGACCCGAAGGTCATTGGTAAACTACTCACAACTCCTCGGAGAGGCTATGGTGTTGATGTAGAAGCCCTCCGTGATCGATGCCTCCTCCGGTGGAGCTCCGGAACAGGCCCCAAGATGGGATCTCACGGGTACAGAAGGTTGCGGCGGTGGAATTAGGGTTTCGTGGTGCTCTCACATGTTTTTAGGGTATATGGGTATATATAGGAGGAAGAGCCACATCGGTGGAGCAATGAGGGGCCCACGAGGGTGGGGGCGCGCCTACCCCCTGGGCGCGCCCTCCCCCTCGTGTCCGCCTTATTTCTTCCCTGACGTGTACTCCAAGTCTCCTATGTTGTATTTGCTCAAAAAACGAATCTCCCGAAGGTTTCATTCCGTTTGGACTCCGTTTGATATTCCTTTTCTGCGAAACACTGAAATAGGCAAAAAAAAAACAATTTGCACTGGGCCTTGGGTAAGTAGGTTAGTCCCAATAATAATATAAAAGTGTATAATAAAGCCCATTAAACATCCAAAATAGATAATATAATAGCATGGAACGATCAAAAATTATAGATACGTTGGAGACGTATCAAGCATCCCCAAGCTTAATTCCTGCTTGTCCTCGAGTAGGTAAATGATAAAAATAGAATTTTTGATGTGAAATGATACCCAACATAATTATCACTGTAATTTTCTTTATTGTGACGTGAATGTTCAGATCCGAAAGATTCAAGACAAAAGTTTAATATTGACATAAGCATAATAATACTTCAAGCATACTAACAAAGCAATCATGTCTTCTCAAAATAACATGGCCAAAGAAAGTTATCCCTACAAAATCATATAGTCTGGCTATGCTCTATCTTCATCACACAAAATATTTAAATCATGCACAACTCCGGTTTTAGCCAAGCAACTGTTTCACACTTCAATTTTTTCAAACTTTTCAACTTTCAGGCAATACATGAGCGTGAGCCATGGATATAGCACTATAGGTGGAAAGGAGTGGTGGTTGTGGAGAAGACAAAAGGAGGAAGATAGTCTCACATCAACTAGGCGCACCAATGGGCTATGGAGATGCCCATCAATAGATATCAATGTGAGTGAGTAGGGATTGCATGCAACAGATGCACTAGAGCTATAAGTGTATGAAAGCTCAACAAAGGAAACTAAGTGGGTGTGCATCCAACTTACTTGCTCAGGAAGACCTAGGGCATTTTGAGGAAGCTCATCATTGGAATATACAAGCCAAGTTCTATAATGAAAGTTCCCACTAGTATATGAAAGTGACAAAACAAGAGACTCTCTATCATGAAGATCATGGTGCTACTTTGAAGCACAAGTGTGGAAAAAGGATAGTAGCATTGCCCCTTCTCTCTTTCTCTCTCTTTTTTTCCTTTTTTCTCTTTTATTTTATTTTGGGCCTTCCCCTCTCTTTTTTATATGGCCTCTTTTTTTCTTTTCTTTTTCTTTTTCGTCCGGAGTCTCATCCCGACTTGTGGGGGAATCATAGTCTCCATCATCCTTTCCTCACTGGGATGATGCTCTAGTAATGAAGATCATCACACTTTTATTTACTTACAACTCGAAGCTAGAACAAAATATGACTCTATGTGAATGCCTCTGGCGGTGTACCGGGATGTGCAATGAATCAAGAGTGACATGTATGAAAAATTATGCATGGTGGACTTGCGACAAATACGATGTCAACTACATGATCATGCATGGCAATATGACAATCATGAAGTGTGTCATAATAAATGGAACGGTGGAAAGTTGCATGGCAATATATCTCGAAATGGCTATGGAAATGCCATAATAGGTAGGTATGGTGGCTGTTTTGAGGAAGGTATATGGTGGGTGTATGGTACCGACGAAAGTTGCGTGGTACAAGAAAGGCTAGCAATGGTGGAAGGGTGAGAGTGCGTATAATCCATGGACTCAACACTAGTCATAAAGAACTCATATACTTATTGCAAAAATATACAAGTGATCAAAACAAAGTATTCAACGCATGCTCCTAGGGGAAGGGTTTGTAGGAGTTAACCATCGCGCGATCCCGACCTCCACACAAAGGATGACAATCCATAAATAAATCATGCTCCAACTTCATCACATAACGTTTCACCATACGTGCATGCTACGGGAATCACAAACTTTAACACAAATGTTTCTCGAATTCACAATTACTCCACTAGCATGACTCTAATATAACCATCCTCATATCTCAAAACAATCATCAAGTATCAAACTTCTCATAATATTCAATGCACTTTATATGAAAGTTTTTATTATACCCATCTTGGATGCCTATCATATTAGGACTAATTTTATAACCAAAGCAAATTACCATGCTGTTCTAAAGGAATCTCAAAATAATATAAGTGAAGCATGATAGATCAATAATTTCTATAAAATAAAACCACCACCGTGCTCTAAAAAGTATAAGTGAAGCACTAGAGCAAAACTATCTAGCTCAAAAGATATAAGTGAAGCACATAGAGTATTCTAATAAATTCCGATTCATGTGTATCTCTCTCCAAAGGTATGGACATCAAGGATGATTGTAGTAAACTAAAAAGCAAAGACTCAAATCATACATGACGCTCCAAGCAAAACACATATCATGTGGTGAATAAAAATATAGTCTCAAGTAAAGTTACCGATAGGCGAAGACGAAAGAGGGGATGCCTTCCCGAGGCATCCCCAAGCTTAGGCTTTTGGTTGTCCTTGAATTTAACCTTGGGGTGCCTTGGGAATCCCCAAGCTTAGGCTCTTGCCACTCTTTGTTCCATAGTCCATCAAATCCTTACCCAAAAACTTGAAAACTTCACAACACAAAACTTAACAGAAAATCTCGTGAGCTCCGTTAGTATAAGAAAACAAACCACCACTCAAAGGTACTGTAATGAACTCATTCTTTATTTATATTGGTGTTAGACCTATTGTATTCCAACTTCTCTATGATTCATACCCCCCGATACTACTCATAGATTCATCAAAATAAGCAAACAACACATGAAAAACAGAATCTATCAAAAACAGAACAGTGTGTAGTAATCAATAACTTTCGAATACTTCTGTAACTCTACAAATTCTGAAATAAATTGTTGGACGTGGGAAATTTGTCTATTAATCATCTGCAAAAATAATCAACTTAAAATCAATCTCCAGTAAAACATGGAAGCAAATCTCGTGAGCGCAAAAGTTTCTGTTTTTTACAGCATGATCGCAAAGACTTCGCCCAAGTCTTCCCAAAGGTTCTACTTGGCACAAACACTAATTAAAACACAAAACCACATCTAACCAGAAGCTAGATGAATTATTTATTACTAAACAGAAGGAAAAGCAAATAAAATTAAATTGGGTTGCCTCCCAACAAGCGTCATCGTTTAACGCCCCTAGCTAGGCATGATACAAGAATAAATCTAGGTATTGCCATCTTTAGTAGGCAATTCTTCAATTGAACACTTATAATTCTTAGTTGTTTCTTCCTTCCTATTAATAATAAAACTCCTAGGAAAGAAATCAGGAAATTCATTTGTAGCAAAAGGTTCCCTAATGATAGTGAGGAAGTTGGGGTGAACACTTATTGATTTAAGATCCGCAGTTTCCTTACTAGAAGATTCACCCTTATTTTTAGGAACATACATAAACTTGGCCATATTAGTAGTAGAGGGGTTCGAAGTATTTCTCACAGCAGAAAAAGCAGACCCTACATTGGTAATAATATCATCAAGCTTATCTATTATAGTGGAATCTTGATCTATTTTCTCATTAACTATGGGTTCCTTTTCCTTAAAAAAATCCAGAGTGACTCCTACCCTAGATCCATATTGGGCAATTTGGTTATGGATCTTGTTATCCAAACTTTCAATCAACTCCACAGTGGCAACTTTATTTTCAATAATTTCAAGCCTTTGCATTATGTGTTATAATGTTAAGATAGTTCCATTAACCAAAAGAGGTGGTAGACCAAACAAATCTATCATAACATAATAAAAATCAGAAAGTATGGCTACCCAAGAAATTCCCTCCGGTAATGGTATCAAGAATATATCTATTCCAAGGAGTGATGCCTACATAAAAATTGCGAAGAAGCACAGAAGTGGAAAGCTTCCTAGTAGACCTATTCTAAGCATTGCAAAATATATACCAAGCGTCTTTTAGATTTTCTCCCTCCCTTTGTTTAAAGTTGAGAACTTCACTCTCAGGGGTATTCATAATGATAGGAGGACTAGCCATGATGGCAAAGGAAAAAGATAAAACACACGGTGCAAATAAGAGGGCGAATAAAACTGCAAGGGTGAAGTGGGGGAGAGGAAAACGAGAGGCAAATGGCAAATAATGTAATGCGAGGGATAAGAGTTTGTGATGGGTACTTGGTATATGACTTTTGCGTAGATCTCCCCGGCAACGGCGCCAGAAATTCTTCTTGCTACCTCTTGAGCTTGCGTTGTTCTTCCCTTGAAGAGGAAAGGGTGACGCAGCACAGTAGCGTAAGTATTTCCCTCAGTTTCTGAGAACCAAGGTATCAACCCAGTAGGAGACTACACGCGAGTCCCTCGTACCTACACAAACAAATAAGAACCTTGCAACCAACACGATAAAGGGGTTGTCAATCCCTTCTCGGTCACTTGTAAAAGTGAGATCTGATAGAGATAATAAGATAATATTTTTTGTATTTTTATTATATAGATTGAAAGTAAAGATTGCAAAATAAAAGTAAAGTAAAGATAAATAGTTAATGGAAGATAGACCCGGGGGCCATAGGTTTCACTAGTTGCTTCTCTCAAGATAGTAGATTTCTACGGTGGGTGAACAAATTAATGTCGAACAATTGATAGAAAAGCGCATAGTTATGAGAATATCTAGGCACGATCATTGTATATAGGCATCACGTCCATGACAAGTAGACCGAAACGATTCTGCATCTACTACTATTACTCCACACATCGACCGCTATCCAGCATGCATCTAGAGTATTAAGTTCATAAGAACAAAGTAACGCCTTAAGCAATATGACATGATGTAGAGGGATAAACTCATGCAATATGATATAAACCCCATCTTTTTATCCTCGATGGCAACAATACAATACGTGCCTTGCTTCCCATGCTGTCACTGGGAAAGGACACCGCAAGATTGAACCCAAAGCTAAGCACTTCTCCCATTGCAAGAAAGATCAATCTAGTAGGCCAAACCAAACTGATAATTCGAAGAGACTTGCAAAGATATTCTAATCATGCATAAAAGATTTCGGAGAAGAATCAAATATTGTTCATAGATAATCTTGATCATAAACCCACAATTCATCGGATCTCGACAAACACATCGCAAAAAGAATTACATCGAATAGATCTCCAAGAAGATCGAGGAGAACTTTGTATTGAGATCCAAAGAGAGAGAAGAAGCCATCTAGCTAATAACTATGGATCCGAAGGTCTGTGGTAAAGTACTCACAACTCATCGAAGAGGCTATGATGTTGATGTAGAAGCCCTCCGTGATCGATGCCTCCTCCGGTGGAGCTCCGGAACAGGCCCCAAGATGGGATCTCATGGGTACAGAAGGTTGCGGCGGTGGAATTAGGGTTTCGTAGTGCTCTCAGATGTTTTCAGGGTATATGGGTATATATAGGAGGAAGAGGCACGTCGGTGGAGCAATGAGGGGCCCATGAGGGTGGGGGCGCGCCTACCCCCCTGGGTGCGCCCTCCCCCCTTGTGGCCACCTCATTTCTTCCCTGACGTGTACTCCAAGTCTTTTGTGTTGTATTTGCTCCAAAAACGGCTCTCCCGAAGGTTTCATTCCGTTTGGACTCCGTTTGATATTCCTTTTCTACGAAACATTGAAATAGGCAAAAAAAATAGCAATTTGCACTGGGCCTTGGGTTAGTAGGTTAGTCCCAAAAATAATATAAAAGTGTATAATAAAGCCCATTAAACATCCAAAATAGATAATATAATAGCATGGAACAATAAAAAATTATAGATACGTTGGAGACGTATCACATAGCTTCTTGGAAACTTGCCCAGAATATTGAAGTGAACAAACTGCCACGGTCTGAACTGATAACCAGTGGAATACCGTGAAGTGAAACAATTCTGGACATGTAGAGACTGGCCAGCTGACTAGCAGTGATCGTTTCTTTGACAGCCAGAAAATGTGCAACTTTAGAAAGCCGGTCAATGACGACACAAATTGCATCATTACCTTTCCGTGACTTGGAAAATCCAGTAACGAAGTCCATTTCAACATGGTCTCATTTCCATTCAGGAATAGAGATAGGTTGCAGGGTTCCAGCAGGCTGTTGATGTTCTGCTTTGATACGATGGCAAATGTCACACTGAGCAACATAAAGAGCAATGTATTGCTTCATATTAGACCATCAGAATCTCTATTGAATGTCTTGGTACATCTTGGTACTACCGGGATGAATAGACAGAGGCGTATCATGAGCTTATTTCATAACCCTTGGAGTTAGATCTAGGTTTTTCCTTGCACATGGCACCACTAGGCGGCCTTTGAAGTACAAGGCGCCATCATCGGCAATGGTGAAGAATGAGGGCTTTCCTTATGCGAGATAGCTTTTATTCTTCTCAACTTAATGCTGAATAATCTTGATATCGCCCATGAGATCTGGTATGACAGCCAAGGTATTAAGGGAACCCTGGGAAACAACACAGAGGTTCATCTTCTGAAATTGTAGAGGAGGGGGAGCTAGTGTTCCAGGAGGAACAATATGGAGGTTCAGCTTTCTGAATTCTTCAACAAGCGAGGGTTGAACCTTGTGAACCTAGGAGGTGGTTGCAATATGACTTGCGGCTCAAGGCATTAGCCATCACATTGGCCTTGCCCGGGGTATAGGAAATACCCAAGTCAAAATCTACTACGGTCTGCATCCATCTTTGATGACAGAGGTTCAGGTCTGGCTGAGTAAACAAGTACTTCAGACTTTGGTGGTTGGTGAATATCTCGCAATTATTACCAAGAAGGTAATGGTGCCACTGTTTTAGTGAGGGCGTAATTGATGAGAGGCATAAGCAATCACTCTGCGTTCTTGCATACACAGCCTAATCCTTGACGGGAAGCGTCGCAGTTAATGACGAAGTCCTTCTTAGTATCAGGTGGAGCAAGCACTGAGACATAAGTCAGCTTGTCCTTGAGCGCATGAAAACTTTCCTAGCATTTTGTCTGTCCACTTGAACTTGATGCCTTTGTGAAGTAGACCAGTCAGAGGCTTGGCGATCTTGGAGAAGTTCTTGACGAATCGACGACAATAGCTGGTGAGACCGAGAAAACTTCTGACGTGCTGGACGTTCTTCGGAGGAGTCCAAATCAAGAATAGCCTGAACGCGTTCTGGGTTAACAGAAATACCATCCTTGGAGATGACATGCCCAAGATAGGTTACTTCAGGAAGCCAGGATTCACACTTGGAATATTTAGCATAAAGTTGATGCTCTCGAAGCTTTTCCAGTACAAGGAGAAGATGTTCATCATGATCTTCCTTATTCTTGGAAAATACAAGGATATCATCCAGATAAACCACGATGAATTTGTCGAGGTATTCCATGAATATATAGTTCATCAGGCGAGAGAAAGTAGCTGGAGAATTTGTCAGCCAAATGACATGACAGTGTACTCGTATGAACCATATCAAGTCATAAAGGCAGTCTTTGGAATATTCTCTTCACGAACACGGATCTGGTGGTAACCCAACCTCAAGTCGAGTTTAGAGAACACTGATGAACCAGTCAGTTGATCATATAGATCATTGATCCAAGGAAGGGGATATTTGTTCTGAATAGTTGCTTGGTTGATAGGACGGTAATCTTGGACCAATCGGTTTGTCCCATCCTTCTTCTTGACAAAGAGGGAAGGTGCTCCCCAAGGAGAACAACTTGGGCGAATGAAACCATTGGAAAGGGATTTGTCAATTTCCTCCTTAAGATCAGTGAGTTCATGAGGCAACATCTTGTATGGTCTTTTGGCTATAGGAGTGGTGCCTGGTTTCAAGTCGATGATGAACTCGACAGCTCTAGCAGGGGGAATTCCTAGAAGTTCTTTAGGAAAAACGTCTTGGAAGTCGCGTACGACGGTAATGTTTTCAATGGCCTCAAGTGGTGCAGCGTTCAACACATTCAATGCATAAAGACGTGCCTCGGCATTCTGAACTAGATGAGCGTGGTAGCTTACTATCTCATCTGAAGGGTGTAGGAGATGGATGGTTTTTGTAGCGCAACTGATAGAAGTGGTATGCGCTTTCAGCCAATCCATTCCCAGGATGAGGTCAATGTTACAAGACCCCAATACGATGGGAGAGGCATAGAATTCCGGTCCTTCGATTTCAATGAGGGCGCCGTTGCAAACCCTAGAGGTTCGACATTGGCCCGCAGGGGTGTGTACTAGTAGTGAAAGATTCATGTCCTCACATCAAATGTCATGCTTGTATGCAAAATCTTCTGATATGAATGAATGTGATGCTCCAGAATCAAATAAAACGAATGATGGTACTAAATTTACGAGGAGTGTACCCATCACAGTTGCAGGCTGGTCTTGAGCTTCATTGAGATCAACGTGGTTGGCATGAACACGGCCATCAGGCCTGGCATCGTTGTTGTGGGGCTGATTGTATCCACGGCTAGCTGCAGGCGGTGCAAGCTTGTTCTTGCTTTGAGTGCAATCCCTGGCGCGGTGACCTGGATGGCCACACCTGAAGCACAGACCATCATTGGGGACGGAAGCAGGAGCTTGGAGTGGTGCAGCTGGAAGTCTTGGTTGCCTAGGTGGTGGAGGCAGACAAGGTGCAGCATAGGACTGTCTTGGAGCAGGTGCAGCTGGACAGTACATACTGTTAAGAATCCAGACCCTACGCTTCTATGAGGGACGGACCGAAGATGAGCCCGGGTCATGGTTGCGCCTGAGAGAGCCCCGGTGTTCCTACAGACCAGTTTCAACCTGGATGGCCTTGTTCACCAAGGTGGCGAAATCTCCAAAGTCATGCACAAGGAGTGCGAGCTTGATGTCAGCTTGAAGTCCGTCGCGGAACTTTTCCTATCTGCGAGCATCAGTGGCAATGTCTTCTTCAGCATAGCAGGATAAGTCCAGAAACTCCCGTTGATAAGCATCCACAATCTTGTTGCCTGGGGTGAGGTTGCGGAACTCACTCTTCTTCCTATCCATGATTCCCTGAGGAATGAAGCGGGCACGGAAGGCAGCTTGGAATTCCGGCCAAGTGATGATTGTTCCAATAGGTAGTGTATGCATGTGGCTGTCCCACCATTGAGCAGCGGGACCCTTCAGATAGTATGTTGCAAAGGTGACATAGTTTGCAGGGGCTACTCCGGCAGATTCTAGCTCAAAAGTGATGTCACGGAGCCAGACATCAGCATCAAGTGGCTGGGTTGAGCTGCGGTAGATGACAGGGTTGAGACGAGCAAAGTCCTACAGTGTTACTACGCCTGGTTGCTGATTCATGTTGGGGCGAGGAAACTGAGCCATCATATTCTCCATGAACTGGCGATTCAGCTCAAACTGTTGGATCATACCGGCCATGTATTCAGGCGGTGGTGGGGCGTTGCCACCACGACCACGACCAGCTGGCCTAACCATCCTGCTAATATATAACATGGGTAGTTCAGCATTGAGAAATTTGCAAAGGCAAGAATCATTCATGAATGAAACATGCATAATGAAAGCAGCACGATAGATATAACATAGTTGTCAAACACGACTACAGATCCATACATAAGTTCGGTTACAACCCAAAAGTATAGGTGCTGAAAGGGAAATAGTCTAGACCAACTAGGCGGCGCGCAGGCACGCGGTGGAGGGATACAACAACGCGACATAGCGATATGCTACATCAACATCGGGGAAAACCTCTTAAGCCCTGTAGCCGAAGGTGACGAAGCTGCATGTGGCGCTCGATGTGAGGGGCATGCGCTCCGTGGTGACTCTCGTGCAGGAGCCGGTACGGATTCGGAAGAATCGGCCCACGAGCAGGAGCACGGCCTCCAACGTCCGACCACGTAACACTTGCAGGCATCTCAGTCCTGCGCGGGTGAAGGAGGAACTCTGGCTGAATCCCTGCGCGGACTACTGGAAGCAACTGTGTCAGAGTGTCGTAGTGGCGCTCATGGGTGGCGTACAACTTGACAAACAGTGCTCGAACGGTGTGATCCAGAGCCTCAATGTACCGAACCATAACCTGAGGGTCATAATGATGGCTCACGTAGGGGGTACAGGTAGTAGTTTAGTATCGAGTCACTTCCCCAGCAGGGGGTACGGGATGTATCTGAACCGAGTATCCTCCAAGCAGGGATGCTCTCTACGATGATGGGTGATAGCAACAAAGGCAACAGTGTGGACGGCCATATCAACAATCACTCCAGCACCTCGAAAGGTGTGCAACTCGATGATGGAGACATCTCGTCGATCATAGATGTCGACCATAGCGTGGTACTGCTCCTGGTTGAACTCGAATTAGTCCTCGTACAAAATGTATTGAGTATACCAATGATATCCCAACGGGGTCAAGAGATCAACCAGAATGGCCGGGAACCCGGTCGCCTCAATAGCCATGGTATGGTGTACGACCTGCGTTGCGGGACGCATTTGGAATAAAATAATTCAAAGATGTCAAATGACAATGTGTGCATCATTCAATATGCATTCAAAGGAATAGTTGCAGATAATCTAGCTCTCCTGTAGATGTGATCACAAGAACCTAATGTTAGAGTTAGTAAATTCATTTTTCCCGATTAGAAGAGATATAAGATTCCCAGAGTATAGACTGAGGAATAAAATATCCTAATACCACCCAATGGCGACGTGGGCCCGTAAGCCACACAACCATGTTAGTAAAAGTTTTTCAACGACTAGGCTCGACTTTGGCCAAGGAGTTGGAAAGAGGGATTCCTACAGGCAGTCGGCTCTGATACCAACTTGTAACGCCCCTGATTTGACCGTACACTAATCATGCACGCAAATGTGTATGACCAAGATCAGGAACTCACTGGAAGATATCACAACACAACTCTAAAAGTAAAATAAGTCATAGAAGCTTCATATTACAAGCCAGGGGCCTCGAGGGCTTGAATACAAGTGCTCGATCATAGACAAGTCAGTGAAAGCAACAATATCTAAGTACAGACATAAAGTTAAACAAGTTGCCATAAGATGGCAAGCACAAACTAGGATGCAGATCAAAAGAGGAGCAGGCCTCCTGCCTGGGATCCTCCTAAACTACTCCTGGTCGTCGTCGGCAGACTGCACGTAGTAGTAGGCGCATCCGGTGTAGTAGGTGTCGTCGTAGGTGGCGTCTGGCTCCTGGGCTCCAGTATCTGGTTGCATCATCTGAGAAGAAGGAACAAAAGGGGAAAAGGGGGAGCAAAGCAACCGTGAGTACTCATCCAAAGTACTCGCAAGAAAGGATCTATACTACATATGCAACAGTAACAATAGTATGGGAAGTATCTGTGGACTGAACTGTAGAATGCTAGAATAAGAGGGAGACAGCTAATCCTATTGAAGACTACGCTTCTGGCAACCTACATCTTGCAGTAGAAGAAGAGAGTAGATGTAATGCCCAGTATGCGACTATGTCTCCCACGTGTCGAGGCACGACTTAAAGACATAAGCGCATACTAGAATGATCTCAAGTATGGTATCTTTGCACAACTCATGTAAAATCAGGGATGAAAGTGTAAAATGATAGTTGGCTTACACTCGCCATGTCACACAAGTGAATACAATAGCATACATCGTCCAAATAACGTCAGAGTCCGAGTACGGACGAAATCCAAACGAAAAGATACCATAAATAACACAAGGCCGGATCTTCCTAGTAGGAACCACTACTTATCGTCGGGATAAGACACATAATAACGTCCATGCTCTTTATCGAACTCCCACTGAAGTTCTGGACCATCTCCTGCATCGGTTTCAGCGGTACCTACATCTGGTGTGTGTGTTGAATCTGTGAGCCACAGAGGACTCAGCAATCCCGTTCCCGGGTATCAAAACTACCAAAGACTTAGGTGTGGAAAAGGCTTTAAACAAAGGTTGCAGCAGCACTAAGCACTAGCTTACGAGTTTAGAGCGAGAAGAGAACAAGTGCCAACGATCACCAAGTTGATCAAGAAGTGATCCTAGTTACTCACGATCAAACATAACCCCACCGTGTTCACTTCCCGGAGCCCTTCGGAAAGAGACCGTCACGGTTAATCACGCAGGTAGTGTATTCATGAACATGGTGTCAAGTTGTCTACAACCGAATATTAACAAATTCCCATCTGCCACATAACCGCGGGCATGGCTTTCCAGAGATCAAACCCTGCAGGGGTGTCCCAACTTAGCCCATCACAAGCTCACGATCTGCGGAGTCGCAACTCCAAGGTGGGAAGACCCAAGTATTCTCGGAATCCCGTGCTCAAGATATTTCTACAAAGGTAAAACTAATCCAGCAAGACCTCCCGGCATGCCGACACCCTGGTAGTAGCCGCGCGTATCTCGTCTCAGGCCGCGACCAGATGGGACATCCTACAGGAAAATACCAGACCTTGGGTTTCCCCGAGGTGGCCCTGCAGTCCGTCCAGTTTGGACCAACACTCATGAGGAGCACTGGCCCGGGTTGTTAATTAAGTACTCGGGTTTGCAACGCCCTATGCAAGTTTTTGTTATAAGGCAAATTTAAAACCAATGTTGGGCCTTGCTGGAAAAGCTTTAGCACTGAGCAAATTATCAGGGGGGGGCATAAACCCCAACCGTGTTAGGGACGCAAAATCAAGGAACATAACACCGGTTTATTGGTTCTAAGGGTGGCATGAGTGGAACAAAACACCAAGCAAGAGGCTTAGCCTTCCACCCATTACCAATATATATGTGATTTAGTTTAGCAGGTAATATATATTGTGATATCCCAATAACAACTTCATCATGGAGCAATCTTCAAAACTTCACCTGCAACTAACAACGTTATAAGAGGGGCTGAGCGATGCGTACTTAGCCAAACAACGATTTGCTAGGATGGTGGTTAGAGTGATTCATGGCAACAATAGGAAGGATGTCAAACATGAATAGGTATCGAGGCAATATCTAAAGAGCGAGACATCTAGCATAGGAAAAGATCAGGGGCGGCGCCAGCGTGGGGTTGTGTAGGGGCGGCCGCCCCGGGTAAATTTTGGGACCTAGGGTAGCTCCTCTACTACTTTGGCTAGTGCCCGCCATGGAAAATGAGACGAGTTCCTGTAACCTGTGTGTTCGGTCGTGGGATCGGCCGAGGAGGAAAGAGAGAAATAACGATTCGCTTTTGAGATGGGCCAGCTAGTACGTCTTATAAGTTGGTAGTAAAGGCCCAATTAAGCAGGAGCCCATTTTTATGTACACCTTTAAGCCTTGACGTTCCCCAATTTCTCTAACTTTCCATCAAGATCGACTGAGTAAACAAATCTGGGCATTAGGTCATCACGTCTTCCGCCGCCGGCTCTGCCGCCTCACCGTGGTGCTGCCGAAGCCCGATACGTGGTGCTTAATGGAGATCTGAGAGCTGGCTCGCCGCCTCGCCGTTCCCAGTTTCTGGCAACATCGCAACTGGAATAGCCATGCACCACGCTTAAAAATACGAGGAAGCAGCCATGGAGGAACAAGCAGCAGGTTCTTCTGCTCTCCCCCAATCTTCTTTTCTTATCTTTTGTCGGAATAAGTGTCATATTATGCTAAGATTTATAGCATTTTATTTTTTGTGCATTCTTTTTGAACAATCTGTGCATGTTTTAGGTACCTGGACTTGAAGATTGGACATTTTGGGATGAAGAACGAAAGATTCAATCAGCGGGAGCCCAAGTTAGGCCTCATAATTGTTTTGGTTGTTTTTAATGCTTTTTACCTAGTTCTTGAGATTGAAACTATTTTGAACAATTGTTTGTGTTGATTGTCTTATATGTATGCATACTACTTGCTAAATTTATTGTGTTGATTGTCTTGTTTGATAATGGATTCGGATCTTGTTTTCTTCAAAAGTCCGCCCCGGGTAACTTCAAATCCTGGATCCGCCACTGGAAAAGATAGAAGTGATATCTGGGAATGGTAATCTTGCCTGTTGATTCCACGAAGGGATCGTAACCTTGCTCCTCAAACTCAGCCTCGAAAGGAACCTCGAACTCCGAATCGGCTCCCGGCTCTACTCAACACAAGAGCACAACACGGCACAATATCAAACACGGTTCTATGCAAAATCAACACGATGCAAGTATGATGTGCGTATGCATGAGGATGCTATTGAGCCTAAGGAGTAACACCCCATATGTGCTACCTTCCATTTATGGCAATATATGAAACGTTGACTTCATCAATTCCATTCTGGGCTCTTCTTTCATTTCGGGTTTCTTCGTTTTGTCGCGTGCGTGTGTGCATTTCATCCACGTCATGTTATCATGTGCATTGCATTAGTGTGGTCACTTGCACCCGGTCCCGCTCGCCTCTTCTCGTTGTCCGTTTCGAGTTCCGACACTCACACACGTGTCGGTGGCACCCCGAGTCCTTCTTTCGTATGTGGCCGTGTAACATTCTCGGAATGAGGTGAGACTTGTCGTACGTTGTTGTTATAGTACGTGTAGGCCGCCTGTCAAGTTTGATCGCGTTTGGAGTTCGTTTGATACTCCAACGATTAACCTAGTGGGCTAAAAGCTCCTCTTCCTTTTGTCCCAAGACCCCCTCCACAACATCCCACTAACCCAGCACAACCACTCCCATCCTCTCGGTCATCGAATCACGATCGTGTGGGCGAAAACCGCACCCCATTTGGACCTTCCTAGCTCCCTCTACCTATAAAACAGCCTCCCCGCGTCCATTTTCGGGTAAAAACCCTAGATCCGAGCTACCCGCGCCGCCGGACACGCCCGTCCCGGTCGGACGTGTCCGCTCC
>LR738710.1:475460258-475580431 GCA_902687465.1 Secale cereale | reverse complement strand
AACCAGGACAAGCCACGTGTTAAACGCCGGGCTCCCCGCCGCCGCACGCCGCCGAGGCCCGCCGAGCCCATCGCGAGCCCGCGGGGCCCAGCCGCCGCCGTCTCCGCCCCGTCGCCTCCTCGCGCCTTCCGCCGCCCGCGCCCGAGCCGCCGGCGCCGGCCCCTCCTCCGACCGCCTCCCGCCGTCGCCGCTCCCTCCACTCCCGCCGGCACCGCCGCCCGCCGGCCAGCCACTCCCGTCGCACTGCCATGCTCCGCCGCCGGCCACCGTCCGCCACCGCCTCGGGTCGGCCCCGCCTCGTCCGCCACCACCACCGTCGTCTCCGGCGAAGCTCCGGCGAGCTCCGAGCCATCGTCCTCGCCTCCGTCCCAATCTTCTAGGTGGGACCAGATCCACCGCTCCCCCGAAGCAAACGCTCGTCCCCGTCCCGGATCTCTTCGCCCTGCACGCCTCCGTCCCGAGTTGACTTTTTCAGAGGGTAAAATTCCACCAAGTCCCCAGATCCATTAAATTTGTTGCCTCCTTTGCCATGTGATAACTCTGTGCTCGTAGCTCCGTTTTGTGTGTATGATATGTCGAAATGTTCGTCTCGTCGTGCTCTACATGTTAGTACCAGTGGAATGCATGTTAGAGATCATCTAGTTGACTTAATCTTCGTGGCAAGAGTGCATGTTGCTGTAACTTGTTGTCTGTGTAAATTTGTTGCCATGTTCGTGAGTTGATAACTTTGTGCATGTTGATCCGAATGGAGTGAATGATATGGCCAGATCTTCATTGTGAAATGCTCTACATGATGGTTGTTGTAGCATTCATGTTAGGTGTCATATTGCCATGTATATCTCTGTTGCAAAAGTGCATTTGGCTGATAAGTTTCTGCACTTGTTATGAGATGATGTTTTGCCTTGCTTGTGCATATTCATCCATGTGTCATATGAGCTAGGTATCAACATGAGTTTTGCTCTTGGGTATGTGCTCTACATGATAAATTCTTTTTCATGCCATGATATGTATTGATATGAGTGCAACAAGCTTGTTTACATGTCATCATGTTTATAAATTTCTGCTAAGTGTGAATCTGGTAAATTTTATGCCATGTATCCATGATGCTACCGTCTTTGTTGTGCATGTTTAGAGTTGTCCAGTGGGTATTCCTTCATGTATATGTTATGCTCTAGCTATCCATGCTCTTGTTTGCCATGATGCCATGCTGTAGCTTGTTGTTATGAGGCCCTCAAGTTGCTATAAAATTTATCTGTCAGCATGCCCAGATTTTGCTAAGTCTGGATAAACTTTTGCTCTTTTGCCATGGTGTTTGGGACATGTTCTAGTATGTTGTAGAAGTAGCCATGTGGTTATTCTTGAAGAGCATGTTGTGTATGTTGTTGCCATGCCTTTTGCTTGCATGTTGGATTGTTGTAACTTGTTGTTTTGATGCTCTCAAGAGGCTATAAAATGTATCTGTCAGCATGTTATCAACAAGTTCAGTTTTGCCACGAGTGTAGCTAGTGTTCTAAGCATCCTATAAGCATGTTCTTACTTTGAGTAGCTTCTCAAATGGTCATCTTGCTTGTTGATTCCACGGAGGGATCGTAACCTTGCTCCTCAAACTCAGCCTCGAAAGGAACCTCGAACTCCGAATCGGCTCCCGACTCTACTAAACACAAGAGCACAACACGGCACAATATCAAACACGGTGCAATGCACAATCAACATGATGCAAGTATGATGTGCGTATGCATGAGGATGCTATTGAGCCTAAGGAGAAGATGATGGAAATGGCCTCATCTTGGAGAACCAAGCAAGCCACTGGATAGAGGGGAAGATTTCGGTTGAATCGATATAAAGATCACCGGAAACGGATGCACGGTTTGCAAATGGCAAGCAAAACAATATACAAGCAAAACTGCAGTTTACAGCAACATGGCATCTTTGGAGGAAGAAATAATTATGCTACAGCACCCAAACATGGACACAAAGGGCATGGATATGACATAGACATGATACTTAACAAGCATGAACTTAGAACACACCCAAAAACCTACTGGAACACAATTAAGCATGCAAGGCAAGTTGCAATAAATTTACATAACTCTCAGACTTAGTGAAAATTACAAGGCATGGCAGAATTACAACGAAATGGCATGTTTACAAGCTTGTGCAACTCAACTCAAAGCATAGCATGGCAAGTTAAGGTAACCAACAGCAATAAGACATATTTGAGAAGCTACTCAAAGCAAGAGCATGCTTATAGGATGCTTAGAACACTAGCTACACTCGTGGCAAAACTGAACTTGTTGATAACATGCTGACAGATACATTTTATAGCCTCTTGAGAACATGAAAACAACAAGTTACAGCAAGCCAACATGCAAGCAAAAGGCATGGCAACAACATACACAACATGCTTTTCAAGAATAACCACATGGCTACTTCTACAACATACTAGAACATGTCCCAAACACCATGGCAAAAGAGCAAAAGTTTATCCAGACTTAGCAAAATCTGGGCATGCTAACAGATAAATTTTATAGCAACTTGAGGGCCTCATGACAACAAGCTACAGCATGGCATCATGGCAAACAAGAGCATGGATAGCTAGAGCATAACATATACATGAAGGAATACCCACTGGACAACTCTAAACATGCACAACAAAGATGGTGGCATCATGGATACATGGCATAAAATTTACCAGATTCACACTTAGCAGAAATTTATAAACATGATGACATGTAAACAAGCTTGTTGCACTCATATCAATACATATCATGGCATGAAAAACTATTTATCGTGTAGAGCACATACCCAAGAGCAAAACTCATGTTGACACCTAGCTCATATGACACATGGATGAATATGCACAAGCAAGGCAAAACATCATCTCATAACAAGTGCAGAAACTTATCAGCCAAATGCACTTTTTCAACAGAGATATACATAGCAATATGACACCTAACATGAATCCTACAGCAACCATCATGTAGAGCATTTCACAACGAAGATCTGGACATATCATTCACTCCATTCGGATCGACATGCACAAAGTTATCAACTCACGAACATGGCAACAAATTTACACAGACAACAAGTTACAGCAACATGCACTCTTGCCACCAAGATTAAGTCAACTAGATGACCTTTAACATGCATGACACTGGCACTAACATGTAGAGCACGACGAGACGAACATTTCGACATATCATACGCGCAAAACGGAGCTACGAGCACGAAGTTATCACATGGCAAAGGAGGCAAAAAATTTAACAGATCTGGGGACTTAGTGGAATTTTACCCTCCGAAAAAGTCAACTCGGGACGGAGGCGTGCGGGACGAGGAGATCCGGGATGGGGACGGGCGTTTACTTCGGGGGAGCGGTGGATCTGGTCCCACCTAGCAGATCGGGACGGAGGCGAGGACGACGGCTCGGAGCTCGCCGGAGCTTCGCCGGAGACGGCGGTGGTGGTGGCGGACGAGGCGGGGCGACCCAAGGCGGTGGCGAACGGTGGCCGGCTGGTGGGCGGCGGTGCCGGCGGGAGTGGAGGGAGCGGCGGCGGCGGGAGGCGGCCGGAGGAGTGGCCGGCGCCGGCGGCTCGGGCGCGGGCGGCGGAAGGCGCGCGGAGGTGACGAGGCGGATACAGCGGCGGCTGGGCCCCGCGGGCCCGCGATGGGCTCGGTGGGCCTCGGCGGCGAGCGGCGGCGGGGAGCCCGGCGGCTGGCACGTGGCGTGTCCTAGTTGGCTGAGGGGGGGTGGAGCGTACGCGTCGACCGGGACGGACGTGTCCGGCGGCGCGGGTAGTTCGGATCTAGGGTTTTTACCCGAAAATGGACGTGGGGAGGCTTTTTTATAGGTAGAGGGAGCTAGGAAGGTCCAAATGGGGTGCGGTTTTCGCCCACACGATCGTGATCCGACGAACGGGAGGATGGGAGTGGTTGTGCTGGGTTAGTGGGGTGTTGTGGAGGGGGTCTTGGGCCAAAAGGAAGTGGAGCTTTTAGCCCACCAGGTTAACCGTTGGAGTATCAAACGAACTCCAAACGCGATGAAACTTGACAGGCGGCCTACACTTACTATAACAACAACGCACGACAAGTCTCACCTCATTCCGAGAACGTTACACGGCCACATACGAAAGAAGGACTCGAGGGTGCCACGGGCACGTGTGAGTGTCGGAACACGAAACGGACAACGGGAAGAGGCGAGCAGGACCGGGTGCAAGTGACAACATGAATGCAATGCAATTCACATGATAACATGACATGGATGAAATGCACACACGCACACGACAAACGAAGAAACCCAAAATGAAAGAAGAGCCCAGAATGGAATTGATGAAGTCAACGTTTCATATATTGCCATAAATGGAAGGTATGACATATGGGGTGTTACAAACTCTCCTCCACTACAAAAAGATCTCGTCCCAAGATCTAGGACTGGAAGAAAGAGGGATACTCGGACTGAAGGTGATCTTCTCATTCCCACGTAGCTTCCTAGTCGGTATGGTGTGACCACTTCACTTTGAAGAATTTGATGGACTTGTTGCGGGTCTTGGGCTCAGTTTCTTCAAGAATAGCAACAGGGTGCTCACAATAAGACAAGTCTTGTTGAAGATCAATCTCCTCGAACGGAATGGTGCGTTCAGGCGTCTTGAAGCACTTGCGGAGTTGAGACACGTGAAACACATCATGAACATTTGCAAAGTTGGAGGGAAGTTCGAGCTGGTAGGCTAGATCGCCTCTTTTGCCAAGAATCTTGAAAGGGCCCACGTATCTCGGAGCAAGCTTGCCCTTGATACCGAACCTTTGAGTGCCCTTCATGGGAGAAACACGAAGATAGACATGGTCTCCAATGTCGAAAGCCAAGTCACGATGCTTGCCGTCATAGTACCTCTTTTGACGCGATTGCGCGGCCTTGAGATTCTCACGTATGACTTTGCACATTTCTTCAGCTTCTGAGATCAAATCATTTCCAAGAAGTTGACGTTCCCCAGTCTCTGACCAGTTGAGCGAGGTACGACACTTTCTGCCATAGAGGATTTCAAAAGGAGCTTTGCCGGCACTTGCTTGGAAGTTGTTGTTGTAGGAGAATTTGGCCAATGGGAGGCAGTCTTCCCATTTCATACCGAAGGAGATGACACAAGCTCTTAGCATATCTTCGAGGATCTGGTTCACTCTTTCGACTTGACCACTAGTCTGAGGGTGAAACGCAGTGCTGAAGCGAATCTTTGTGCCCATGGCTGGCTGAAAGGAATCCCAGAACCTGGATGTGAACAAGCTTCCACGGTCTGAGGAGATCACTTGAGGAATGCCATGCAAAGAAACAATTCTGGAGGTGTACAGCTCTGCCAACTGAGCTGCGTTGATGGATTCTTTGACGGGAAGAAAATGTGCTACTTTAGTTAGCTTGTCAATCACCACAAAGATAGCATCATTTCCCTACTTTGACTTAGGAAACCCAGTGACGAGATCCATTTCAATGTGATCGAATTTCCACTCGGGAATAGGTAGAGGTTGAAGGAGACCGGCTGGACGTTGATGCTCTGCCTTCACTCTTCTGCAGACATCACATTCATTCACGAATTGGGCAATCTCCCTTTTCATGCGAGTCCACCAATATGATTGCTTGAGGTCTTGGTACATCTTAGAACTTCCGGGATGAATCGAGAGGAGGGAGTCATGTGCTTCGTTCATTATGAGCTTCCTGAGATCACCCTTGGGGACCACAAATCTATCCTCAAAGAACAAGGTGTCTTTCTCATCAATGCGATAGCACTTGTACTTGGGAGTACCCTTAGCAATATCATGTTTCACTTTCTGCACCATAGCATCACCGAGCTGGTCCTGATGGATTTGATCTTCCAAGGTAGGAGAAACTTGAAGGTTTGCAAGAAAGCCTTGCGGAACAACTTGGAGGTTGAGCTTCCTGAATGATTCACAAAGTTCACGCTGGAACGGTTTGAGAAGGAGACTGTTGCAATACGCCTTTCTGCTCAAGGCATCTACAATGACATTGGCCTTGCCAGGAGTATACTCAATGCTTGGATAGTACTCTTGAATCATCTCAACCCAACGAGTCTGGCGAAGGATGAGGCTTGGCTGTGTGAAGATGTACTTCAAGCTCTTGTGATCAGTGAAGATGTCCACTTTTCTGCCCAACAGGAGGTGTCTCCACGTGATCAAGGCATGAAAAACTGCTGCTAGCTCGAGATCATGTGTGGGGTAATTCTTCTCATTTGGTTTCAACTGACGAGAAGTGTATGCCATAATCTTCTTGTCTTGCATGAGAACACCACCAAGACATTGCAATGAAGCATCACAAAAGACTTCATAAGGCTTGGACTCATCCGGAGGAGTAAGAACCGGAGCAGAAATGAGCTTCTCTTTGAGTGTCTTGAATGCCACATCACAATCAGGAGTCCACGAGTACTTGACATTCTTCTGCAACAGGTTGGAAAGAGGCTTGGCAAGCTTCGAGAAGTTCTCAACGAACCTTCTGCAATAGCTAGCGAGACCAAGGAAGCTTCGGAGTTGCTTGACATTCTGCGGAGGTTCCCAGTTGACAATAGCTTCAACCTTCTCGGGGTTCACAGAAATGCCCTCGGCAGAGATAATATGGCCAAGATAGAGGACTTTATCCAGCCAGAATTCACATTTGGAGAACTTTGCATAGAACTTATGTTCACGGAGCTTGTCAAGGACCAAACGGATGTGCTTGGCATGATCTTCTTCATTCTTGGTGAATACCAAGATATCATCCAGATAGACGAGAACAAATTCATTGGTGTAGGGGTTGAATATGAAGTGCATCATCCGAGAGAAAGTGGGTGGAGCATTTGCAAGGCCGAAAGACATGACCGTGTATTCATAGGAGCCATAGTTTGTTCTGAATGCGGTCTTGGGAATATCCTCTTCACGGATACGAATCTGATGGTAACCCATCCGGAGATCGAGCTTCGAGAACACCTTTGCTCCTTTGAGCTGCTCGAACAATTCATTGCTATTGGCGAGCGAGTACTTATTCTTTATTGTCTTCTTGTTCAATGGCCGATAATCAACGCAAAGGCGTTCCGTACCATCCTTCTTCTTGACAAATAGAATACCACAGCCCCAAGGAGAAGTACTAGGCCTGATTAGACCCATACGTTCTTGCTCATCGAGTTGTTTCTTCAGCTCCTTCAACTCTTTAGGAGAAAGCTTGTACGAACGCCGACATGCTGGCTCGGTACCGGGTTCGAGTTCAATGAAAAATTCAACTGGACGGTGGGAGGCATGCTTGGAAGCTCTTCAGGGAATACACCCTCATATTCACAAACCACCGGAATCTGAGAAATGGCATTAATCTTGCCCTTGTCATTGAGAGTGAATAGCCTGATTGTGTTATCTCGAGAAGCGAAGATAATCACGTCTTCGGAAGGATGAGTTAGATTGACCTCCTTATTTGCACAATCAATAAGAACATCATGCTTCGAGAGCCAATCCATCCTAAGAATAAGATCAATGTCCGAGTTACCAAGAATAATAGGAGAAACTAGAAAACTATAATCACCCATATGAATAGATATGTCCGGAGCATATAAGCTAGAAGTCATGTGTTTGCCCAGAGAAACAATTTGTAACTCCCTTGGCAAAGCCACTATGCCCACATTGTGCTTGGATGCAAATGGAAATGACATGAAGGAATGTGATGCACCAGAATCAAACAAGACTTTAGCAGGTTTAAGGTTGACTGGAAGATTACCAATTATCACATCAGAAGAATTCTCTGCTTGAGCTGCATTCATCAGATTCACTCTTGCATGCGTGGGATTGTGCTTGACAATAGCAGTGCTGACAGGTGGAGGAGGCGGAAGGCGCCTTGGGTTAGGACACTTGTTGGCATAGTGACCCTCTTGAGAACACTTGTTGCAAGTCACTTCTGAGAGAGGCCGGTGATAAGGACCACTTGATCTTGAAGCTTGAAACTGAGGCTTGGACTGATTGCTTGGGTTGGGTGGGTGGGAGAAACCACGACCACCTGGGTGCTTGTTGTTGCTTCGAGGACGGTTCACTGGAGGAGGTGGTAGCCAGAGCTTCTGCTGCTTGGCAACCACTTGAGAGGAAGAGGAGGAGTGAACAGCATCTCTAATACTCTTTTTGGAAGCTTCACACTTGAGAGGAAGAGGACGGTGACCGGCCGGCGGGTGGCGGTACCGGCGGGAGCGGAGGGAGCGGCGGCGGCGAGAGGCAGCGCCGGTGGGAGGTGGCCGGTGCCGGCGGCTGGGGCGCGGGCGGCGGAAGGCGCGCGGAGGCGACGGGACGGATACGGCGGCGGCTGGGCCCCACGGGCCCGCGATGGGCTCGGCGGGCCTCGGCGGCGAGCGGCGGCGGGGAGCCCAACGGCTGACACGTGGCGTGTCCTGGTTGGCTAAGGGGGGCGGAGCGGATGCGTCCGACCAGGACGGACGTGTACGGCGGCGCGGGTAGCACGGATCTAGGGTTTTTACCCGAAAATGGACGTGGGGAGGTTATTTTATAGGTAGAGGGAGCTAGAAAGGTCCAAATGGGGTGCGGTTTTCGCCCACACGATCGTGATCCGACGACCGAGAGGATGGGAGTGGTTGTGCTGGGTTAGTGGGCTGTTGTGGAGGGGGTCTTGGGCCAAAAGGAAGTGGAGCTTTTAGCCCACTAGGTTAACCGTTGGAGTATCAAACGAACTCCAAACGCGATGAAACTTGACAGGCGGCCTACACGTACTATAACAACAACGCACGACAAGTCTCACCTCATTCCGAGAACGTTACACGGCCACATACGAAAGAAGGACTCGGGGGTGCCACGGGCACGTGTGTGAGTGTCGGAACTCGAAACGGACAACGGGAAGAGGCGAGCGGGACCGGGTGCAAGTGACAACACGAATGCAATGCAATGCACATGATAACATGACATGGATGAAATGCACACACGCACGCAACAAAACAAAGAAACCCGAAATGAAAGAAGAGCCCAGAATGGAATTGATGAAGTCAACGTTTCATATATTGCCATAAATGGAAGGTATCACATATGGGGTGTTACAGTAGAAGGTAAGTTCACCAAGTAACATAGTATAGCATAATCCTACCTGGCGATCCTCCCCTCGTCGCCCTGTGGTAAAGTGATCACCGGGTTGTATATGGAACTTGTTTAGGTGTGATTTATTAAGTATCTGGTTCTAGTTATCATGAGGTCGGAATACAACTCCGGGTCGTCCTTTTACCGAGGGACACGACTATTCAAATAGTTTAACTTCCCTGCAGGGGTGCACCACATAACCCAACACGCTCAATCCCCTCTGGCGGACACACTTTCTTGGGTCATGCGCGGCCTCGGAAGATCAACACGTCACAGCCCTACCTAAGCACAGCAAAGAGGTCAGCCCGCCGGTCTAAATCCTAAGCGCGCAGGGGTCTGGGCCCATCGCCCATTGCACACCTGCACGTTGTGTGGGTGGCCGAAAACAGACCTAGCCGCTCCTAATACCAGAGCGGCGTTCCAGTCCAATCCAGCGCGTGTCGCTTAGTCGCTGATGTCAAGAAGGCTTCGGCTGATACCATGACGTCGAGTGCCCATAACTATTCCTGCGTAGCTGGTTAGTGCGTATAGGCCAGTGGCCAGACTCAGATCAAATATCCAAACTCGTTAAGCGTGTTATTATGGAATAACCACGGACAATGACCAGGGCCAGACCCACCTTTCTCCAAGGTGGTCGCGACCTGCCCTCTCGCTCCACCACAAAGATCCACACACAGGGTCGTCGGGACAAAGGTCCTTTCAGCCCCCAATCCGTGAATCACTCGCAGGTACTCTTTTAGCTGACCCGACTTCAGTCACAACATGTAACATGTATAATATGTATGTAGTATATACCCGTGATCACCACCCAAAATGATCACGGCCCGATAGTATAGCATGGTAGGCGGACAAGGGTGTAGGGCCACTAATGGAAATACTAGCATCCTATACTAAGCATTTAGGATTGCAGGTAAAGGCATCAACAGTTGTTGCAACAATGACATGCTATGGAGCAGAATAGGATTAACCGAAAGCAGTAACATGCTACACTACTCTAATACAAGCAGTAGAGAGAGGAATATGTGATAGCAGGTTGATCAAGGGGGGGATTGGCTGGAAGCTTGGCAGTGAAAGAGGGGTCATCAACATCGTAGTCGATCGGGGCAGCAGCAGTTTCGGTCTCGTAGTCTACTGGAGAGAAGAGGGGGAAGAAACAATGAATATAATGCAAACAGATGCATGACGATGCATGACATGACATATAATGGTGCTAGGTGTGCCCTAACGCAGTACCAGGTGCTACTGGCGAAGGGGGAAACATCCGGGAAAGTATTCCCGGTGTTTGACGTTTTCGGGCAGATGAAACGGAGGGGGGGTGTTGCATGTTCGCTATGCTAGGGACGTGTCGCTCACGAACGGAATGCTTATTCAGATTCGTCTCGAAATTCTGAGCAACTTTCATGTACAAAGTATTTTCATCCGAGTTATGGATTATTTTATATTAATTCTAAAAGTTTTAAATCATTTTCTAAATTATTATTATTAAATTAATTCGAAATTAGAATTATTGCATCAGCATGACGTGAGCTGTCAACAGAGGTGTTGAATGGTCAAACTGACGTGTGGGTCCCGCATGTCACTGACTGATAAATTAACTAACAGTTAATTAGGTTAATTAGTTATTAGATTAATCTAATTATGATTAATCAAATGAATTAATTCTATAATTCATTAATATTATAATAGTTATTGTTATTTTAAAATTCTTTTTCCTATTTTTTTATAAAAATGTTCTGGGCCGTGGGGCCCATGCGTCATAGGGCCAGGGGGCGGGCCCTGCTGTCTTTGGCCCAGAGCCTTAGCGGGCGTGGGGGTTTATGGGTGCGGGCGAGCGGGCGGAACGGGCGAAGCAGGCGGGCGTCGTTCGGGCGCTGCGGCCCGGCGCCGGCGGCCTCAACGGCGAGCGGCGACCCAAGGCGGCGGCGAGCAGCGTGCGCGAGAGGCGTCAGTAGGGGCGTGTCGGACGGGGGCGAAGGCGAGCGGCAGAGGCGAGGCCACGACAGGGAGCCAGGGCGGGACGCGAGAGTGGAGGGCGGAGTCGGCGCGGCCATGGCACGTCGGGGCACAATCCCGCGACGCGGCTGTGTGGCACAGGCGAGGCAGCGAGGCAGGGGGGAGGCGACCAGCGCGGCGGCGGAGCATGGCGGCTGTGGCGAGCACCGGGTCCTGCGAGCGGCAACAGCACCACCGAGGATGGCAACGAGGGGCGCGAGGCCACCACGAGCGGGCGGCACAAGTGGCCTTAGTGAGGCAAGCGCGGGTGGCGGCGAGCCCGGGCGAGGGGGAGAGGGCGCGGTCGGCAGCGCACAGCGAGGATGACTCGCGCAGTGAGCGCGTGCTCACCGCGAGCGCGCGTGTGGGCTTTCTAGTGTGCCGCGACCGCGGGCGAGGCGTGAGGCGGAGAATGGGGAAGGCCCGGGTGGCGAGGCTAGGTGGGGCCGTCGGGGAGGGGGTCGGGGAGGCGTGCAGTCTGGCGGGGAGGAGGAGATTCGGTGAGGTCCAGGCAACGACGGCGTCGGGGGTCGAGGGTGCGGTCGCGTCGAGCCCCCGATGCAGATTTGGATCGGGAGGGAGAGAGGGAGCGAGTGGGGGGAGTGGGGTGGTTCGGTCTAGGGTTTGACCGGGGTGGGGGATATGGAGAGTGGGATGGGCCACGGCTGGTTGGTGGTCTGGCCGGCTGGGCCGTCTGGCCTAGTTGGCCAAGGGGCCTTTTCCTTTTGTTTTTCTATTTTGTATTTTCCTTTTACTGTTTTACTTATTCTAGGGTATGTAAGTATTTTCTAAAATTGTGTTTTCTGCAACACAATTACCAATGCAATATTTGGTACAGTCCGAACATTTTGTTTTAACGTTCGCAAGCTTTAGTTGTTTTTCATTAATTCATTTTTGAATTTGAAACATTTTGAACTAACATGTAATTAGCATCTGTAAACGAGATGACATGGCATCATTAGCAGAGCTTTACTATAGCCCCCGATTTGACCGTACACTAATCATGCACACAAATGTGTACGGCCAAGATCAGGGACTCACTGGAAGATATCACAACGCAACTCTAGACACAAATTAAATTAATACAAGCTTTATATTACAAGCCAGGGGCCTCGAGGGCTCGAATACATAAGCTCGAATACACAAGAGTCAGCGGAAGCAATAATATCTGAGTACAGACATAAGTTAAACAAGTTTGCCTTAAGAAGGCTAGCACAAATATAGCAACGATCGAAAAGGCCAGGCCTCCTGCCTGGGACCTCCTAACTACTCCTCGAAGCCGAACTCCATGTAGAAACATCATCGGGATCCTCTAGCTCCTGGACTCCACTGATCTGGTTGCATCAACCAGAAAGAAGAAAGAAGGGGGAAAAGGGGGAGCAAAGCAACCGTGAGTACTCATCCAAAGTACTCGCAAGCAAGGATCTACACTACATATGCAAAGGTATATGTGTAAAGGGGTAATATATGTGGGTTAAACTGCAGAATGCCAGAATAAGAGGGGGATAGCTAATCCAATCAAAGACTATGCTTCTGGCCACCGACATCTTGCAGCAGTAGAAGAGAGTAGATGGAATAGTAACAAGTATCAATGCTTCTGGCAGCCTCCGTCTTGAGTAGCTGAAGAGTTCACCGAGTAACATTGTATAGCATAAACCTACCCGGCAATCCTCCTGCACATCACCTTGTGAGAGAGCAACCACCGAGTCATATCTGGAACTTATCTGTGTGTGTTTTATCAAGTATCCGGTTCTAGTTGTCATGAGGTCAGAGTACAACTCCGGGTCGTCCTTTTACCGAGGGACACGGCTATTCGAATAGATTAACTTCCCTGCAGGGATGCACCACATAACCCAGCACGCTCGATCCCATTTGGCCGGACACACTTTCCGGGGTCATGCCCGGCCTCAGAAGATCAACACGTCACAGCCCTACCTAAGCACAACAGAGAGGTCAGCACGCCGGTCTAAGTCCTAGGCGCGCAGGGGTCCGGGCCCATCGCCCAACGCACACCTGCACGTTGCGTACGCGGCCGGTGAGCAGATCTAGCAACCTCCATTACTAAGGAAGTTACGTAACGCGGTCCAACCCGGCGCGCGCCGCTCAGTCGCTGACGTCAAGAAGGCTTTGGCTGATACCACGACGTCGAGTGCCCATAACTATTCCCACGTAGCTGGTTAGTGCGTATAGGCCAATGGCCAGACTCAGATCAAATACCAAGAACTCGTTAAACGTGTTATTATGAAATAACCGCGGACAACGACCAGGGCCAGGCCCACCTGTCTCCTAGGTGGTCGCAACCCGCCCTGTCGCTCCGCCACAAAGTAACCATTAGGGGGCTGTCGGTAACCCAGGCCCACCACTACCTGTGTGGAACCACCTGCCCCTTCAGCCCCCATCTCCGAATCATCATCATGTGTATGTAATAGTAAGGTATATACCCGTGATCACCACCCGAGTGATCACGGCCCGATACTATAGCATGGCAGACGGACAAGAATGTAGGGCCACTGATGGAATACTAGCATCCTATACTAAGCATTAGGATAGCAGATACGGGTATCAACAGATGTAGCAACAATGACAGGCTATGCAACAAAATAGGATTCATCGAATCATCAACAGTAGAAATTCTAATGCAAGAGTGAGAGAGAAGAGAATAGGCGATATCTGGTGATCAGGGGGGGGGGGGTTTGCTTGGTTGCTTTGGCAAGGAGGGGTCGTCATCACCGTAGTCGAACTGGGGGTCACCGACAGTCTCAGGGTCTACCGGAAAGAAGTAACGGAGGGGGAACATAATAAATAACAGAGCAAATAAAGCATCACAAAGCGTAACATGGCAATACGCGGTGCTAGAGGTGACTTAACGCAGTAGTAGGTGATACCGGCGAAGTGGGGAAACACCCGGGAAAGTATTCCCGGTGTTTGACGTTTTCGGGCAGATGAAACGGAGATGGATTGTTGCATGTTTGCTATGATAGGGACGTGTGGGGGATGAACGGACTGCATACTCGGATCCGTCTCGTCGTTCTGAGCAACTTTCATATATAAAACCTTTTCATCCGAGTTACGGTTTATTTTATATGATTTTCTAAAGTTTTATTAATATTCTGCAATTTATTATTAATTCGAAAGTAAAAGGAAAAATGCTAGGTGTACCCAGCACAGGGTACACAAAAGTGCACCCATTGGCTGACAGGTGGGCCAAAGGGTCCCAGTTGACCAGTCAACGTTTGACTGGTCAAAAGGGGTGGGGCCCCCTGTCATACACACATATTGACTAACTATTGTTTTAATTAACTAATCTTAATTAATTAGGTTATTTAAGATTAATTAACTTAATTAACTTAATTAATTAAATTAAATTAATTAATACATATTTATATATATATATATATATATATATATATATATATATATATATATTGTTTTCTTTTTTAAATGGGCGGGCCCCACGTGCCATGGGCACAGGGGCCATAGTGGGGCGGTCTATCGGGGCTGCGTGGTGGGCGCCCGTTAAGGCCAAAGTCCACCCAGGCACGGGGCGAGGCCGGCGACGCCGGACCAGGGCGTTGGCGCGACCAGGTAGCGGGGCGCCGGGCGCCGGAGATGGGGCCGGCGAGGCGGCGCCGGCCCAGTGCGGGCACGGCCGGGCGGAGCCGGCCCGGCCAGGGCGCAGAGCGGACGACGGGGAGGGGCGGCCAGAGCGGTGGTGCGGTGAGCATGGGGGAGGCCGACCGAAGCAGGGCGGCGCGGGCAGCGCGCGGGCCAGAAGGGCGGCAGCGGCGCAACAGAGCAGAGCAGCAGCGGGAGGAGGCCGAGCGGCAGGCAGCGGCCACACGCGTGCGCGGGCGAGGCCGGAATGCTGCGGGCGCGTGCGGGGGAAGCGGGCAGGCGCGGCCCGGCGCGCAGGGGCGACGCAGTACGCGCAAGGGCGAGCGCGGGTGGCCGCGGGGAGCCGCGACCAGGGAGGCCGCGCGGGGGTGCAGGGGAGCGCCCGGGCGACGGCGGCTTCGGTCTCGACGGTGACTGCAGCTACGGACGGGCATATACAGGGACCAATTCGAGCAATGGCTCGAGCTAGTGGAATGTGGGCACCGTGCCGTGTCCATAGGTGGCACGGGTGCGAGCTACGATGGTCGGAAGTGACCGGGATGACGACGTCCGACGGCGGTGCTCTACGAGAACTACCCTACGGGGCACGGGAAGGAGCAAGGAGAGGTCGAGAAGGAGCGGTGGCTCACAGAGAAGTTCGTGGAAGGCTCAACGAGGCCGAAGGCTATCGAAGACACGCGGATCGACGTGTCGAACGGCGGCGAACGGAGGTTGAAGATGGGCTCGATCCCCGCGATGCGGAGGCGCCTGGCTTGAACCGATCCTCGTAGTTGAAGCAGCAGAGGCAGACGGAGCTTTTGGACAAGCTCCTTGCCGGTGGGGACGATGAGGAGCACGCAGGCAAGGTCGGTCGTGGCGACGACGGCGTCGTGTTCGCGTTGGGAAGAACAAAGCGATCGAGGGAGAGGGGAAAGTGTGAGCTAGGGTTTGCGAGGGGAGCCGACGGCGGCCTATTATAGGGAGTCGGGGGTGGCGGATGGCTGCCACCACGGCCATGGCGCCGTGGATGGCCGCCACGCCCCTGCCTCCTGTACTATAGCGAGAGGAAGGAGGCAAAGTGGGAGCATGGGCTGGGCCTCCAACCCCACTTGGGCCTCCCTCTCTCTTTCTTTCTATCCATCTTTTTTCTTTAGTCTTTTTTTTCTGTTTCTTTGAGTTAGCTTCTGTTTTATTTTAGTGCCAAAAGAAAATGACTTTTATTAATTAAGAGACTTGGCCCAAAATTAGTGATGCAAATTTTTGCACTGCCACAAAAAGTTTGGGTTCTAATAATTTAAATGTTAATTCTATTGGTCCACTGTTTTAACATACAGGGGAAATTCTATTTTTTAAATGTTAATTCTTTAATGACAATTTTTTAGTGAATATTTGCAACCCACCGAACATTTATGTTTTACCGTTTGAAGAAATAATAATTTGACTTTATTTTAAATTTGAATTTGAATCGGATTTGGGTCAAAGTGAGGTTTAGCAAATTAATTATGATGACATGGCACCATTAGGGTGATGTTACTATAGTTTAATTACCCGGGCGTCACATACCGAGGGACACGGCTATTCAAATAGTTTAACTTCCCTGCAGGGGTGCACCATATAACCCAACACGCTCAATCCCCTCTGGCGGACACACTTTCTTGGGTCATGCGCGGCCTCGGAAGATCAACACGTCACAACCCTACCTAAGCACAGCAAAGAGGTCAGCCCGCCGGTCTAAATCCTAAGCGCGCAGGGGTCTGGGCCCATCGCCCATTGCACACCTGCATGTTGTGTGGGTGGCCGAAAACAGACCTAGCCGCTCCTAATACCAGAGCGGCGTTCCAGTCCAATCCAGCGCATGTCGCTTAGTCGCTGATGTCAAGAAGGCTTCGGCTGATACCACGACGTCGAGTGCCCATAACTATTCCCGCGTAGCTGGTTAGTGCGTATAGGCCAGTGGCCAGACTCAGATCAAATATCCAAACTTGTTAAGCGTGTTATTATGGAATAACCACGGACAATGACTAGGGCCAGACCCACCTGTCTCCTAGGTGGTCGCGACCTGCCCTGTCGCTCCACCACAAAGATCCACACAGAGGGCCGTCGGGACAAAGGTCCTTTCAGCCCCCAATCCGTGAATTACTCGCAGGTACTCTTTTAGCTGACCCGACTTCAGTCACAACATGTAACATGTATAATATGTATGTAGTTTATACCCGTGATCACCACCCAAAATGATCACGGCCCGATAGTATAGCATGGCAGGCGGACAAGGGTGTAGGGCCACTGATGGAAATACTAGCATCCTATACTAAGCATTTAGGATTGCAGGTAAAGGCATCAACAGTTGTTGCAACAATGACAGGCTATGGAGCAGAATAGGATTAACCGAAAGCAGTAACATGCTACACTACTCTAATACAAGCAGTAGAGAGAGGAATATGCGATATCAGGTTGATCAAGGGGGGGATTGGATGGAAGCTTGGTAGTGAAAGAGGGATCATCAACATCGTAGTCGATCGGGACAGCAGCAGTGTCGGTCTCGTAGTCTACCGGAGAGAAGAGGGGGAAGAAACAATGAATATAATGCAAACAGATGCATGACGATGCATGACATGACATATAATGGTGCTAGGTGTGCCCTAACGCAGTACCAGGTGCTACTGGCGAAGGGGGAAACATCCGGGAAAGTATTCCCGGTGTTTGACGTTTTCGGGCAGATGAAACGGAGGGGGGGTGTTGCATGTTCGCTATGCTAGGGACGTGTGGCTCACGAATGGAATGCTTATTTGGATTCGTCTCGAAATTCCGAGCAACTTTCATGTACAAAGTATTTTCATCCGAGTTATGGATTATTTTATATTATTTTTTAAAGTTCAAATCATTTTATAAATTATTATTATTAAATTAATTCGAAATTAGAATTATTGCATCAGCATGACGTCAGCTGTCAACAGAGGTGTTGACTGGTCAAACTGACGTGTGGGTCCCGCATGTCATTGACTGATTATTTAACTAATAGTTAATTAGGTTAATTAGTTATTAGATTAATCTAATTATGATTAATCAAATGAATTAATTCTATAATTAATTAATATTATAATTATTATTGTTATTTTAAAATTTGTTTTCCTATTTTTTTATTAAAACGTTCTGGGCCGTGGGGCCCATGCGTCATAGGGCCAGGGGCGGGCCCTGCTGTCCTTGGCCCACGGACTTAGCGGGCGTGGGGGTTTACGGGTGCGAGCGAGCGGGCAGAACGGGCGAAGCGGGCGGGCGTCGTTCGGGCGCTGCGGCCCGGCGCCGGCGGCCTCAGCGGCGAGCGGCGACCCAAGGCGGCGGCGAGCAGCGTGCGCGAGAGGCATCAGTAGGGGCGTGCCGAACGGGGGCGGAGGCGAGCGGCTGAGGCGAGGCCACGACAGGGAGCCAGGGCGGGGCGCGAGAGTGGAGGGCGGAGTCGGCACGGCCATGGCACGGCGGGGCACAGGCCCGCGACGTGGCTGTGTGGCACAGGCGAGGCAGAGAGGCAGGGGGGAGGCGACCAGCGCGACGGCGGAGCATGGCGGCTGCGACGAGCAGCGGGTCCTGCGAGCGGCGGCAGCACCACCGAGGATGGCAACGAGGGGCGCGAGGCCACCACGAGCGGGCGGCGCAAGCGGCCTTAGTGAGGCAAGCGCGGGTGGCGGCGAGCCCCGGCGAGGGGGAGAGGGCGCGGTCGGCAGCGCACATCGAGGATGACTCGCGCGTAGTGAGCGCGTGCTCACCGCGAGCGCGCGTGTGGGCTTTCTAGTGTGCCGCGACCGCGGGCGAGGCGTGAGGCAGAGAATTGGGAAGGCCCGGGTGGCGAGGCTCGGTGGGGCCGTCGGGGAGGGGGTCGGGTAGGCGTGCAGTCCGTCGGGGAGGAGGAGATTCAGCGAGGTCCAGGCAACAACGGCGTCGGGGGTCGAGGGTGCGGTCGCATCGAGCCCTCGATGAAGATTTGGATCGGGAGGGAGAGAAGGAGCGAGTGGGGGGGAGTGGGGTGGTTCGGTCTAGGGTTTGACCGGGGTGGGGGATATGGAGAGTGGGATGGGCCACGGCTGGTTGGTGGTCTGGCCGGCTGGGCCGTCTGGCCCAGTTGGCCAGGGGGGCCTTTTCCTTTTGTTTTTCTGTTTTGTATTTTCCTTTTACTGTTTTACTTATTCTAGGGTATTTAAGTATTTTCTAAAATTGTGTTTTCTGCAACACAATTACCAATGCAATATTTGGTACAGACCGAACATTTTTGATTTAACGTTCGCAAGCTTTAGTTGTTTTTCATTAATTCATTTTTGAATTTGAAACGTTTTGAACTAACATGTAATTAGCATTAGTAAACGAGATGACATGGCATCATTAGCAGAGCTTTACTATAGCCTAATTATACAGGCGTTACAAACATATTCAACAACACCATCTCCTCGCAAACCCTAGTTCTTCTCTTGTGTTCAATCTTTGTACTAGAACCTCAGATTGGTACCTGTGGGTGACTAGTAGTGTTGATTACATCTTGTAATTGATTACTATATGGTTTATTTGGTGGAATATTATATGTTTAGATCCATTATGCTATTTAATACCCCTTTGATCTTGAGCATGTTTATCATTTGTGAGTAGTTACTTTTGTTCTTGAGGTCACGAGAGAAATCTTGTTGCAAGTAATCGTGTGAACTTGATATGAGTTCGATATTTTGATGATATGTATGTTGTGATTCCCTTAGTGGTGTCATGTGAACGTAGACTGCATGACACTTTACCATATTTGGGCCTAAGGGAAAGCATTGTGGAGTAGTAATTAGATGGTGAGATCTCCTTACCGGACTCCGACAGCTAGTGCAGCGTCATCACCCTTGACGCTTCTAACCTAATTCCCACCGGCTGGCAAGATGCCAAGCACTCGCCACGGCCTAGGTACTTGTCACCTTTAAACCCGTACAGCATCACCTGCCAGGTGTACTTCAAATATACTAACATGTCGCTGTTACATGTTATGCAGCTGGCAAAAACTACAAGCACGATGTTTTTCTGGATCTAACAGCTTGGCCAACCAAGATCCTGGACAGAGGCATTGCTATGATCTTGTAAGTGCATCTCTCTCTTGTATTGTTGTGTGTCTGCCAGTGTGCTTTGCTAGGATTTTTGACTAGTAATCCCTTTGTGCAGACAATGATTTCCACTACTGGCTGCTAAATTAAAGATGTAGATGTCATACATGATACTCCCTATCTTCCTAAATACAAGTCTTTCTAGAGATTCCACTATAGACTACATAGAGATCAAAATGAGTGAATCTACACTCGAAAATGCATCTATATACATCTGTATGTGGTCCATACTATAATCTCCACAAATACATGTATTTAGGAACAGAGGTAGTGCATTACACTAAATCATAGATGGCATGTAGGAATTCCAGTGCACTACATTAGGCTCCCTTAGAGTGCCTGCTAGTCCAGTACACAGAGTCATGGCTAGTTTATGCTACGCACACAATCATTAATTGGTGGTATAAATATGCACAAGGGATATGCAATGTATTATCATGTAGAGATATTTGAAATTAGTCGTGTCAACTTGCAGATTGGGTTATGTAATGAAAAAGTACAAGATGTATGTGGCAATTTCACGGAACATCGCAAAAAAGGAGAGGCAACGGTGAGCCTATACAGTGTGCTATGGTAGGTCACTCCCACTGCAATCATCGTGACATTTTATTTGTATGTCGGTGTTGTTGGCAAAATTTCTTAGGGACAGTTATTTTGAGTTATGCTAAGAAAGTAAGCACCTTTGAAAGTGTGCTATGGCAGCTCATAGCAATTCATCATATAGCAGCAGTAGCAGCTTATACCAACTCATCATATAGCAGCAGCAACAGCTCCTAGCAATACATCATATAGCAGCAGTAGCTCATAGCAATTCGTCGTATAGCAGCAGCAGGAACCCTAATAAATGTGCATTTCATTATAGAATCTGAAATATGCAATGTTTATGTTAGTTCATATGTTCCACATGATGTTTAAATGCCCCTTAAATCTGGTCAGTCAGTTGATGGTCTTTAAGCCTCCTTCTATGCTTCTTTTCTTGACTAGCAAGATGCCCGTGCATTGCACGCAACATCAAGATGCATTTATATGAGTAGTTTATATATCCTGTGGGAGATAAGGATGAACGAGGGAAGGCCTTATCTGCAAATTTGGAGAGGAGTTCGGGTATCTTTTTGCAAAATTGTCATAGTTTCCTTCCTATCCGTCAGATATAGATCGGACGACCTATATTGCAGGATGGCAGGCACATCATCATCACCAACTATGTTTTTATAAGAGTAGAGATAAGAGTATATAGAGAGAGTAGAGAAATGTAGCTAGGCCATGGACTCTATTGAGGCGTGCCTGTATGCATACTGCCAACTCAACAATTCAATTCCTTGTTTGTTTCAGGCATAGTTAAATTGCTCTTTTCAATTGCTTTATTTGTCCTCGGTTAATGAGATGCCCAAACAATGATGCCTGATGTTGGGTACTTGTATAACTATTATCTCCACTCTTATAGAAAACGGAGTTGGTGATGATGGTGTGCCTGCCATCCTGCAATATAGGCCGCCCGATCTATATCTAACGGATAGGAAGAAAACTATGACAATTTTGCAAAAAGATACTCGCACTCCTACCTAAATTCGCAGATAAGGCCTTCTCTCGTTTATCCTTATCTCCCACAAGATAAACTACTCATATAAATGCATCTTGATGTTTCGTGCAACACACGGGCATCTTGCTAGTAGTTTACATAATTAAAGGCCTTACCATTTAATTACTCTGGCGAAGTGTGCCTGAAGCTTTGAAGTCTATTAACCAACTATTACTCCATGAGGCTCACAATCTAGTTTATACGAGGCTAATGATTGCATAGTTTTGCTTGTTGTAGTAGGTTTGTATGAATGTTGTTCATTATGCTCCCTAAGACTTTAATTGAGCTACAGAATGGCCAAATGCTTGCTTACTTATATGCAAGATATATATATATATATATATATATATATATATATATATATATATATATATATATATATATATATATATATATATATATATATATATATATACTCTCTACTATATCTCTATCTCTATCTCTATATCTATATCTATATATCTATATCTCTACTCTTATAAAAAAACAGAGTTGGTGGTGATGGTGTGCCTGCCATCCTACAATATAGGTCATCCGATTTATATCTGACGGATAGGAAGGAAACTATGACAATTTTGCAAAAGGATACTCTCTGAGAAGATAAACTACTCATACAAATGCATCTTGATGTTCCGTGCAACACACAGGCATCTTGCTAGTATATATATATAATGTTCAGTAGATGCGTATGGTCTAAATTTGTAACCTGTCTATGTTTTGGATTTGGCCCCAACATCATGCTCCTCTAGTGAGCTAAGAGATTTCTGTATGTGGGCTACAAAGACTACCATTTTATAATTTTTAGAATATCACCTGCTTATGCTTCATGACGTGTAACGTTATTACTTGTCCTGTTTTGCCATGTACAAAATAGTATGTCTTGCTCGCTTTACTGTTGTAACTATATTTTTTCCATAGTCATGTGTACTTACAGAAACATTTTCAGGATGAAGTGACATCAACACAAAGATCTGAAGCAATGCGGCATGACCGTTACCAAATGATTATGGAATGGAATTGGAATGTGCTGATGTTGTAGAGCATCAACTAGAGGTGGCAAGACAACGTGTACATGATTCTCAACATGAAATCAACATGTTGAGACTGGACTTGCAGGTATTAGATGCAGGAGTCAAAAAAATGAAACAAGACACTTAGGTAACCACAAAGGAATTGCAGAATTTGCAGACAGAAATTTGTGCTATCTAAATCCGGCCGATCCTATTTTCTGAAGAGATTATAGTTCAAATGGTAAGCTTTGTTGATGGGTGTCCATGATGTATGAGCTTTATTTGCCCAGTGTATGTAATTTGTTGTTTGTGTATGCTTTATTATCACTGGTGCCAAACGCAGAACTATCATGCCCAGTGGGTATAATCTGCTGTAATTTCTTTATTGTATAGTGTAGGATTATTCTCCGTTTCTATGCCTTAGTCTCTTTATTGTATAAGTGCAGGTTATTTTAGAGGCAATGGTATAGAGTAGGATAATTCTTAGTATATGATATATCGTTGTAACAGGGGCCAACACGCCCAAACCTTACCTGGACTCCATCCGGACGAACATACATGCAAGTCAAATCGGGCCTTTAATTGGGCTGGTCAACTTAATATTTAGTGGATCACAAACGATGGCACCCACCATAACGAAGGCTCTTAGCAGGCCGATAACAGACCGAAATCTCGATTGGGTCGTATAAACGGAAATGGACCGCATGCCCGAGCATTCCATTAACAAACCAAAAGCTCGATAGGGCCTTATAAATGGAAATGCCATGCGGGCCCTAGCAGACCATTAACAGGCCGAAAGAAAATCAACGCCTTATAAATTGGAAATGGCCCGCAGGCCCTAGTAGGCCAAAATAAATGTCAATTTTGTTTCGGCCCTTTTACTTGTCGGGCTTTTAAGAGGCCGGAAGTGTTTTGGGCCAGAAGAGGCCCAATTTGCAATCTATGCTTCTAACAGGCCGAATATCGCGTCGGGCCGAAATAGTGACCTGCTGAACATGGGCCGCTAGTGGACCCAAAATCAGGTGGCAGTCATAGGCCCAACTGTTGTGCGAGCCTTTAACAGGCGGAAAGACAAAACGGGCAAGAAATTGGCACGTTTACCTGATGGGCCGAGGTAAGGCTGAAAGTCACAATGGGCTAGAAGTTAGCCCAACTGCGGAATGGGCCGAGTAAAGGCCGAAAGACGTACCGGGCCATTCACAGGCTGGAACTAACGATGGGCTGCTAACAGGCCGAAAGAAGGTTGGGCCATAATTGGGCCCAAAGACATAGTGGGTCGTAAACGGGCTGGAACTGATGATGGGTTGGAAATTGTCAAATCTAGAATGGGTCGATTGTGTGTAACTTGTATGGGCCGTGCTTGTGTATGGGACTAACCCGAGTAGGCCCCTAATGGGCCGGCCCGCTTATTTTGACAGGCCCGACCTTTTATCCTAAAAGGGCCACTATTGGGCCGAGCCACGTGTCAAAGTACAATAGGCTCATCCCGTCCACTCGCTTGATGACACCTGTTCTAACCCAGAGCCGACACATGGGTACTAGGGCGAATTAGAATTTTACACGTGGAAAATCCCCATTGGTCCCGGCAGTTAACGGGTTATCGGATCCAAACCTGAACCCAATAGGTTAATGGCGACTCGTTAGGGTGGATGCCACGTGTCAGTTACCCTTGACAAAAGCACTTCCATGACGGGCTATTTATCGTCATGGAACTGGACACTTCCGTGATGATAATTTTGGTATTGTGATGGAACACTTCTACGACAGCACATGTATGACTATCTTGATTCTGTCATAAAATCGTCATGGATGTACATGCATGACAGAAAATGTGACCTACTGTGACAAACACATATTATCACGGAAGTGATTTTTTGTAGTGTATGCATAGATTAACCCAATGTCACCTCGGGAATCCGTGAGTTGAGTGCCAAAACACATATCAAGTGAATCAATATGATACCCCATTGTCACCACGGGTATTCATAGCAAGACATACATCAAGTGTTCTCAAATCCGTAAACGTATTCAATCCGATAAAACGAAATCTCACAGGGAAAACTCAATTCACAACAAGATAGAGACGGGAAAACACCATATGATCCAACTATAATAACAAAGCCCGCGATATAACAAGATTGTGACATCTCAAGAGAGAGAGAGAGAGAGAGAGAGAGAGAGAGAGAGAGAGATTAAACACATAGCTACTAGTACAAACCCTCAGCCCCGAGGGTGGACTACTCCCTCCTCATCATGATGGCCACCGAGATGATGAAGATGGGCACCGGTGATGATTCCCCCCTCCGGCAGGGTGCCGCAACGGGTCTAGATTGGTTTATCGTGGACTACATAGGCTTGCGGCAATGAAACTTATGATCTAGGGTTATTTCTAATGGTTTCGCTATTTACAGGATTTTTGGCGTCGGTTTCACGCGAAGATGAGCCTCAAGGTGTGCACAACCCACCGAGGCACGCTTGGTCCTCCTCGTGCGCTCCGGTGTCTTGTGCTCACCTCCTTCACCTTCTGGTCCTCCCAAGAAGCTTCTAGTGCCTCTTTTGTTCCAAAAAAAATTCAAAAAAATTCGTTGCATTTGGAGAACTTTTATTTTTGCACAAAAAACAACACCATGGTAGTTCTGCTGAAAACATAATCAGTCCAAGTTAGTTCCATCCAAATCATACCAAAACTATATAAAATTGTTGTAAACATGGCATGAATACTTCATAAATTATAGATACATTGGATACATATCAGCATCCCCAAGCTTAATTCATACTCATCCTCGAGTAGGTAAATGATAAAAGAAATAATTTATGAAGTGTGAATGCTAGCAAAGTGCATAAGCTTGATCAATGATAATTTCATTCGCTTTTTCTAACATCGTAACATCAACTCTTTCTCATAAAACTCATCATGATAAAGTAGCAATTGAAAATGGGATTTTTAATGCGGAATGCTACTTATCATATTCGTCGTATACTCTTTTCTTGTGTAGCATGTACATTTCGACTTTCATGATTCAAAGCAATAGTCTATAATTTGACATGAAGACATCAATACTCAAGCATACTAACAAGCAACCATGTCTTTCAAAATATAAATGCTAAAGAAAGCTATCCCAAGCCCATTATGCTCAATCATTGATCCATTCATGAAACACACTCAAGTATTAGCTACATCCAATGCTTAAGTGTGATAATAGTGTTCAGTAGTTGGTGATTTATAAGAGAAGATGAGACTCAAATAAAAATAAAAATTGCATAAATTAAATACAAAGGCCCTTATCAGAGGAAAGTAGGGATTTGTGGCGGTGCGAGAGCTCAAGGCTTAAATTGAGAGATAATTTTTTTCAGAGGCATACTTTTCCCGTCAACGGAAACGACTTAGAGTTCCCAATACTTTCCATGCTAGATACATCATAGACAGTTCCCAAACAGAAAAGAAAGTTTATTCCTTTTTCCACAATTCTTTCATAATTCATGGCTAACCGTATCCACGGGTGCCCTCCATACCAACACTTTCCAAGGAATTTATTATTTGACAACATAAAGTAAAATTCTTTTTCATTTCGGGACTGGGAATCCCAATTACCGCCGCACTCTCGTGCAATGACAAGTGAATAAACACTTATCTTGAGAATAACACATCTAGCATGGAAAAATATCAGCCACCCCTCACTGCCTCATGAGCGGTAAGGGCACGCAAAAGAGAAATTTATTTTGAATTTTAGAGATGGCACATACAAATTTGCTTAGAACGGCACGGAAATACCGCATATAGGTAGGTATGGTGGACTCATTTGGCAAAACTTGGGTTTTAGGATTTGGATGCATAAGTAGTATTTCTACTTAGTACAAGGTGAAGGCAAGCAAATAGATTGAGAAGCGGCCAACCAAGGAACGAAAACCATTATAAATGAACATTAAACATAACTAACACCGAATAATGCAACACAAGTATGATATAATTTCATTTCATAACTATTGACTTAATGTGCATGCATAGGGAATCACAAACATTAACACCAATATTCTTACTAAACCACAATTACTCACTAACATGACTCACATATTATCATCTCCATATCGCAAAACTATTGCAAGGAATCAAACTTATCATATCCAATGATCTACATGAAAGTTTTTATTATGTATTTCTTGGATATTCATCATATTAGGACTAATTTTATAGCATGTGCAAATGGTTATCACTATTATCAACTCTCAAAATAATATAAGTGAAGAATAAGAGTAATTGACGAACTACTCCAAAAAGATATAAGTGAAGTTCACATGAGTAGTTAAGTAAAAGGGTAGCTATTTGAAGACTCACTCTCATTTAAAAACTTTCATATCTATGTATTTTATTCAAACAGCAAGCAAAACAAAACAAACTGACATTTCTAGAATAGCATATATCATGTGAAGAAGCAAAAACATAGGCTCGACCGATACTAACCGATAATTGTTGATGAAGAAAGGTGGGATGCCTACCGGGGCATCCCCAAGCTTAGATGCTTGAGACTTATAGAAATATTATCTTGGGATGCCTTGGGCATCCCTAAGCTTGAGATTTTGTGCCCTCTTAATTCCTCTCATATCACGGTTTCCTAAATCTCAAAAACTTTATCCACACAAAACTCAACAAGAACTCGTGAGATAAGTTAGTATAAATCAATGCAAAACCTTATCATTCTCTACTGTAGCAAATCACTAAAATTATAATTTAATATTGCATACTAAATTTCTCTGCATATATAATACTCATATCTTCAAATAGATTCATTAAACACGCAAACATATGCAAACAATGCAAATATAACAGCAATCTGTCTAAACAGGAGAGTCTGTAAAGAGTGCAATTTTCCTCATACTTCCCTAGCTCAAAAAAATCTGAAAATTATCAAGTTACAGAGAACTTATTAATGCTTACTATGTAAACATTTCAAGATTTTATCACGTTCTGACTATCTAGAAGAATTCAGACAATGATAGAAAACTTTCTGTTTTCAAACAACAACATATAGTCTTGCAAAATAAGCATGGTAAAGGCTATCCTTGACACTTTTATTGAAATAAAATATTATTCTAAATAAAAGCAAGCAAATAAAAAAATGACGCTCCAAGCAAAACTCATATCATGTGACGAATAAAAATATAGCTTCAAGTGAGGTTACCGATAGTGTTAGAGACGAAAGAGGGGATGCCTTGGGCATCCCCAATATTATTTGCTTGGGTATTCCTTGAATATTTCCTTGGGGTGCCTTGGGCATCCCCAAGCTTAGGGTCTTGCCACTCCTTATTATCCTCAAATCGGTTTCTTAGCCGAAACTTGAAAACTTCAATCACACAAAACTTAACAAAACCTTTATGAGATCCGTTAGTATGATAAAGCAAATCATTCACTTTGGGAACTGTCAAAGACAAGATTCATAATTGTTTCCACACAATGCCTACTATAGCATATCATTTATACAATTTATATTGACCAATATAAGCCATAGAAACTATAAAACAAGCAAACTATGCATTCAAAACAGAATCTGTCAAAAACATAACAGTCTGTAAAGATCTGAATTGATGTCATACGTCTGCAACTCACAAAATTCTTGGAAAATTAGGACAATGTAGTAAATTTGTATATCAATCATATGTAAAACTTTCGGAATTTTATCACGTTCCAGTGAAGCACATAAATTCCATCACTGGGCAAAAAAGTTTCTCTTTTTGCACAGAATCAAGTCAACTATCACCCACACTATCCCAAAGGATTTACTTGGCACTTTATTGAAAAAAGCTATAAAACATGATTATATCAGTATCTTAACCATGTGAACACATAAAAACAATACATGTAAATGTTGAGTTATCTCCCAACAAGCACTTTTCTTTAAAGCCCTTTAGCTAGGCATAATGATTTCAATAATTCTCACATAGAAGTAAAGAATTGAAACATACTGAGAGCATCATGAATCATAAGTTCCTCTCTCATAATAATGATCAGTAGCATCATGAATGGATTCATCCATATAACCATCACACAAAGCATTCCTTTCATGATCCAGATGCATAGAACTTTTATTACTATCGATATAAGCAAATTTATTCTCATGAATAGTAGTGGGAGCATCAAATGAAACTCAAATACTATAAATTGTTTCCACATTAAAAGGGTAATGTTCAGTAAAAGGATATTCAAAATTATGACAAAAATTATCACTACTTTTTATAACATAAGTATCATCACAATAATCATCATAAGTAGCAACTTTGTTCTCATCATAGATAGGAGGCATGCAATCATCATACCAAATTTGATCATTCAAAGTGGGGGGACTAAAAAGGTCATCTTCATTAAGCATAACATCCCCAAGCTTGTGGCTTGGCATATCATAACCATAATCACTGTCATCATTAATAGTATGAATAGCACCAATGGTATAACAATTGCTATCATCATAATTTCCCAAGTTGGTTCCAAAAAGATTTCCAAGATCATAAAAAGTATTATTATCTTCCAATCATAATCATCACAACAAGCAATAGGCATAACAAAATCATCATCAATAGTGCTCTCGGACATTGTGCCATAAGACAAAGAAGCAATATCATCATCAAGTGCATCATCTTCCACAATTATTTTTGATTCATTTTTATGAGGCACAACGATAATAGGAGCAACATTATTTGGGAGAGATACCATTTTACCTCTATTCTTTCTTCTTTTCTTCTTCTTCACCACATCATGTGTGGGCTTAATTAATTTGTTCGAGCTTCTTATTGATGAGATTGGTTGAATAGGGAGCTCCTCCTTGTCACCTATTTCATCACGAGAGACATTAAAAGGGAAAATAGAAATATTTACCCTTTCACTAGTATTCCTTTTATATTCTATTGGTTTTCCCATCTTTCTATAGTTGGCAATATAAGCATTCTCATTGCAATTTACCATGCAAAACATATAGATTTTTTTGATTAGTTTCAATGTCATCCGTGAGAATGAAAACTTCAAACCAACTATTTTTATGTGTACATTATTCACTCCCCCAAAATAAACAAAGTTCATTACAAAGTTCGAGGGTGATCAAGTTATTAAAATATTTGGACACAATTCGATCATGAAAAAGCATGCATTGGAAATTAAGGTGACCAACTTTTTTGCAAAGTTCACAAGTAATAGGATAAAGAGAAAATAATTGTGTAGCAAATTCATCTATCACTTTCAACAACAAAAAATGGTTCTATCATGTTTATGCTTCTTACAAAATATATCTTCCCTATAAGGCACGTCTTCACAAAGTCTTTCCACTCCACAAAAATTGACATGATTATAAGAAACATTTTTATTATGACTAGTGCAATCATCATTAGTATTTTGGATACTCAAAGAATTCATACTAACAACATTGCAATCATGCTCATCATTTATGGCAAACATTTTATTGGATTCTTCTTCTATCAATTGAGCACAGTTTTCCTTTCCAACATTCTCACGAAAGACATTATAAAGATAAATAATATGATGCAACCTCAATTCCATATTTTTTTAGGTTTCTTTTTATAAACCAAACTAGTGATAAAACAAGAAAGTAAAAGATTCGATTGTAAAATCTAAAGATATACCTTCAAGAACTCACCTCCCCGTCAACGGCGCGAGAAAAGAGATTGATGTCTACTACACAACCTTCTTCTTGTAGACGTTGTTGGGCCTCCAAGTGCAGAGGTTTGTAGGACAGTAGCAAATTTCCCTCAAGTGGGTGACCTAAGGTTTATCAATCCGTGGGAGGTGTAGGATGAAGATGGTCTCTCTCAAACAACCCTGTAACCAAGTAACAAAGAGTCTCTTGTGTCCCCAACACACCAAATACAATGCTAAATTGTATATGTGCACTAGTTCGGCGAAGAGATGGTGATACAAGTATAATATGGATAGTGGATATTGATTTATGTAATAGTAATAATAAAAAATAGCAAGGTAGCAAGTGACAAAAGTGAGCACAAACGGTATTGCATGCTTGAAAATGAGGCCTAGGGTCTGTACTTTCGCTAGTGCAATCTCTCAACAATGCTAATATAATTGGATCACATAACCATCCCTCAGCGTGCGATGAAGAATCACTCCAAAGTTCCATAAGAAGAAATTGTTTGTAGGGTACGAAACCACCTCAAAGTTATTCTTCATGATCGATCTATCAAGAGTTCGTACTAAAATAACATCATATGATACACATCAACCAACTCTAATGTCACCTAGATACTCCAATGTCACTGCGAGTATCCGTGAGTTAACTATACAATATGCATCAAACAATTTTAGATTCATAATACTCAATCCAACACAAAGAACCTCAAAGAGTGCCCTAAGATTTCTACCGGAGAAACAAAGACAAGAACATGCATCAACCCCTAAGCATAAATTACCCCAATGTCACCTCGGGTATCCGCGAGTTGAGTGTCAAAACACATATCAATTGAATTAATATGATACCCCATTGTCACCATGGGTATTCATAGCAAGACATACATCAAGTTCTCTCGAATCCATAAAAGTATTCAATCCGATAAAATGAAATCTCAAAGGAAAACACAATTAACAACAAGATAAAGAGGGGAAAACACCATATGATCCAACTTTATTAACAAAGCCCGTGATACATCAAGATTGTGACATCTCAAGAACACAAGAGAGAGAGAGAGAGAGAGAGAGAGAGAGAGAGATTAAACACATAGCTACTAGTACAAACCCTCACCCCCGAGGGTGGACTACTCCCTCCTCATCATGGTGGCCACCGGGATGATGAAGATGGCCATCGGTGATGATTTCCTCCTCCGGAAGGGTGCCTAAATGGGTCTAGATTGGTTTTTCGTGGACTACAAAGGCTTGCGGCGGCGGAACTTTTGATCTAGGGTTATTTCTGATGGTTTCTCTATTTATAGGATTTATTGGCGTCGGTTTCATGCGAAGATGGGCCTCGAGGTGAGCACAACCCGTCGGGGCGCGCCCCGGTGTCTTGTGCTCACCTCCTTCACCTTCTGGTCCTCCCACGAAGCTTCTAGTGCCTATTTTGTTCCAAAAAAATCGTCAAAAAGTTTCGTTGCGCTTGGAGAACTTTTATTTCTGCACAAAAAACAACACCACAGTAGTTCTGCTGAAAATAGCGCCAGTCCGGGTTAGTTCCGTCCAAATCATACCAAAACTATATAAAATTGTTGTAAACATGGCATGAATACTTCATAAATTATAGATACGTTGGAGACGTATCAAGTGCGGATCCTATATGTGTGTACTTTGGATTCCAAAGCACATCTCAAGTAGTGCACACATCTAGGGGGGGCATCTATATTTAATAGATTGTGGGTTTGCACACCACTTTGCTATATCCTTTGTGCAAATCCCGCATTGTCATCAATCCACCAAAAAGGGGGAGATTGTTAGGGCATATTTCTCCCTAGGTGGTTTTGGTGATTGATGACAATGTGTTTGCGGACTATCGTGTGTATTGAGCTTTTTGGTGGACTTGAGGCGTAGGGAAAACCATACAATCAAGAAGTGGTCCGCTTCGGAAGGGTTTGGGTGGAATCAACACGCACACTCTCATACTGCACCCATTGCCTCTTTTCGCCTCTTTGGAGCTGTCCATCTTATGTGTTGAAGGACTGGTGGAGAGCTGCAAGTGGTAGTACTGCGGGCAGCAGTGGTAGTACCGCTTATAGGCGGCAGTACCACTGCTAGTCCCGCTCGTACTACCGCTTGTGGTTGGGCCTCGATTTTGTGTGTCAGTTTTTATGGTAGTGCCTCCGGGTCTCTACCGTGCTACCTATTTGCCCCTAGAGAACCAGTGGTGGTAAGAGCGGTAGTACCGCCCCTAGCACCGCTGCTACTACTGCTCGTTCCTCTGTTCTCCCATGTTCCTTCACTCACGTGTGCTTCCTTTTAGGGAGCGATAGTACCACTTAGTTGCGGGCTGAGAGGTGCATAATGGTTGGATTTGTCCCCCACTATAAAAGGGGGTCTTCTTCCTCAAGAAGACATACCTCTTCCTCCCCAAACTCCATTGTTGATCCAAAGCCCATTTTCGCCCGATCTCTCTCCCTAGCCAATCAAACTTGTTGATTTTCTAGGGATTGGTTGAGAAGGCCCTGGTCTACACTTCCACCAAGAGAAATTTGATTCCCCCCACTAATTCCTTGTGGATCTTGTTACTCTTTGGTGTTTGAGCACCCTAGATGGTTGAGGTCACTTCGGAGACACATTCCCTTGTGGTGAAGCTTTGTGGTGTTGTTGGGATCCTCCAAGCTTGTTGTGGAGATTGCCCCTACCTTGTTTGTTAAGGTTCGGTCACCGCCTTCAAGGGCACCACTAGTGGAATCACGACATCTTGCATTGTGTGAGGGCGTGAGGAGAATACGGTGGCCCTAGTGGCTTCTTGGGGAGCATTGTGCCTCCACACCTCTCTAACGGGGTTGTACTTCCCCTCAAAAGGAAGGAACTTCGGTAACACATCCCCATCTCCACCGACTCCACTTGTGGTCTTTTCTTACCTTTACTTTGTGCAAGTTATTGTTGCGTTGTATCCTTTACTTGCTTGTGTTGCTTGTGTTGTTAGCATCATATAGGTTGCTCACCTAGTTGCATTTCTAGACAACGTATTTGTTGCTAATCTTAATTTGTTTACAAAAGCTAAAAATTGGTTGTTTCCTATTCACCCCCCCCCCCCTCTAGTCAACCATATCGATCCTTTCGCACGTCCCAAATAATGTGTGAATACCATTTGGAGGGGTGATATTAAAAGCTATATGAATTTAGCGTCATAATAGTTTGTCCATCGGATAATCGAGAAAGAGGTGTTTAATAGTTTCATCTTGATCACAAAAGCAGCATCGTTGACTACCTTCCCAACTACGCTTTGCCAAGTTACCCTTAGTCAGAATCACCTCCTTGTGAACAAACCACATGAAGACTTTGATTTTCAACGGCACTTTAATCTTCCAAATATGTATCAATTTTGGAAACGGGCCAAAGTCAATTAGATCTACGTACATAGATTTCACTAAGAAGATTCTGTTCGTAGTTAATCACCAGTGAATAGTATCATCATCATCAGAGAGGTGAACATCAACCACCGCACAAGATGTAGCCATGCGTCACATCGGTCTCCTACTAAGGATCACCGGAATTGAATGTTTAGAGGAGTAGACTGTAATATTGTAGCAACATAAGCCTCCTTACGCTATACAATATTATACTTAGATGGATATTGTGTGGCTAGAGGCGTCTCCCCTTATCAAGAATCCTCCCGGAATCTAGTTGAATTACCATTTCCAATGATAAATTTAGTCCTATGGGATAAAGCCGCTTTCGTTTTCATTAACTCCTTCGAGAAAGGAGAATCATTAGATCTGACAGTAACCTGGGCTAATGTCTTAGATTGTAGGTACTTATTATGTAAAATTTGTCCCACGTGCCTTAGGTTTCCACAAACAGCATGTACAACCATTTACTGAGCACGCACCTATTCTTTACCTCTAAATTCTAAATCCCGACCCACCCTGGTCCTTGGGTCTGGAAATGATATCCCACCTAGTAAGCATGTACTTTCTCTTTATCTCATCACATTGCCAAAAAATGTGATCGATAGAAATCTAACCTTTTTTGTACCCCTACAGGTACTTCAAAGAAAGATAAAAGGAACATCGACGTACTCGTAAGCACTGAGATTATCAGTACCAACTGACCTCCATATGACATAAGTTTACCCTTCTAGCAGCTTAGTTTTTTTTTACAAATCCATCTTCAGTACACTTTCCACTCCTTGTTCGAAAGCTTGCAATGGTGAATTGGTATGGCCAGATAATTAAATGGTAGGGTACCCAATTCACATCCAAACAGTTCTTTATAAGCATCTTGTTCATCTTTGGCTCTCCCAACAGAACAATTCGCTTTTGTTAAAGTTAATATTCAATCCCAACAATTGTTCAAATAGTCATAGCACAAGCTTCATATTTCTGGCCTTTGCCAGATCATGATCCATGAAAATAGTAGTGTCGTTGTCTTATTGTAGTATGGACACCCCACCATCCACAAGATGTGGCACTAGCCCTCCTACTTGGTCATCCTCTTTTGCTCTACATATGAGAATTGCCAAAATATCTGCCACTATGTTGAATAAGATATGAGAATTCGGATCCCCCTATCTTAGACCCTTTTGCGTCTAGAAGAAATGACATATGTCATCATTCACTTTAATCCTGATGCTACCTTTTTGTACAAATGAATCGACCTACTTCCTTCAGGAATCATATAATCCCTTCATATGTAAGGCTTGTTGGAGAAATGACCATTTAAATGTATCATACACCTTTTCAAAATCCACCTTGAAGACCACCCCATCTAGTTATTTCAAGTGGGTCTCATATAATATTTCATGTAGGACAACCACACCCTCTAGTATGTTTCTTCCCGGCATGAAAGCCATCTAATTTGGTTGCACCACATCATGTGCAATCCGCGTCAATCAATTTGTACCAAATTTAGAAAAGATTTTAAAGCTCACATTGAGCAGACATATCGGTCGGAACTGCTCAATATGCATTGCCTCCTCCTTCTTTGGTAACAACGTTATTGTTCCAAAGTTTAGGTAGAATAGCTGTAGTTGGCCATTAAATAAATCATCAAACATTGGCAGCATTTCTTAATGATATGCCAGCATTTCTTATAAAATTATGCTGGGAACCGTCCGGGCCTCGTGCCTTATTATTCCTCATCTGTGATATGGCCTCAAACACCTATTTCTCCGTGAATGGTGCGGATAAAATCTCATTCTCGTCTATCCCGAGCTGAGGAATATCCCCTACCATGTGTTCGTCAAGAGACACAAATTTGTCCTCAGGAGCACCAAAAAGTTGTTTATAATAGTTAGGGAGATACAATTTTAGGTTATCATGTCCTAGAATTGTGCCCTCATCTTGCTCAAACTGGAAATTTTTCTTATTTCTGTGTTTTCCATTGGTAATCAAATGGAAAACTCGGTATTGTCATCCCCTTAGACGACCTGCCACACCTAAGCTCTAAGTGCCCATTTCATATCTTCTTCTCTGAGAAGTGCTCGTAGTTTCTGCTCAGTCTCCGTCTTAGATGCCATTCGTCCACATCTAATAAGATGGATTCAGCCTTTAGAGCAAGCTCGTTCAGAAGGTGGATTAGCCTATCTTTTTCCACCTTATAAATCCCGCTTTCGTTCTTAGCCCAACCCCTCAGGAACTGCCACAAATGCCTAATCTTATTTTGCCATCGTCCAATATTTGATCTCCCTCCTACGACCTTAGCCCATTTCTCTGCTATAAGATCAATGAATCCCTCTCTCTCAAACCATGCTAGTTCGAAAGAGAAGATGTTCTTGTTTCCCACATGGGTCGCTTCCCTAGAGTCAACAAGCAAAGGGGTGTGATCATAAATTCCTCTCTGTAAAGCTTGCACCATCACCAGAGGAAACATGTGTTCCCACTCAATACTGGTGAGGACTCGATCCAACTTCTCGTAAGTTGGGTTTTGAAGTGTGTTCACCCAAGTGAATTGTCTACTTGTGAGTTCTATCTCTCTAAGGTCTAGACTTTCAATAATGGTATTAAACATGAATGACCATGTGCCATCAAAGTTATCATTATTATTAAATTGTTCTCCTTCTAATGATGTTAAAAAAATCTCCAATCACGATAGGTAACCTCTCGTCCCCGTAAACCCGCACAAGGTCTGCTAGGAAATCCGGCTTGAGTTCTGGTTGTGCGGCTCCATATACGGCCACTAGCGCCCATCAAAACCCATCAACCTTCGTTTGCACATTAAATATGACTGTGAAATCACCAAGCACAACATTCATCACTTCTGGTGTATCGCACTTGACCCCAAGTAAAATCCCACCGGATCTTCCTCTTGGGGGTAAATAGTGCCAATCAAAGTCAACACCACCAGATATGTTGTTGAGAAATTGAGCCGTAAAATTATCCCTGCCTGTCTCAAGTAAGGCAACAAAGTCTAGCTTATGTCTAATGATGCTTCCGCAAGGAACCTTATTTTAGCTAAGTCTACCAGACCTCTATTATTCCAAAAGATTCCTTCAATTTTTCATAGTGAAATTTTCACTTGGTTCGTATTCTCGTGCTTCTACGCACGGCGGATGTACGATAAACCTTCCTATTCCACGACCGTTTTGACTTATCCTGCACAACCTCTTGGTCCATATAACTGAGGTCCGTTTGTGTGCCCACTTCTGGTTGCAGGGGGACAGTATATCCCTCTGAAACCGTGCCAGCATCCTCTCCCGGTAACAGATTCGTGAGTATACTAAGTCCTCACAAAGACACTCTAGTTCCCCAACCCATAGAGCATTGATATCAATGTCATTCATTGGTTTTACAGCTGCAATATTACGAATCAATTCCATAGCTCTATCGACTTCTAAGTCAGGCAAGTCATTTATTGATTTAGCTATTTCTTTCCCATTGTTACCCAGTGAAACACCCAAGTTATTAGCATTACAAATAATTTCATCGCCGGAGAAATGCAAAAAAGAACAATTCGTATTGACTGCCATACCTGTAGTGGCTTCAATGGCATGAAGCTTGACCGCCCGCATGGAGCGCCCCAACCGTAGGTCGCCAGCATCCGATTGAGCCTAAATCCGGTGACTCACCCTTCTATCACCGGACAACGGGTTCAGAATCCCTCTGAAGGCGATGATGTCATCTGTGGTAGGCCCAACTGGGTATGACCGCCTGCTAGGTTCCCAAACGTGCCCTCCGCCACCAAAGCTGTAGCTGGCTCCCTTACAAGTGATCGCACGCTCTCGCATGGACTGTGGGGCCAAACCGTGTGTCCGAGACCAGCCTCCAAAGAATAACTCCCGTCTGCGAGAGTGATTGCCTTCGCCGAGGCACCCCTCCCACCAGTCAAGCCGATGTTAGAAGTCCAAGCCAGCGTCGACAGCATCGAGCTAGTGGGGTGATCCAAGGCCTCCTACCTGGTGGCCCCCACCACTCCCGCCTAAGAGCCCAACTGAGGCGACTGGTGAAGCTGAGATCAGGCGCCCCGCTCCAAGCGCGCACCGGAAACCAACAATCCTGGCACCTCTGGTGAAGCCACCCGCGACAACGGTGCCAGCTCCTGCTCCACGGGATCCTCTGTGTCAGCCTAGCTCCCCAAAGGCGGCTGGGAGCAGATGATGCTACAAAGGATCCAAACCTCAGAGCATTCATCGGAGTCGAGGGGGTCGCAACCCCCTTTGTCTGCAGAAGCCTCAGCTGGATGAGCAGACTATCCCTCAGCCCCCCCTAGCGTCGCCGCGCTTACTGTGCTCTGGACTCATATCCTTTTTCCCATTACCATCACCACCCTCGGTCATATCCACATCATTGTCCTCGCCCACCCCATCAAAAAATGGGTGGCCCTCAATCTCGATCTCAAGCTCATAAATCTTGCCCTCATATGTCCATCTCGCTATATCTGGAACAAGCTCGATGTCTACAACACTGACAAGCAGACGAGCAATGCCCTAAGCGCAAGCGAATGGCATGTCCACCTACTATGTCTTGCCTATCAACGAACCCAGACTCCAGGTTGCCAGAAAATCATTCAGAGGCGTGGGCGGTGCCCCTGAAAATCTGACCCAAATCTGTTAAAGAGGTGTTCCCTACGGCTCCTTAGTCCATATGCATCAAACTCAAGAACACAGGTGTTGTTGGGTACTCTCCTCATACCAAACCTAAGAAGACGAGCTAGATCCTCCCTCATAGGAAAATCCACTCTGAACATCTGATCCTTGGTTTTGTAAAACAGTTTGTTGCTTTGAGTTTCTTCTCTCTTTATTTATTTATTTTTTAGGTGAATTTATAGTTATTACTTCGTCCTTTCATATTTTAGTGTTAGATACATCTGTTTGAGCGGCAATTAATATGAGAATTATTTATATGCTTTGAGTTTATCTGCTGACTTGATCTGATAAATAAACAAAGGAATGTGGAAACGTAGTCTTCACCTCACTGTAAACAGTTTGATTTTATGACTCATGTGGATGAGATGAGATGAGATGGCCCGCACAAGAGTGATGTGCGCTGAGCACGGTTCTTTTTCGATTGAGGACCGACTCTGAAGCCGGACGGATGTGGACGTGACAGGAATGTTTGGCTCGTCGACGTCGTGCTCTGATGTTGCTAAACTGCAATTATGTCTTTGTGAACAAGACGATTGTAGCCAAGTCGGGTGATGAGAGTGTCATCACCTCTTTGTATTGGGAATCCATCCATCACCCTTTTCTCGACAATGAACACACAATCGATGATGCCACTAGCAAATGTCCAAGCCAACTCAGTCACAACATGCATCTTTTATGTACTCCCTCCGTTACTAAATATACGTCATTTCAGAGATTTCAATATGAACTACATACAGAGTAAAATAAGTGAATCTACGCTCTATAATACGTCTATATACATCAGTATGTAGTCATTAGTGAAATATCTAAAAAAAGCGTATATTTAGGAACGGGTGGAGTATAATAGAATATGAACTTGCTTCGGCATGGTTGCTGCTGTTGATGGAAGTGACCACCGTATAGGGGAGAGGGGAATATACTGCAGGATGGTAAAGTACAAGAGGAAGGAATGCTAAGTACAGTGTTGATTAGTAGCTGATTGATGGACAGGTGCCTCCGCTCCTGTGTTAGTGTTGCTGCTTTGGGCTGCAAGGAGATTTGGATCATGCCCAACCCTGATTATTATACTAGTACGGCAGTAGCACCTGTATCTAGATCACTCCTTCCCAGGCTCATCATAGAGTGTAGCAGCTTCCACTGAAAGACCATTGGTTGTCTGTCTGATCTGGTCCCCCTGTGTGTGTTGATGGCATTATATGTGTGTGCTTGTTCTAATCTCACTCATACTAATCAATCTGTTGCACCGGCATGATTTTTATGCACAAACACTGCAGATGGATGTAGCATTTGTATCTGCTCATGCAAGTTGATGATCTGTACTGGCATATATGCATGCAGCACCTCCTAATGAACCAGCCCAATTATTCAGACAAGGCAATCATATATATTTTCGATATATAATAAATGGGCCGCATGAAAGTAGATGAGCTACAACAAGATCAAAGATCATGGGAAAGGCTCCTGCGATCCATCTGTCAACAAAGAGTTTCCTGAGGAGGCCATGCCCATATTTAGGGCGGACGATTATCAAGCCTGATTCGGACTTGTTGAGGCCTGCATTTTTTTTTCGAAAAGGAGGAGATCCCCGGCCTCTGCATCAGAGTGATGCATAACAACAACAACAAAAACAATATAAAGGTGAACCAATGATAAAAGTCATCAATAAAGTGACAAACCATTAGACAACAAAATCAAGTCTATCATAATTGTCATGCAGAATTGTGCAACCTTCACTACTCGCTATACAAAAGGCATAACAATAAATTAGAGTCAGTGTTACATTCACTATCATTCTGTGGCTTACAACAAATTACACTAATAGCTACCAGTTACAATGCTCTGAAGCAGCACGCACAAAAACTCCGCGGTTCACAGTTCCAATCAGCTCTCCTCGACCTGGATAATTTGACAAACTAAGATGGACTAGACTTGCAGTAAAATAGCGGCCACAAGGGCGCCAAAGCAGACGGCTAGGCTAAGCTCAAGTCTGTTGTGGTTGACACCTGAAAAAAAAAAGGATCGTCACTTTTACAGGCTCCAAAATGCACCACAACGGAGAAAGAACATTTGAGCTTACCATTCTGCGCCGATGTTGCTGCAGGCCTCTCTGGGATTGTAGGACCAGGAGCAGCTGCTGGCAAAATGACCAAAAAGTTAAGTGGAAGCCTAACTTCAATAAAAGCAACAAAAACAGCAGGAAGCTTGTGACAGATTGCAACTGTCGATGCACATTGAAGTACTCCAATGCCGCAACCACTTGGCTCAACTGTTTGCACCACACAACTTTACAGCCCAGATGAAAGTTGTAGAGGTACAAGCAATTTATATAATATAAAAAGGCATAATGATAATGATTTCATTTCACGTTATTTCAGCAAAGAGAGATAAAATACTGCAGAAGATTTAGATACAAGATTTCAATTTGTCAGTAGCCTACTCTGCTGAATAGTTTAAATTTTGAGAAACAACAACAAGAGATCAAGTACGTAAACAACTGCATAATCAGCACCATAGGTAGATAACATACATTTATTGCATTTCGAAGCCGATGCTTGCAAAGAAGACGACCATGGGGCAGCTATGTTATCATTCAGATCACATGTGAAACTAATCCCAGAAGAAGGGTCAAATGATGCATCAGAGGGCATGCTTGGAAGAAGGCATCCAGATTCTGCATCCAACCACAAAGCATGGATCAGCAACGGTAAATGAAGCCTAGTTTCTCAAGCTGTTTGCAAACTTATGGTGTGAAATTCAATGTACTCCCTCCGTCCGGAAATACTTGTCTGAGGAATGAATGTATGTAGATGTATTTTAGATTTAGATTCATCCATTTGTATCCATTTTCACGACAAGTATTTTCGGACGGAGGGAGTAACTAATAAGGCCTAAAACTAATATCCCAACTAGTCTCGGCAGTATAACAGAGCTAACTCGCAGCTAGGCGAAAATGCACATCATCGAAGTAAATGTTGCACTATATAACTGACAGCTATTTATCTCAGTGTATTGGCTTCTTCTTAGTAGGAATTAATATGAGCATATTAAGAATTCTACTTCTATATGTCCTTCCATCTCTGGATGGTAGCAAGTGGAGTCCTCTCCCGAACTGATTTGAAACTAACTACAATTCTGTATTGAACTCATTCATACAGCTATTTTTAGTGAACTGGTTCGTATGGCTGATTACAACAAGAAGTAATTGTAGGCTAGAGCTGAAACCCTTTTTTTCCGAAAAGGAGGATTACACCCGGCCTCTGCATCGAGCGCTGCACACAGCCATTTTATTATATTATTCAACAGAACCCAACAAAATAAATACATGGATCAACCCAAAGCCACCGTCCTGGCAACAATTGTCGCTACACCTACAAGCCTGATGATGTGCCTTGACCTCGCATCAACACACACAATCTAATCCGGTGGCCTCATCAGGCCGCCCGCCGGCAAGCCGAGAGCACCAACCGGTGCCGGTCTAGCTAGACCCTCTGCGCGCACCGCATGCGCACGCTCTAGAATCAGCCGCCACCATCTTCCGCCGTCCCACCTTCAGGAGCGATCAACGCACTCACCTCGCCACGCCATTCTGCCATTGACATCACCACGACGGTAAACAACGCCACCATCCTGCGCGCGTCCATCAACACGCGCCCGTCACCGAGACTCCGCTGTGCCACGCCGCCAAGTCCCGTCGTCGTCCTTGCGGTAGATGCAACACCGCTCCTCCTCTTGTCCCCTCTAGCCAGCACCTGCTCCAAAACGCACCCCCAAGAGGGTTAACGGCCCCAAAGGAACCGCCAACGTCTTATCCGGGAGACCCAGATCTAGGGTTTCCACAAGAGTATCCGGAACGAAGTGACGACGGTTGCAGCCGACGATGCCTTCGACAAGGAGACGACGCCTAAGACACCGCCATCATCTGCCATGACCGAGGTCGACACGGTTTTCACCGGCAATTGAGGCACTCTGGACCAGCAGCAGGCCGGATCCACGCTGAGCTATGCCGTGACGGCGCGCGCAGCCGTCGATAGGCCAGCAGGGAACCAGCAACCCTCGCTGATCCCTCAACGCGCTGTCGGCCGGCCAGAGGCAAAACCAATGACGGATCTGGGCGGGGACCAGATCCACGGCCGCCACCGCGCCCACCATTGTCGGAGACGTGGGATCCCGCGGGCCATGGAGGCTAGCTCAGCCGCCGCACGACTAGGGGCGCCGCCCTGGCCGCTGCGTGCAACTCTCCCCGGGCCATGCCCCAGCCGCACCAGGAGGCCGCCCCTGCATCCAGACTCCCCGGCTCCTTCGGCGTCGGGCATGACACCACCTTGGCCTACGCCGGCGACAGCGGCGGATGGGAAATCAGCGGCGTGAGGAGGTCTCTGGCGGCAGGGACTGTCTGGCAGCGCTAGGGTTCGCCCGGCATCGCTCTGGGGAGACGACACGAGGGGGTTGCGAGCCAGTTCTCTTCATCTGTTTTATTTACCATTTCCCAGTCGCTCTGAAACCCATAAGATCTCGAAACCAGGTCATGGTTCTGGCGTGGATAGCTAACTTCCATGCACCCATGTCCATGGCTAGTTCTTTGATATTCCAACGGTTCAAATCTCTCTTTACGGACTCCTCCCATATCAAGTTTGGACTAACCCGATATCTCTTGACATTATCAACACACTTTTAACTGTCCGCTATACACTAACACTTCTGGTGGCCTGCGTTGTATATGCCCATCCCATGTCAGATGATGTTGGACAAGCTTCTCTTCAATCTATGCTACCCCAACTCTATCCGTATATCATCATTCCGGACCCAATCCTTTCTTGTGTGGCCACATATCCATCTCAACATGTGCATCTCCGTTACACCTAACTATTGGACATGTTGCCTCTTGGTTGGTCAACATTCAGCACCATACAACATCACAAGGTCAAATTATTGTCCTGTAAAACCTGCCTTTTAGCTTTTGTGGCACTTTCTTGTCACAGAGGACACCAGAAGCTTGGCGCCACTTCTTCCATCCAACTTAGATTTGATCGCTCACATATTCATCGATATCACCACCCTTCTGCAGGATTGAACCCAAATATCGAAAGGGTCCTTTTGAAGTGCCACCTGCCCATCAAAGCTAATCTCCTCCTCCTCCTCCTCTTTGTGCCTAGTAGTACTAAAACCGCACCTCATGTACTCAGTTTAGTTGTACTAAACCTAAACCTTTCGATTCCAAAGTTTGTCTCCACAACTCTAACTTCCTAATAACCCACGTCGGACTACCGTTGAGTAGCACACACATCATCCGCAAAGAGCACACACCATGTGATATCTCCTTGTGCATCCGTCACCAAAGCAAAAAGATAAGGGCTCGAGGATGACCCTTGGTGCAGTCCTATTTTAACTGGAAAGTCATGGGTGTCGCCATCACTTGTTCGAACACTTGTCACAGCATTATCCTACATGTACTTGATGAGGGTAATGTACTTTGTTGGGACTTTGTGCTCCTCCAAGGCACACCACATGAAATTTCGTGGTATCTTATCTTAGGCCTCCAAGTCAATGAACACCACACACAGGTCCTTTTGCTCCCCGTATCTCCCCACAAGTTGTCGTACCAAGGAAATGGCTTCCATGGTCGACCTCCCAGGCATGAACCCAAACTGAATTTTGGTCACACATGTCATTTTTCTTAAGCGTTGCTATATGACACTCTCCCATAGCTTCATTGTATGGCTCATCACCTTAATTCCACGGTAATTAGTACAACTTCAAACGCCCCCCTTGTTCTTGAAGATTGGTACCAATATACTCCACCTCCATTCTTCGGGCATCTTTATGATCGCAAACATTTTCCCGTTATTACTTTATATCTAAATGAACGCAAACACTTTCCCGTTATTAGTTTTAGATCGCAAACATGGAAGGAATCAGGGTTTACACCCTTATAAAAATTGTGACATGGTTCAAGGGTGGCGGCATACTCTACGGATAGGTCTCCACCAACTTCGCCTTAGGCATGGCTTTGGTCTTGTAGGACTTTGCTAGATGCCGGCATCGCCCATGTGCATCCTAGCTATGCAAAGGTTGGATGCATCTCATTTTGCTTGTATTCTCTTGGGCGGCTGCTACAAATCAGCCGTTGGATACGCGTACACACTAGACGACCGCTTCGTCCTCCTTGCCTCGCGACCAAAAGCAGTAGCAAAATCCCCTTGCAGCTCACTCTGACCACGGGCACGCGGAAAAGGCTAGCCCGACGACGGCGAGCTCCGGCAAGAAATTCATAGCATCCCCCGCAGCCTCGCCTGCTACAGTGCAGCTCCAAGAGCCGCCGGCAATCCCTGCATCACAAGACCAAGAGACACCGGGTGCTGCTCCATGGCAACACCAAGCGCCGCACAAAAGCTTCAAACGAAGCACAGACGACGCCTCCGGCGGCTTCAGTGCAGCCCCAGGTGGCGCTTCATTGCAACTCCGTCGGTGGCAAGCGACGCTTTAGTGCAGCTCCGTGCATTGCACTACATCACCGGCGGCGAGCGGCGCTCTATTGCAACTCCGTTGGCGGCGAGCGACGCTTCAGTGCAGCTCCGCACGCTGCACTGCATCACCGGCGGCGAGCGGCGGTGAGCGGCGCTCCATTGCAGCTCCGTGTGCTGCACCGCATCACCGGCGGCGAGTGGCGCTCGACTACACTCCGGCCTTCGTGCTGCGTTGCAACACTGGCGGTGAGCAACCCAACCTCACATGCGTGTTGCGTTGCCGCACCGTCGCCGACGAGGGTCGCATTGCAACAACGGCAGCACCGTTTAGTCGTCGGGTCACAGCACCGGCATCACTGTGTCACGGCGCCGATGTGTGGATCTTGAGGAGCAGCATGTGGAGGTTGGGAAGCAGGCCATGGCGGACGGGACTTGGACGGGAGGCCATGGTGAAGGGGATTAAGCTCGTTGGATTTTGACCGGTTCACGTTCCACCTGAAGAGATAAGGTCGGGCAGGTGCTGGGCTGGCCCCCAAGACGCATGGCGTCCGTAGCGCGCGGCTTAAGGGAGAGAAAGATCATCCGGTAGAAAATAAACGTTTCCCATTCTCTTGATGCGACAATGAGTCAATAAAAGCGCCCTTTATCGGAAAAAAATGTGACGACTTGAAATTTATATTTCTGGCCTCCTATTAATATACATATTTATCTGGCAAAATGTTTAACAAACACTGTTATTTTTTATTAGACTCGGTATGTTTGAAAATACAAGCATGGTGAATACTGAATACGCAACATGAGTCACATTGCAAGTAACACCATATTCGTCAAAGTGTAATCAAAATGTGGTATGACACGCAAAAAAAAAGCGTTCATACTTTTTCTGAGGAAAAAAAAATGCACACTAGCCAAAATATATATATAACAACTTGAAATGCCAAATTACCTTGAGATCCAACTGCATGATAAATCATTGGGGAGTCGGTCAAATGCACATACCCAAGACAAAACGAAAAAGATCAAGAATTCAGTTATTACAGATACATAAGATGCAAATTAAAATATGACTCTACTGCAAGTATCGAAGTAAAATATATTGTCTAACTTACCTTGAAGTGAGAAATCCTTCAGAGTTACTTGGCATGAGCTATAAACATTCGTGCTGACCTTCATTTCTTGCAATTTTGCCCCAAGGACTGAGGCACAATTCAAAGCTTGCAAATTTGTTATGAAACTTTGCTTTTGCAAGTGAGATACATAACTGTCCATCGCCTTGCAGCATACAGTAATGTTTTTAACTGTACCACCACACTCCTTTGCAACCTTACTTGTGTCTGGGAAGCTTAGTGGACAAACTGGAAGGTTCAAATGAAAAAAGAAAATCTCAGCATAAATGCTGCTGCCAGTGAAGAATGAGAATAAAATTGAACCTAGTCACCTACTTAAATAAATTAGAAACTAAATACAAATATCCAGGTATTGCACCTGTTCCTCAAAGGGCAGAGTACAAGAAACATTTTTAATCTGGCAAATATACATTCATGGCAATACTGATGTATTACTGCATTAAATATTTTATCTTTCGATCTAATTGATATGTTCAAGCCCTGCCACACCCAACACCTTGCTGGTAATGGCCCACATATTGTGAGAACCTGGCATATTGCTAACATGAAGATTGAACTGAAAAACTCAAGCTCCTATTGAGTCATAGACCATAACGCAGTCAGCTTCATATAGGAGCAAATCGTTCCATTTACCCGCTCGGCCAAATGAAAATTCAACCACCCATGTATTCACAATATTTGGTGTCTTGCTTTAAATTGCGATATGTTTGTCTAAGCAAATAAAGTATGGTGGCATGGTGCTTAAAGCTAAATGTCTGTCGCAACCTTTTACTACCTATATAGCCATGAAAAGATTGTAATATTTGACACATATACATATAGTAATGCTATGCATGGGTATTATCTTTGTGCTCCAACAGTATGTTCTATGGAGCTAGACAAGTGGAACTGGTGACATTCTGTCAGTTTAATGGGTGCAAACATTGGCTTTCTGTTCTAAAATTCAAGTAAATCAATTTGCCTGCTCAGCAGAATAATGACATAATGCTAAGGCAATGCAATGTTACATTCATATCTTTTCAACATTTTGTCCAAAATCTGACAGTCAAGGAGTAGTTTCACTAATCACTTCAAAGGAATCAAATTAGAAGTAAGCTATGAAATATTTAGCCTGTAAAACAATATAAAAGGCAGTAGAAGGTATATGTATGTATCGTTCTATAAAAGAGTAAACTGTGCTGACTTATGGGATGATAATTCACATTTAAGCAAGTAAGTAATTAGTTTGAATGTACGTACCTCCATTGACATTACAGTTTGATATCTGCCTGAGCATTTTGGTTGCGGATGATGGCTCAAGCCTGCTGGATAACCATCTGAGTACAACGTTCCTGCAACTGTCAACTTTGGGACTGGCAGCGTTGCTTGTCAACGCAGCGTCCTTGGAGGAGATTTTGCGGGCAGCATCACTTATAGCGCTCTGGCATGTCTGGCTGCAGCACTCGTTCACAGGGTCTACCTTCCGGCAGGCCTCGAGGAGCTTCGACGAGTCGACGACGCTCTCAAACGCATCTACGGTGCTAACGGGGCACGACCCCTCGGTGGCATTGGAGAGGTGGACGGAGCAAATGCTGTGGAGATCATCACTGGCACCCTGGCTCATGAGCAGCTGCTGGACGTCAGAGAGACAGTAGTTGGCAAGAGTGGGATCCAAAGCGAGGGAGCCCGTCTGCTTGCTGGACTGTCCTATGAGGATGGTGAGAGTGGCCTGGAGCTGGGGACAGCAGATGACATTGGCGAGGAACGGAGCGAATGAGGCGAAGCAGTCGACGGCCGTGGTGGTCATCAGGCCATTGATGGCAGTGAAGTTCAGCGAGCATTTGCCTGCGTTGGGGCAAGGAATTCAGTGCATACCTTAAAACTGACACTGACAAAATAAGTACTGCTACTGGCATACTCCTAGATAGAAATAGAAATGCAGAGTGAGTTGAGACCTGATAGCTTGGGCGTAGAGTTGTTGTAGAAGGGCGCGAGAGGGGCAGGCGCGAGGAAGGGGACGAAGGGCTGGGGGGAGCCGGTCGGCGAGAGCTCCGGCATGAGGCCGCCGCTGTCGTCATCTTCCTCCGCGAGGTCGATCCGGTGGAGCACCGGCGGGCCCTGAGCAAATGCCTGGCCGGAATTCCCCAACAGCCCATGTATACCTGCACATTTGACAAATTGGCAGCTCAAATCAGTGGCGTGTTCCCGCAACCAGGATTTCCGCAAACCCCGCCTCCATGACAGATCAAAATCGAGAACCAGCACAGAGGTAGCACCAACGCTAGCTAGGACCAAGCATTCGTATGTCCGGCGACTGGGCACACTTCAGTAATTTGCAAGAAAGGGGAGAATCAGAGTCTGGCTAGGCAGCAGATCAGCAGAGAGCCACTCACATAGGCAGGAGAGGAGAGCGGCCGCCGCGGACAGCCGAACTGCGGGTCCCATCCGCCGGCCGCAGCGCACAGCGAAGGCGGGACGGAGGCGGCTGCGGCTGCGGCGAGGAGGAAGAAAGAGCAGAGGCCGGAGAGGGAGCCCTGCTTGTGTGTGAGTGTGAGAAAAAAGGGAAGTGGAGAAAGTGGACAGCTGGGGGAGCGCCGCGTATTGCTAGGTACACCCGGGGCATTTACCTTCTTGTTTCAACGCCAGTAGTAGAACGAAAAGGGGAAATTCAATATAGCAAACGTATTTTAACGTGCCGCAAAAAAACCGTATTTTTACTTTATTTTTAAGACAAAAAATCTTATAAGTTGGAACATGAACAAGTTTTGTCAACTTCTCCGTGAGTCAACACTTGCTTAAGTCAGCAACTTCGAGTCTCTCTACTTTATTCCTTAGACGACAAGTTGAGTACGTAACAATATATTGTTTGGCATGCCATGAGTTTTTTTCCTTTGCATTGTTTGACCATTTAATGTACAAAGATCTTGTTTGTTATTGTAGATTGAGTAAATTCTACTATTCACCCCTAAGTTTCATGTTGTGACAGAATACCCCATTGCACAGAATTTTCACATTTTACCCAATTTGATGAAATGCCTCCATATAACTATGACACTTTATCCCCGTCCTCGGGCTGCACCCCGGCCCGTCAGCGCCGCCCGCAGGTCCAACACAAGGTGCGTTGAAAAACCGAACCAAAAACATCGACCGAAGTAATTAAGGGTATGTTTGGTTCATGACTAACTTTACCACAATTAAGCTTAGGCAAAGTGTGTCTAACAAAATGGCCACCAGAAGTGTGGTAAGATTTGAAAACAGATTGAGCTATGACATATGGACCATGTTGTTAGAAAAATGTGGTAATGAACCAAACACATGCCTAAAATATTGTGACACGACTAAAGTTAGGTGTGATAACCTTAGGTTGTAAACCAAACATGCCCTAAGCTTTGATTTGTCGGATTGAGGGAAAAAATTAAAAGGGGTAAAAAGTGGCAGCAGTTTACTTAAATTTGGCAAAAATATGAAATGGGGTATTTCCTGTCACAATGTGAAACTTAGGGGTAAATGATATTTACTCTATAAATTAATATCTTGTTGTTTCCTTTTGATGATAGTATGGCCGCATATATGCTAAAAAATGGTAATACCGTGAATATCCATGACAGCGTGTTTTTGCAGGTCATCAATGATCATGTTGGCATCGCATGATTGTAAGGCCCTACTTGGATCCAAGGGACTAAAACTAGTCTGATTAAAAATAGTCTCTTTAAGAGGCTAAAGTTCAAGCACCCCTGACTAAAGAGGGGCTAAAACTAGTCTTGAGACTAAAATCTTTTAGTCAGGGATACCCCTACTAAAATATGAATTAGTCATCTCTCTCCTCATTTAACTCCTCTCACCTAACACATGCAAGTTCTAGATTGGAGGGTTTGGAGGATAATAAATGCTCATTAACTTGAATTTAGTCTCTTTAGTATTTGGATCCAAGCATGGTAAGACTAGCAAGTTTTAGTCCCACTACTTTTAGTCATGGGACTAAAATGTATCCAAGCACCCTCTAAGGCTTTTACCAGTGAAGTTTATAATGACACTGCTTGATGTTGTGGCAGATGCAACACAATTAACTTCCTACAGGCTACAAGATTGAGAAAGTCTATGCTCTGTTTAGAAACAAGAAGGATGACCGGATGGTTTTGCTCCCTGCATTGTCTGATCCAGCATGGGAGTGAGTGGTCTGATACTCTGAGCAAACGGCAAGTTTCGGGGTACATGTGCTCGGGTAGACGTGAGGAAAGGGGAGTTGGGGGTGCTGGGAATTGAATATCAGCATCAATGCTCTTCAATACGCCCTGCCACCACGTTGCCTTGTCGCTGACGTATGGGGCCGTGCACGCGCAGTGAATTTCCCGCGGTCGCCGCCCGTTGTCCGTTGATCAGCTAGTTAGATCATGCCCACAATTACTACTCGCAGTTGCCAAAAAATAAGTACAGTCGTACAATTTCTACTCGCCGGAGACATGTCTCTGACAGCCGGTGCCCGCGGCCTTTTTACCTGGCGCTAACGTACCAGTTGGATGTTTGATGCTGCACGATGGGGGAGCGAGCATACAGATACACCCATGGAAGTCAGAGATGACCGGCGACTAATGGACGTAACCGCTTGAGTGCGTTCAAACCAAATCAACAATATGTCCCTTTTAGGGCAATATTTCTTGGATGGTGATGTGCATGATATGGAACATGTTACTAATGGAGAGAGGCCGACCGCGAAGAGCTTTCTAACGGTTCCGATATGTAGCAGTGCGGGACGTATCTCGTGCACCCAATCAATTGGTGCTACCGGTGCACCGGACCACATTGCACATTAAAAAATGTTCGAAAAAATTCAAAAAAAATTAGTGCGTCGACACAACATCAATGTATGTTGTCACAAAAATTCAAGTCAAAATTCAAAACAATGCTCAAGATACGGAAATGACAAATTTGACGTCAATGTGCTAATGGGCCAAAACTGAAGCCCAACTTGTATTATGTACTATTCTGTGTCAAATTTGTCATTTTTGTATCTCAACCAATGTTTCGAATTTTGATTTAATTTTTTGTGATAATGTACATTAATGTTGTGGCAATGCACTAAAAAAATTCCGAATGTTTTCAAACATTTTTTAATGTATAAAGGGCGACCGATGCACCGGTAGCACCAATTGTCTTGGAGCACAAGATACATCCCCGTAGCAGGGAACCATCCAACATACAAATGCTTTGAGATCCGTGCACGAGCGGGCCCATTCATATGTATAACCTTGTATTGTGGCCGTCTATCTCTCATGTCTCTACCTATAGTCAAATTAGTGTCAGGTTGAATTGTTTTTCAAAAAAAGTGTCAAGTTGAATTAGACTGATGTGCCTACAAAGTACAAATGTCTTTGATTTTGTCATAGATAGGTACAGGTGGGTCCCATAACACGGGCAAGCTCTCACCATATAAATTCATGGCTTTTATTTATCTTTTGATAATTTCAATCATCCAGATCTTTTAAACTAGAGTTTGTTTTTGATTTTTTTTTATGTTTCAATTCCTAGCGACAAGATCTTCCGGACAAGACCAATTTGTGATACAATTGAAAGTACACTAAATTTCATGATTTCAAACCATATTTCAAATATATGAAATTGATTGTTTCAACGAGCGACATGGTTATTTCAAGTATATGAAATTTGTATTTTAAATATCTGAATCAAATTTCACTATGTTTTGTATGATTATTCTACTGTAAGAAAAAAATATAATGGGTTATTCCATATATGTGAAGTCGATTGTTTAAATGTATGGAATGGAATTTCCTTTCACTATATTTGGAACAATTCTTTTGATATAAGTGATTTTTTACACTAAAGATGAGTGAAATATGTGTATTAAAACAAGTGAAATTTGTTTTTTAAATGAGCAAAGTTTGTGTTTTCAAATGAGTGGAATTGTGTTTCGAAATAAGTGAAACTAGTGTTTAAAATTTAGTGAATTAGCATGTTTATAATGAGTGAAATTATTTTAAAAAATCAGTGAAGTTGTTTTTGAAAATGAGTGAAATGTGTGTTTTAGAATAAGTGAAACTAGTGTTTAAAACTGAGTGAAATTAGCTTTTTCTAACGAGTGAAATCAATTAATTGGAATTAGTGAAACAATCAAAATCACTTCCATGAAAGAGCGAAAATAACCTTCTGTTTTATGAAAGTGATTTCAAAGATAACTGAAATATATGAAATAAAAAGTAGTTCAAATATATCCCAGATTGATCTTGTTTTGAAGTATTGTCACCATGAATTCAAATATATATAAAAAATAAAAAATGGACATCTTGTTCAAAACATATCAATCATGCAAAATATGAGGATGAAAATTAAATACTCCCTCAGTCCGAAAATACTTGTCATCAAAATGAACAAAAATGGATGTATCTAGAACTAAAATATATCTAGATACATGCCCTTTTATTCATTTTGATGATAAGTATTTCCGGACGGAGGAAGTACATGTCATATGTAAGGGGAGAGAGGATGTATGCATGCATCGTTATTTCTCTCCACTCTAACTCTCTCTCTCTCTCTCCTCTATAAATGGTGACACAGCACACCGTTATTTCTTATTCATATAATTGAGTTAAATCTTGCAAGTAGTCTACCGCAATGAAAGAAAATGGAAAAGGCTTGTGTTGTGTTGTTGCCACTAGGGATAAAAAATGTTTGTGTAGATGTCCTTTGAACACAGGGTAAAGACAATATACCATCTACTTCATGGCATCATACTTAATGCCATACTCCATGTTTTACTTAATACTTTAAGATGCATGCTGGATAACAGTCTTAGGTGGAGTATTAGATATATATATGTAGTTATATAATGGTGTATATGTGTTTGGACGTGATGCTCATATGTTGATTATGACGTGGATAGTCATGGTTATAAAATTTGCAATTTAATCGATAAGAAATTGTAACTTGTTCACCACACCATGTTATCATTTGAAAAGAAACCACTAGTGAACCTATGGATCCCGATCCATTTTTCTTCCCATTTCTTTCGGTCTCGGTCAAACGTTTTCTTACAATTCCTTGTTTTACTTTCTTGCTACAACCAAATCTTTCATACACTCGTGCATTTAGTCTTTGTAACTAGTGAAACTAACAACCTCGCTAGTTTCGTCGGGGGTCAAGGGTTTTTTGTATTTATGTGTGCAGGCACTAATAATTGGTTGTGCTGCAACTCCATCGGTTTGATAAACCCGAAGGTCACCCACTTAAGGGAATTGTTGCTTGATACATACACTTACACTTGGGGAGACAACACCTTCCTAGTTCAGAGGAAGCAATGTCTCACGTCCAATGGACCACATGTTCCTATTGAATAAAGACATGTGCTATGACCCAAATATAGGCCCGTTTAGCCAAAAAATGCCGGATAAGTCAGAAGCCTGGATAAACCCATGGTCCTAAGTCAAAGAATAGTAGATCCGGCCCATGGAATGTCCTTTAACAACATTCTTGCATGTAGCCCATTACGGCCCAAGTCCATGGTCTAGGACCTACGTGAATTTAGCCCATTACCACTACGTGGGTCATGCAACATGGTTCTAGCCCATTGATACTTTCAGGCAATCACTGGTGCAGAGACGTGGTATACAAACAGTTTTTACCCCCTTTCCACGACGGAGTGTTAAACCGTCGCCTAGTGAGTGTGTGCGATAGGGGGGGGGTCCTTCCCACACGATCCAGGAAACGTCGGGGATAGGCCCTCCAGCCATATAGGCGGGGGCAAAACGAGCTCGTGTGCGATCGGGCGAGGCATTGAAACCCAATCATTTCCATTCGTATGTACATCCCACGATGAATCACAGAAAAACATTTTCGTCCGTATGTTTATCACACACAATTTTATGTGTGGAAACGTTTGTGCAAGGTTGCCTAACGCAAACAGTTCTCTCTCGGAAGCTGTGTGTGATTGTTAGTTTATCCAACAGGCCTACTTTCTAGAAACCGTGTGGGTTGTTTGAGTTCATCGCCCACGGTGTTGTCTGAGTAACCGTCTACACTAGAAAACCCCAATAAGAAGGGTAACTAGCCTATTATTGATAATCCATGCAGTAATCAAATTGACATTTCTTATAAAACACACCAGATATTTCATATCCATACAACAACAACACGGATTTCATAATCGAATTACATCAGATAGCTTCAGCCCTCAGTTACACCATTACACAACCTCACCAAGTTTCACATGCAACATCGAAAACCTTTGGAAAATAGCATCATACACGGTAAATAGACAGATGAATCTCATATGGGAAACTGCAGAAGCGGAAGGCAAATATTGAGCCTTCAGTGATGTTGAATGTCCTTGCAACTTTAGGCCAGTGGCTATGGATAATTTCCCACCCAACCTTCGTCCTCTTCAGGAAGACTTCAATATTGTACCATGGGTGTTGAATGAATACCTTCCTTGCCTCTTGACCATGAAGGTGGTTTGAGAGGTAATCATCGGTGAGCTGCTTTGAAAAGTACTGAAAACAAAGATATGCATAAATCGTTGTTATAAATTTTGAAATGGCGCAAGGGGTAAAAACAAGGTAAACGAGTTAGTACCATCCTATAGTTGACTGATGTCCTTTTCACTGTACAAACAAAGATCTTGTTGTTATTCGTCACAAGTTTCTTCATCCTAACAATCTTTCTAATTTTCTTGACTTGACTGATATTCATGAACATCTCATTTCCCCATATGCAAAATGGGTTGAACAGCGGGTCTAAGCCTCGGATAGCAGGACTTACATGTGCAAGACCAAATTGTAAGAAACCTAAATATTAGAATGATTCCTGCAACTGCATAATAATGTGTCATTAGCGAAAGGATCATGCATGAGCATACCTCGATGGTAAACCGCAATGTCTCCCATTGTTTCCCTACAACACGTATAAGGAAGATCTTAATCGGGTTAACTAAGAGTTGTCATACTATCGGTAGAATATGTATTGAGTACGGCCAAATTCGATTTATTTCTCACATGCATAACAATACAAAATTGTACCCACAACAAATGAAAATCAAATTGCAGAATTGAAACAAACAGTTAAATGGACAGCAGACCAAATGAACCAAAACAGTTAATTGAGCACGACATTGCAGAATAGAAACATGTACTAGAAGATAAGACAATTAACAAAACAAAGAATGCTTGAGAACAGTACTACGAAATGTAGCAATTCTGCAATTGTTGGACCAACTGTTAACTGAACATTACATTTCAGAGGACCAAACTGTTAACTGGACATCAGATGGCATATTAACATTACAGAGGACAAATCACATCAGATTGCATATTAACATTATACTACATGCAAAATGGTTGTCGGCAGCGCTTAATTGGAGGACGGGGCCAGTGATTTCAGAGGAAGGTGTCGCGCCGTCGGTCGGGGCATGTGGGACGGGGAAGGAGGAGGATGGTGTGGGTGGGTTGTGGATTACCTGACCATATCGATGAGGCCGCGCAGCAAGAAGAAGGGTCGGCGGCGAGGAGGCGGCGCTGCAAGAAGTGTAACGCCCAAGATGCGACTATATCTCCCACGTGTCGAGGCACGACTTAGAGGCATAATCGCATGTTGGTATGATCGCAAGAAGGTTATCTTCACACATTCCCATGTACAAGAACAAAGGGGGGAATAAAATAAATACATAGTTGGCTTACAATCGCCACTTCACACAATGCATAAACAAGTCATACATTCATCCAGGTACAATCATAGTCCGACTACGAACAAGTTCAAATGAAAAGAAGATAACCCCCCACTATGCCCGATCGGCCCTAGTAGGAACCACTACTGATCGTCGGGATACGTCACATACATACGCCCACGTTCCTCATCGAACTCCCACTTGAGTTCCTGGCCATCAACTGAATCGTACTCGGTTGTACCTGCATCTGAGTTTGTAGCCAACTGTGAGTCATGAGGACTAAACAATCCCATTCCCATGTATCAAAACTATTAAAGCCTTCGGGTAAGGAGAAGTGTATAAGTGGGCTGCTGCAAGCGCTAAGCGTAAATGAGGTGGCTAGCTTACGTATCATCAGAGCGAGAGGAGAAGTGAAAGGCATCGGTCGTGAACTAAATCATGATCACTAGATGATCCTGTCTACCTACGAGTCATTCATAACCTAGCCGTGTTCTCTTCCCGAACTCCCTCGAAAAGAGACCATCACGACTACTCACACGGTAGTGCATTCCGTTTGAGGTTTTGTGTCAAGTTGTCTAAAACCGGATATTAACAAATTCCCATCCGCCACATAACTGCGGGCATGGCTTTCGAAAGATTATAACCCTGCAGGGGTGTCCCAACTTAGCCCATCACAAGCTCTCGCGATCAACAGAGGTAAAAAAACCTTTTCTTAGGGACCACCCGATCAGACTCGGAATCCTGGTGTACAAGATATTTCGACAATGGTAAAACAAGTCCAGCAAGACCTTCCGACGTGCCGACACCCTAATAGGAGCCGCGCGTATCTCGTCTCAGGCCACGATTGGATTGGCTAAGTTTCCGGCTGGCACACCCGTTGGTGGCCCCGGCTACTGCCATTTTGGACCAACACTCATGAGGAGCACTAGCCCGGGTTGTTAATTAAGGCCTCGGGGTAGCTAGTCCCTATGCAAATTTTAGTTGTTATTAGGCAAATGGTAAAACCAAGGTTGGGCCTTGCTAGAGGAGTTTTATTCAAAGCGAACTATCAAGGGGTCCCCATATACCCAACCGCGTGAGGAACGCAAAATCAAGGAACATAACACCGGTTTATCAGTTCTTAAGGCGGCATGAGTGGAACAAAACACCGAGCAAAAGGCCAAGACTTCCACCCATTGCCATGTATATAGGTGCATTAATGTAATAATAGATATTGTGTTATGCCCAAACACCCAATCCACATGGAGCAAACGTCATCTTCACCTGCAACTAACAACGCTATAAGAGGGGGCTTGAGCAAAAGCGTAACTTAGCCAAACAACGGTTTGCTAGGTGGGTAGTTAGAGGTTTCATGGCAAAGTGGGGCTGACATGCAAAAGGATAGTATCGCGATAAGCAATAGAGCGGGGCATCTAGCATGGCAACAATAGAGGTGATATCAAGGAATGGTCATCTTGCCTGGTAAGTCGTCGGTGTACTCGGGACCTTGATCTTCGCACTCGTACTCAGCGGCTGTCTCAACCTCAGACTCGAACTCGTCTCCCGGTGCTACCAAACATAACAAGCATCCAAATAAACACACTTGACAAGAAAGAACACATGCTATGCAAGAGAGATGCAAGTATGATACTACAGAGCTACCGGTATGAAAGGAGAAGAAGGCAGGAAGGACATATGAATACATGATGGATATGGGCAAGATCTTGGCAAACCAAGCATGCCACTGGATAGATTGAAAGATTTCGGTCGAAATTGATATAAAGATCATTAGAATCGGATGCACGGTTTGCAAGTGACAAGCAAAACAAGATGCAATGCAAAACTGAAGTTAACAACAACATGTCATCGTTGGAGCAAGGTTTAATTATGCTACAACACCCAAACATGATGACAAAAGGCATGGATGTGAATAAGACATGATTCTTAACAAGTATGAACTCATAGCGCACCCAAAAACTTACTGGAACACAATTAAACAAACATGGCAAGATTCAATAAGTTAACAGATTTCTCAGACTTAGTGAAATTACTAGACATGCAATCTGGAACGATATGTTGGTGCCTTTGGAGCCACATAATAGCAAGAAAAACAACTATAACAAGCATGAAATTTACATGAGCATGAATAAGACATATTATAATTCCAATTCATCCAAAGAAACAATTCATTCCATGCAAGGGTTGCTTAACACAAGCTTTGCCAAATTGAATGTTCTGTTAACTGGCTGACAGTTTTAATCTCAAGCATTTTGAGAGCAAGATTACAACAAGCTACAACAGGGCATATATGAAAACAAAGGCATGGATTGATAGACAAATATATGGACATCAAGACATGCTCACTAGTTATACCAAAACATGCATGGAAAATATTGTGACATCAAGTTTACATGGCAACATGTTATGACAGATTCCAGACTTAGCAGTTTTTTCACTAAGTGTAAAACAACAACATTGACATGGCATGTTACAAGCTTGTTTAAGTCACCACAGATCATATCATGGAAAACCAAATGCACCACTTCAAATATCACATGATTATGCTCCTAAAAGATGTTGACATGTGGCACAAAAGAAAATCACACAAAATGCTACGAAAAAGACAAATCACCAAGTCATAACAATTTTAGCAACTTAACAGCCACAAGCACTTTTGCAACAGGGTTAAACATGGCATAGTGCAACCTATCATGTATGCAAATGCATCCATCATGAAGAGCATCACAGGACGAACATTTTGACATATCATACACTCCATTTGTACCAACATGCACAAAGTTAGGACCTCACGAACATTCACACATATTGTTAACAGACAACTAGTGCTGAAATAGTAACATCACGGAGATACGACATGATGAAGGAGGCAACAAAATGTTAGATTCCAGGGACTTAGAGAAATTTACCCTCGCGAAAAAATGGGATGGAGAGGTGCGGGATGAGGACGGAGACGATGCAACTACACACGGATGCAAGTGAGACTATGCCAATGCAATGCACATGATGGAAATGACATAACGATATGCAACACACGCTTAAAGCAAAAACACAGAAACCCAAAATGAAGGAAGAGCCCAGAATGGAATTGATTAAGTCAACGATGAATATATTGTCATAAATGGAATTGTTACATCTGGGGCATTACAAGAAGTGTCACCGGCGAGGAGGCGGAGGTGCAAGAAAAAGGGTCACCGGCGAGGAGGCAGCGCTGCATGAAGAAGAATCGCCGGCGAGAAGCTTCCTGCGTAAGCCGGACAAGACAGTGCGCCAATATATTTTATGTCGCATCCCACACGATTCTTACTAGTAAATTGTTTGTGGTATACGTGATTTTTTTCATTATGTTTTGAAAGACAAAATGGTGTTACGCGGGGAAATGATGTTTTTTTATTGCTAGAACATTTATGTACAGTGAACATGCAACTACATGAGTGTCGTGTTTAAATTTGGAATTATTCTGGGTTCAGTCGGCATTTTTATGCATTAATTGAGTTTCTAGGCATTTAATGTGCATAATTCAAATTTGAACTACAAGCACATGCTCCAGTGCACCAAAGTTTGTTGCCAAATCACATGTGTGTCTTTGGGTGAATTTATAGGTCCCATGCAAGAATGGGAATGAAATTCAAACATCTGGGCGTCGTGGCTCGCTCGGGAACATTGGGAAACTCTGTTTTTAAATTCCTGTAAATTCAAAACTTGCGTGAAAATCATGAAACTTGGCATGGTGTCATTTCATGGCACCAACATGCTGTGGTAAAAAAATTGGCCGCATTTGGACAAGTTTTGGTATAAGCTTCTTGCAAGCCAGAGCTTCTCTCGAGAAGACTCGTGTTTCCCGAGGGGGGACGTGTCACCTTTGTGTGCGAAACTGGAAGTGTGTTATATCGACTAGAGGGGGGTGAATAGGCGATTTTTAGAAATTCGTCGTCGAGGAAATTGTAACGCCCAAGATGTGACTATATCTCCTATGTGTCGAGGCATGACTTAGAGGCATAATCGCATTTTGGTATGATCGAGAGATGGTCATCTTCACACATTCCCATGTACAAGAACAAAGGAAAAAAAATACATAGTTGGCTTCCAATCGCCACTTCACACAATGCATAAATAAGTCATACATTCATCCAAGTACAATCATGGTCCGGCTACGGACAAATTCAAATGAAAATAAGATAACCACAGACTATGCCCGATCGGCCCTAGCAGGAACCACTACTGATCGTCGGGGAACGTCACATACATTCGCCCACGTTCCTCATCGAACTCCCACTTGAGTTCCTGACCATCACCTGAATCATACTCGGTAGTACCTGCACCTGTGTTTGTAGTAAACCGTGAGTCATGAGGACTCAGCAATCCCATTCCCGGGTATCAAAACTATCAAAGCCTTTGGGTAAGGAGAAGGTGTATAAGTGGCTGCTGCAAGCACTAAGCATAGATGAGGTGGCTAGCTTACGTATCATCAGAGCGAGAAGAGAAATGAAAGCCATCGGTCGTGAACTAATTCATGATCACTAGATGATCCTGTCTACCTACGAGTCATCCATAATGGAAGGATCGACATGGCTGACTAGAGGGGGGGTGAATAGGCAACTAACAATTTTTAGCTTTTCTTGACCAAATTAAACTTAGCAACAAAATAGGTTGTCAAGATGTGCAACTACGTTGGCAACCTATATGATGCAACAAGTACAAGTACACAAGCAAGCACAATGCACTAACACAATAAATCTTGCACAAGTAAAGGTGAGAGATAACCAAGAGTGGAGCCGGTGAAGACGAGGATGTGTTACCGAAGTTCCCTCCCTTTGAGGGGAAGTACGTCTCCGTTAGAGTGGTGTGGAGGCACAATGCTCCCCAAGAAGCCACTAGGCCACCGTATTCTCCGCACACCCTCACACAATGCGATATGCCGTGATTCCACTATTGGTGCCCTTGAAGGCGACGACTGAAACTTTACAAACAAGGTTGGGGCTATCTCCACAACTGAATTGGAGGCTCCCAACGAAACCACGGAGCTTCACCACAATGGAATATGGCTCCGAGGTGACCTCAACCATCTAGGGTGCTCAAACACCCAAGATTAACAAGATCCGCAAGGGATAAGTGGGGGGAATCAAATTTCTCTTGGTGGAAGTGTAGATCTAGGCCTTCTCAACCAATCCCTAGAAAATCAACAAGTTTGATTGGCTAGGGAGAGAGATCGGGCGAAAATAAGCTTGTGGAGCAACAATGGAGTTTGGGGGAGAAGAGGTAAGTCTTCTTGAAGAATAAGACCCCCTTATATAGTGGGGTGACATATCCAACCGTTATGTAGCCCGCAGCCTGCATCAGGGCGGTACTACCACTGGAATAGCGATACTACTGCTACCACAATGGTACTAGCGCTGTAGCAATCAGGCATAGGGCAACCAGGACAGAAGAAGGAGGAGTACACGCACTACTGCGGTACTACCGCCCTGGGGGCGGTACTACTACTCCCTACAGCCGCTGGGAAGCAGAGTGTCGAGTAGCAGTTGGAGCGGCAGTAGAAGCGATACTACCGCCTTCAAGCGGTACTATCGCGCCCTACTGCCGACCCTACTACCGCTCCCCTACGTGGTCCTTTACGAAAACCGACATGAAAAATCGAGACCACATCAGGGGCGATAGTACCAGCGGTACTAGGCAGCAGTACTACCGCCTATAGGCGGTGTCAGGGATATTACTAATAGGTATAAACCACCCAGGAGGGGCCGGTTTATGCCTGTGGAGACTGTTTCTACTGAAGCCCAGCCAGACATGGAGCAGGACACTTTAGTCCAAGAAGCTTAAGGCCCAAGAGCGTTTAGGGCCCATGATTTGTAAACCGCCATATGATATGTAACTTGTGATGTAAGGTAGGAAGGATAGAAACCGAGCTGGGCGCGTTTATGAGCCGGCCTTGGGTTCCTGTAAACCAGGCCAGGCGTCACCTGTTATATAAAGGGCCGACCCGGCGACGGTTCAAGGCAGAGAACAATAGTTCGAGACACAGGCAAAGCGGATTCGCTCCCTGGTCATCGAAACCCTAGCAATACTACCCCAAACTAGATATAGGCTTTTACCTTCATCGAAGGGACCGAACTAGTATAAAATCCTTGTGTCCTTGTCCGCTTTAACCCCTTTAAGCTAACCCGTAGCCATGGCCTCACGACTAAGTCCTTTTGCTAGGACATCTGCCGTGACAAAACCACGATAGTTGGCGCCCACCGTGGGGCTATCGCACGACGGTTTCGAGTTCTTGAAGGGCAGATTTGAAGGACTCAAGGGCTACACAGTGAGCCGAATGACTAAGAGTCATCGCGGCAAGATCTACATCGATGACGCAGGCTGGGGCCCCGAGGCCGATTCAATCGAATACGGTTACCGGGTCCCCTTCGGCGGCATCCACATCTTCATCGGCAAGATCGGTGAACCGGGCCCTGAGCCGGACATCTTCCCCAACATCATCGAGCCGGCTCAGCGTGCGAGACCTGCGCGGATTTAGCCCGCCGTGAAGCACGTCATCGTTGGAGCAGTGCATGGAGTGCAAGCCGAGGACGGATCGGACTCTGGCGGCGAGACTGTTGTCTATTCCGGCGACGAATCTTCTTCCGGAGAGACAGAATCCTTATACCTGTTGCAGGACGGGCGATCTGAGGGCTGTTCCGATGGTGGCAGTATTCCGGACCCCATTGATCCACCAAATCGGGTTGCCCTCTTTATGGCCGGATCGCAACCTATGCAGCAGTCCTCAACTACAGCGGCGTTAACGTTAGACGCGGTGGGAGATAGGGCTGGAGGTCCTGACCCGTCGCCATTTGAAACTTTATCCGCTTTGGTCGATACTTTGACAACATTGTTAACAGCAGAGGTAGCTCAGGCCAATAAGGAGTAGCATGATGCGGAAGTCGCTCAGGTCAAGAGCCGGATAGATCAAGCCAAGTTGGACCTGGCTGCTGAGAAAACCAAGATGGCTGCAAAGCAGGCTAAGCTTGATGCTCAAGCTTATCGACTCATGTTGGACCAGACCGCTTCACACGAGGTGATGATGAGGAGGCAGCGATCTCGCTTGCCACCGGTTTATGAGGCAAGGAACCTCTTTAGCACGCCAGGAGAAGGAACCAGTAACCAACCGGAGGTGAACCGGAGAGGGGCACCGGGCACGGGAGCGTCAGTCCAGCCACCGGCCGCGGAGCCAACCCGCCAGGTTGTGCCATCACAACATGTGCCCACCCCTCCTGGTCATTACTCTAATCCATTGGATAACATAGTTGCTGCCACTTCATGACTGGCCGCTCTTCCCATTGAAGGAACATCCCCTATAGCAGTGGAGGCACGACGTGCCAGGGAGTTTTTGGAGCCGGCGCTAACTCAACAGCAAGCTTATTCTCACAGCCGTGAGAGGATTCATTCAACTCCTCGCCCAAGCCGGAGTTACACCGGGCGTCTGGATGAACCAGCCGTGTTAAGCAGTGCACGAAGATGTAATCTGCCGCGGCAGGATGATCCGGTAGGAGGAGACGCAAACGCTCAGAATGTAGTGGATCAGGGCAGGCAACGCCGGGAGGCTGAATTAACAGCACAGCACGACGCCCGTCAGGTGATGTCGGTTCGTCCCTCTACCACAGTTGAACCGGGGGTTATGTCTAGCTCCCTCGGAGTGCCCTGTCTTACTCCCACTTTGCGGAATGTGAAACTGCCCAAGGATTTCAAAGGACCGCGCAAGGTGCCCAATTACACGGAGGATCTGTCCCCGGAGGCATTGATTGAGAGTTATGAGATGGCAATGGAGATGTTGGATGTGGATGATGCAGCGTGTGCTAAGTACTTTACAATGATGCTAGAAGGCACAACTCGCACTTGGCTGAAGGGCTTGCCACCCAATTCCGTCGGATCATGGGCCGAATTGCGCCGCCGGTTTATCAATAACTTCAAGGACACGTGCAAGCAGCCAATGTCTGTCGTCGATCTAGCTGCATGCATTCAAGGAGAACATGAATCTACTAGTAGTTGGGTGCGTCGCGTGTCAGAGATACTGCATTCCTCCAATAGCATCAACCCAGGCACAACAGTGGTAACCTTGGAAGGCAATTGCCGGTTTGAACCTTTGAAATTGAAGCTGGGACGGCTTAAGCGTAATTGTGATGACATGGGGACACTCATGGGCGCTTTAGTGAAGTATGCGGACTCCGATAATACCAAATACCCAGACGCCGATAGTGACAAGTCAGGGAAGGTCAACAAGAATGGTAAGGCACCGCAGCCCAACCCGGCGAATCAAGGATACAATGGTAAGCGTAAAGCGGATGGTAATTCAGATTTTGTCGCCAACACCAATGCTCAGGAGGACGGACAGCGCCGCAAGCCCACAAGGGTAGACCGCCCCCACAAAATGGGAGGCCGCCTATTAATCTGGAACGCCAGTTGAACGTGCCCTGCCCGAAGCACGGTACAGCAGAAAAGCCAACTACACACCTCTAGAAGGACTGTTTCATTATGCAGGAATTCATGAACCGGTCTCGGTACGATCACGGACCATCCGGCGGGTCAGGCGCCGGTTTTCAAGGACCAGGTTATCAAGGTGGTGGATCCGGTTCAGGGCACCAAGGCAATAACGACAAATACAACGGGCACAATCAGCATAACCAACAACACGGCCAGGGCGGCTACAACAATCAGGGAAATCAACAGCGTCAACAGCAACAACAATCCGGATATCAGAATAATCCGAAGGAGTTGAGCAGTGGGCAGTATCATGTCTTCACCACGAGCTTGTGTAAGCATGATCAGAAGGTTCACAAGAGGGCAGTACATTCTGTTGAAACGGCGGTGCCGCGTTACCTACGTTGGTCGGAACAACCCATTGTGTGGAGCCGAGAGGATCATTCGCCCCGGGTTGATAATCTGGGTCAGTTGGCTCTGGTTGTGGCACCTCAGGTGGGTGGCTACAAGTTTACCAAAGTGCTTATGGACGGGGGCAACATCATCAACATCTTATACTATGAGACTTTCCGGTGCATGGGATTGACGGATAAGAAGCTTCGACAGTCCAACACGGTTTTTCATGGTGTGGTGCCCGGTAAATCGGCATATCCAGTTGGCAAAATAGATTTGGAGGTCACCTTTGGAAATGAGCATGATTCCAGGTCGGAGACCTTGACCTTTGAAGTGGTAAAGATCAAGAGCCCGTATCACGCCCTGTTCAGGCGGCCGGTTTACGCTAAGTTCATGGCCAGGCCATGTTATGTTTATCTACAGCTCAAGATGCCGGGCCACAAGGGAACCATTACGGTCCATGGGAGTCGCAAGATTGCATTGGAGTGCGAGGAAGGTGATGCAACCTATGATGAGGCAGTTTGTGCAACTGATGAGCTGAAGTTTTATAAAGATAATGTTGATCCGACAGATATGTCTCCACTGAAGAAACCAACCACAGAGCATGATCCGGCCTTGAAGTTTAAGTCAGCTGAAGAGACAAAACAAGTTGACTTTGTTCCTGGCGATTCATCCAAGCAATTTACCATCAATGCTAATCTAGATCCAAAATAGGAAGGCGCGCTCATCGAGTTCATCCGTGAGAATCGGGACATTTTTGCATGGAAACCTTCTGACATGCCAGGTGTACCGAGGGAACTCGCTGAGCACATTCTTAACATTGATCCTAAGTTTAAACCGGTTAAACAATTTCTGTGCCGCTTTAATGAAGAAAGGCGCAAGGCTATTGGAGAAGAAGTGGCTAGGCTCTTGGCGGCAGGTTTTATAGTTGGGGTGTTTCATCCAGAGTGATTGGCTAATCCGGTACTAGTGCTTAAGAAAAATGGCACTTGGCGAATGTGTGTTGATTACACAGATCTGAACAAAGCTTGCCCAACTGATCCCTTTGCCCTCCCCCGTATTGATCAGATCATTGATGCTACGCCAGGCTGTGAGTGGCTAAGTTTTTTGGACGCATATTCAGGTTATCATCAGATCAAGATTGCAGTCAAGGACCAGGAGAAGACAGCCTTTATAAACTCCCTTTGGAGCCTTCTGCTATGTGTCTATGCCATTTGGGCTTAAAAGTGCCCAGGCAACCTATCAGCGTTGTGTGCAGAACTGCCTTCATGGATAGATTGGGCGGAATGTTCATGCATATGTAGACGACATTATGGTGAAATTCAGGAAGGAGGAGACATTGATAACAGACTTGAAATAAACCTTTGATAATCTCCAGATTTACAAAATGATGCTTAATCCGGATAAGTGCGTTTTTGGTGTTCGGGCAGGCAAACTCTTGGGATTCTTGGTGTCAAACAGGGGAATTGAGGCTAATCCAGAGAAGATCAAGGCAATTACATCCTTGGCTAAACCGATGTGCATCAACGATGTCCAACGTGTGGCGGGCCGTATTGCGGCGCTCAGCCGGTTTATCAGCCGGTTGGGGGAGAAGGCTATCCCGCTTTATCAGATGATGAAAAAGACATATCGCTTTGTCTGGAGTGATGCTGCTGATGCTACGTTTGAAGACTTGAAGAAGCAATTGGCAGAGCCACCGGTCCTCGCAGCCCTAGTTGACAATGAGCCGCTGTTGTTATATGTAGCAGCTAATGCCCGTGCAGTAAGCGTTGCCATTGTGGTGGAGCATAAGGAGGCAGGCAAGGAATATCCGGTTCAGCGGCCGGTTTACTACATCAGCGAGGTGCTCATTGAATCAAAACAGAGATATCCACATTGGCAGAAATTGATATATGGAGTCTTCATGGCAAACCGGAAGCTAAAGCACTATTTTCAAGGCCATCCAATCACTGTAGTCAGTTCAGCTCCGTTGGGGGATATAATCCAGAACAGAGAGGCTACTGGTCGGGTTGCAAAATGGGCCATTGAGCTTAGCCCGCACGGCTTGAAGTATGTGCCCCGTACTGCAATAAAATGCCAAGCATTGGTGGATTTCATTAATGATTGGATAGAGTTGCAAGCACCTGAGGAAAAGCTGGATCACACATATTTGACTATTCACTTTGATGGATCCAGGCAATTGGAGGGCTCGGGGGCTGGAGTCGTGTTAACTTCCCCATGAGGTGATAAGTTCTGTTATGTCCTCCGTTTAATGTTCCATTGTACTAACAATGCAGCTAAGTATGAAGCTCTCCTCCATGGTCTAGGGATGGCCAAGGAGATGAACTTAAGCCGGGTTAAAAGCTTTGGCAATTCAGACCTGGTGGCGCAGCAAGTGTCTGGTAAGTGGGATTCCAAAGATCCACTTATGGCAGCATATCGACAAGAGGTAGACGCTGTTGCTGGACACTTCAAAGGTTAACAGGTGGATCATATAGACCGGCGAAAGAATGAGGCGGCTGACGCGTTAAGCCGGCTGGGTTCTCAGCGTAAGCCAGTCCCACCCAATGCCTTCTTGGATGTATTACACAAACCGTCAGTACGGTTACCTTCAAAAGAGGACTTGGCTGTTCCTGATCCGGAGGCACAATTGGTCACGGCGCTTCATGTTATTCCGGATTGGACGCTTCCCTACCCGACGTACATGAACCGAGGTGAGTTACCAGAGGACGAAGTCTTGGCTAGACAGATAATCCGGCGATCCAAGTCAATGACTATTGTCAATGGAGAACTTCATCACCGCAGCGTTTCTGGGGCGTTTCAGCGGTGTGTGTCGCCAGAGGAGGGCTATGATATTCTTAAAGAGATCCATGAAGGGGATTGTGGTCATCATGCCGGTTCAAAATCTTTGGTGGCTAAAGCTTTTCGTCATGGGTTCTACTGGTTGACGGCTCATGCCGACGCAGAGGACTTGGTCAGAAAATGTGATGCTTGCGAGAAATTCTCACGGCGTGCTCATATACCGGCGCATGAATTGAGGACGATTCCAATTACTTGGCCGTTTGCGACTTGGGGGCTTGATATGGTTGGACCCTTCAAGAGATCCCAAGATAAGAAGACCCATCTTTTGGTGGCAGTGGACAAATTTACCAAATGGGTTGAAGCGGAGCCAGTCAGTAAGTGTGATGCAGCAACGGCAGTTCAGTTCATCAAAAAGGTGATTTTCCGGTTTGGCTTTCCACACAACATTATAACTGATAATGGTACCAATCTGTCCAAGGGGGCTATGGAGGAGTTCTGTCAACGAGAGCACATCCGTCTTGATGTATCATCAGTAGCTCACCCTCAGTCTAATGGCCAAGCTGAAAGAGCCAATCAAGAGATCTTGAGAGGCATCAAACCCCGTCTTATGGTTCCTTTGCAGAGGACGCCGGGTTGTTGGGTGGAGGAGTTACCTTCTGTACTATGGAGCATCAACACTACACCTAACAGATCCACAGGGTACACGCCTTTCTTCATGATATATGGAGCTGAAGCGGTCCTCCCTAGTGATATCCGTCATGACTCGCCGCGGGTGGCGGCTTACGTCGAAGCGGATAACGAAAAAGCAAGGCAAGATGCATTGGACCGGCTGGATGAAGAACGGGACACGGCAGCAGCTTGATCGGCAATTTATCAGCAAGATCTGCACCGGTACCACAGTCGCCGGGTTAAAACCAGGATGTTTCAAGAAGGAGATCTGGTGCTCCAGCTCATCCAAGACCAGACAGACATGCACAAGCTATCCCCGCCTTGTGAAGGACCCTTTGTGGTCAGCAAGAACCTGCACAACGGATCATACTACCTCATAGACGTTCGAGAACATAAGGACTCACGTATGGCGGAGGAGGAGACCAGACGGCCGTGGAACATCGCTCTTCTTCGACCTTACTACACCTGAGCCATAGGCTCCGCTTTATGTACATATCTATACAATGTATATATTATGGACAATATAATAAACCGGCGGCCCCAAAAAAGCGGGGTATCAGCCGCCTTTTTCCATAAGAGTTTGTCACATGGGGGCTTCCGTGTGCAAGGGAGTTCCTATGGCCTCTTAAACCGGCGACCACATCAAGGCCATGATAAGAGCATAGCTCTGGTTGCTTCGGCAATTTCCACATGATGATGAGGGGTAAAAGAGAGTTTTGATGCCTAGCATAACTCAAACATATGCCCCGACGAGCAATGCTCAAATGCTACCTGGGGGCTCCTGATGCAAGACATCAACGAGTTGACAACCCTTATAGTAAACACGGCTTGGAAGCTTGGTGTATACACCTAAAACCCCGGATTAGCCTGCCTGCATCAAGTAAGTCACTCCATCCAGGTAAACCTGGTACGACCCGTCGAACGTATACACAAGTCAATCTTTACAGACCCTGAACTTGGCAACGTTAAATTGACGATCATCAAGTGATTACACAAGTCAATCTTTACAGATTTTTGAACTTGGTTGCATTGAACATTGATGATTTGGTTAAGGATTGAGGACCATCTTAACAGGCTTTGCAAAATGGTTAATGACAGTAGGCTGGCAGCTCATAAAAAGCCTCGAATTTGGAGCCTGGCAGCTCGTAAAAAGCCTCGACTACATGGTCTTATTTGCCCAAAAATTTATTTTTATTTTTTTATGTTTTCTAAAATCTTTATCTTCAAGGTCATTGGTTTTTAACCAAGTCCATCGATTCAGGGAGTGGATGACTATAAGTTGCCACTACATTTGCGTTTTCAAAGTTCTAGTCTGGGTTATAAACACCAGTACTGGCTACAGCTAAACCGGAGTTCATCATAACCCGGTTCGGTTTTCATGATGAACCAACAAACAATCAAGGGAGTCATCAGCACTTGCACCTTGGATCATTATCTCTTCCTATCGGATTAAGGTTCATTATAATACACTTAATCACAGGTACGATACTTATTATATATTTTATACATAGTTCAAGTTCACAACTTAGATCATGTGTTTGGGGCATTATGACCCGTCCGGCGTTAAAGCACCAGGACATTTTCAACATTGTTTTATGCAGAAACAGGTAGAATAAACCGTCAAAAGCATTGAAAGCAGGATATATTTAAGAAGTTGCCAATTGAAGCAATCTCACAAAATATAGTATGGGACGAACATAGAGTATCTCAGTTATCCTATTACAAGGCGCTGGAAGGCCCAAAATAATATCAGTTTTTCTCCAAATACTGAGACATAAAGTTAAACCGGCGCGGGTTTAAGATTCTGCGTCAGCTCGCCGTGAAGATTGAGGATCAGCTTGCTCCAGTTCTTCGGCGGTTTCTTTCAGCTGCTGGAAGTCAATAGTGGTCCAATCAATCTTGGCCAGCGCTTGGAAATAAACTTCATCAGTTATGAGGTCTGACGGATCAATGTCAGGAGCAAAAGTGTGCTTACGGACGGGCGGAATAAGATTTTCGATATCATAAGCCGGACGCTCCGCCCGCACGTTCTCCGCATCATACCCCGGATGATATCTAGACAGATCAGCCTCGTCAGCAAGCTTGCTAGCCAGAGGCCGCATATCCTTGGTTCCGACGCGTAAGTCATCACTGGAAAAGGATGATCCGTCTTCCTTCATGCTTGGGTAGCCGTTCATCGCGTCCGCCGGATCAAAGTCAGGGACCCAAGCCTTCGCTCGAGTCAAAGCCATCAGAGCACCTGCTCTTGTAGATGACTTCTTCACCTCTACGAGGCGGGCAGGCGGAATGGACAGCTTCTCCAAGGTACCCTGGATGGTGGTTGGAGCCGGTTTGTTGTGTGAGATAGCACTGATAGCCCTCTAAGCGCCGGAATATAGCTACTCCACCAGAGTGTATGCAGCTTTCAATTTCTTCCGCATATCATCGCCAAGATGAGTGATGCGCTTCCCTGCGTTAAAATTATGAATCAAACCGGAACGGTACAGGATGGCAAGGATCAGGGTTATGTTAACAGTACTTACCAAAGATGGTGGATGTCATGTCATTTATTTGTTGCCTCAATCCGGACAGCTCCTCTGTTACCGGATTAAGGGCAGCCTCTGCGTCACTGGCTTTCTTCTCCAAAGTAGCCTTTTCAGCGTCCCAGACTGACCGCTCTGTTTCAAAGTCTTTTTTCAGCTGTTCTATACTTGCTAAAGCAAGTGTCAGTTGGTCCTTGACTTTAAGAGCAGCAGTTTCTTGGAACTTCAAAGTATCCTGGAGCTCAGTCAATTCAGAGTTTCTCCGGTTTAAATCAGTCTGCCAAAATAAAAACACATTAAGTATTTTCAGTCAAAGTTTCAAGCACATAACAAGTTATGCACTTTACACTTGGGGGCCAATGTATATTTGCAGTAAAAACAGGTATTATTCAGACAAGTCCCAAGCACATAAACAAGTTATATACTTGGTACTTGGGGGCTAATGTAACATTGTTCCGAATACAAGTAGAAGTCCCGGTTCATCATAAAGGAAGTAAATCGGCCCTTGGGGGCTACACATGTGCAAAACAAAGCTATCTACTAGATCTACTGAAGTCCCGGTTCACCCTAAAAGGCTAAACCGGCACTTGGGGGCTACGATGGAGTAAAGATACAGTTACAAGACACAAGCAGAAATAGAGGACAAGACAAAGGAGAAGTTACCTCATAACGCTCTTTCATCAAGTTTACCAATCCAGGTTCATAATCGCGGCTGGTATGTAGCCGGTTTAAATATCCGGAATGAAGCTCCTGGGCGCTGAGCTGAGTGTAGCTGGACAAGTCAGTACTCCACTTGCCCTTATCCTTGCTGAAAAATTCTTCCTTGGCAGTATGCTTGGTCAAAGCAACAGGCTTCCCTGGAGTGGTAAAGCCGGACCCAGTGATTTCAGCATCGCCAGGTGAAGCGGCCGCTTGTTTAGGAGGACTAGCAGGAGCAAGACTAGCCCGGGCAGGGCTGGCCGGTTCGAGGTCACGATCGATTGGATCGCTCCCCTGATCAACAAAGACGTCTTGATCCATAGGAGGAGGATCATCATGCGGAATCTCAATGTTATCTTCCGAAGGTTCAACAAGCTCAGGATCTTCTGCCGGTTCAGTAGTATTATCGACTGCTGGTTTACTCAGTTTGGACTTTTTGCTAAGCTTGGGCTTACTGCAAAAAGTTAAAGATAATGAAAATCAGAAGGGTCAAGAACAAGTGTTAAACCGGAAAAAGCAAAAGGCAACTTACCCAGGAACAGTCTTGAGGGGAGGAATCTGAGTGGCTGGTGATTCGCCAGAAGAAGAGTGAGGAGTTTCCTAATAATTCGAATCAGACGGATTAAGGGGTTGTCGAATAAGACCTGCTTTGGGGTAAAGAGCAGTTGGAGTGAGTAAAACCTCGGAACGACGCCTCCGAGCTGGAGTGTGCGTTAATCCGGTGGATTCAATCGCATGGCCACTATGGTGACTGGTGCGGCGAGCTTCATGTTGCTACTTCTTCAAAAGAAAGTTTGGATCCAAATAAGCATAAGGATGAGAAAATTGAAATTTCTGGACTGTCCGATGAATTTTTGGTGGTGGCAGCGGTTCTGAATCGGAGGAAAGAGAGATTACCTCAACATCATCCGCTTTACTGCCTTCAGCATGACCCTGGGAACAGTCATTGTTAATAAAAATGTAGACAAAGAAATCAAAGGAATTAGGTGGTACCTCAGAGGCCGGATCATCTTCTTCCGCATTGGATCCCGACGCGGCAGTGTTCTTCTTCTTGTTTCTTTTGACAGGTTGGGTCTTTTGGCGAGCTGCTTTCGTCGGTTTATCCTGGGTCTTCCTTTTCCAGAAAGGGTCATTGTCTTGTTGAAAGAAATAAAGACATTTCAAGACAAGCACTGCAGATGGATTAAAACAAAGCAAATAATAGGGAAGAGCTTTTTACCGACGGCGATTTATTGGTCACACAGAAGGGTGCCAAGCCGGTCTGACTACAATCTTCTAGAGGTAAATTCAGCAGCTTCTTGACGGATTCATTAATCTCGTTTTCTGGCAGCACCGTCTCTGTGTGGCGCAAAGGGTCTTTTGGATTCCTAGTATACTCACACATTAAACCGGAGCGCCGGCTTAGCGGGAGAATACTCCAAGAAATCCAGCAGCGGACGAAGTCAACACGAGTCAGATCGTTGGCCACAAAGGCCCTGAGCTTTGAAAGCTGAGGGGCGTACTGAGCTCGTTCCTAGGCACTTAGCCGCTGTGGAAAAGGGTGGTTCTCTGGAAGACGGTGGGAGCGATAACCCAGCAAGGGATTTTCTCCCTCTGGGAAAGTATCAATGCAGTAGAACCAAGTTTGATTCCAGTCCTTTAGATGGCTGTGGAGAGTGGCGTGAGGAAAACTAACATCCTTCCTCTTCTGAATAGACATCCCGCCAAGTTCAGTGTTTGGACCATCATGAAACTCAGTACGACGGTTTAAGTGAAAGAAATCCCGGAATAGCTCCACTGTTGGCTCCTCTTGCAGATAAACTTCACAAAAGACTTGGAAGTTGCAAATGTTTGATACAGAGTTGGGACCAATATCTTGTGGATGAAGCTGGAAGTTTGCTAACACGTCACAGAATTTTTTTGACCCGGGAGGGTTGAATCCTCGGGCCAAGTGATCAAAGAAGACGACGATCTCCCCCTCTTTGGGCTTTGGAGGACATTCTGATCCGAGAGCCCTCCAGTGAAGGACGTTTTTCGGACCTAAACCGCTGATTGAGGCCATTTTCTCCAAGTCCTCCTCAGTGATCCGGGATTGGACCCAGTTGCAGGATACAAACTGCTTGGCTTGAGTGGTCATCTTTTCGGAAGGAAAAGGCTGAAAACACGATGAAGAGCCGGTTTGTAATCTAAGCAGATTTAAACCGGCATGCTCTATGAAAGTACTAGTCTAAACGGCGGTTTAGGCAGGGGCCTAATGGTATCTACCGGATCAAAATATCTGGAGCATCTATAACAATGACATCTACCGGATTACAGAGTCTGAAAAAGCTAAACCGGCAACAAAGGTAAACAGGACGCGGATCTGAGGTTGTGGAAAACAACTTTCGCACAGACAACAATGAAATACAGATCTACAACATGTTGAAAATTCAGAGATATTCAAGATTATATACAGCGGACGCGATGAAGGTCTTAGGAAATGCAATCTAACTAGTCGTATTGAGAGAGATCAAGCCATAGTGAAAAAGCAGGGTTACTCTTACAGTTATCAACTAGGAGACTTAGATCTACGGCGAGGCTACTGGGCTATGGCGAAGAACTGCGAAGAACAAGGGCCTATCCGCGTGCTTGTATGAGGAAACCCTAAAACCAAGATCTATGAACGGGGAAGAAGAAGATGTACCTGAGGCGACGGGTGCGGAGAAGCGCTGTCGAATCTCTCGAAACGATCAGGTTGATGAAGCGGCCGGACTTGACGAATATGCGGAGCTCGACGAACGGCGGCGGAGCTCGAGCGCGAGTGGACAGAGGAAGAAGAAGAGGCAAAGGGGAAATAGATGCCCCTCTGTCCTATTTATAAGCCGAAGGGATAAAACGACAGGCACGGGAATCGAGGAGCCTAAAAAGTGGATATGGACGATACTGTCGCCTCGATCTTCAGAGCATTAATGAATAAAAGATAAAAAATAGGTACAAGTATTAAATATGCAGATGACGTCACGACGATTTAAAGCGATCTGAGAAGATGACGTCATGCCAGTTTATGAAGCATTTTGAAGCTGCGGAAAGGGAAATTTATACAAGATGCTGGAGATTGACATGAACAGGTTCAAATCAATCTGGGGCCTAATGTCAGGGATATTACTAATAGGTATAAACCGCCCAGGAGGGGCCGGTTTATGCCTGTGGAGATTGTTCCTACTGAAGCCCAGCCAGACGTGGAGCAGGACGCTTTAGTCCAAGAAGCTTAAGGCCCAAGAGTGTTTAGGGCCCATGATTTGTAAACCGCCATATGATATGTAACTTGTGATGTAAGGTAGGAAGGATAGAGACCGAGCCGGGCGCGTTTATGAGCCGGCCTCGGGATCCTGTAAATCGGGCCAGGCGTCACCTCTTATATAAAGGGGCGACCCGGCGATGGTTCAAGGCAGAGAACAATAGTTCGAGACACATGCAAAGCGGATACGCTCCCTGGTCATCAAAACCCTAGCAATACTAACCCAAACTAGACATAGTGTAAGGGAATATTTCTCCCTAAGTACTTTTGGTGATTGATGACAATGCATTTGCGGACTAATCATGTGCTCTAAGCTCTTTCAGGTATATCTCACTTAGGCACAAGACGATTGCTCGCCCCTCGGATTCGATGGAAGACGGTGTTTCCTTTTTGCTCCCTGTTGGTGGCTTTGAGTAATAGGAAAGCCGTACTATAAAGAGGGGGTCCGTTTCAAAAAGGTTTAGGTGGAATCAACACGTACACATCTTACTCTCACACCACCTTTCCCTTGCTTCTTTGGAGTTCCAACCATTTCTTATCGTATATGCAAACCATGCTTCTTACTAGTACACTTGCCTGACAAGCGGTAGTACCGCTCCATAAGCGATAGTACTGCACAGCCACACGGTAGTACCGCCTGCAGACACGGTAGTACCGCGGCTCCAGAACGGTAGTACCGTGTATCTGGCCCGGCACTGCACCAAGTGCGGAAGCAGGTGCGGAAGTAATTTTTTACTTCCGCATCCTACGCAGTAGTACCGCTTGCTCCAAGCGGTAGTACCGTGCCGTGTTTTGCTACTACCGTATTTCTGCTGATGTAGCTACGGATGTATTTTATTTCATTCGTGCTTGTCCTCGACCTGCTTGTCTCTGCCTTGCGGTAGTACCGCAAGGGCGAGCGGTAGTACCGCTCGGGAAGTACTACCGCCCGTATACCTTCGTGTCAGAGTGCAATCAGGTTAGTGCTGCTTCAGTGGTAGTACCGCGCCCAGAGCGGTAGTACCGCTCACCAAGCGGTAGTACCGCAACTTACGTGCGATAGTACCGCTCTCTGCGGGCAGAAACATGGATAACGGTTGGATTTGCTCTCCCACTATATATAGGGGGTCTTCTTCCCCAAGAAGACTTACCTCTTCCCCCACATACTCCATTGTTGCTCCAAAGCTCCATTTTCGCCCGATCTCTCTCCCTAGCCAATCAAACTTGTTGATTTGCTCGGGATTGCTTGAGAAGGCATCGATCTACACTTCCACCAAGAGATATTTGATTCCCCCCACTAATCCCTAGCGGATCTTGTTACTCTTGGGTGTTTGAGCACCCTAGACGGTTGAGGTCACCTCGAAGCCATATTCCATTGTGGTGAAGCTTCGTGGTTTCGTTGGGAGCCTCCAATTTAGTTGTCGAGATAGCCCCAGCCTTGTTTGTAAAGGTTCGGTTGCCGCCTTCAAGGGCACCACTAGTGGAATCACGGCACCTTGCATCGTGTGAGGGCGTGAGGAGAATACGGTGGCCCTAGTGGCTTCTTGGCGAGCATTGTGCCTCCACACCGCTCCAACGGAGACGTACTTCCCCTCAAAGGGAAGGAACTTCGGCAACACATCCTCGTCTCCACCGGTTCCTCTTATGGTTATTTCTTACCTTTACTTGTGCAAGCATTACTTGTTTATCTCCTATAACTTGCTTGTGAAGTTGTTATCTTTACTTTCTATTAGTTGTCTTCTTAGTAGCATATCTAGACAACTTACTTTGACGCTTAATTTAAAGTGGTTAAGAAAAGCTAAAAATTGTTAGTTGCCTATTCACCCCCCCTCTAGTCAACCATATCGATCCTTTCAATTGGTATCAGAGCCTCGTCTCTTTTTAAGGACTTTACCGTCCAAAGAGTATGGGTGACAACGTAGTCGAGACGGAGGATCATTCCGGTGGAACTCTGTCCTTGCCTACGTCCGATGGTGGAGCCTCGATCTCTCGTGAGGAGTTCAATGTGGCCTTGACCATATTGAAAGAGCCACTAGCGACCGAGGTCAAAGGCATGTTTAAAGATTTGCTTGAGGGGCTTAAATTATCCACCGCACCGTTGGAAGTGGTTCGTCCCGCTACCAACGTGTCGGAGGCTAATCCCGACAAGGGAGAAGCTAGTAGTGAACAAGCCCCTGTTACTAAGAATGGGAGTGGGATCTTTGCCCACTCCACTCCTCCTACTCACTATGGAGGACCCGTTCCCGCACCGCATTTAAATTCCGTTGGGCCTCCTCCCAAGTTTATCAAAAATTCTGATTTTGCTACTTGGGTGTTTCGTTTCAAACATCATATAAATCATTGTTCTACTAATCTTTGGAGAATCATTGAGCAAGGTTTTTATCCGCGTGATCCCGACAACATGACTCCAAGAGAAACTGCGGATCATCAATTCAACGAGTCCGCTCTTTGCATTCTTCAAGATGCCATCCCTCCAAAAGACATTGCACATCTTCGACCCTTCACTGTGGTGATGGGCCTCTAACCCCTCGTTGGTTACCCCAAGTGGAAGGTGTGAGATGCAGTGTTGTGGAAGTTTTTCCCTTAGCAAAGATGGCAAGGATCGAATCCCCAGAGACTCCTAGGTTCAACAAGTAGGTGTCAACTGCTAACGGCGCCAGATATTAGCAATCAACGTGGACCTGCACACAGATACAAATAACTTTGCTCCCAACGAGTACAGAGAGGTTGTCAATCCCTCCGGCCTTGTAGTTCACAAAGGATTAAACGCAAATGATAGTAGTGATAGATAATGTCTGCAATAGTAAATAAAAGCGAAAAGTAAATAGCGGATGTGATCAATGATGGTAATATGGACCGGAGTCTCATGATGTTCACTAGTGATGTCTCTCTCCCAAAAGACGATAAAACAGCTATGTGAGGTAAACGAATTACAGCTGGGCAATTGACAGGACCACGAACGCAAACCAATGCTGACTACATTGCAAGAAAGGTTGAGGTTCAAAGCATGGGCGGTACGCCAAAGTAAGTAGACCGAAATCCATCAATATCTACTACTAATCATCCACCTTGAGATATCTATCTAGAACATCTCGCTGGTATTAAGTTGCGAGCCCCACCCATAGTGTAAACTCAAAGCAACAGACAACTACATTAAAAGACCTTTGCGTAAAGTAAACAATCCTTGCACCCGCGGGCACAAGCACCATTGTTTTCCCCCTTGTGGCAACAGCACATCCCCTAGACTCATGTTTCTGTCACTCAAGCTAGTCATCGAGGGGCATGAACCCACAATCAAGCATAACGTTCCCTCTTGGAGTCACTACATATTACTTGGCCAAAGCAATAAATAACAACGGAGAACATGCAAGAATTACTTATGAACATAAATATAAAAGAGGTAGATCAAATATATTACTCAATCACAATCTGAACATAATCTCATAGTCCATCGGATCCCAGCAAACTCATCATAGCAACAGCATAAGGATTACATATGTGCCTCGATCATGTAGGGCAGCTCACGAGGACTAATTAGTGAAGCACAAGAACGGGAGGAGAACATCACATAGCTACTGGTCATGGACTCATGGTCCAAGGGAGACTACTCACAACTCATCCGGGAGGCGTCCATGGTGGTGGAGAGGCTCCCGATGGTGATCCTCCCCTCCGGCAGGGTGCCGGGAAGAGTTCTCCTGGTGCTCCCGATCTTGGAAGCGGCGGCGGCGGCGGAACAAAGATGAGATCACGAAAAAGAGTTCCCGTCCCGAGGGTTTCGAAGGACGCTCTAAATATATGCCAAAGGAGGGCACCAAACGGGGCTCGGGGGGCCCAGGCGCCCCCCCGGTGCGGCCCAGGGGGGGGGGGGGCGCCGCCAGGGCGCCTGGGGCCCTGGTGGCCCCCCCGGCTGTACTTCGGGCGCAAGGTAGGTTCTGGAACGCTGATTTTTTATATAATTTTTCTGGATTTTTCCTGACAGTTCTCGTAATGTGAAAACCTGAAATACAAAAACAGCCGAAAACAGAAACTGGCACTGGGGTGCACTGGATTAGTAGGTTAGTCCAAATATGATCAAAAGTGTATGGAAGTGTATAAATATCATAGCAATATCACCCAAAAGTGGCATGGAGCAAGCAGAAATTATAGATACGTTTTGGACGTATCAACATCCCCAAGCTTAATTCCTGCTCTTCCTCGAGTAGGTAAATGATAACAAGAATAATTTCTGTGGTGACATGCTATTAACCATATAGGACTTTTTATAGTCATATGACAAAAGCTTACTGAGACAATGATTCTATAGTAATTAAGTTGCCTCATGAGAAAATCACAAATGACTGAAAGTTTTACAATATGAAACTGAAACATCAAAAAGATTTGCAATGAACATGGTGTGCAAATATGATAAAGTGATATCTAGCTTGCCCCCTTTAGTGAAGCAAAACATAAATGCAGGGGCACCTTCAAGGTTTAAGTGATGACTAGATACAATGATTTCAAAATAAACGATATTACAATCATGCAAAAGACAATGCTACTTTGGAACAATGCACATTACACTTAGAATGACAATCATGCTCTCAGTAGTTGGTGCTTGAAGAAAGAAGGTGGAGACTCAAAAAGTAAAAGAATGGTTATGTGCTAGTGCTTTTTATTTTGAAAATATAGAAGCAATTTTGTCAACGGTAGTAGTACTTCATATGTGTCGTGCATAAGACATCCTATAAGTTGCAAGCCTCATGCATCGAATACCAATAGTGCTCGCACCTTGTCCTAATTAGCTCGGATTTCCATGGGTTATCATTGCATTACATATGTTTCAACCAAGTGTCACAAAGGGGTACCTCTATGCCACCTGTACAAAGGTCCAAGGAGATAAATCGCATTTGATTTCTCGTTTTTGATAGATCTCAACTTGAGGACATCCATACCGGGACAACATAGAAAATAGATAATGGACTCCTCTTCAATGCATAAGCATATTCTCATAAGAGATTGAGGATTAATGTCCAAGCTAAAACTTCCACCATGATGCATGGCTTTGGTTGGCGGCCCAATGTTCTTCTCTAACAATATGCATACTCAATCAACCCATGGCAAATCACCCTTACTTCAGACAAGACGAACATGCATAGCAACTCACATGATATTCAACAAAAGTGTGACAGTTGATGGCGTCCCCAGAAACATGGTTACCGCTCAGCAAGCAACTTATAAGAAATAAGATACATAGGCAACATATTCTTTACCACAATAGTTTTTAAGCTACTTTCCCATGAGCTATGTATTGCAAAGTTAGTCTGCTTAGTACAGGTGGAGGTTAGCAAAAGACTGGGAGCGACCAACTAAGAGAGCAATGACAGTCATAATCATGCAGAGCGACAAAGCAACATTGAATCAGGCATGGTAGTTATATCGCTACTCAGAAATAAAAGATCATCAAGGCTTGACAGACTTTCTTTACAGTCTTAAATATGCGTGAGCATACGCCAAGTCAATCAAAATAAATTCTCGAAGGAAGATATTACTAAACCATACCACATCATAGGCAAACAAATCAAGTTGGTACTCCAATAACACATTGGGAATCCCCCAGCTATTTGAGACTAACCATAAGAAAACCTGAACTACTAAGCGCCATTATGCACGTAGCATCTTTATCATAGACATGTTAACCAATGCAATGGAAGCAAACTCTCTTAATAAGGTAAGCATGATAATTAAAGAGAGTTCAAGCAACCAACTAAACAAAAGCTCTTTGAAAAGATAAGCATGAATACTAAGAGCAGAGCATGATAGTAGCTATTAAAAGACAAAGAACACACACAGCAAAGATAGACATGAAAATTCTATGTTATGTTCTAGGTAGAAGTGGAGCGTGTTTCTCTCCCACATAAAGAACGCTGAGTTCCGACTCGTTATGAAAAACTAAAAAGAAAACTAAAAGCAAGACGCTCCAAGCATAGCACTTAACACATGAAGTGATAAAAATATAGCGGAACGAAAGACGAACTGATAATGTTGATGGAGAAGGGGATGCACGGGGGCATCCCCAAGCTTAGATGCTTGAGTCTCCTTGAATATTTCTTGGGGGTGCATGGGGTCATCCCCAAGCTTGAGCGCTTGACACTCCTGAATCTTTTTATCATCTTCCCTCGCACACTTGAAAACTCCCTTCATACATAACTCATCATAATCTGATTAGCGAGGTTAGTACCCTTAATAAAATAATTGTTCCTTGCTGGAAATAAAGATATTCTTGAAGGTCTACTGTTTCTCAAGATTGCCAAAAGGTTTTTGCAAAGAAAAAGCAAGCTCTTGGTTTGCAAAATGAAGGAAAGGCAAAACAGGACATAATCTGTGAAAAACAGAACAACAGGTAGTAAATGATTTGTTCGTGGTACTTCTGCAACTCAAATCAAAAAACTCAGAACAGACGCACGAAAGACAATTATATAGGGAACGCTGTCGAAAAAATTCAGACCAAAAAGATGATCTGGTGATTTTATACGAATTTTTCTATCCAAGGACAGAATCTGTTTCCTGGACAGCACCTCACAACTTTTGAACTTTCTAGCAATCAGAGGCTATACTTGGCACAAATATGAAAAGGAAAGATACAATGATGATGCTACTGTAGTAAACAACATCAAGACACAACAAAAGCAAAAATAAAATTTTTATTCATGTGGGCTGCCTCCCAAAAGCGCTTTCTTTTATGCCTTTAAGCTAGGCATAATGCATATAGATCAAGTTGTATCAAGAGTAAAAGAATAGCTAGCCCGTACAACGGACTCAAAAGGTAACTTGATCTTCTTTCGAGGGAAGTGTTCCATCCCTTTCTTGAGAGGAAACTGAAATTTTATATTACCCTCTTTCATGTCAATGATAGCACTAACGGTGCGTAAAAAGGGACGTCCCAAAATAATTGGACATGAATGATCACATTCAATATCCATAATAGTAAAATCAACGGGAACATAATTATCATTGACAACGATAAGAACATCGTCGATCCTCCCCAAAGGTTTCTTTATGGAAGAATCAACGAGACGAACACCAAAAGAACAAGAATCAAAAGGTTTCAATTTAAGCATATCATATATTCTTTTGGGCATAACAGAGGTACTAGCTCCAACATCACATAATGCATAGCAAGAGAAGTAATTCAATTTAATTTTTATCATAGGATCCCAACCATCTTCTAGCTTTCTAGGTATGGAGGCTTCTACTCTAAGTTTCTCCTCCCTAGCTTTGATGAGAGCATTAGTGATATGCTCCGTGAAGGCAAGGTTAAGCGTGCTAGTGCGGGGATCTCTAGACATCTTTTGAAGGAAATCAATAACTTCTGTAAGAGTGCAATTATCAAAATCAAGGTCACGAGCATCAAGTAAAGTGGTAGTGGTGTCCTTTAGGTTCACTTGTTTGGTAGTTTCTATAGTCATAGCATCACCATTAATAGGTCCAATGGGACCAGGAGTACATTGGGTGCTAAGAGTTTGAACATCCTCAACAACTTGGATAGTAGCAATAGTGTGGTGGGTAGGAAGGCTCTTAATTCTATCTTCTTCCTCCCTTTCTCTAGCCCATCTTTCTTTAAGTTTAGCCATCATCCTAATGTTTTCATTAATTTGCACTTGAATAGCATTTATAGGAGTGACTTCCCTCTCCTCAAGAGGAGAAGTTTTAATTTTTAGCAATTTTACCTCGTTGGCTAAATGGTCTACCTTAAAAGAAAGATCATCTAGTTTGTTTAGTTTTTCTTCTACACTATTATTAAAAGCTTTTTGGGTAGTGATGAAATCTTTAAGCATAATCTCTAGTTCAGTAGTGGAGTTCCTGGTGCTAGGATAAGCATTGTTGTTCCCATAAGAATTAGAGGGGAACGGTCTAGGATTGCTACCAAAGTTACTCCTATAAGCATTGTTGTTAAAATTGTTTCTAGAGATAAAGTTCACATCTACTTGTTCTTGAGCAATCAAAGAATTTAAAGGAACATCACGAGGATCAACAGAAGATTGCTGCGAAAGTAGAGACATGATCAAGTCAACTTTTTCATTTAAGGAGGAAATCTCCTCGACAGAGTTTACCTTCCTACCTGTTGGAGCGCGTTCGGTGTGCCATTGGGAATAGTTGGTCATCATCTCATCGAGAAGCTTTGTGGCAGCACCAAGTGTAGTTGACATAAAAATTCCTCCCGCGGCCGAATCTAACAAGTTCCGCAAGGTAAAGTTCAAGCCTGCATAAAAAGTTTGGATAACCATCCAAGTAGTCAAACCATGAGTAGGGCAGTTCTTGATAAGAGATTTCATACGTTCCCAAGCTTGGGCAACGTGTTCATTATCCAATTGTTTAAAATTCATTATGTTACTTCTAAGTTGGATAATTTTAGCAGGTGGATAGTATTTTCCGATAAAAGCATCTTTGCACTTGTCCCATGAATCTATGCTATTTCTAGGCAAAGACTGAAACCAAATTTTAGCTCCTCCTCTCAAGGAGAAAGGAAAAAGCTTAAGCTTAACAATATTACCATCTATTTCTTGGTACTTTTGCATATCACAAAGTTCAACAAAGTTGTTTAATTGTAAAGCAGCATCATCTCCAGCACCGGAGAATTGATCTTTCATGACTAAGTTCAGTAAAGCAGGTTTAATTTCATATGAAGGTGCTGAAGTGGCAGGTGTAGTGATAGGTGTGCTGATAAAGTCATCGTTGTTGTGACTAGTGAAGTCACACAACTTGGTGTTCTCGGTGGAACCCATAGTAGCAAGCAAGCAAGATAACTATTTTTGTGATTTTCGATAAAAGTTACTAAAGCAAAAACTAAAAGGTAAACTAACAAGACTAAAAGCAAAGGTAAAAGATAGCGTGCAACTCCCCTATCCTGAAGAGTGGAGTCCCCGGCAACGGCGCCAGAGAAACTCCTTGATGGGCCTCTAACCCCTCGTTGGTTACCCCAAGTGGAAGGTGTGAGATGCAGTGTTGTGGAAGTTTTTCCCTTAGCAAAGATGGCAAGGATCGAATCCCCAGAGACTCCTAGGTTCAACAAGTAGGTGTCAACTGCTAACGGCGCCAGATATTAGCAATCAACGTGGACCTGCACACAGATACAAATAACTTTGCTCCCAACGAGTACAGAGAGGTTGTCAATCCCTCCGGCCTTGTAGTTCACAAAGGATTAAACGCAAATGATAGTAGTGATAGATAATGTCTGCAATAGTAAATAAAAGCGAAAAGTAAATAGCGGATGTGATCAATGATGGTAATATGGACCGGAGTCTCATGATGTTCACTAGTGATGTCTCTCTCCCAAAAGACGATAAAACAGCTATGTGAGGTAAACGAATTACAGCTGGGCAATTGACAGGACCACGAACGCAAACCAATGCTGACTACATTGCAAGAAAGGTTGAGGTTCAAAGCATGGGCGGTACGTCAAAGTAAGTAGACCGAAATCCATCAATATCTACTACTAATCATCCACCTTGAGATATCTATCCAGAACATCTCGCTGGTATTAAGTTGCGAGCCCCACCCATAGTGTAAACTCAAAGCAACAGACAACTGCATTAAAAGAACTTTGCGTAAAGTAAACAATCCTTGCACCCGCGGGCACAAGCACCGTTGTTTTCCCCCTTGTGGCAACAGCACATCCCCTATACTCATGTTTCTGTCACTCAAGCTAGTCATCGAGGGGCATGAACCCACAATCAAGCATAACGTTCCCTCTTGGAGTCACTACGTATTACTTGGCCAAAGCAATAAATAACAACGGAGAACATGCAAGAATTACTTATGAACATAAATATAAAAGAGGTAGATCAAATATATTACTCAATCACAATCTGAACATAATCTCATAATCAATCGGATCCCAGCAAACTCATCATAGCAACAGCATAAGGATTACATATGTGCCTCGATCATGTAGGGAAGCTCACGAGGACTAATTAGTGAAGCACAAGAACGGGAGGAGAACATCACATAGCTACTGGTCCTGGACTCATGGTCCAAGGGAGACTACTCACAACTCATCCGAGAGGAGTCCATGGTGGTGGAGAGGCTCCCGATGGTGACCCTCCCCTCTGGCAGGGTGCCGGGAAGAGTTCTCCTGGTGCTCCCGATCTTGGAAGCGGCGGCGGCGGCGGAACAAAGATGAGATCGCGAAAAAGAGTTCCCGTCCCGAGGGTTTCGAAGGACGCTCTAAATATATGCCAAAGGGGGGCACCAGACGAGGCTCGGGGGGCCCAGGCGCCCCCCCGGCGCGGCCTAGGGGAGGGGGGCGCCGCCAGGGCGCCTGGGGCCCTGGTGCCTCCCCCCGGCTGTACTTCGGGCGCAAGGTAGGTTCTGGAACGCTGATTTTTATATAATTTTTCTGGATTTTTCCTGACAATTCTCGTAATGTGAAAACCTGAAATACAAAAACAGCCGAAAACAGAAACTGGCACTGGGGTGCACTGGATTAGTAGGTTAGTCCAAATATGATCAAAAGTGTATGGAAGTGTATAAATATCATAGCAATATCACCCAAAAGTGGCATGGAGCAAGCAGAAATTATAGATACGTTTTGGACGTATCATGTGGCCAAGGAAGCTTGGGAGCATGTTGGCACTATGTACAAGGGAAGCACTAGCATTCAACGCTCTAACTAGGAAGTTGTGCAAGATGAAGCCGATGAGTTTGCTATGATCGAAGAAGAAGATCCTCGTGAACTTTATCGGAGATTAACTACCCTTGCGGTCTCTCTTCGAGATCATGGCACTAAGGACACAGATGACAATTGGATCAAGCGCAAGTTCCTTAAGGCAATGATGCCCTGTCATAAGGCCATGTCCTCTGTCATTCGTCAGAGACCGGACTTCCACCACTTATCCTCAAATGAAGTGTTGGATGAGTTCGTTGCCATGAGGATCTTGGATATGACCGCCGACAATGCGGTCTTAAGAGCTCAACGATCGAAGAAGCCTAATCTTACCCTGAAGGCCAAGGCTTGTGTGGAATAAGAGGAGGTGGAGGATGATGATGAGTGTATCCCCGAGGACACCAAATATGCCTATCATGAGCACATGGCTCTTGCTTCAAGGCAATTCTGGGGCAACAAGAAGAACACAAGACCCAACTTCAACAGGAACAACTCAATTGGGAACAAGGGCAAGCAACGAGTGAGGACATGCTTCAACTGTGGAAATGTAAGCCACTTCGTTGCGGATTGCCCATATGAGAAAAGAGAAGACTTTGGAGGCAAGCTTATCTGGAAGGACAAATCAAAGTCTTATCCCAACAAGAACAACTTCAACAAGAAGACTCCTCCTAAAGGGTTGGTGGCCCAAGAAGAATATGTTGAGGATGATGATAATGATGAAGATGATGAGATGGTCACCATGGCCACAATTGCTATTGCTACTACTCCGCACTCATCTCTCTTCGACTCACCAAATGAGAACATCACCGCCAAGTGTCTCAAGGCCAAGGCCACCAACAAGGTAACACCAAACATCAATACTACTATCACTTCTTATCCTTCATTGACGGATTGTATTGATGAGAGTGAGGGAACTAAGGAGGGAGAGAAGGAATTTGAGTTGTTCATGAAAAATCTCAAGGGCAAACCCAAGAAGCATTTTGTTGCTCTCTTGGAACAACTCGGTGAGGCCAATGACATGATCGAGGCTCACGAGGAAACCATTACTAAAATGGAAGGACATAGTCGAGACTATGCCGATGAGATATCGGATCTCTCTAACGCCCTAGAGGAAGAGCATGGTCTTCGTTTGGCTCTTGAGGAGTCATACAACGATGATCATGCTAAATTAAAGAAAGATCTTGATCATGCTTTAGTTGTCTCTCGTGTGCTTAATTCCGAGAAGGAAAAACTTGTGGTTGACAATGCTAAACTCAATGAAGAGTTTGTCATACTTGACAAGGCTCACAAGGCCTTGAAAGGTATGCATGCTACTCTCAAAGAGTCTCATGATCAACTCCAAGTTTCGCTAACCAAGGAAAAGGCTATCTTCCTCGCATGGTATTAATTGATAATGCAAATGCTACTAACCCATGTTGCGAGCATGTGCATCTTGTTGAAGAAAATGCCGAGTTGAAGAAGCGACTTGAGAAAGGCCTTGTGACATGTATACAAGGTGAGAAGAACCTCAACAACCTTTTGAGCAATCAAAAGGAGGTTGTGGCAAAGGAAGGAATTGGGTTTGTTCCTAAGCCCAAGAAGAAGAAGAATGACAAGACCAAGCAACCACCCCCTCTCCGACAAACTTTTGTGAAAGAAGGAGAGGGCGCATTAAAGAAGAAGATAACAGTGAAAGATGGTGGTGTCAAGAAAACCTCCACCATACCATCAAACATAGCCGGCGACTTTAATCCTTCATATGTTTTATGTCGTGCTAGCGATGGTCATGTGTTTGCAAAATTTATTGGTTCTTCTTTTGAGTACATTGAATGGTCCATTTGGGTTCCTAAGACCCTAGTTACTAACATCAAAGGACCCATTACCAAATGGGTACCTAAATCCAAGCATTGATCTCTTGTAGGAGTTTGCTTCCGGTGGGGGATCATGGTTGTTCGATAGTGGAGCCACAAATCATATGACCGGAAGCAAAGACTTGGTGGTGAACGTGCATCTAGGTTCATCTATGGCCACCAACGTCGAATGGGGTGATGCTTCATATTCTAAGGTATTGGGGCTTGGCAAGGGTGTTGTCTCTCATGATCTCACGATCGAGAAAGTCATGCTTGTTGAGTACCTTGCATACAATTTACTTTCTGTCCGCCAACTTGCACTCATGGGCTTTGCTACATTATTTGATATTGATACCGTGGCCCTCTTGTGGAGCAAGACTCTTAAAGTAGCCTATGTTGGGCATGTCGAGAACGGTCTTTATGTGGTTAACTTCTCGAAGCAACCCACTAAGGTCGCGACATGCTTAATGGCTAAAGTTGATGTGGGATGGCTTTGGCATCGCCGTTTGGCCCACGTCAATATGAGATCTTTGCAAAGTCTTCTCAAGGGGGACAATGAAGGAAATATGCCCTAGAGGCAATAATAAAGATGTTATTTGTATTTCCTTATATCATGATAAAAGTCTTTTATTCATGCTAGAATTGTATTAACCGGAAACTTAGTACATGTGTGGATACATAGACAAAACAGTATGTCCCTAGTATGCCTCTACTAGACTAGCTCATTGATCAAAGATGGTTATGTTTCCTAGCCATAGACATGAGTTGTCATTTGATCAACGGGATCACATCATTAGGAGAATGATGTGATGGACAAGACCCATCTGTTAGCATAGCACTATGATCGTTTAGTTTAACTGCTATTGCTTTCTTCATGACTTATACATGTTCCTATGACTATGAGATTATGCAACTCCCGAATACCGTAGGAACACCTTGTGTGCTATCAAACGTCACAACGTAACTGGGTGATCATAAAGATGCTCTACAGGTGTCTCCGAAAGTATTCGTGGTGTTGGCATAGATCAAGATTGGGATTTGTCACTCCGAGTGTCGGAGAGGTATCTCTGGGCCCTCTCGGTAACACACATCACAATAAGCCTTGCAAGCAAAAAGACTAATGAGTTAGTCACGAGATGATGTGTTACGGAACGAGTAAAGAGACTTGCCGGCAACGAGATTGAACTAGGTATAAAGATACCGACGATCGAATCTCGGGCAAGTAACATACCGTTTGACAAAAGGAACAACGTATGTTGTTATGCGGTTCGACCGATAAAGATCTTCGTAGAATATGTAGGAGCCAATATGGGCATCCAGGTTCCGCTATTGGTTATTGACCGGAGAGATGTCTCGGTCATGTCTACATAGTTCTCGAACCCGTAGGGTCCGCACGCTTAAACGTTCGTTGACGATATAGTATTTAATGAGTTATGTTTGTTGGTGACCGAATGTTATTCGGAGTCTAGGATGAGATCACGGACATGACGAGGAACTCCGGAATGGTCCGGAGATAAAGATTAATATATGAGATAATAGTGTTTGACCTCCGGAAGGGTTCCAGAATTCACCGGAAGAGGTTCCGGATGTTTCCCGAAGTGTTTGGGTACGAGAACACGTTATTTGGGCCAAAAGGGAAAGCACACAAGGTTTTTGGAAAGCGCAAAAAGAAGTTTTGCGGAGTCCAGGGGCCAGACGCCAGGGTCCCTGGCGTCTGGGTCCAGACGCCGGGAACCCTGGCGTCTGGCCCTGGAGTCCGAGAAGGACTCTTGCCTTTCGGGTGAAACCGACTTTGTGAAGGCTTTTACTCCAAGTTTCGACCCCAAGGCTCAACATATAAATAGAGGGGTAGGGCTAGCACCCAAGACACATCAAGATACACCAAGCCGTGTGCCGGCTACCCCGACCCTCTAGTTTATCCTCCGTCTAGTTTCTGTAGTGCTTGGCGAAGCCCTGCAGAGATTGTTCTTCATCAACAACCGTCACCACGCCGTCGTGCTGCCGGAACTCATCTACTACTTCGCCCGCCTTGCTGGATCAAGAAGGCGAGGACGTCATCGAGCTGAACGTGTGCTGAACGCGGAGGTTCCGTACGTTTGGTACTAGATCGGGACGGATCGTGAAGGTGCACGACTACATCAACCACGTTGATAAACGCTTCCGCTTTCGGTCTACGAGGGCACGTAGACACACTCTCCCCTCTCGTTGCTATGCATCTAGTAGATAGATCTTGCGTGATCGTAGGAAAATTTTGAAAATACTACGTTCCCCAACAGACCATGTCCGTGGACTAACAAATGTTAGCTTTGCCAAAGATCGTGCTTGCAGGGCTTGCATTGAAGGAAAGTTACATGAGACGGCTCACCCTCCCACGACTATCATCTACTCAAAGAGACCCCTAGAGCTCCTTCACATGGACCTCTTTGGGCCTCCATCTTTTGATAGTCTTGGGGGTAGAAAGTACTGCTTGGTGATTGTGGATGATTACTCAAGATACACCTGGGTATACTTCTTCAAGAAGAAGAGTGATACCCAACAAACCGTCATCAACTTTGCAAATGAAGCTCAACGACAACATGAATCAAATATCTTGATGATTAGAAGTGACAACAGCACCGAGTTCAAGAACTACACCCTGGATGAGTTTCTCAGTGATGAGGGGATCAAACATCAATATGCAGCTCCCTATACCCCTCAACAAAACGTTGTAGCGGAGAGAAAGAACCGAACTCTGATGGATGCGGCAAGAACCATGATGGCGGAATTCAAATCTCCATACAACTTTTGGGCCGAAGCCATCAACATCGCTTGCCACGCATCAAATCGGCTCTATCTCCGTAAAGGCTTGAACAAAACTCCATATGAGATACTTACCGGTAACAAGCCTAATCTCAAGTACTTCCGGGTATTCGGGTGTAAGTGTTTCATTCTCAAGAAAGGTGTTCGCTTGTCTAAATTTGAATCTAGAGCTCACGAGGGCATATTTGTTGGTTATGCTACAAACTCTCATGCTTACCGTGTCCTCAACAAGTCCAATGGACTCATTGAGGAGACGAGTAACATAGAGTTTGATGAAAATAACGGCTCCCAAGTGGAGCAAAGTGGTACTTGTGATGTAGGTGATGAAATTCCTCCTCAAGCCATAAGAAGAATGGGTGTTGGATATATCCTACCCATTGAGGAACCCCTTGTGGCCGAAGGAGAAGGACAATGTTCCTATCAAGTGGAACCATCACCAACCCAAGACCCACACGCTTCCGAAGAACAAAGTGAAGGCCCTCAACCAGACGAACAAGGCCAAGTGCAAGATCAATCACAAGATGGTGGAGAGCCACCAAATGATGCACAAGGCCAAGTTCTGTCCTCCGAGCAAGATCAAGGTCAAGAGGAAGCTCAAGATCAAGATCTAGCTCCTGACGACGCTCAAAATGATCAACTCAATGCTCCTCAGTTATCTCTTGAAGAGCAATTGGAGCATCGTGCTGCAAAAGTTGCCTCCAGGCTTGCTTCCAGAGAACATCACATGGAGAACATTCTAGGAAGCATCAAAAGGGGGGTAAGCACTCGTAGACAATTAGCAAACTATTGTGCTCATCAAGCTTTTGTTTCCTGTGTTGAACCTCAGAAGGTTTATGAGGCGCTCGAAGACCCTGATTGTCTCAATGCCATGCATGAAGAACTCCATAACTTCGAGCGCAACAAGGTGTGGCGTCTGGTGCCAAGGCCAAAGGAGAACCATAATGTCATTGGAACCAAGTGGATCTTTAAGAACAAGCAAGATGCTCATGGCATTGTCATCCGCAACAAGGCGCGTCTGGTGGCTCAAGGCTACTCCCAAGTCGAGGGTATCGACTACAGTGAAACCTTTGCCCCCGTTGCTCGTCTTGAATCCATTCGTTTGTTGCTTGCCTGTGCTTCCCATCATAACTTTAAATTGCAACAAATGGATGTGAAAAGTGCATTTCTTAATGGTCCTATTAATGAGTTGGTATATGTTAAACAACCCCCGGGGTTTGAGGATCCTAAGCTCCCCAATCACGTGTACCAACTCGATAAGGCACTCTATGGCCTTAAACAAGCCCCACGTGCGTGGTATGAGCATCTTACCGAGTTGTTACAAGATCGTGGGTTTGAAATTGGGAAAATCGACCCCACTCTTTTTACTAAGAAGGTCAAAGGGGAGTTGTTTGTATGCCAACTATATGTTGATGATATTATCTTTGGTTCTCCTAACAAAGCTTTCAATGATGAGTTCGCCGCACTCATGACCACACATTTTGAGATGTCCATGATGGGAGAGTTGAAGTACTTCCTTGGGTTTGAGATCAAGCAAAGAAGAGAAGGGATCTTCATCAAACAATCCAAGTATACTCAAGACATGCTCAAGAGGTTCAATCTAAGTGATGTCAAGCCAGCTACTACTCCAATGCCAACCAAGTGCCAACTTGACATTGATCCCAATGGTAAAGCAGTGGATCGAAAGGTATATCGCTCTATGATCGGTTCCTTGCTTTACCTTTGTGCATCTAGACCGGATATTATGTTGAGTGTGGGAATTTGTGCACGGTTTCAAGCCTCACCTAAGGAGAGTCACTTTGTGGATTTCAAGCGAATCTTTCAATATTTGGCTCATACTCCAAACTTTGGCTTATGGTACCCAAGAGGAGCAAACTTCAACCTTGTAGGTTTCTCTGATTCTGACTGGGCGGGAGAAAAAGTGGATAGGAAGTCCACTTCTGGAGGGTGCCAATTTCTTGGTTGCTTTCTTGTTAGTTGGTCTTCCAAAAAGCAAAGTTTTGTGTCTCTCTCGTCCACCGAAGCAGAGTATGTGGCTGCTGGCAGTTGTTGTGCTCAACTCTTATGGATGAGGCAAACTTTAAAGGATTACGGTGTCACTTGTGACAAAGTGCCTCTTTGGTGTGACAATGAAAGTGCCATCAAGATTTCTCTCAACCCGGTGCAACACTTCAAGACGAAGCATATAGAGATTCGGCATCACTTCATCCGGGATCACATAAGGCAAGGAGAGATCAAGCTTCACTATGTCAACACCCATGATAACCTTGCAGATATCTTCACGAAGCCATTAGATGAAGCAAGATTTCGCGAGTTAAGGCATGAGCTAAATATCATCGATTTGAGCAATGTGGCTTGAGTCTTTGCACACACTCCTCACACTCAATATAGTTATCTTGTCTAGATGTAGGCATGGACATAGGGGGAGTATTGTTCTCTCAATGAACTATTCCTCCCCCCATTATGCATAAATTGATCAAGTCCTTGTCATTTTCCATACATAGATGGTATAAGTGCTTCAAGACGAGTATTGGTCATGGGCCCAAGGATAGTTCTTTGCGGTGCCATACCAAATAACTCAAACATAGGTGGCCTCGGCCACCGCCCTCCTCTTTGGAGTTGTGTCTTTGCCTTGCTTGTGCGTCCTTTTGTTTTTCTTCTCTCCTTTGCTAAAAGCCTCGTGTCAAAATGTGCATGTTCTTGGAGAAGCGGTACTACCGTGCGCAGTCCCGGTACTACCGCAAAGGAGATTACGGTACTACCGCAAGTCCAGCAAGGCAGTATTTGTTTACTGCCGCTGGTAGAGCGGTACTACCGCTTAGCGTGCGGTACTTCCTCCCAAGCGGTACTACCGCGATGACCGCGGTACTACCGTACATATTCGAATGGGTGAGGGTTATAAGCGGGCAGGGGGAGTTCCAACTCCCCCATACCCATTCATCTCCTAACCCCCACGCCGTCTCTCTCTCCCTCTCAAGAACGCCGCCGGAGGACCTCGCCGGATCTCCTCCCTCGGCCACTCTCCTCGCATTCCGACCGGTGGGATCGCTCCCCACCTCGCCCTCTTGCCATGGATGAAGGTTTCTCCCCTTATCCCCTCTTCTTTTTGCCTAGTTGTTGTTTTAGGGTTAGGGGAGATGCTTAGTGTTCTTGCGTTCTTCGTGTTCTTATCCATGGAAGATTAGGATGTAGGAGAGTGCTTTTGCTCTAGAAATGCTAGTATGTATGTTGCTACCAAGTTACTATGATCAGCCGTAGTACCGTTCTTCGATCTACGCGGTCTTGTCCAGATCCATTCTTTTCAGATCTGACTCGGGCGGTACTACCGCTGTCCACCGCGGTACTACCGCTTTCACGCGGAAGTAAAATATTACTACTGCATACCGAGCGGTACTACCGCAACTCCAATGCGGTACTACCGCTCCGTAAGCAGTACTATTATTATACTTCCGTCTCTGGTCACGGAAGTAAACTTTTACTACCGCAGAGTGTGTGGTACTACCGCATCCATCAAGCGGTACTACCGCTCACTAAGCGGTACTAAATTTTTACTTCCTCGTCCGTCAGGCAGTACTACCGCTTGTGTCATAGTTCCTTCGTAGCACTTACATATTCCCCTTTCTACTCGTTTCCTGTGCATTTTGTGTCTTTTGCATTGATTCTCGTTGTGCTTTCGTCGTCTTCTTGTGTTTGTGTCTTAGGTGGTGGCTCTGGTTCCGATGCTCGTCGTGCCAATCCAATCCGCGATACCGGGTCCAAGCGTCTGCGCAACCCCAGTGATGTGCCTGAGGGCTCCAATCCCCAACGCAAGTTTAAGACCGTCGCCAACAAGCAAAAGGAATCCTCTATGACTATGGAAGAAATGCCAGCTAATGAGTTCATGGCACAGAGGAAGCACAACCCATATGGAGAACCCCGAGCTCAGTTTCATGGGGATGAACTCTTCTGGTCCAAGCAGCGGTATCGCATCTACACAGAGGTGCTCAAGAGCAAGACCAACCTGTACGTGGATGCTCATTGGGTGGACATGGTCCACATGCGAAGGGCTGATAACGTGGATTACTTTGCCGAGGCTGTGGATCTGGTCGAGCAGTTTGGGCTTGAGCACTTCATGACCTTTCAGCAGGATTTTGATCCAGAGATCATTGCTCAGTTTTATGCTTCGGTCCACTTCCACACCAAGGAAGATCACCCAATGACTTGGATGACTAATGGTCACAAGATGACTGCTACTTGGAAGGAATCGGATCTTCTGCAACACCTTGTTTCCTCGAGTTGGGTACAAGGACAAGATCCATGCATACCTCGTCGACATGCTGCTGATGTGTGAAGCGGCTCGCACGACACAGTCTCCACCACTTGACATATCCCATATCATGTGGTGTGAGCTCCGCTTTGCGATCTACACTCGCAAGGTACCCATCTATGGTCCATTCCTGTTTCTGCTCATCTCCAAGACTTGGGAGAAGCTCTACCCTGATGAGGAGTTCGAGGCCGAGTGTATCCGTCATGATCCCATTCGTCTTCGCATCAAGACTCGATGGGCCAACACTACCACTCGTGCCCAAGCTGCTGCGGCTCAGATGGGCACTGACGAGGAGCCCGTGGAGGAGGCCGATGAGGAGAGCCCTGGAAGATTTGCTCCCTCCTCTTCTGAGCCCTCTTGGGCTAAAAAGCTGAAGAAGAAGATGAAGGCCCTTTTCTGCATGCAAACTCACGGTCAGTACAGGGCTCATGTCACTCACAAGGAGTCTCGCCAGCGTGACAAGAAGATCATGAGGATCTTCTGCGAGGACGTGTCCAACGGATCCGAGGACAACATCATCCCTGAGGCAGCATGGATGGCCCGTCAGGGGTCCAAGTGGTCTGAGTCTGATGAAGAGCAGCAGGAGGAGCAGCAGGAGTCCGATGGAGAGCACGATGACTGAGTTCCTCTGCCAGAGCTACCACCCCTCTTTGTGTCCTCTTTCCCTTTGTGGTGTCTCGATGCCAAAGGGGGGAGAGTGATTTGCGTCTTGTGCCGTTTCTTTGTGTTTTTCATTGGTCGAACTCTGTGTGTTTGTTTGCCTTCGTGTCGTGTGCGTGAGACTATCGTATGGTGTAAGACATATGCTTCTCTATCGTTAAACTAGTTGTTATGTCTTTACTATTATGTCGTGAGCAGTTAGTTTACTTTCCCTTGTTTATGTGCTCACCTTATCTTCCTTACTACTGTCCGTAGACTCTTACTCTCTTTATGTAAGGAGTATATTTTTTGTAGAATATAGGGGGAGCATTGATCCTAGTATGTGTGTTGTGCAGTCCAAAGCACTCTCTCGTGTAGGCACACATATAGGGGGAGCTCACCTATATTCTAGCATGTATTAGGATTGCATACTCGTTTATATATCCTTGTGCAAATCCCGTATTGTCATCAATCCACCAAAAAGGGGGAGATTGTAAGGGAATATTTCTCCCTAAGTAGTTTTGGTGATTGATGACAATGCATTTGCGGACTAATCATGTGCTCTAAGCTCTTTCAGGTATATCTCACTTAGGCTCAAGACGATTGCTCGCCCCTCAGATTCGATGGAAGACGGTGTTTCCTTTTTGCTCCCTGTCGGTGGCTTTGAGTAATAGGAAAGCCGTACTATAAAGAGGGGGTCCGTTTCGGAAAGGTTTAGGTGGAATCAAAACGTACACATCTTACTCTCACACCACCTTTCCCTTGCTTCTCTGGAGTTCCAACCGTTTCTTATCGTATATGCAAACCATGGCTTCTTACTAGTACACTTGCCTGACAAGCGGTAGTACCGCTCCATAAGCGGTAGTACCGCACAGCCACACGGTAGTACCGCCTGCAGACACGGTAGTACCGCACAAGCGGTAGTACCGCGGCTCCAGAACGGTAGTACCGTGTATCTGGCCCGGCACTGCACCAAGTGCGGAAGTAGGTGCAAAAGTAATTTTTTTACTTCCGCATTCTACGCGGTAGTACCGCTTGCTCCAAGCGGTAGTACCGTTCCGTGTTTTGCTACTATCGTATTTCTGCTGATGTAGCTACGGATGTATTTTATTTCATCCGTGCTTGTCCTCGACATGCTTGTCTCTGCCTTGCGGTAGTACCGCAAGGGCGAGCGGTAGTACCGCTCAGGCAGTACTACCGCCCGTATACCTTCGTGTCAGAGTGCAATCAGGTTAGTGCTGCTTCAGCGGTAGTACCGCGGCCAGAGCGGTAGTACCGCTCACCAAGCGGTAGTACCGCAACTTACGTGTGGTAGTACCGCTCTCTGTGGGCAGAAACGTGGATAACGGTTGGATTTGCTCTCCCACTATATATAGGGGGTCTTCTTCCCCAAGAAGACTTACCTCTTCCCCCACATACTCCATTGTTGCTCCAAAGCTCCATTTTCGCCCGATCTCTCTCCCTAGGCAATCAAACTTGTTGATTTGCTCGGGATTGCTTGAGAAGGCATCGATATACACTTCCACCAAGAGATATTTGATCCCCCCCACTAATCCCTAGCGGATCTTGTTACTCTTGGGTGTTTGAGCACCCTAGACGGTTGAGGTCACCTCGAAGCCATATTCCATTGTGGTGAAGCTTCGTGGTTTCATTGGGAGCCTCCAATTTAGTTGTGGAGATAGCCCCAACCTTGTTTGTAAAGGTTCGGTTGCCGCCTTCAAGGGCACCACTAGTGGAATCACGGCACCTTGCATCGTGTGAGGGCGTGAGGAGAATACGGTGGCCCTAGTGGCTTCTTAGGGAGCATTGTGCCTCAACACCGCTCCAACGGAGACGTACTTCCCCTCAAAGGGAAGGAACTTCGGCAATACATCCTCGTCTCCACCGGTTCCTCTTGTGGTTATTTCTTACCTTTACTTGTGCAAGCATTACTTGTTTATCTCCTATAACTGGCTTGTGAAGTTGTTATCTTTACTTTCTATTAGTTGTCTTCTTAGTAGCATATCTAGACAACTTACTTTGACGCTTAATTTAAAGTGGTTAAGAAAAGCTAAAAATTGTTAGTTGCCTATTCACCCCCCTCTAGTCAACCATATCGATCCTTTCACGTAGGCTTTTACCTTCATCGAAGGGGCCGAACTAGTATAAAATCCCTGTGTCCTTGTCCGCTTTAACCCCTTTAAGCTAACACGTAGCGATGGCCTCACGACTAAGTCCTTTTGCTAGGACATCTGCCGTGACAAAACCACGACAGGTGGTACTACCGCCCTGGCCGCGGTACTACCGCTTAGTACTCAACACCCCTCATTTTGCACAACACGGATACTCCAAAGAAGCAGGAAGAAGGCGAGGGTGCAAAGAAAGTGTGTACGTGATGATTCCACCCATACTCTTCTGATAGGGACCCCCTCTTGATAGTACGGTTATCCATACGACTCAATTCCACCGAAAAGAAATGAAGGAAAATAACCCGTCTATAGTGAAGTCCTCGAGGGGTAACAATCGTATAGTGCCCTTATATTAGATAACCTGAAAAGCTTAATGCACAAGATTAATCCGCAAATGTATTGTCATCAATCACCGAAACCAACCAGGGGAAATTATGCCCTAACAATCTCCCCCTTTTTGGTGGATTGATGACAACACGGGATTTGCACAAAATATGGTAACTGGAAATTAAGCAGACCAACTCCCTATAAAATATAGACGGGCTCCCCCTAGATGTGTGCACCAAGGAAATTATAGCATGAAAGGCTATGTGCACATATTTAGGATCAAAAACTCCCCCTATATTTTATAGACAGGCAACATCCTTGCATATAAGAATATCAACAAGTATAGCTAAGCAAGGATAAGCATCAGAGCAATAATATAAGGGCAAATAACGATGCATCTGACATGATAACAGAGTAATGAGACTTAAGTAGATAAGATAGGGTAGTTCTCATATGTCTTACACCATATGGTCTCACTCACAACCGAACAGAGTTCAAACACGAAAGCGTGAACCACGAAACACAAAATGACGACACAAGAGAACAAACACGCAAACACAAACCCCAAAGCAAATCTCTAACTCTCCCCCTTTGGCATCAAGACACCAAAGGGGAAGGAGAGACACCTAGACACGACGGTGGTAATAGATCTCCATGGCATCACCAGTCATGCTCCTCCTCATCCTCCTCAGAATCCTCTGCCACACGGGGAGAGGCACGAGCTCCAGTGTCCTCCTTAGTGTTAGACCACGGGAAGTGTAGTCAGGTCCAAGTCTCCTCATCAGTAATCCTCTCCTCAGAGCCATCGTTAACCTCAAGGACAACCTGCCTCATAATGGCCTTGTCACGATGACGAGCCATCTTGGCCTCCTTGTGAGCCTTGTACTGGCCCTTGTCGTGAAAGCAGAACAGACGTTGCATCTTCTCCTTGAGCTTCTTAGCCCACGAGGGCTCCTCACATGGGGGCACATACTCCTCCCCATCATCTCCGGCATCATCATCAGATATGACAGTCTCCTGCTCTAGAGACGCAGGAGTAGACGTACTCCACTTCTCCTTCTGACGCAGCTCGATAGTGTCATGAGAGACCATGTAGTTAGTGACAAGCTCCTCATCTGGGAACCTAGTTGCCCAAGTATCCTTGATAACCTGCATGAGGTAGGGTCCATAAATGATGCACTCGCGCTCCATGATAGCAGAATGTAGTTCAGACCACATCACATGAGATTCATCAAGCACCTGCTGAGAGCCCTACTCTTCCTGACAGAATAGTAACATATCAACTAGGTAAGAGTGCACCTTATCCAAGTTGCCGACCCGAGGAAACAGGGAGTTCTGGAAGATCCGGTGCATGATGTCTAGAAAGGGGAAGAGCTCATAAGATACATTCCCATTCTCACACACCTTCCTGGTAGAGTATGGCCAAAGCAACTCCTGATGTGAAGCAGCAACCTCCTTATGAGGACGAAACCCAAGTGGGGTCTGGGCACCCTCATCATTGTATGATAAGATTTCCATGAAGTCCTTCCACGATGCAAACAGACGACGTCCATTGGTCATCCAAGTAAGAGTGCGGGCCTCATCATGCCCAAAGTGAACTGTGGCAAAGAACTGGGCCACGAGCTCGGCATAAAAATCTTTTTTTTGAAAGAAATGATACTCTTGATATCCAACTCCTCACACCTCTAAAGAGCCCCAACAAAGTAGCGCAAGTCCTTCTCCATGTGTGAGATATCAATGGACTTGACCTTCACAAACAAGTTCTTCTGCTTCAAAACGTCGTGGTAGATGGACTGCTGGAACCTGTTCCAGAAAGGACTCTGCTGAAGAGCAGGATCTTGAGCCATGTGGTAGGGATTGTGCTTCCTCTTGGTACAGAACTCCATCACAGACATCTGATGATCACCCTTTCGTCCAGCAGAGATCTTTGATGTTGGAACCTTGGCCTTCTCTTTGGCGGCTCAGACGAACCACCCTTAGGAGCGGTAGCAGCAGGTGCATCTGAAGAGCGATAGCGCTTGCAACCGGTTGCATGGTCTGGATTCTTGCAGCGAGCCTAATGCCCGGAGCTATTACCACCTGAAACACACACACACACACAAGAACCACAAGAACAAGAGTGCATAAGCCAAGGAAAGACAAACACCAAAGATGGAAAATTAGGCAGGGAAACATGGGCATTGGCATCTCAGAGCGGTAGTACCGCTTATAAGCGATAGTACCACTAGGGTGGAGCGGTAGTACCGCAGGAGCGGTTGTCAGCATGCTGACATCTACCGCGGCAAGATCCGGTACTACCGGAGATGAAAAGTCCATATTTCTACACCTAAGCATCAATCTACCTAGTCTAGCAGTCTCCCATGTCCTTCCTAAGCCTCGATTCAACATATAAATCGATGAATGCAACGAATATAGCCCAAAACCTAGATTCAAGAAAGAGAATCAAGGGAGAGAAGAATGGGGGCAATACCGGCATCCATGGCAAGAGGAGAAGGTGGGGATCGATTCCACCGGTTGGAATCGAAGGAGACGGCCTGGATCCGGCGGCCCGGCGGCGGACCCCGGTGCTTGGGGAGTCGTTTGAGAGAGGAGAGGATGAGGGGATGGGGGTAAGCTGAACATGTATGGGGGAGTGGTAACTCCCCCTACCCAATACATACCCCACGTGCCCAGCCCTAAGAGGTAGTACCGTGCAAGGCGCGGTAGTACCGCTTGGGTACAGGGAGAAAATCGTGCCCCGTAGTACCGCTCCATGGTAGTACCGTGTCGGCAGGGCGGTAGTACCGCTCTAATGCCGTGGCAGTACCGCTCAGGCGCCCTAAAGCAGGATCAGGGGGTAAAGGGTGGCTTACGCATGACTAACGAAAAACCAAGAAGAACACACAAGACGCGAGACAAACCAAAACAAACCGAACACGACAACAACAGAGCTCAACAACTCGAAAGAGAGAAGCACAAGCAAACGGAAGCAACACAAAGACGAACTCTCTAGAAGAGAGAGCGATGGTCGAGACCACCTATGTTTGAGCTATATGGTATGGCACCGCGAAGATTTTAACCTTGGGCCCATGACCAACACTCATCTTTGAAGACAAGTACCACCAAAAATGGCTAATGTGAAAGACTTGATCAATTTATGCATAATGGGGGGGGAGTTCATCGAGAGAACAACACCCCCCTATGTCCATGCCTACACCTACACAAGATAACATTATGAGTATGGGGAGGTGTGCCTAGTGTCAATCCACATTGCTCAAATCTATGATATTTAGCTCATGCCTTAACTCGCGAAATCTTGCTTCATCCAAAGGCTTCGTGAATATATCTACAAGGTTATCATGAGTGTTGACATAGTGAAGATCAATTTCCCCTTGATGAATATGCTCCCGGATGAAGTGATACCGAATCTCAATATGCTTCGTCTTGAAGTGTTGCACATGGTTGAGGGAGATCTTGATGGCACTTTCATTGTCACATCAAAGAGGCACTTTGTCACAAATGACACCATAATCCTTTAAAGTTTGCCTCATCCATAAAAGTTAAGCACAACAACTGCCGGCCGCCACATACTCGGCTTTGGTGGAGGAGAGAGATACACAACTTTGCTTCTTGGAAGACCAACTCACCAAAGAGCAACCAAGTAATTGGCACCCTGTAACGCCCCGGACACACCCGCCGGTGGTCGTTACTCCTGGCGGGATCTAGACTGGCCTCACATATCAATACTAGTCTTTTCTGCGCACTTTGTCCTCACTCGTGCGCACCCGGGAGCAACTTCCCGGTCGGTCACCCATCCTGAAACTACTCCAAGCTGAGCACGCTTAACTTTGGAGTTCTATCCGAATGGGCTCCCGGAAAAGAAGGAATTCCTTATTGATATGAGTAGTCTATCATCCCTAATAAGCCAGGCCATCACATACACCCTCACTCAGAGGAACCGACGTCCTCGTCGGGCCACAGGAACATTCCCTCTTGGCACAACCGTCGGTGCTTTCAGGACAGCACATGTGCCATGCCGTGTGCCACGACGGGTCACAAACGTCATGCACAACATGACTGCAAACTGTCCGCAAACATCCGTGTAACCGCGAGGGTCGGCTCTGATACCAACTTGTAACGCCCCGGACACACCCGCCGGTGGTCGTTACTCCTGGCGGGATCTAGACTGGCCTCACATATCAATACTAGTCTTTTCTGCGCACTTTGTCCTCACTCATGCGCACCCGGGAGCAACTTCCCGGTCGGTCACCCATCCTGAAAATACTCCAAGCTGAGCACGCTTAACTTTGGAGTTCTATCCGAATGGGCTCCCGGAAAAGAAGGAATTCCTTATTGATATGAGTAGTCTATCATCCCTAATAAGCCAGGCCATCACACACCCTCCAGAAGTTGACTTCCTATCCACTTTGTCTCCTTCCCAATCCGAATCCGAGAAGCCTACAAGGTTGAAGTTTGCTCCTCTTGGGTACCATAAGCCAAAGTATGGGGTATGAGCCAAATATCGAAAGATTCACTTGACAGCCGCAAAGTGACTTTCCTTAGGTGAGGCTTGAAACCGTGCACAAATTCCCACACTCAACGTGATATCCGGTCAAGATGCACAAAAGTAAAGCAATGATCCAATCATAGAACGATATACCTTTTGATCCACCGCTTTACCATTGGGATCAATGTCAAGTTGGCACTTGGTAGGCATTGGAGTAGTGGACGGCTTGACATCACTTAGATTGAACCTCTTGAGCATGTCTTGAGTGTATTTGGCTTGTTTGATGCAGATTCCTACTCTTCTTTGTTTGATTTCAAACACGAGGAAGAACTTCAACTCTCCCATCATGGACAACTCAAACTCCGTGGTCATGAGTGCGACAAACTCATCATTGAAAGCTTTGTTAGGTGAACCAAAGATAATATCATCAACATATAGTTGGCATACAAACAACTCCCCTTTGACCTTCTTAGTAAAAAGAGTGGGGTCGATTTTCCCAATTTCAAACCAATGATCTTGCAACAACTCGGTAAGATGCTCATACCACGCACGTGGGGCTTGTTTAAGGCCATAGAGCGCCTTATCGAGTTGATACACGTGATTGGGGAACTTAGGATCCTCAAACCCCGGGGGTTGTTTGACATACACCAACTCATTAAGAGGACCATTAAGAAAAGCACTTTTCACATCCATTTGTTGCAATTTAAAGTTATGATGATAATCATAGGCAAGCAACAAACGAATAGATTCAAGGCGAGCAACAGTGGCAAAGGTTTCACCGTAGTCGATACCCTCGACTTGGGAGTAGCCTTGAGCCACCAAACGAGTCTTGTTGCGAATGATAATCCTGTGAGCATCTTGCTTGGTCTTACATTTGGTTCCAATGACATTATGGTTCTCCTTCGGCCTTGGCACCAAACACCACACCTTGTTGCGCTCGAAGTTATGGAGTTCTTCATGCATGACATTGAGCCAATCGGGGTCCTCGAGTGCCTCATAGACCTTTTGGGGTTCAACACAAGAGACAAACGCATGATGAGCACAATAGTTTGCTAGTTGTCTACGAGTGCTTACCCCCTTTGTAATGCTTCCAAGGATATTCTCCGTGTGATGCTCTCTAGAAGCGAGCCTGGAAGCAACTTTGGCAGCACGACACTCCAATTGCTCTTCAAGTGTTAGTTGAGGAGCTATAAGTTGATCATCTTGAGCGTTGTCATGAGCTTGTTCTTGATCTTGAGCTTGCTCTTGATCTTGAACATGCTTGGGATAGGGAACTTGGCCTTGTGCATCACTTGGTGGATCAACACCATCTTGTGGTTGATCTTGCACTCAGCCTTGTTCATCGGGTTGAGGGCCTTCACTTTGTTCTTCGGAAGCGTGTGGGTCTTGGGTTGGTGATGATTCCACTTGAGTGGAACATTGTCCTTCTCCTTCGGCCACAAGGGGTTCCTCAATGGGTAGGATATGACCAACACCCATTCTTCTTATGGCTTGAGGAGGAATTTCATCACCAACATCACAAGTACCACTTTGCTCTACTTGGGAGCCCTTATTCTCATCAAACTCCACGTTACATGTCTCCTTAATGAGTGCGTTGGACTTGTTGAGGACACGGTAAGCATGAGAGTTTGTAGCATAACCAACAAATATGCCATCATGAGCTCTAGCTTCAAATTTAGACAAACGAACACCTTTCTTGAGTATGAAACACTTATAACCGAACACCCGAAAGTACTTGAGGTTGGGCTTGTTACCGGTAAGTATCTCATACGGAGTCTTATTCAAGCCCTTGCGGAGATAGAGCCGATTGGATGCATGACAAGCGGTGTTGATGGCTTCGGCTCAAAAGTTGTACGGAGACTTGAACTCCGCCATGGTCCTTCCCGCGTCCATCAAAGTCCGATTCTTTCTCTCTGCCACACCATTTTGTTGAGGGGTATAAGGTGCGGCATATTGATGCTTAATCCCCTCATCACTAAGGAAATCATCCAAGGTGTAGTTCTTGAACTCGGTGCCGTTGTCACTTCGAATCATCAAGATCTTTGCATCATATTGACGTTGAGCTTCATTTGCAAAGTAGATGATGGTATGTTGGGTCTCACTCTTCCTCTTGAAGAAGTATACCCAAGTGTATCTTGAATAATCATCTACAATCACCAAGCAATACTTTCTACCCCAAGACTATCAAAGGATGGAGGCCCAAAGAGATCCATGTGAAGGAGTTCTAAAGGTCTCGTCGAGTAGATGATAGTCGTGGGAGGGTGAGCCTTCTCATGTAGCTTTCCTTTGATACAAGCACTGCAAGCACGATCTTTGGAAAACTAACATTTGTTAGTCCACGGACATGGTCCCCCTTGAGAAGACTTTGCAAAGATCCCATATTGACGTGGGCTAAACGGCGATGCCAAAGCCATCCCAAATCAACTTTAGCCATTAGGCATGTCGCGGTTTTAGTGGGTCGCTCCGAGAAGTTAACCACATAGAGACCGTTCTCGACATGCCCAACAAAGGCTACTTTAAGAGTCTTGCTCCACAAGAGGGCCACTGTATCAATATCAAAGAATGTAGCAAAGCCCATGTGTGCAAGTAGACAAACGGAAAGTAAATTGTATGCAAGGGACTCAACAAGCATGACTTTCTCGATCGTGGGATCGTGAGAAACTACAACCTTGCCAAGACCCAATACCTTTGAAGATGAGGCATCACCCCATTCGACATTGGTGGCCATAGATGAACCTTTTTGAACGTACACCACCAAGTCTTTGCTTCTGGTCATATGATTTGTGGCTCCACTATCGAGCAATCATGATCCCCCACCAGAAGCAAACTCCTACAAGAGATCAATGCTTGGATTTAGGTACCCATTTTGTAATGGGTCCTTTCAGGTTAGTAACAAGGGTCTTAGGAACCTAAATAGACCATTCAATGTACTCATAAGAAGAACCAACAAATTTAGCAAACACATGTCCATCACTAGCACGACATAACACATAAGACGGGTTAAAGTCGCTGGCTTTGTTGGAAGGAGTGGCAGTGTTTTTATTGACTCCACTACCCTCCACATTGTTCTTCTTCTTCTTAGGAGTGCCCTCTCCCTCCTTCACAAAGGTTTGCTTGAGAGGAGGGGGTTGCTTGGTCTTGTCGTTCTTCTTCTTCTTGGGCTTGGGAGCAAACCCAATTCCTTCCTTGGCAACACCTTCCTTTTGATTGCTCAAAAGTCCGTTGAGGTTCTTCTCACCTTGTATGCAAGACACAAGGCCTTTATCAAGTTGCTTCTTTAATTTGGCACTCTCTTTAACAAGATTCACATGCTCGCAACATGGGTTAGTAGCATTTACATTATCAATTAAAACCATGCGAGGAAAAGTAGCTTTCTCCTTGGTTAGCGAAACTTGAAGTTGATCATGAGACTCTTTGAGGCTAGCATGTACACTCTTCAAGACTCTGTGAACCTTGTCGAGTGTATCAAACTCCTCCTTGAGTCTAGCATGGTCAACCACAAGTTTTGCCTTCTCAGAATTGAGCACACAAGATATAACTAAAGCATGATCAAGATCTTTCTTTAATTTAGCATGATCATCGTTGTGTGACTCCTTAAGAGCCAAATGAAGACCACGCTCTTCCTCAAGAGCATTAGAGAGATCCAATATCTCATCGGCATAGTCTCGACTATGACCCTCCATTTTAGAGATGGTCTCCTCGTGAGCCTCGATCATGTCATTGGATTCACCAAGGTGTTCCAAGAGAGCAATGAAGTGCTTCTTGGGTTTACCTTTGAGTTTACTCATAAACAACTCAAATTCATTTTCCTCCCCCTCCGCCCCTCACTCTCATCAATACAATCTGTCAATGAAGGATTAGAAGTGATGGTATAATTGATGTTGGGGGTTACCTTGTTGGTGGCCTTAGCCATGAGGCACTTGGCGGTGATGTTCTTATTTGGTGAGTAGAAGAGGGATGACCATGGAGTTGTTGCTATAGCAACAGTGGCCATGGTAACCATCTCGTCATCTTCTTCATCATCGTCATCCTCATCATATTCTTCTTGGGCCACCAATCCTTTGGGAGGAGTCTTCTTGGTGAAGTTTTTCTTGTTGGGATAAGACTTGGCCTTGTCCTTTCAGATAAGCTTGCCTCCATTGTCTTATCTTTTCTCATATGGGCAATCTACAACAAAGTGAATCACGTTGCCACAATTGTAGCACGTCCTCACTTGTTGCTTGCCCTTGAAGCCACTTGAATCGTTCTTGTTGAAGTTGGGCCTTGAATTCTTCTTGTTGCCCCAAAATTGCCGTGATGCTAGAGCCATGTGCTCATGATATGCATATTTGGTGTCTTCTGGGCAACACTCATCTGCATCCTCTTCATCCCCTTCTTCCACACAAGCCTTGGCCTTCAATGCAAGGTTGGGATTCTTTGATTGTTGAGCTCGCAACACCGCATTGTCGGCGGTCTTGTCCAAGATCCTCATGGTAACGAACTCATCCAACACTTCACTTGAGGACAAAGTGTGGAAGTTCGGTCTTTGGCGGATGACAGAGGATGTGGCCTTGTGGTAAGGCATCATGGCCTTGAGAAACTTGCGCTTGATCCAATTGTCATCCGTATCCTTGCTCCCATGATCACGAAGTGAAACCACAAGAGTGGTTAATCTCCGATAAAGTTCACGAGGATCTTCATCTTCGATCATGGCAAACTCATCGGCTTCATCTTACACAACTTCATAGTTTGAGCGTTGAATGCTTCCACTTCCCCCGTATAAGGAACCAACATGCTCCCATGCTTCCTTGGCCACGGGGAAGGGTCGAAGATGTGCAATATCTTCGGGAGGGATGGCTTCTTGAAGAATGCAAATAACGGACTCGTTGAATTGATGATCGGCAACTTATCTTGGAGTTAAGTTGTAAGGATCATGCGGGTAGAAACCTTGCTCAATGATTCTCCGAAGATTAGTAGAACAATAGTTTAAATGATGTTTAAAACGAAACGTCCAAGTAGCAAAATCAACATTTTTCACAAACTTAGGAGGAGGACCAACCAAATTTAGATGTGGGGTGGGAACAGGTCCTCCATAATTGATGGGAGGTGCGGAATGAGCAAAGATGCCACTCCCATTCTTAGTCACCGGGACTTGCTCACTACTAGCTTCTCCCTTATCAGGAATAACATTCGACACGTTGTTTGTGGGACGAACCACTTCCAACCGTGCGGTGGGCAATTTAAGACCCTCAAGAAATTCTTTGAACATGCCTTTGACCTCGGTTGTCAATGAGTCTTTCAATGTGTCCAAAGCCACATTGAAATCCTCACGAGAGACTGAGGTTCCCCCATCAGATGTAGACAAGGACGGATTTCCACCGGAGTGTCCCTCTGTCTCGACTACGTTATCACCCATACTCTTTGGACGGTAAAGTCCTTAATAAAGAGACGAGGCTCTGATTCCAATTGAAAGGATCGATATGGTTGACTAGAGGGGGGGGGGTGAATAGGCAACTAACAATTTTTAGCTTTTCTTGACCAAATTAAACTTAGCAACAAAATAGGTTGTCTAGATGTGCAACTACGTTGGTAACCTATATGATGCAACAAGTACAAGTACACAAGCAAGCACAAGGGACTAACACAATAAAGCTTGCACAAGTAAAGGTGAGAGATAACCAAGAGTGGAGCCGGTGAAGACGAGGATGTGTTACTGAAGTTCCTTCCCTTTGAGGGGAAGTACGTCTCAGTTGGAGCGGTGTGGAGGCACAATGCTCCCCAAGAAGCCACTAGGGCCACCGTATTCTCCTCACGCCCTCACACAAGGCGAGATGCCGTGATTCCACTATTGGTGCCCTTGAAGGTGGCGACCGAACATTTACAAACAAGGTTGGGGCTTTCTCCACAACTAAAATGGAGGCTCCCAATGAAACCACAGAGCTTCACCACAATGGAATATGGATCCGAGGTGACCTCAACCATCTAGGGTGCTCAAACACCCAAGAGTAACAAGATCTGCAAGGGATAAGTGGGGGGAATCAAATTTCTCTTTGTGGAAGTGTAAATCTAGGCCTTCTCAACCAATCCCTAGAAAACCAACAAGTTTGATTGGCTAGGGAGAGAGATCGGGAAAAAATAAGCTTGTGGGGCAACAATGGAGTTTGGGGGAGAAGAGGTAAGTCTTCTTGAAGAAGAAGACCCCCTTATATACTGGGGAGACATATCCAACCGTTATGCAGCCCGCAGCCAGCATCAGGGTGGTACTACCGCCGTGGCAAGCAGGCATAGGGCAACCAGGATAGAAGAAGGAGGAGTCCACTCACTACTATGGTACTACCGCTCTGGGGGCGGTACGACCGCTTATAGGCGGTACTACTGCTCCCTACAGCCGCTGGGAAGCAGAGGAGGGCAGAGTGCCGGGCAGCAGTAGGAGCGGCAGTAGAAGCGGTACTACCGCCTTCAAGCGGTACTACCGCGCCCTACTGCCGTCCCTACTACCACTTGATGTCTACTACACGCTTCTATTCCTGTAGACAGTGTTGGGCCTCCAAGAGCAGAGGTTTGTAGGACAGCAGCAAATTTCCCTTAAGTGAGTAACCCAAGGTTTATCGAACTCAGGGAAGTGGAGGTTGAACGTACCCCTTTCAAGCAACCCTGCGATCAAGATACAAGAAGTCTCTTGTGTCCCCAATACACCTAATACACTTGTCAGATGTATAGGTGCACTAGTTCAGCGAAGAGATGGTAAAATATGGATGATAGGAGTGGCAAAGCAGAGTAATATAAATCTGTAATAAAAAGTGCAGCAAGCAAACAAGTGGTAAACGTGAGCACAAATGGTATTGCAATGGTGGAAACAAGGCCTAGGCTTCATACTTTCACTAGTGGCAACTCCCAACAACATTGACATAGTCTAATCACATGATATTTCCCATAAAACATGCAATGGAGACGCACTCGGAGGTCATTCCTTTGTGGTCAAGAGAGGACGAGAATTATGTAGGGCTACAAAAGCACACCCCAAAGTTCGTAGTTCTCAATCTATGGATTTCCCAATGTCACCGCGGCCATCCAAAGAGAGTACCACAATCACCACAACATATCTCCAGGATAGTCAAAGACAAGCACCAAGAGACTCTTAATCTTCAATCAACACACAAAAGAGGAAATCACTCATGAAAATATTCTTCTAATCCATGTCCAATAGACCGCTGTCACCTTGGTCTCGGGGATTATACTAGATAAAGACAAGTGAGTACATCAATTCAATACATAGAGGAAGGGGAAATATCATGGGATCACCCTAGATTAACATAGCCTATGATCACAACGAAGATCACATCATGGGAGAGAGAGATAACCACATAGCTACACGTACAAGCCCTCAGCCCCGGAGAAGACTACTCACACATGGCCATGGCGAGCAAGAGATTGATGGTGGTGTTGATGGAGAGGTGCAGCCCGGAGAGGTGGAGGCGGCCGGCGGCAGCCGTGGCGGCGGCGGCCCTAGGGGGCAGCGGCTCCTTGGCCCCCCTTCTTCCTTGTGGATGGTGCTGCAATGGTGCTGGTCCTCCCCTCCAAGACGGCGGCTTGAGAGGAGGAAAATTCGTGGCCCTTGGTGACCTAGGTTTCCTCTCTTTATATAGACTCTCGGATTCCCGTCATCAGATTTTGGGCTTCAGTAAAACGGGCTTTTCTCGGCCGTCCGGACTCCGATTTGGATGAATTTTATATCCAGAAGCATCCCCTCAAAATTCCCCACAACTTTCGCAACTAGGCTTTTTCCGTTTGACGTCGTCTTCGGGCCGGAACGTGACCATATTCTAAAAACGTTCTCAGACAGATTTCAAGAAAGTCAGAATCCTACTCCAATACGACTCCTTTTGCGTTTTTGTCAATTTCCAAGTAATTCCTACACAATAAAGTGTAAAACAAGAACATTGTGCACTTTTGCAACCATTAGTAAGTTAGTCCAATAAATGCCTAAAAAGATAGAAAGCTTTGATATAAACATGAGACAATGATGCAAAACAAGCATGTCACAAGCAAAAATTATGGATACGTTTGGGACGTATCACCACTCCCCTGCGTGGTCCTTTACGGAAACCCGACATGAAAAATCGAGACCATAGCACGGGCGGTAGTACGAGTGGTATTACCGCTTAGTACTCAGCACCCCTCGTTTTGCACAACACGGATACTCCAAAGAAGAAGGAAGAAGGCGAGGGTGCAAGGAAAGTGTGTACGTGATGATTCCACCCATACTCTTCTGACACGGACCCCCTCTTGATAGTACGGTTATCCCTACGACTCAATTCCACCAAAAAGAAATGAAGGAAAATAATCCGTCTATAGTGAATTCCTCGAGGGGTAACAATCGTATAGTGCCCTTATATTGGATAACCTGAAAAGCTTAGTGCACACGATTAGTCCGCAAATGTATTGTCATCAATCACCAAAATCAACCAGGGAAAATTATGCCCTAACACATAACCCATCCGTGTTCTCTTCCCGAACTCCCTCGAAGAGAGACCATCACGACTACTCACACGGTACTGTATTATGTTTGAGGTTTTGTGTCAAGTTATCTACAACCGGATATTAACAAATTCCAATCCGCCACGTAACCGCGGGCACGGCTTTCGAAAGATCATAACCCTGCAGGGGTGTCCCAACTTAGCCCATCACAAGCTCTCGCGATCAACAGAGGTAAAAACCCCTTATCTTAGGGACTACCCAATCAGACTCGGAATCCCGGTGTACAAGATATTTCGACAATGGTAAAACAAGTCCAGAAAGACCTCCCAACGTGCCGACAACCCGATAGGAGATGCGTGGATCTCGTCTCAGGCCACGATCGGATGTGCACTCCGTACAACTAAAACCAATCCTCGAGTTTTCCCGTGGTGGCGCTGCAAGGGGCTCTAGTTTGGACCAACACTGATGAGGAGCACTGGCCCGGGGTTGTTAATTAAGTCCTCGGGTGCTAGACGGTCCCTATGCAAGTTTTAGTTATTAGGAAAATGGTAAAACCAATGTCGGGCCTTGATGGAGGAGTTTTATTCAAAGCGAACTATCAAGGGGATCCCATAAACCCCAACCGTGTTAGGAATGCAAAATCAAGGAACATAACACTGGTTTATCGGTTCCTAAGGCGGCATGAGTGGAACAAAACACCAAGCAAAAGGCCAAGCCTTCCACCCATTGCCATGTATATAGGTGCATTAATGTAAATAATAGATATTGTGTTATTCCCAAAAACCCAATCCACATGGAGCAAACTTCATCTTCACCTGCTACTAGCAATGCTATAAGAGGGGGCTTGAGCAAAAGCGTAACTTAGCCAAACAACGGTTTGCTAGGTAGGTAGTTAGAGGTTTCATGGCAAGGTGGGGGCTGACATGCAAAATGATAGGTATCGCGACAAAGCAATAGAGCGGGGCATCTAGCATGGCAACCATAGAGGTGATATCAAGGAATGGTGATCTTGCCTGGGATCCCGCAAGGAAGAAGAACGAGTACATGAAGAAGACAAACGGTCATAGTCGAACGAATCCTCACAACTCCGGGAAGAAACTAAAGCTAACGAGAGAAGCAAACCGGAAAGAAGCAAACAATATGGTAAACACACAAGCATAAGCATGGCATATGATGCACAAACAAGTATGATGCATGTCCGGTTTAAACAGGCATGGCATGGCAATGTGCAACAAACAACACTACAATTTAAGTGGAGCTCAATATGCAATGAGTTGCATATTGATGAAACACCACATTCGATTTATTTAGTTGACTCTCGTTGATGAACCCAATAAGTTTAAATGTTGTTTAACATGGCAAGAGGTGAAGCATGAGCAGACTACACTATCTAGGCATTTTAAACGAGGCCGGCAACAATTCTGAAAAATCCCCATATCATTTAGCAATTATTAGAGAACAACAACAATTTTAACCATTTAAATGTTGTTATCATGATGTGGATGACGTGTACAAGTTTTTATGCAGTTTTATGAAAATGTTGACATGAGCATGATAAGGAGCATTTCGTCACTGTGGTGGAAGGAAAGGGGTGCCACGGCGGCGAATCCGAAAATGATGCCACGACAACATATCGGTTCTGAGTACTCGGACACGGTGCAAACATACGGTTCATCTCATACATCACACACGCATTCGACCACGGCCATTGTCTCAGCGTTATACCTTTGAAGCATGCATTTCGGGGAGACTCGAGTTCGTCGAGGGAAGTAGTGGTACACGGGTCGTAGTGGAAGTAGTCGTTCTTACGACGGTAGTGGAAGTAGTTGTACACGTTTGTTTCGGAGAGGTACTTGAAAAATCTAACATCTTCGGGGCGATGGTAGTTGTTCACTCGATGGCCTTCGGTGACGGTAGTCCTACACGATTCTTAGGCGTTCGCGTATCCGTAGATGTACTTGGCGTTTCGGTCTGTAGTCGTACTAGGCTTCGGTGGTCTTCAAGGGACTGGCGTATCCAAACATAGTAGGACAAAGGTCCCGGTTGCAGTTGTGTTACTTGGCATGCAACGAGCAGCAGGGGCAGAGCAGCGACAATAGTAGTCGAAAGAAGCGGCAGTGGCAGCTTGGCCCGAAGACGATGGCGCCTCTGGTTTGAAGTAGAAGTGAGGCGCTGGCCTCGAGCAACGATGGCGACACCAGGAACTTCGGCCGACGAGGGCACTGCTTGGGGAGGCGGAGAGGAAGGTCGGCGAGAGGAGCGGCGAGGAGGCGGCGAGCTGCTCGTGCGTGAGGCCGGTTGGGGAGGTGCGGTAGGGGGACAGGGAGGTTGGTGCAGCGGAACGGCGGCGAGACACGGCTCGCAGGGTGCGCGTGGAGGTGCTCGGGATTGAGCTCCTAGCGCTCGACGAAGACAGCACAAAGGAAGAGGAGCCCAACCGCGAAGCTGATGGAGGAGGGCCAGAGGAGGTCGGGCGATGAGGCATGCCTCCAGTGTGCTGCTCGCCGACGAGAGGCAGGGTCGCGGGGGAAGGAGAGGCCGGCGCGGCAGGGAGCTCCAAGGGCGCGGGCGCCACAGCGTGGGGCGACGGGGCCGTCGGAGTTGGTCGCACTGGAGCTCAGGGCGGAGCAGCATGTGTAGAAGGGAGCAGGGCACGGCGAGCCATGGAGGCCGGCGGTGCCATGACCGTGCAGGCAGGCGAGCTCGCGGGGCCGCGGGGTGGTTGGCTTGAGGGGTCTCGCTCCTCTCTCTTTCTCTGCGGGTGGCGGCGTGAGCGAGGGAGAGGGAGAGATCGAGAGGAGGGAGTGGCAGCGCAAGGGAGGAGAGCAGGGTGCTGGCTAGGGTTTAGATGGGGATGATTGGGCATAGGTTAAGAGGGGAATGGACTAGATGGGCCGACCTGAGTGGAGGCCCAAGAGGCCAGCGGTGCAGTCTCTCTCTCTCTCTCCATCCTATTTTCTTTAGCAGAAAAAATAGAGAGAGGAAAAGAAAGAGAGGGTTAGGGAAAGATTTTGCGCATGGCGATAATTTTCCCGGGCTCATAAAAAATGCTCTTAATCCAAGAAAAATAGAACTGGGCATGATTGCAAGAATTGAATTCAAAATCATTTGAATGTAATTGGAATGGTTTGAACTAGGATAACATTTTAGAAGAGTCCAAAAATGTTGAGACTTTAGGAGGAGCCTCGATATAAGAGATAAGAATTATAGACAAGGTTTTGAAGTCAAACTTGAAGTAGAAAAGACATGGGGAATATTTCCAAGTGTGTTTTGGTGATTCCAAAGTAATGGGATATTTTTATTATAGCTCCCTAAAAATATTGGGAGTATATGTTCTAAAGAGAAATCACCATTATGAATAGCCCTTGATTTAAATAGATCAAAAGATCTATGCAATTTATTTAGTTGAGTGTTGAAAATTAAATGTCATGATGGCATGATAACATGATGCAAAACAAAAGCAAATAAAACACACGGCGAAACCGAAATAGCTGGAAGTTTTCTGGAGCGTCTGTCTTGGGGAGTCACAACTCTCCCACACTAACAGAGGATCTCGACCCAAGATCCTGGAGATGGCACCGGATAGAAGAGGATAAGGAAGAGGTAAAACAAAGTTGCTTCTTCGACAAACTGGTGAAACCAATGAAACTTGAGAGGTTGAACAAATTGAAAGAAAGAATACAACGGAGAAGAACGAGATTGCAAACACTCCGTTGGACAAGAGGAATAAGGAATACGACGAGAATGAAGAGCTTAGGTGACAAGATAGATATTGAAACCACTCCGGTTAAAACAATATAGATAAGGAATAAGAATGAAATAATTCAGAAAGCACTCCAACTGAAAATGGAAGGAATTTAATGTAAGGTTGACAAGAAGAGCTGATACTTGATGATACGAAGAACACACTGCCTCTGAAATAATAGGAAGAACGTCACACGGGGTAAGAAAGTTTTCAGTCAACACTCCGGTTGAAAAGAGAGGCAAAATTAGATAAGATGAGAGAACTTGAATGGAGGACACGAAACTCTCCTTAAATGGATAAGCAAAGGAAAGAACATGATCTTGACAAAATGGGATGATGGGTCAAAGATATCAACATTACAATACCTCCGGAATGAAAGGATATAAGCTAGATCGTTAGGAAGAAAGAAAGTAGAAGAAAATGATAACTTCTACCACCAATGAATTTTGAATGCATCCTTAGAAAGAAGGATTGAATGAAGTTGTTGAAAAATAAACAACAACAAAATAAGGTTGTTGTGGGCTTATGGAAAACATCTCAAAACTTGAGGTGAAACTCTTCCACTAACGGAAACAATTGATTAGATTGATATCAACAAGGAGACGAAAAACTTATTTCACCGGGAGGATAAATGAAGAAATTGGGTCATTTATAAGCACCACAATAGCAACACTCCCAATGGAAGGCTCTAGGTGAAATCTATACCAAGATACTCCAACGAAGAAATTGAAGGTTGAAAAGATCTCATGAACGAATAATATGATGGGTTTAAATATCTCATTCCTTACAACTTGTGAATCATGAAACATGAAGGAAATTGTCAAGAATGACATAACACCACCTCAAAAGATAAGGGAGGAAATATTGCACTTCAAAATGCAAGACGAGGAATACTTGAGCTCCAACAACAAGAATCTTGATGCACACTTGAAGAATGAATTAAATCATGATGAACCACCATGAAGAACTCTGGTAACAAAATGATGAGAAGTGAAGGATGAAAAGAATAAGATTAAAGCCTTGCAATGATTTAGATAGAGCTTCGTGACAAGATAATTGATATAGCTTGGAAACTCCAAAAAGAAAAGATGGATCACTTCGAACCAAGAATTTATTCATCATGAACAAACTTCAGAAGAAGGAATTAATAACCTTGAGGAAAACAAGAATAAGAAATTATGTTATGCTTATCCTTCATTAACTTAAATTGATGAGAAGCAATTGATTTAGCATACTACTTATCCTCGTTGCAAAGAATGATGAGAGATATAGCGAGACTTGGAAAAATCTTCATCGAACCATCGGTAGGATTTTAGAAAGAACGAATGAATTGATATGATGACAAAGGAAAATGAATGTTGAACGAACCACCATAAGAATTGAAACGAATGAAGAAAGAGAACAAACCACCGTGAAGAATTAGAAAACAAATGAAAATACTTGAGGCAATTTAGATACAAGAGAACGAAGAGATCCCAAGCTGACTAGAGAATACTTGAATGATGCCCCGGAAGAATATGGAGACGAACGAAGAGGCATCAATTAAGAATAGTTGGAGGACGAAGTTGAAAACTGAGAATGAAGAAATCTTCTGAAATGATGGCCTTCGGAGGATCACAATGGAAAGAATTCATGAAATGCTTTGGATGATATGAAAAGATTCCTCATGATCGAAACAATTGTGAGGATGGCATAAAACTAGAACCACAAATCTTCAAGAGAACGGGCCAAGATTTCGAAGAAATTCTTCTTCGGTCTTCAAATGGCGAGAATGACGACGAGAAATACCATGAATAATTTGTGAGATACTCCGGAAGGATGAAAAGAGGAAAAAATGAACCAACGTTGAAAAGAATTTGAAAGCGGTCTTGGAGAAGGCATGTGACTGATGGAATCCATTGTTACGTCACACTTTGAAAAGAATTCCGTAATAACTCTGGATAATTAGAAGAGTCAGGTAAGATCCTGGAAAAAGACCTGTGGGTTAGGGCCCACTCAAAGTAACACCTTTGAAATGATTACTTGAAAGAGAGATTGCAATGGTTGAATTAAATGGCTTGAATGAGATAACAGCCTCAAAATAGCTTGAACGGATTAAGAATGGAAACGCGAATCTTCCGAGATATCTTCAGCACTCCAGAGAAGAATTAGATAGAGTTGAATAAGCAAGAGAGACTTTGGATAAGAAATTCGAACATGTGAAAACATGTGAAACAAGAAAAAGAGATATGATCATCACCGAAGCTTGGATTTAGTCCACCGAAGAAGAAAAGGGAACGAAGAATGATGAACATGAAGCTTCCTTAGCATCTTCCTGAGAATCACCAGATAAACAATATCGAAGGAAAGAATGAAGAGACTTCACATGAATATAATGATACTTGATTTGGGAATTTCTGGCTCCGAGAAGAAGAAGGGTGGGAGGGTGGGAAAAAAGAAAGACCACTTCGGACGAATGGAGTGAACACCATTGAGAAACGACTGAGAGTTGATCTTGCAAATGATGAAGAGATCAGATTAACTTGAAGAGAAGCACGTCGGTTAAGAAGAATTTAACATGACAATCTTGATGATCAAGAACTAGCACTCCCATAGAAATATGAGAACACCAATTAGGAAAGGTATGGAATCAACACTTGACATCGAAGCAACTCGAATACCACAACTCAAAACAAATCAAAGGATTAGGCTTGTAGAATAAGCCGGAACAAACATATGATAGAGGTCTCGTCCAAAGTTTTCGTGATGAGACCCCCGGGGCACGGCGTTACAAAGGACATTGCATCCCCGAATCAGCATAGGCAATGATTTATTAAGATGCAACAGCCAGTGTAAAATCGATCGTGACAAATGAACCACTAGACGTTGAACCCCAACCTCATATCATGCATTCGTTGGAAGATTACCTCAGAGCTACTTGAATTCCCACATATTAATTCCCGAAACTTTCTGGTTATGCAATCTCGTGTTAGGGATACAGGGGAAGCACTGTATAACACACAACTAACAAGTCCTACATCCATCTATATCCATCCGTCAACACCTAACCAGTTACCTTCGGAAACCGTTTACCTCAGACCTTCAAAAAGCATCCGCTATACTAGCTGTGACAATACTCCGAACTAGCCCCCCAGTACTGGATGACATCGGGGTTATCTCACCACCAGACATGCATAGAAGCGTTTTCGATGTTGGCCACCTCTGGTATTCCAGAACTGCAACGATACAATTGTGATGACAACACCTCGGAGCTCAACTCCCCGGGACACTGCCACAACCCCTAAATGACAAGAGGCACCTAGAACAATGTTCTCATCACAAAGATATCGGAACAATCCAAACAATACCCGTGTGATCCTAAAAACAATTAGTGGAAAAGAGGGTAGGAAGACAAAACTTCTATGTCAGGAGTCCTCACCAGAGCGACAAAGGGGATAAGGAGAAAAAAGAATTCCTACTCTCCGATATATATATATATATATATATATATATATATATATATATATATATATATATATATATATATATATATATATATATATAATCCTAAGACTCAAAACATTTTTTAAATTCTAGACACAACATCAGCAGCGGTTCAATCAAGCAGGGGCTCCTAGGTCGGGGAAGGCTCTGATACCAACTTGTAATGCCCAAGATGCGACTATATCTCCCTCGTGTCGAGGCACGACTTAGAGGCATAATCGCATGTTGGTATGATCGCAAGAAGGTTATCTTCACACATTCCCATGTACAAGAGCAAAGGGGGTATAAAATAAATACATAGTTGGCTTACAATCGCCACTTCACACAATGCATAAATAAGTCATACATTCATCCTAGTACAATCATGGTCCGGCTACGGACAAATCCAAATGAAAAGAAGATAACCACCCACTATGCCCGATCGGCCCTAGTAGGAACCACTACTGATCGTCGGGGAATGTCACATACATTCGCCCACGTTCCTCATCGAACTCCCGCTTGAGTTCCTGGCCATCACCTGAATCATACTCGGTTTTACCTGCACCTGTGTTTGTAGTAAACTGTGAGTCACGAGGACTCAGCAATCCCATTCCCGAGTATAAAAACTATCAAAGCCTTTGGGTAAGGAGAAAGTGTATAAGTGTCTCCTGCAAGCACTAAGCGTAGATGAGGTGGCTAGCTTATGTATCATCAGAGCGAGAAGAGAAGTGAAAGCCATTGGTTGTGAACTAATTCATGATCACTAGATGGTCCTGTCTACCTACGAGTCATCCATAACCCAGATGTGTTCTCTTCCCGAACTCCCTCAAAAAGTGACCATCACGACTACTCACACGGTAGTGTATTATGTTTGAGGTTTTGTGTCAAGTTATCTACAACCGGATATTAACAAATTCCAATCGGCCACATAACCGCGTGCATGACCTTCGAAAGATCATAACCCTACAGGGGTGTCCCAACTTAGCCCATCACAAGCACTCGCGATCAACAGAGGTAAAAGCCCCTTATCTTAGGGACTAGCCGATCAGACTCGGAATCCCGGTGTACAAGATATTTCGACAATGGTAAAACAAGTCCAGCAAGACCTCCCGACATGCCGACACCCTGATAGGAGCCACGCGTATGTCGTCTCAGGCCACGATCGGATGTGCACTCCGTACAACTAAAACCAATCCTCGAGTTTGCCCGTGGTGGCGCTGCAAGGGGCTCTAGTTTGGACCAACACTCATGAGGAGCACTGGCCCGGGGTTGTTAATTAAGTCCTCGGGTGCTAGCCGATCCTATGCAATTTTTAGTTATTAGGCAAATGGTAAAACCAATGTTGGGTCTTGCTGGAGGAATTTTATTCAAAGCGAACTATCAAGGGGGGCCCATAAACCCCAACCGCGTTAGGAACGCAAAATCAAGGAACATAACACCGGTTTATCGGTTCCTAAGGCGGCATGAGTGGAACAAAAGACCAAGCAAAAGGCCAAGCCTTCCACCCATTGCCATGTAAATAATAGGTATTGCGTTATTCCCAAAAACCCAATCCACATGGAGCAAACTTCATCTTCACCTGCAACTAGCAATGTTATAAGATGGGGCTTGAGCAAAAGCGTAACTTAGCCAAACAACGGTTTCCTAGGTAGGTAGTTAGATGTTTCATGGCAAGGTGGGGGCTGACATGCAAAAGGATAGGTGTCGCGACAAAGCAATAGAGCGGGGCATCTAGCGTGGCAACAATAGAGGTGATATCAAGGAATGGTCATCTTGCCTGGGATCCCGCAAGGAAGAAGAACGAGTCCATGAAGAAGACAAACGGTCGTAGTCGAACGAATCCTCACAACTCCAGGACGAAACCGAAGCTAACGAGAGAAGTAAACCGGAAAGAAGCAAACTACATGGTAAACACACAAGCATAAGCATGGCATATGATGCACAAACAAGTATGATGCATGTCCGGTTTAAATAGGCATGGCATGGCAAAGTGCAACAAACAACACTACAATTTAAGTGGAGCTCAATATGCAACAAGTTGCATATTGATGAAACACCACATTCGATTTATTTAGTTGACTCTCGTTCATGAACCCAACAAGTTTAAATGTTGTTTTACATGGCAAGAGGTGAAGCATGAGCAGACTACACTATCTAGGCATTTTAAATGAGGCCGGAAATAACAACAACAATTCCAAAAAATCCCCATGTCATTTAGCAATTATTAAAGCACACAACAATTTTAACCGTTTAAATGTTGTTATCATGATGGGGATGACATGTACAAGTTTTTATGCAGTTTTATGAAAATGTTGACATGAGCATGATAAGGAGCATTTCGTCACCATGGTGGAAGGAAAGGGGTGCCACGACGGCGAATCCGAAAATGATGCCACGGCAACATATCGGTTCCGGCAACTCGGACACAGTGCAAACTTACGGTTCATCTCATACATCACACATGCATTCGACCCCGACCATTGTCTCGGTGTTATACCTTTGAAGCGTGCATTTTGGGGCGGCTCGAGTTCGTTGAGGGAAGTAGTGGTACACGGGTCGTAGTGGAAATAGTCGTTCTCGCGACGGTAGTGGAAGTAGTTGTACACATTCGTTTTAGAGAGGTATTTGACGAATCCAACATCTTCGGGGCGACGTTAGTTGTTCACTCGATGGACTTCGATGAAGGTAGTCGTACACGGTTTGTAGGCGTTCGGGTTTCTGTAGATGTACTTGGCGTTGCGGTCTGTAGTCGTACTAGGCATCGGTGGTCTTCGAGGGACTGGCATGTCCAAACGTAGTAGGACAAAGGTCCCGATTGTAGTTGTGGTACTTGGCTCGCAATGACTAGCAGGGGTAGAGCAGCGACAGAAGTAGTCGAAAGAAGCGGCGGCGGCAGCTTGGCCCGAAGACGACGACGCCTCTGGTTTCAAGCAGAGGCGAGGTGCTGGCCTCGAGCAACGCTGACGGCAACAGGAACTTCAGCCGGCGAGGGCACTGCTTGGGGAGGCGGAGAGGAAGGTCGGCGAGAGGATCGGCGAGGAGGCGACGAGCTGCTCGTGCCTGAGGCCGGTCGGGGAGGTGCAGCAGGGAAGAAAGGGAGGTTGGTGCAGCAGAACGGCGGGGAGACACGGCTCACAGGGCACGCGTGGAGGTGCTCGGTATCGAGCTCCTGGCGCTCGACGAAGACATCGCGGAGGAAGAGGAGCCGAGAGGAGGTCGGGCGACGAGGCATGCCTCCGGCGT
>LR738710.1:475431610-475460113 GCA_902687465.1 Secale cereale | reverse complement strand
CGCAGGCGCCACGTTGCGGGGCGACGGGGCCGCCGGAGTTGGTCGCACTGGAGCTCAGACCGGAGCAGCATGTGCAGAAGGGAGTAGGGCGCGGCAAGCCATGGAGGCCGGCGGTGCCATGGACGTGTGGGCAGGCGAGCTCGCAGGGCCCGGGGGTGGTTGGCTTGAGGGGTCTCGCTCCTCTCTCTTTTTCTGTGGGTGGCGGCGCTAGCGAGGGAGAGGGAGAGATCGAGAGGAGGGAGTGGCGGCGCAAGGGAGGAGAGCAGGGTGCCGGCTAGGGTTTAGATGGGGGTGGTTGGGCCTAGGTTAAGAGGGGAATGGACTAGATGGGCCGGCCTGAGTGGAGGCCCACGAGGCCAGTGGTGCAGGCTCTCTCTCTCTCTCCATCCTATTTTCTTTAGCAAAAAAATAGAGAGAGGAAAAGAAAGAGAGGGTTAGGGAAAGATTTTGCGCATGGCGATAATTTTCTTGGGCTCATAAAAATGCGCTTAATCCAAGAAAAATAGAAGTGGGCATGATTGCAAGAATTGAATTCAAAATCATTTGAATATAATAGGAATGGTTTGAACTAGGGTAACATTTTAGAAGAGTCCAAAAATGTTGAGACTTTAGGAGGAGCCTCGATAAAAGAGATAAAAACTATAGACAAGGTTTGGAAGTCAAACTTGAAGTAGAAAAGACACGGGGAATATTTGCAAGTGTGTTTTGGTGATTCCAAACTAATGGAATATTTTTATTATAATGCCCTAAAAATATTGGGGGTATATTGTTCTAAAGAGAAATCACCATTATGAATATCCCTCGATTTAAATAGATCAAAAGATATATGCAATTTATTTAGTTGAGTTTTGAAAATTAAATCACATGATGGCATGATGACATGATGCAAAACAAAAGAAAATAAAACACACGGTCAAACCCAGAATAGCTAGAAGTCTTCTGGAGCGTCGGTCTTGGGGCGTCATAGAAATTCTAGGTGAGGAATTTCCTAAGCAAGGAACTACTAGTAGCGGAATAGATACTTAGGTGCATGCACAACAAAGAAGTAGCATAGTCATCATGATGAAATGAAAGCATACACAGAGCACGAGTAGCGTGTAAACATGATAAGCAGGCTGAAGAGAAAAGACTAAAGAAATAGGATTGAGGAAATTGAGAAAGTCTTCAGTCAAAGTCTTCAAACAGTACAGATCAAGTTCATCAACACATGAATGAGTAAATGAAAGGAAATAGAACCAGTAGGCTTTGTGAAGACAATGATTTGGTAGACCAGTTCCAACTGATGTGACAGTTGTACATCTGGTTAGGGCAGCTAGGTATTCAAACCTGAGGACACATGGTCCCGGACACATAGTCCTCATTGTATTCCCCTTGAGCCAAGGTCACACAGACCTCTCCCAATCACTCTTGGTAAGTCTTCAAGGTGACTTCCAAACCTTCACAGACTTCGGTCACCCAGCGATCCACAATTCCTCTTGGATGCTCTAGACCATTGACGCCTAACCGTCTGGAAGATACACAGTCTTCAAAGGTAACAAGCGTCGGTTGCACACATGAACAATCTCTTTAGTGATGCTCAATCACTTTGGGTTTAGGTGTTGGGGTTTTGGGTTTTTCCTCACTTGATAATTTTCGCTCAAAGTCCTCGAAGGATGAGTTGCTCTAATGATAAAGTGTTAGTTTCTCTAGGAACAGCCAACCAGCTAGTGGTTGTGGGTGGCTATTTATACCCTAGGGAGCAGCCCAACATGATAAGACATAAATGCCCTTCAATGATATGACTGTTAAGTGGATATGATATTTTGGGACAGCTGGTGCGTAACACAACAACGGTCAGAAATTTGAGCTCTCAAATTCCTCGGGGCTATCATGTTCCTCACCTATAGGCAATCCGCACTCACGAGTTCCTAACTCCTCAGTCAGAACAAATTCCTCAGAGAACAGAAGAATTTCGTCTCTGTCACTAAAGAAATTGACTGAACTGTATGAGATTTCCAATGGCTCCACTCTAAAGGATTGGGTAGTGTAGGCTTTGATATCAGCATCACTTGGAAATGTGTTTCCTTAGTTTTACCTCAACCCCCTTTAACAGTACGGTGTTTCCTATGACTCAAGAAAGAGAAAATGAAACTACGAAAACAAAAGTCTTCATGCTTCATAATCCTCGCATTAATATCCAAGTCTTCAAGGTCACACCAATTTCCTCATCTTCAATGTCTTCAAGAAAACCAAAGTCTTTAACTAAAGACATACCTTTTTAGGGGTCAACTTTCTTCATAAATATCAAACTCCTCATAGACTTATAGTACCTGTGTACACTCACAAACACATTAGTCCCTTAACCTGTAAGTCTTCAATACACCAAAATCACTAAGGGGCGCTAGATGCACTTACAATCTCCCCCTTTTTGGTGATTGATGACAAATAGGTTAAGTTTTCAACGGAGATAAACGTATGAAGTGTATAGAAGAACTCCCCCTGAAGATGTGCATATTTGACGATTTTGATTAAGTAGCAAATTCACATTGTAGATGTAATATCATGGAGATCTCCCCCTATATCTTGTAATTCATACACGCATTTAACATATGATATGAAGAATTTGCAATGCATGATGAAATATGGTGTCTGATGAAATTCAGCATGCGTGCATTAAGGTACTTGAGGAAATAAGCATGCAGAAAGCAGTTCAAAAAGTGTTAGACCACCACCGGACTTAAGTTTACAACTCATCGGAGCAAACACCTCCGAAGAGCAAGAGTTGTAACTTAACAAAAATATAGCCCATATATAAGAGACCCGCTTGAAGACTAACTCAAATTTCTCCCCCTTTGTCATCAAATGACCAAAAGGGACGAAAAATGAGGACTAACACCCCTGAAGAATATCATCATGATGTCGATGGAGGAGCGCCAACGTTGTTGGGGTCGTCCGTCGAGGTAGGGCTTGCCACAGTGTCATCCAAATCTTGTAACCAGCTGGGGAACTTTGACCTTCTTGAATTTCTTCGAAGGTGGTTGAGACCAGTCAAAGTCCTGTTGAAAGTCCATCTCCTTGAGTTCTTCAACAATGTAGAGATGTGAAAGAATAGCCCAAGTGCGATCGAGGATTTCATGCGCATAGTAGTGATTGTTCTTCACAGAGTTTTGTGTGAGAGTCATGTTCTGAAGAATTGAAGCAAATTGACGCTTGACCCACTTGTGACTGCGATTGACCTTCTGATGAAGACTCAGGAGAAGCTCACGATTAGTCATCAATCATGGAACAGTGGCTTGAGGAATATGCTTTGAAGCTTTTGCGGCAGTTGGGTTGTAGAGTCATCATTGGTGGAATAAGATGCAGATTTTCGAATCTGACCATCCAATGGACGAGTACCTTCATCAATAACAGCGGCTTTGCCTTTTCCATCAACTGAGGAAATAGTCCGCTTGAGGACTTCAATAGGAGGCAAATAGGTGAGGTGATTCTGACAATCTGCCTTGTAGTTGATTAAAGACCTTGTTCTGATGAATTTCATGATCCAGGGAGCATAAGGCTTCAACTCAGACGGTGACAGTGCAACATTCTCCAAAGTCCTCATGAAGAAATCATGATAGTTGATGGGAATTCCATGCATGATATTGAACAACAGATTCTTCATGATGCCAACAACGTCTTCTTCATCAGAGTTGTGGCCCTTGATTGGACTGAGGGTTTGGTCATAATGCGGTAGATTGTCCTTCGCACATACATCAATTCCTTCACAAGGAAGGTGGTTCTTGGATGTTGGCCAGCCTTCAAAGGCTTCATCATGACTTGCATCAAATGAATTGGAAGTTCAAGTTCATCATACATCAGTCTTGCATCTTTAGAAGGAGGACTAACTGGGATGAGATGAAGCAATTCAGAACTGGGGCTTTGTAGTGAGTGTTGTCAGTCATCCAGTCAAGTACCCATGAATTGATGTCAGCAGCATTCACTAGTGAGGTGCATAGTGCCGTAGAATTAAAGAATGAGTTCTTCATTCCAATCGCATATGTCAGAGCAGAAACTCAGAAGCCCATCTTCGTGAAGAGTATTCAGTACAGGCTGGAAGCAAGGGATAGACTCCATGTCATTATGAGGAATTTGACGATGCTCAAATACCTTGTCTTTGTCAAACATGAGTGAAGAATAGAAGTTCATCTGGCTTGCTGTCCAGAACCTCTTGCATCGAAGTCTTGCCGAGTCATAGGGATTGAAGTCAGTGAAGAAATGATGCTTAGTGAAGAAATCATCAGCCTTGAATTTCTGCCTGGTAGCATAAGGGTTTTTCTTCTTGGGCTGAGTATTAACAGATGATGACTTTGTAGATTCTCGAATCAAAAGCTCTGGAACTGCTGCCTGAGGAATTGAAATTACTGGTTCTTCAGCAGTGGTTGGGTTCTCCATTTCTTCAGTTGTTGCAGCTGGAGCTTCTTCAGGAATGGAAAGAGGAGAAGTCTGACATTCTTCAGAGCCCATTTGAATTTCTTCAGTTTGCATAGGGGATTGAGGATTCTGATGAAGTTGAGTGGTCAAAGGTGAATTGCGATGAGTATTTTCCAAATAGTCATCATTGAGCACTTCATTTGTAGAACCAATGTCCACATCTTCATCTTCTTCTTCCAATTCTTCAATTCCTGCCTCTTCAACCGTGAACTGAGGCATGAGCTATGATACCAGTGGTGTTGAAGGGTTCTCTTCCGCTTCAATTTCATCATCCAACTACTATGAAGAGAAGCAGCAGAAGGATTCTCTTCATCCAAGTCATCATGTATGCCATATTCTTCACCAAAGGGAATAATTTCCTTCGATGACACTATTGAGATCAGAACAACATCAATGGGGTTGGTGAAGGAGCTTGACAAAGTCTTCACTTTCTTGGGAGCTGAGGACTCTGCATTTGATGATGTTTTCCTTTTCTTCACAGCTGCCTTCTCTGCAGCTTTGGTTTTCTTCACTTCTGATGCAGAAGGAAGGTTGATATTCTTCAATGGTGAAGACTTTGCAGGAGGAGCAGATGAAATGGGTTTAGTTTCTTCAAGCACGACTGTTGCAGTCGCCCTGGCATTCTCAGTTTCTTCAGGCGTTGCAACAGATTCTTCAGCAAGTTTGGGATGTTCTTCAAGCGCAACATTTGAGGTTGCCCTGGCAATTTCATTAGGAGCTGGAATTTCTCCAGCAGCCCTGGCAGTTTCAGTTTCTTCAACAACTTGATTTTCAGCTACGCTTTCAGTTTCTTCAGTCATGTGAATTTCTTCTTGCAAAGAAGTTGCACCAGTGAGCTTGATGGACTTGGAGAGCTTGACGAATCTGACTTCGGCTCCCAGCCAATCAGCACGGTATCTGTCAAATTCCTCACTGAGGCCTTTGATTTCAGTTTGCAGCTTCACAAGGTCCTCAGGAGACATGTTTACAACATTTTTTCTTCAGGAAACATTTTTTCATGTATTGGTCCTTCTTGATTCGTTGGACTTGTTCAAACTTCCATTTTTCCTCACCAATGAAAGCAGCCAGCATGCGACTTTGTCCTAGAGTGCGGTTCATCTCCGGAAGAGGTGTGCTGGGATCCTTGTGCCAAAGATCAGTATAGTCCAAGATCTTCTTCGCATCCAACATGAGAGGCACAGAATTGCCTTCGGCTCTAGCGGCCTTCACTTGCCTATCTCTGATGATTTCAGCAAGTTCTGCATCATCAGCTTCATTGTCATCAGACGGTACATGGAAATCCACTTTCTTTTGAGGACTTGGCCTCTTTCCTCATCCAGCAGTGGTCTTCACTTTCAGTAGAGTTGGACCAGGTGAATATTGTGGTGGAGATGATAAACTTGCAGAGGCTCCCGTAGCAATTGAGAAACCTGCAGTCAGTTGACACATTGCAAGGTGCACATGTGTTGAGGACTTTGCAACAGCAGCAGCAGAGGATTGAGCTGCAATAGAGGAGATTGACACATCCCTTGAAGAAGTTCCATGATGAATTTGTCCTGAGGGCTTTGACTTAGAAGAGTCTGGCCGTGAGGGCATTGTGTTGAGGAACTTGGTGGTTTCGCAGCAGATTTCTTCATCATAGCCTTCTTGGTCTTACTAGCAGAGGCTTCAGCAGCAGCAGTGTCTTCGTTGACTTTCCTCACTGCTTCTATAGCTGCCCTTTGAAGTTTAGCTTGGTGCTTGGCCCATTCTTTGGGAAATTCCTCACCGCCCCTGACGCTTGTGGGATCAGGTCATGAGAAAGGAGGGTTAACAGCGAATTTCTTCATGTACTTGGGAGTAACATAGCAATAGCCCCTCCATTCCTTTGCCCATCTCCTCTCAATTCTCTGGATGCACACTTTGCGTTGATTCTTGTTCTCTCTGCCATGTGTTTCTTCATCAGGAATGCAATAATCAGCATAGATATCTTCAGGAATTTCAAAGGCAGTGCTGGTATCAGGTCTCTTGCCTCCCTTCTGAGGTCCCTTTCCTTCATCCATTTTCCTCACTTGAGGTTATTGAACAATTGAAGTTTCTTAGGAAGTGTGTAACTTTTCTTCGAGGAATGTTGCAAATGAGTTAAGTTGATGAGAACCTAGAGATTCAGCAGCAGACATTTGTACATGTGAACAGAGTATACGTGCAAAGAATTTGGGGAGGTCATATGTGTTCTCAGATTTTTTTTAAAAGAGTCTAGTTTGAGGGAGTCTTGAAGAATTTCACTAAGCGTTCTTGTCTTAAGTTCCAGAGTTGTATAGATTATAAATCCACACAACTGAGGAATCTTGAAGAAAAACACAACTTAGAGAAGCAAATCAAGAACAGACTGACTTAGGTGTTTAAGTAGTGGGAAGTTGAAGAATAAAACACCTTTTGAATAAATTGTGGAAATTATGAGAATCAAAGAAGGGCGGTAAAATTAGATTTTAATTGCCCTTTATGAAGAACACGATGAACTAGGATTGAAGTTGGAGAATCTCGTTGGTCCGGATTTCCCACGCCCTAACTTGGCGGAGGGAGACAGCTACAGCGACGGTGGAGTGAAGATTTCCGTGGCCGGCGCGAGTAGGATGATGAGGAGGTTGAGGCAGTGAAGCTCTTCCTCACTAGTGTTGATGGAGAGTAGTGGAGGCGCTAGGTCTGAGAGCTCGGGCGAGAGAGAGGTCGAGCGGAGTAAATGAGGTAAGGAGAAGGGAAGGGGGTATTTATAGCCACGGTGAAAAACCGCCCGTCCAAAGAATTTGGACGAACATGCCCCTGCCCTTTGCTATCCTAGCGACATGTGTCACCTACGTTCTGAGGAGTGGAGATAGTGGAGATCGTGGGTGAGTTGTTTAATCCATTGTGGGATGCGGCACGGTTTGAGCGGCAAAAGCCAAAAATTTGGATAAGAAAATTTTAACGTTTCGTTCACAAATTCTTCAGCTGCCAAGGACACAGTGAAGATTTTGAATGGGTTTCAAATAGAACGCACATGAAGAATTTGTGAATAGACTGGATTGAGTTAATCATAGAGGGGGAACAGGTCCGATCACATTCACTTAGAGGAAAAAAACTTGAAGAATTAACAATAAGTGAATGATGTAGAGGACCTGAAAACTCTCTCTCTCTCTCTCTCATATATATATATATATAGCCAAAGAGAAAAAACTAAAAGTTGAAGAAATTGCAAATTTTGAAGAAATTGAAAATTTGAAGAATTTGCAAAAATGAAGAAAAACTCAAATATCAACTTTGGTTGGTGGCGTGACCCACCGTATAAGAATGATGATTTCAGACACTATGTACAATTGTCATAGGGCTCTGAGAATCAATTTCTTAATTAATTTCTTCACACTTAGAGGGTTAGTCTTCATTGATTGAAGAAAAATGATACTTCGTGTGTTGCACATCTAAGTCATCAATTTTGCATAAGTGTTAGGATGTGTGTCCTTTCAAAGAACATTAGAAGATTCTAAGATATTTAGCTCACACGACAACTTGCAAAATCTCTTTTCATCCAAGGGCTTTGTGAAGATATCTGCCAGCTGTTCTTCAGTTTTCACGTGGTAGATGGAGATGTCGCCCTTGAACACATGGTCGGGAAGAAAATGATGACGGATCTGGATGTGCTTTGTTTTCGAGTGCTGAACTAGGTTGTGAGCAATCTTGATGGCACTCTCATTGTCACAATAGAGTGGCACATTCTTCATGTTGACGCCGTAGTCCTTCAGGGTTTGCTTCATCCACAGCAATTGAGCACAACATGAACCAGCAACAATGTACTCAGCTTCAGCAGTAGAGAGTGATACGCAGTTCTTCTTCTTCGAGGGCCAACATAATAAGGATCATCCGAAGAAATGACATGTGCCGGATGTAGACTTGCGATCCACTCGATCACCAACATAGTCAGAGTTAGAATATCCAATGAGATCAAAATCGGAGCCCTTGGGATACCATAATCCAAGTGTTGGAGCGTGAGCTAGATATCGAAGAATATGCTTCACAGCCTTATGGTATGATTCCTTCAGTGTAGCTTGAAATCGGGCACACATGCAAACACTAAGCATAATATCTGGCCTAGATGCACACAGATACAATAAAGAGTCAATCATGGAACAGTATACCTTTTCATCGAAATCTTTACCATTTTCATCAGTGCAGAGATGGCCATTTGTGGGCATAGGGATTTTGACGCCTTTGCAATATTGCATGCCGAATTTCCTCAAAACATCCTTGAGGTATTTCTATATGAAGATGATCTTGTGTTGTTGACGAATTTGAAGACCTAAGAAGAATTTCAATTCTCCCATCATAGACATTTGATATTCTTCACACATCATGTAGCCAAATTCATCACTATAACATTCATCGGTACATCCAAAGATAATATTGTCCACATAGATCTGACACACAAATAATTCATCATCGTATGATTTGGTGAAAAGAGTTGGGTCAAGTGAACCGGGTTTGAATCCTTTCTTCATGAGGAATTCCTTCAAAGTATCATACCACGCCCGAGGAGCCCGCTTGAGGCCATATAGGGCCTTGTTGAGTTTGAAGACTTTGTCAAGATGTTTACGATCTTCAAAACCAGGGGGTTGAGCAACATATACTTATTCCTCGAGCTTACCATTGAAGAATGCACTTTTCACATCCATTTGATATAAGATGATACTATGATGGTTAGCATAAGAAAGCAATATGCGAATAGCTTCAAGTCTAGCAACAGGTGCAAAAGTTTCATCGAAGTCAATTCCCTGAACCTGTTTGTAGCCTTAAGCTATGAGACGGGACTTATTCCTTACCACAAGGCCATTTTCATCTTGCTTGTTGCGATAGATCCACTTGGTGGCTATGATATTGTGCTTCTGAGGATCTGGTCGCTTGACGAGTTCCCACAAAAGTTAGATAAGTGTGAAGCTCTTGAACATGTGAGAGGACCTGGTGCATTGATGTCGTCGATGATTTTCTCAATCTGCACTTCTTTTGCCACTCGAGGATGAGCTGGTTGACGACTTTGATTTGGCTGAGCATTTTCTTCAGCAACAGTTTCTTCAGGTGCACCCGTATGATTTTATTTATGGTATGGAATGACTTCTTTAGCAGGTTCTTTAGTGGGGATGATATCCTCAGTACCCTTGAACTTAATGGATTCCTCGGGAGGTATTTCACCAGTCACAGGAGGCAGGTGCTCTCTTTGCAATCCATTAGTTTCACTGAACCGCACATCTACAGTTTCAACAATCTTGTGAAGATGATTGATGAAGATTTTGTAGGTGTGCGAGTCCTTTCCGTAACCAAGCATGAAACCTTCATGTGCTTTCGGTGCAAATTTAGAACCGTGATGAGGATCTCTAACCCATCATTTAGCACCAAAGACTTTGAGATAACTCACATTGGGTTTCTTGTCAGTGAGGAGTTCATATGAAGTTTTCTTGAGGAGTTTGTGGAGATATACCCTGTTGATGATATGGCACGCAGTATTGATAGCCTCAGGCCAGAAATGGAGAGGTATCTTGTATTCATCAAGCATAGTGCTAGCCATCTCAACAAGAGTCCTGTTCTTGTGCTCCACAACGCCATTCTACTGAGGAGTGTAAGGGGTTAATAGCTCATGAGTAATACCAAGTTCATCAAGATAGTCATCAAGACCGGTGTTCTTGAACTCGGTCCCATGGTCACTCTGGATATGCTTGATCTTCACACCGAAATTAGTCAAGGCCCTTAAGGAAAATCGCTTGAAGATTTCCTACATGTCATGTTTAAATGTGATGATATGCACCCACGTATAACGAGAATAGTCATCAACAATAACAAAGCCATATAGAGATGCTGCATTTGTGAATGCAGAATAATGAGTGGGTCGAAGAGGTCCATGTGATGCAATTCAAATGGACGAGTCGTAGTCATGATAGTCTTTGAGGGATGCTTGGATTTGGTTATCTTTCCAGCTTCGCAAGCCCCAAAAGATGATCTTTGAGGAATTTGACACCCTCAATGCCAATGACGTGCTTCTTCTTCACAAGTGTGTGCAAATTCCTCATGTCAGCATGACCGAGTCGTCGATGCCATAACCATCCTTATGAAGCTTTTGCAAGTAGACATGTGGAAGGCTGTGGTCCTGTAGAGAAATCAACAATATACATGTCTCCTCTCCTAAAGCCTTCGAAGACTTTGGAATTGTCAGATTCCAAGACTACAACACAACGTTATTTGCCAAGGACAACAACCATATTAAGATCACAAAGCATTGAGACAGACATGAGGTTGAATCCAAGAGATTCTACAAGCATGACTTTGTCCATGTGTCGATCTTTGAGATTGCAACCTTACCTTGACCCAATACCTTGCTTTTTTTCCTTGGCCAGCGTAGGTGATATGCTTCGGATGAGATGGAGATAAAGCAGAATCCATCAATAGGTTCTTGTCACCGGTCATGTGATTCATACATCCACTGTCGAGGACCCACTCAGTAGCTTTGAGAGATTCATCATGTAGATGAATTAGTGCATCTTACAAACTCATATACTTCATAGTGAAGAATATGACATCAAATTCATCAGAATGAATTTCATCAATAAGAGCAATATATGTAGTAGAATGTGAAGGAAATATGCCCTAGAGGCAATAATAAAGATGTTATTTGTATTTCCTTATATCATGATAAAAGTCTTTTATTCATGCTAGAATTGTATTAACCGGAAACTTAGTACATGTGTGGATACATAGACAAAACAGTATGTCCCTAGTATGCCTCTACTAGACTAGCTCATTGATCAAAGATGGTTATGTTTCCTAGCCATAGACATGAGTTGTCATTTGATCAACGGGATCACATCATTAGGAGAATGATGTGATGGACAAGACCCATCCGTTAGCATAGCACTATGATCGTTTAGTTTAACTGCTATTGCTTTCTTCATGACTTATACATGTTCCTATGACTATGAGATTATGCAACTCCCGAATACCGTAGGAACACCTTGTGTGCTATCAAACGTCACAACATAACTGGGTGATCATAAAGATGCTCTACAGGTGTCTCCGAAAGTATTCGTGGTGTTGGCATAGATCAAGATTGGGATTTGTCACTCCGAGTGTCGGAGAGGTATCTCTGGGCCCTCTCGGTAACACACATCACAATAAGCCTTGCAAGCAAAAGACTAATGAGTTAGTCACGAGATGATGTGTTACGGAATGAGTAAAGAGACTTGCCGGCAACGAGATTGAACTAGGTATAAAGATACCGACGATCGAATCTCGGGCAAGTAACATACCGTTTAACAAAAGGAACACCGTATGTTGTTATGCGGTTCGACCGATAAAGATCTTCGTAGAATATGTAGGAGCCAATATGGGCATCCAGGTTCCGCTATTGGTTATTGACCGGAGAGATGTCTCGGTCATGTCTACATAGTTCTCGAACCCGTAGGGTCCGCACGCTTAAACGTTCGTTGACGATATAGTATTTAATGAGTTATGTTTGTTGGTGACCGAATGTTATTCGGAGTCTAGGATGTGATCACGGACATGACGAGGAACTCCGGAATGGTCCGGAGATAAAGATTAATATATGAGATAATAGTGTTTGACCTCCGGAAGAGTTCCGGAATTCACCGGAAGAGGTTCCGGATGTTTCCCGAAGTGTTTGGGTACGAGAACACGTTATTTGGGCCAAAAGGGAAAGCACACAAGGTTTTCGGAAAGCGCAAAAGGAAGTTTTGCGGAGTCCAGGGGCCAGACGCCAGGGTCCCTGGCGTCTGGGTCCAGACGCCGGGAACCCTGGCGTCTGGCCCTGGAGTCCGAGAAGGACTCTTGCCTTTCGGGTGAAACCGACTTTGTGAAGGCTTTTACTCCAAGTTTCGACCCCAAGGCTCAACATATAAATAGAGGGGTAGGGCTAGCACCCAAGACACATCAAGATACACCAAGCCGTGTGCCGGCTACCCCGACCCTCTAGTTTATCCTCCGTCTAGTTTCTGTAGTGCTTGGCGAAGCCCTGCAGAGATTGTTCTTCATCAACAACCGTCACCACGCCGTCGTGCTGCCGGAACTCATCTACTACTTCGCCCGTCTTGCTGGATCAAGAAGGCGAGGACGTCATCGAGCTGAACGTGTGCTGAACGCGGAGGTGCCGTACGTTCGGTACTAGATCGGGACGGATCGTGAAGGTGCACGACTACATCAACCGCGTTGATAAACGCTTCCGCTTTCGGTCTACGAGGGTACGTAGACACACTCTCCCCTCTCGTTGCTATGCATCTAGTAGATAGATCTTGCGTGATCGTAGGAAAATTTTGAAAATACTACGTTCCCCAATAGTGGCATCATGAGCCAGGTCTATGCGTAGATGATATGCACGAGTAGAACACAATAAGATTGTGGACGATACTAGTCATACTGCTTACCAGCATGTCATACTTTGCTTCGGCGGTATAGTGAGATGAAGCGGCCCGGACCGACATTACGCGTACGCTTACGCGAGACTGGTTTCACCGTTACGAGCACTCGTTGCTTAAAGGTGACTGGCGGGTGTCTGTCTCTCTCACTTTAGCTGAATCAAGTGTGGCTACGCCCGGTCCTTGTGAAGGTTAAAACAGCACATACTTGACGAAACATCGTTGTGGTTTTGTATGCGTAGGTAAGAACGGTTCTTGCTAAGCCCGTAGCAGCCACGTAAAACTTGCAACAAACAAAGTAGAGGACGTCTAACTTGTTTTTGCAGGGCATGTTGTGATGTGATATGGTCAAGACATGATGAGTTATACGGTTTTGTATGAGATGATCATGTTTTGTAAAGTTATCGGCAACTGGCAGGAGCCATATGGTTGTCGCTTTATTGTATGAAATGCAATCGCCATGTAATTGCTTTACTTTATCACTAAGTGGTAGCGATAGTCGTGGAAGCAATAGTTGGCGAGACGACAACGATGCTACGATGAAGATCAAGGTGTCAAGCCGGTGACGAAGGTGATCATGACGGTGCTTTGAAGATGGAGATCAAAAGCACAAGATGATGATGGCCATATCATGTCACATATTTGCATGTGATGTTTATCTTATTATGCTTCTTATTTTGCTTAGAACGACGGTAGCATTATAAGATGATCCCTTACTAAATTTCAAGGTATAAGTGTTCTCCCTGAGTATGCACCGTTGCGAAAGTTCGTCGTGCCGAGACACCACGTGATGATCGGGTGTGATAAGCTCTATGTTCAAATACAACGGGTGTAAGCCAGTTTTGCACACGCAGAATACTCGGGTTAAACTTGACGAGCCTAGCATATACAGATATGGCCTCGGAACACTGGAGACCGAAAGGTCGAGCGTGAATCATATAGTAGATATGATCAACATAAGATGTTCACCATTGAAAACTACTCCATCTCACGTGATGATCGGACATGGTTTAGTTGATTTGGATCACGTGATCATTTAGATGACCAGAGGGATGTCTATCTAAGTGGGAGTTCTTTAAATTAATATGATTAAATTGAACTTTAATTTATCATGAACTTAGTCCTGATAGTTTTTGCATATCTATGTCGTTGTAGATCAATGGCCCGTGCTACCGTTCCTTTGAATTTTAATGCATTCCTAGAGAAAGCTAAGTTGAAAGATGATGGTAGCAATTACACGGACTGGGTCCGTAACCTGAGGATTATCCTCATTGCTGCACAGAAGAATTATGTCCTTGAAGCACCGCTAGGTGACCAACCCCCTTCCGGTGATGCAGACGCTGTGAACGTCTGGCAGTCGCGGTCTGATGACTACACGATAGTTCAGTGTGCCATGCTTTACGGCTTAGAACCGGGACTTCAACGACGTTTTGAACGTCATGGAGCATATGAGATGTTTCAGGAGTTGAAGTTAATATTTCAAGCAAATGCCCGAATTGAGAAATATGAGATTTCCAATAAGTTCTATAGCTGCAAAATGGAGGAGAATAGTTCTATCAGTGAACACTTGCTCAGAATGTCTGGGTACTACAATCATATGACTCAACTTGGTTGCAATGTTGACGAAGATAGTGTCATTGATAGAGTTCTTCAATCACTGCCACCAAGCTATAAAGGTTTCGTGATGAACTATAACATGCAAGGGATGCAAAAGACAATTCCCGAGCTCTTCGCTATGCTCAAAGCTGCGGAGGTAGAAATCAAAAAGGAGCATCAAGTGTTGATGGTTAATAAGACCACTGGTTTCAAGAAAAAGGGCAAGGGAAAGAAAGGGAACTTCAAAAAGAATAGCAAATCAGTTGCTACTTCAACAAAGAAACCCAAATCTGGAGCCAAGCCTGAAACTGAGTGCTTCTACTGCAAGGGAACTGGACACTGGAAGCGGAACTGCCCCAAGTATTTGGCGGATAAGAAGGATGGCAAGATGAACAAAGGTATATATGATATACATGTTATTGATGTGTACCTTACTAATGCTCGTAGTAGTACCTGGGTATTTGATACCGGTTCGGTTGCTAATATTTGTAACTCGAAAAAGGGACTACGGATTAAACGAAGATTAGCTAAGGACGAGGTGACGATGCGCGTGGGAAACGGTTCCAAAGTCGATGTGATCGCCGTCGGCACGCTACCTCTACATCTACCTTCGGGATTAGTTTTAGACCTAAATAATTGTTATTTGGTGCCAGCGTTGAGCATGAACATTATATCTGGATCTTATTTATTGCGAGACGGTTATTCATTTAAATCAGAGAATAATGGTTGTTCCATTTTTATGAATAATATCTTTTATGGTCATGCACCCTTAAAGAGTGGTCTATTCTTACTAGATCTTGATTGTAGTGATACACATATTCATAATATTGAAACCAAAAGATGCAAGGTTAATAATGATAGTGCAACTTATTTGTGGCACTGCCGTTTGGGTCATATTGGTGTAAAACGCATGAAGAAACTCCATAAAGATGGACTTTTGGAATCACTTGATTATGAATCACTTGGTGCTTGCGAACCATGCCTCATGGGCAAGATGACTAAAACTCCGTTCTCCGGAAACATGGAGCGAGCAACAGATTTGTTGGAAATCATACATACTGATGTATGTGGACCAATGAGCGTTGATGCTCGCGGCGGGTATCGTTATTTTCTGACCTTCACTGATGATTTGAGCAGATATGGGTATATCTACTTAATGAAACACAAGTCTGAAACATTTGAAAAGTTCAAAGAATTTCAGAGTGAAGTAGAGAATCATCGTAACAAGAAAATAAAGTTCCTACGATCTGATCGTGGAGGAGAATATTTGAGTTACGAGTTTGGTCTTCATTTGAAACAATGTGGAATAGTTTCACAACTCACGCCACCTGGAACACCACAACGTAATGGTGTGTCCGAACGTCGTAACCGTACTTTATTAGATATGGTGCGATCTATGATGTCTCTTACCGATTTACCACTATCGTTTTGGGGTTATGCTTTAGAGACAGCTGCATTCACGTTAAATAGGGTACCATCTAAATCCGTTGATACGACGCCTTATGAACTGTGGTTTGGCAAGAAACCAAAGTTGTCGTTTCTTAAAATTTGGGGCTGCGATGCTTATGTGAAAACACTTCAACCTGATAAGCTCGATCCCAAGTCGGAAAAATGTGTCTTCATAGGATACCCAAAAGAAACTGTTGGGTACACCTTCTATCACAGATCCGAAGGCAAAATATTCGTTGCTAAGAACGGATCCTTTCTAGAAAAGGAGTTTCTCTCGAAAGAAGTGAGTGGGAGGAAAGTAGAACTTGATGAGGTAATTGTACGTTCTCCCATATTGGAAAGTAGTACATCACAGGAAATTGTTCCAGTGATTCCTACACCAATTAGTGAGGAAGTTGATGATAATGATCATGAAACTTCGGATCAAGTTTCTATTGAACGTCGTAGATCAACCAGAGTACGTTCCGCACCAGAGTGGTACGGCAACCCAGTTCTGGAAATCATGTTACTAGACCATGATGAACCTACGAACTATGAGGAAGCGATGATGAGCCCAGATTCCGCAAAATGGCTTGAAGCCATGAAATCTGAGATGGGATCCATGTATGAGAACAAAGTATGGACTTTGGTTGACTTGCCCGATGATCGGCAGGCCATCGAAAATAAATGGATCTTCAAGAGGAAGACCGACGCAGACGGTAATATTACTGTTTACAAAGCTCGACTTGTTGCGAAAGGTTTTCGACAAGTTCAAGGAGTTGACTATGATGAGACTTTCTCACCTGTAGCGATGCTTAAGTCTGTCCGAATCATGTTAGCAATTGCCGCATTTTATGATTATGAAATCTGGCAAATGGATGTCAAAACTGCATTCCTAAATGGATATCTCAAAGAAGAGTTGTATATGATGCAACCAGAAGGTTTTGTCGATCCAAAAGGTGCTAACAAAGTTTGCAAACTCCAGCGATCCATCTATGGACTGGTGCAAGCATCTCGGAGTTGGAATATACGCTTTGATGAGGTGATCAAAGCATATGGTTTTATACAGACTTTTGGAGAAGCCTGTATTTACAAGAAAGTGAGTGGGAGCTCTGTAGCATTTCTAATATTATATGTAGATGACATATTGTTAATTGGAAATGATATAGAATTTCTGAACAGCATAAAAGGATACTTGAATAAAAGTTTTTCGATGAAAGACCTCGGTGAAGCTGCTTACATATTAGGCATCAAAATCTATAGAGATAGATCAAGACGCTTAATTAGACTTTCACAAAGCACATACCTTGATAAGATTTTGAAAAGGTTCAAAATGGATCAGTCAAAGAAAGGGTTCTTGCCTGCTTTACAAGGTATAAAGTTGAGTAAGACTCAATGCCCGACCACTGCAGAAGATAGAGAGAAAATGAAAGTCATTCCCTATGCCTCAGCCATAGGATCTATCATGTATGCAATGCTGTGTACCAGACTTGATGTGTGCCTTGCTATAAGTCTAGCAGGGAGGTACCAAAGTAATCCAGGAGTGGATCACTGGACAGCGGTCAAAAACATCCTAAAGTATCTGAAAAGAACAAAGGATATGTTTCTCGTATATGGAGGTGACAAAGAGCTCGTCGTAAACAGTTACGTCGATTCTAGCTTTGACACTGATCCGGGTGACTCTAAGTCACAAACCGGATATGTATTTTTATTGAACGGTGGAGCTGTCAGCTGGTGCAGTTCCAAGCAGAGCGTCGTGGCGGGATCTACGTGTGAAGCGGAATACATAGCTGCTTCAGAAGCAGCAAATGAAGGAGTCTGGATGAAGGAGTTCATATCCGATCTAGGTGTAGTACCTAGTGCATCGGGTCCAATGAAAATCTTTTGTGACAACACTGGAGCCATAGCCTTGGCGAAGGAGTCCAGGTTTCACAAGAGAACAAAGCACATCAAAAGACGCTTCAATTCCATCCGCGATCTAGTCAAGGAGGGAGACATAGAGATTTGCAAAATACATACGGATCTAAATGTTGCAGACCCGTTGACTAAGCCTCTTCCACGGGCAAAACATGATCAGCACCAAGACTCCATGGGTGTGAGGATCATCACTTTGTAATCTAGATTATTGACTCTAGTTCAAGTGGGAGACTGAAGGAAATATGCCCTAGAGGCAATAATAAAGATGTTATTTGTATTTCCTTATATCATGATAAAAGTCTTTTATTCATGCTAGAATTGTATTAACCGGAAACTTAGTACATGTGTGGATACATAGACAAAACAGTATGTCCCTAGTATGCCTCTACTAGACTAGCTCATTGATCAAAGATGGTTATGTTTCCAAGCCATAAACATGAGTTATCATTTGATCAACGGGATCACATCATTAGGAGAATGATGTGATGGACAAGACCCATCCGTTAGCATAGCACTATGATCGTTTAGTTTAACTGCTATTGCTTTCTTCATGACTTATACATGTTCCTATGACTATGAGATTATGCAACTCCCGAATACCGTAGGAACACCTTGTGTGCTATCAAACGTCACAACATAACTGGGTGATCATAAAGATGCTCTACAAGTGTCTCCGAAAGTATTCGTGGTGTTGGCATAGATCAAGATTGGGATTTGTCACTCCGAGTGTCGGAGAGGTATCTCTGGGCCCTCTCGGTAACACACATCACAATAAGCCTTGCAAGCAAAAGACTATTGAGTTAGTCACGAGATGATGTGTTACGGAACGAGTAAAGAGACTTGCCGGCAACGAGATTGAATTAGGTATAAAGATACCGACGATCGAATCTCGGGCAAGTAACATACCGTTTGACAAAAGGAACAACGTATGTTGTTATGCGGTTCGACCGATAAAGATCTTCGTAGAATATGTAGGAGCCAATATGGGCATCCAGGTTCCGCTATTGGTTATTGACCGGAGAGATGTCTCGGTCATGTCTACATAGTTCTCGAACCCGTAGGGTCCGCACGCTTAAACGTTCGTTGACGATATAGTATTTAATGAGTTATGTTTGTCGGTGACCGAATGTTATTCGGAGTCTAGGATGTGATCACGGACATGACGAGGAACTCCGGAATGGTCCGGAGATAAAGATTAATATATGAGATAATAGTGTTTGACCTCCGGAAGAGTTCCGGAATTCACCGGAAGAGGTTCCGGATGTTTCCCGAAGTGTTTGGGTACGAGAACACGTTATTTGGGCCAAAAGGGAAAGCACACAAGGTTTTTGGAAAGCGCAAAAGGAAGTTTTGCGGAGTCCAGGGGCCAGACGCCAGGGTCCCTGGCGTCTGGGTCCAGACGCCGGGAACCCTGGCGTCTGGCCCTGGAGTCTGAGAAGGACTCTTGCCTTTCGGGTGAAACCGACTTTGTGAAGGCTTTTACTCCAAGTTTCGACCCCAAGGCTCAACATATAAATAGAGGGGTAGGGCTAGCACCCAAGACACATCAAGATACACCAAGCCGTGTGCCGGCTACCCCGACCCTCTAGTTTATCCTCCGTCTAGTTTCTGTAGTGCTTGGCGAAGCCCTGCAGAGATTGTTCTTCATCAACAACCGTCACCACGCCGTCGTGCTGCCGGAACTCATCTACTACTTCGCCCGTCTTGCTGGATCAAGAAGGCGAGGACGTCATCGAGCTGAACGTGTGCTGAACGCGGAGGTGCCGTACGTTCGGTACTAGATCGGGACGGATCGTGAAGGTGCACGACTACATCAACCGCGTTGATAAACGCTTCCGCTTTCGGTCTACGAGGGTACGTAGACACACTCTCCCCTCTCGTTGCTATGCATCTAGTAGATAGATCTTGCGTGATCGTAGGAAAATTTTGAAAATACTACGTTCCCCAACAGAATGAGGACGTGAGAAATGAATGAATCATTCCTTCATAATTAGCTTGCGTCCTTTCAAGCATTCTCAGGTCTCCATTTCTTCTGACGTTTAAGTTCGTCTGGAGACCTGACTTTGTGTGGCACCCCAGCTTAGAGAAAACCGGAATGCCCCGTATTCCAGCCCAGAGATCGAGGAGAAGTCTTCTGGAATACATCACTGCTTAGCATAGAACAAATCATCTCTTTATTGCAATATCTATGGGTACAAGGGGATTACATCGGCACGGCGAAACTATGCCTGCCACGGTGGCTGCATGTAAGTTGCAGAACAAGAAGAAGCAGTGGAATAATTCTAGCAGCGGACAATGACCACGGTGATGAACTCCACTCCATAGGAACTCTTGCGAGAATGCTTATCCTAGCTCGCAAACAAGGGATCCTGGAAAACAAGCAATCAAATTCGGCATGACGTGCGAACTGGCATGACACGCCAGGTCAGTACATTGAATGTACTTGCAAGCTCACAATAACCAAAAGCAATCAAGACAAACAACATCATGGCAATTACAGGTTAATTATCAATGATGAACACGATATTACCAGAACATGGCAAGTACAACATGATACAACTAGAACAATATGAACATGGCATGGACATATGGACATGATGATACTAGCATGCAACATGATGACACTATCATGCACCAACTTACTCTGCTCGGGTTACCTCGTAACCATCACATGCACAAACTTACCATCACGGACATCACATGATCATCTCAGGATCCAATCAAGCTTGGTATTACAATATCGTAGTAATCATTACATGACCACAAGGAGCTTGCCTTTTACCATTGACTCCCGCATAACACCACAAATATCCATCCACTCGATATCCTCGATACCACAGTGATCCTCTCACGATCACATCCAGCATCTTTCTCATCATCGAACCGGGGTTATTATTAAGCACATTATTATTACTGTTGACCCATAGTGTGACCAACTACGAACTGGGCCCATATCTGCGGGCGCGGCTATCGATAGATTTAACACACACTCTGTAGAGGTTAATACACTGTACCCACACCGCGGAACCCATGGCCTCGCACTCCCATTCGGGTGGACCAACGGCGTCCCGACAAAACCAATCTAGTGCCATGACACTCTCCCGGCCACTCCGACCAACTCCCATCTGGGCTAAGTCATGGGTGGCCCCGTGTCTACCAAAGACATCAATGGCCACCCTCGTGGAAAAACATAAATGGTCCCAAATGGGGACAAACCGCACAACCAACTCGGGCACATAAGGCTTATTTCTGCCTACCTGGTCAGGGTAGCACGCACCCATAACCTTCCCTCGTTGGAGGCACCGACGAGAGGCATGCCAATGGACCGCATTAAGGCCATTCCCATAAAAGGCAAGTGTGGATGCACTTGTCAGCTCGATATGGTCGCACCATGACTCAACCAACAGTTGTTCAAGTTCATTATTATCCGGTTAAACTTGAATGCAATAAGCCGAGCCATAATAAAATAACATGATGCAACTATAATGCATGAGCACGATATCAACATAAGCATGGGGGTGCAACATAATCATCAAGCATACAAACAACATTAAATCATATATTTGAATGACCATGGCATACTGACGAGCCTGAATATCACGAGTATAACACTACTCATAGCATACCCTGACCACTAGCATCAACAATAAATATCATGCAAGAACATATCAACAACGCTACCATGCAAGCATTTAACCAACTAGATGCAAAGGAACATGTATAACAATGATACTCGGAACAGACGATAGTCATGCACTGAAGATCATCACCAACATCAACATGTACTACTACCAAACATGTCATTGCAAAGCAATACTAGCAAGAATACATGATAACCAAGTGTATAAGAACATAGCATGAAGATAAACACAGATCCATAAGCATAACCGAAACAACGATAACAGTTGCAAACAAACAAGCACTTATTAAATGTTCAAGTGGAAAACCATGGCTACTGGATGACTATCATGCAAGTGGTTGTCGTGGCTTGCACGGGGTTGAAAAACACTCTAAGAATAAGTGCGGTGAAGCCGCAGAAAGATTCACCGAAAAAGATTCTCTCTCGGAGGGGGATGATTAAGTGCAAGGTAAAAATGGTCATTTCCAGTATATCAAACCATAATGAAAATGATACCAACAGAACGGGCTTGACGAGATGAAGACGTGGGCTTTGGAATCACCTGATTCGGAGTTACGAGCAAAAAGTTGCAATAGTTTTTCTTCTAGGGACCTATCTATAGTAGAAATATTTACAGACTGGGTCAAAACAAAAAAAACTGAAAGCGTACTTCAATGAATACGCCTTTGCTTTGGGGAAATGCACTCTCGCCCAAAGCAGTGCTGAAATACGCTTTCCCCAAAGGAAAATATACTCTCGTAGAGTGCGCTTCCACTTAAACTGGCGGGCCCGGGCGTCGAGTCAATGACAGGCGGGCCTGTGTTGACTCTCCCTCTCCTCCCAGTTCCTTCTTTCTCCTCCTGAGACTGGCAGAACAAAGGCGAGGTAGAGGCGCGATGCCGGCGACGGCCCCGGCAGCTCAGGCTGTCCCTGGCGGAGCTGGGACCACCGGAGGACTCGGCAGGACTAGGCGCTCCTGCTCGACCTTCTCTCTTGTGCTGAGATGCACCGGAGCGGGCACGATCTCGGCCACGGCGAACGGCGGTGTTGGCCAGATTGAGCCCATGGCCATGGGCGTCTCCGGAGCATAATGGAGGCGGGGAGCGAGTTGTGGTGATGGTGGTGGTCGGCTACGATGGTTAGGTGGAGCTACGAGGGCTGGGGATGGGCGAGGCACTGGCCGCAGCGGACAGCAGCCACGGTGAAGCTGGACTCGGCGCTAAGGCCGCGGGGAAGAAGGGTGGAGGCGTGGGGTGGCTTCTAGGTGGTGGTGCGAGTCCTCTGGAGGACGGCTAAGGCTGGTGTACATGGAGAGGTAGCAGACGGCAGCAACGGCGTCGTGTTCATCGGCAGCCAACCGGCGGGGTCGATACGGAGAAATAGCGTCGTGTTCATCGGGAGGCAACATAACGTTCATGTTCATCGGGAGCCAGCCGGCTTGGACGAAATAGCCGAAACCTGGTGTGGCGTGCCGCAAAACGGAGGGAAACGACCTTCTGCTGGAGCGCGTACGGTCGAAACAGGGTCATGTTCATCAGGAAGGGTCTGGTGTACTGCAAAACGGAGAAAACGTTTTTCTGCTCGATTGGCTACAGTCAAAATGGGATCCTGTTCATCGAGAGGGGTCTAGCATACCGCAAAACGGAGGAAATGGACATGTGTTGGAGCGCTAGAGTCGAAACGGGGGTCCTGTTCATCAGGAGGGGTGTGGCGTACCGCAAAACGAGACTCCATGGGCTACTATTCACCCACCATCGACTTCTTTCAGCCTCCACATGCACTGTTCAACCACCGCGTCTTCCTCCTGCCTCCACCAGCTACTGTTCATCCACGGGCTACTATTCATCCAGTCCTCCACCGACTACTGTTCAACCAGCCCTCCGTGGTCCTGTTCATCCACCCCCAACCAGCTCAGCTGTAGCAGCCTCCTCTCGGGGTCTTGTTCATCCAGCTGCAACGGTCTACTACTACTACCATGGGGTCCTGTTCATCCAACCCCCACCGGGAACTGTTCACCCAACCCCAACCATTTACGTCGCGAGTCGTTCGACCAACCCCCACGTTCGATCAGCTTCAGTAAGCAGCATCAGCAATCGCTTGGGTTCAGTTAGCAGCAGTAGCGAAGGAATCGCTCGATCGGGTTCAGTTTATAGCCAAGAAATCGATCGCTCGGGTTCAGTAACGCGCGTAGCTAGTGCAATCGCGTGGGTTCAGTAAGCGAATGCCTCATCCGCGTTTAGTTAGAGCCCAAGCCTCGCACATACACGCGACGTGTACGAGAGAAACGCGCAAACCTCCGCGCACCGCTCTGCCCCAACCACCCACCGTAACTGGGAACTCCATGAAATTTTCCTCGCCCTCGCTTCAACCACGATTTTTTCCGTCATGGACAGCCCAAAGAATGTCATGCAGATGCATCCTTGCTACTTCTCGAGCTTGCGTTGTATTCCCTCGAAGAGGAAAGGGAGATGCAGCATAGTAGCGTAAGTATTTCCCCCATTTTTTGAGAACCAAGGTATCAATCCAGTAGGAGACCACGCACGAGTCCCTCGCACCTGCATAAACAAATAAGAACTTCGCAGCCAACGCGATAAGGGGTTGTCAATCCCTTTATGGTCACTTACGGAAGTGAGATCTGATAGAGATGATAGTTTATATTTTTGGTATTTTTGTTTATAAGAACAAAAAGTAAAAGCGGAAAAAGTAAAGTAGATGTAGATTGATATGTTGAGAATAGACCCGGGGGCTATAGTGTTCTCTAGTGGCTTCTCTCATGATAGCGATATTCTACGGCGGGTAAACAAATTACTGTCGAGCAATTGATAGAAAAGCGATTAATTATGAGACTATCTAGGCATGATCATTGTATATAGGCATCACGTCCGAGACAAGTAGACCGACTCCTGCCTGAATCTACTACTATTACTCCACACATTGACCGCTATCCAGCATGCATCTAGTGTATTGAGTTCATAAGAACAAAGTAACGCCTTAAGCAAGATGACATGATGTAGAGGGATAAACTCAAGCAATATGATATAAACCCCATCTTTTTATCCTCGGTGGCAACAATACAATACATGTCTTGCTGCCCCTACTGTCACTGGGAAAGGACACCGCAAGATTGAACCCAAAGCCAAGCACTTCTCCCATTGCAAGAACTATAGATCTAGTAGGCCAAACCAAACCAATAATTTGAAGAGACTTGCAAGGATATTATGAGCACACATAAAGAGTTCAGAAAAGAACCAAATATTTCTTGTAGATAATCTTGATCATAAACCCACAATTCATCAGATCTCGACAAACACACCGCGAAAAAAGATTACATCGAATAGATCTCCTCGAAGACCGAGGAGAACTTTGTATTGAGATCCAAAGAGAGAGAAGAAGCCATCTAGATACTAGGTATGGACCCGAAGGTCTGCGGTAAACTACTCACAACTCATGGTGAGGGCGATGATGATGATGTAGAAGCACTCCGTGATGGATCCCCCCCTCCGACGGAGCTCCAGAACAAGCTACAAGATGGGATCTCATGGGAACAGAAGGTTATGGTGGTGGAACTAGGGTTTTCGCTCCTCTTCTGATGGTTTCGGGGTACGTAGGCTTATATAGGAGGAAGGAGGACATCGGGACCTCACGAGGGACCCACGAGGCAGGGGGCGCGCCCTGGGCAAGAGGCGCGCCCCCCACCCATGTGGGCACATCGTGGCCCCTACTCCGTGGTTCTCAAGTCTCTCGTGCGTTATTTTCTCCAAAAATATCTCTCCCGAAGGTTTCATTCCGTTTGGACTCCGTTTGATATCCCTTTTCTGTAAAACACTAAAACAGGCAAAAAAATAACAATCTGGACTGGGCCTTTGGGTTAGTAGGTTAGTCCCAAAAATGATACTCCCTCCGTCCGAAAATACTTGTCATCAAAATGGACAAAATGGGGTGTATCTAGAACTAAAATACATCTAGATACAATCCCTTTTATTCAATTTGATGACAAGTATTTCCGGACGAAGGGAGTATTAAAGTATATGACAAAGCCCATTAAACATCCAAAACATCATAAATAATAGCATGGAACAATCAAATATTATAGATCGTTGGAGACGTATCAAGCATCCCCAAGCTTAATTCCTGCTTGTCCTCGAGTAGGTAAATGATAAAAACAAATTTTTTGATGTGGAATGCTAACCAACATAGTTTTTCAATGTAATCCTCTTAATTGTGGCATGAATGTTCAGATCTGATAGATTCAAGATAAAAGTCTATATTGACATAAGAAATAATAATACTTCAAGCATACTAACAAAGCAATCATGTCTTCTAAAAATACTATGGCTAAAGAAAGTTATCCATACAAAATCATATAGTCTGGCTATGCTCCATCTTCATCACACAAAATATTCATATCATGCACAACCCCGATTTTAGCCAAGCACTTGTTTTCATACTCTATTATTTCAAACCTTTCAACTTTCACGCAATACATGAGCGTGAGCCATGGACATAGCACTATGGGTGGAATAGAGAGGTGGTTGTGGAGAAGACAAAAAGGAGGGAGATAGTCTCACATCAACTAGGCTTATCAATGGGCTATGGAGATGCCCATCAATAGATATCAATGTGAGTGAGTAGGGATTGCCATGCAACGGATGCACTAGAGCTAAAAAATATGAAAGCTCAACAAAAGAAACTAAGTGGTTGTGCATCCAACTTGGTTGCTCACGAAGGCCTAGGGCATTTGAGGAAGGCCATTGTTGGAATATACAAGCCAAGTTCTATAATGAAAATTCCCACTAGTATATAAAAGTGACTAAGCATGAGACTCTCTACAATAAGAACATGGTGCTACTTTGAAGCACAAGTGTGGAAAAAAGATGGTAGCAATTGTCCCTTTTTCTTTTCTTTTTTCTTTTTTTCCTTTTTTTGGGCCTTTCTTTTTTTCTTTGGCCTTTTTTTTTGCGGAGGGGCTTTATTGATTTAGCCTTTCCTCCCATGGGATAATGCTCTAATAATGATGATCATCACACTTTCATTACAACTCAATATTACAACTCGATACTACAACAAAGTATGACTCTATATGAATGCCTCCGGCGGTGTACCGGGATGTGCAAAGAAACAAGAGTGACATGTATGAAAAATTATGCATGGTCGCCTTGCCACAAATACAATGTAAACTACATGATCATGCATGGCAATATGACGATATGAAGCGTGCCATATGAACGGAACGGTGGAAAGTTGCATGGCAATATATCTCGGAATGGTTATGAAAATGCCATGATAGGTAGGTATGGTGGCTTTTTCGAGGAAGGATGTATAGTGGGTGTATGGTACCGGCGAAAGTTGCGCGGTACAAGAGAGGCTAGCAATGGTGGAAGGGTGAGAGTGCGTATAATCTATGGACTCAACATTACTCATAAGAACTCATATACTTATTGCAAAACTCTACGAGTAATCAAAACAAAGCAATCAACGCATGCTCCTAGGGGGAGGTTGGTAGGAGTTAACCATCGCGCGCCCCCGACCTCCACACAAAGGTTGGCACTTTACAAATACCTGATGCTCTAACTTCATCACATAGCAGTTCACCATACGTGCATGCTATGTGAATCACTAACCTTAACACAAGTATTTCTCAATTTCATAATAACCCTACTAGCATGACTCTAATATCACTATCCTTATACAATTATCAAGCATGCAACATCTCATCATATGCAATGCACTTAGTGTGAAAGTTTTACTACATTGATATTGGATGTCTATCATATGACGACTAGTTTTACAGCCTAAACACATTACCATGCTGTTTTAATAGACTCTCAAAAGGATATAAATGAATCATGAGAGTTCAACAATTTCTTCAAAATATTATCACCACCGTGCTCTAAAAGATATAAGTGAAGCACTAGAGCAAAAACTATTCAACTCAAAAATATAAGTGAAGCACATAGAGTGTTGATGTCTACTACGCACCCTTCTTCTTGTAGACGTTGTTGGGCCTCCAAGTGCAGAGGTTTGTAGGACAGTAGCAAATTTCCCTCAAGTGGATGACCTAAGGTTTATCAATCCGTGGGAGGCGTAGGATGAATATGGTCTTTCTCAAACAACCCTGCAACCAAATAACAAAGAGTCTCTTGTGTCCCCAACACACCCAATACAATGGTAAATTCTATAGGTGCACTAGTTCGGCGAAGAGATGGTGATACAAGTGCGATATGGATGGTAGATATGGATTATTGTAATAGGAAAATATAAAAACAACAAGGTAGCAAGTGGTAAACGTGAGCATAAACGGTGTTGCAATGATAGTAGATAAGGCCTAGGGTTCATACTTTCACTAGTGCAAGTTCTCTCATCAAGGATAACATAATTGGATCATATTACTAGCCCTCAACATGCAACAAAGAGTCACTCCAAAGTAACTAATAGCGGAGAACAAACGAAGAGATTATGGTAGGGTACGAAACCACCTCATAGCTATTCTTTCTGATCGATCTATTCAAGAGTCCGTAGTAACGTTCAATCTATCATAGAGTTCGTACTAGAATAACACCTTAAGACACAAATCATTCAAAACCCTAATGTCACCTAGATACTCCATTGTCACCTCAAGTATCCGTGGGCATGATTATACGATATGCATCACACAATCTCAGAAACATCTATTCAGCCAACACATAGAACTTCAAAGAGTGCTCCAAAGTTTCTATCAGAGAGTCAAGACGAAAACGTGTGCCAACCCCTATGCATAGATTCCCAAGGTCACGGAACCCGCAAGTTGATCACCAAAATATACATCAAGTGGATCACATGATATCCCATTATCACCATAGACAAACACGCGCAAGACATACATTAAGTGTTCTCAAATCCTTAAAGACTCAATCCGATAAGATAACTTCAAAGGGAAAACTCAATCCATTACAAGGGAGTAGAGGGGGAGAAGAAGATCCATCTAGAATAGCAAAGCTCGCGATACATCAAGATCGTGACATCTCAAAAACACGAGAGAGAGAGAGAGAGAGAGAGAGAGAGAGAGAGAGAGAGAGAGAGAGAGAGAGAGAGAGAGAGAGAGAGAGAGAGAAC
>LR738710.1:475375045-475431489 GCA_902687465.1 Secale cereale | reverse complement strand
GAGAGAGAGAGAGAGAGAGAGAGAGAGAGAGAGAGAGAGAGAGAGAGAGATCAAACACATAGCTACTTGTACATACCCTCAGCCCTGAGGGTGGACTACTCCCTCCTCGTCATGGAGAGTGCCGGGATGATGAAGATAGCCATCGTAGAGGGATTCCCCCCTCCGGCAGGGTGCCAGAACGGGTGTAGATTGGTTTTCGGTGGCTACAGAGGCTTTCGGCGGTGAAACTCCCGATCTAGGTTAATTTTCGAAGGTTTCAGTATTTATAGGAATTTTCGGCGTAGGTCCCAAGTCAGGGGGCCCTCCGGGCTGTCCTCGAGATAGGAGGGCGCGCCCCCCTACCCAGGGCGGGCCCTCCACCCTCGAGGGCAGCCCGTGGCTCTCCTGGCCCAACTCTTTTGCTTCGGGGGCTTCTTTTGGTCCAGAAAAAATCATAACAAATTGGCTTGTCAATTGGACTCCGTTTGATATTCCTTTTCTGTAAAACCCTAAAACAAGAGAAAAACAGAAACTTGCACTGGGCTCTGGGTTAATAGGTTAGTCCCAGAAATCATATAAAAGTGTATAGTAAAGCCCATAAGACATCCTAGAAGGATAATATAATAGCATGGAACAATAAAAAATTATAGATACATTGGAGACGTACCAGCATCCCCAAGCTTAATTCCTGCTCGTCCTCGAGTAGGTAAATGATAAAACAGAATTTTTGATGCGGAATGCTACCTGACATAATTCTCAATGTAATTCTCTTAATTGTGGCATGAATGTTCAGATCTGAAAGATTCAAGATAAAACTCTATATTGACATAAGAAATAACAATACTTCAAGCATACTAACAAAGCAATCATGTCTTCTCAAAATACTATGGCTAAAGAAAGTTATCCCTACAAAATCTTATAGTGTTGGCTATGCTCCCTCGTTATCACACTAAATATTCATATCATGCACAACCCCGATTTCAGCCAAGCACTTGTTTTCATACTCTATCTTTTCAAACCTTTCGACTTTCACGCAATACATGAGCGTGAGCCATGGACATAGCACTATGGGTGGAATAGAGGTGGTTGTGGAGAAGACAAAAAGGAGGAAGATAGTCTCACATCGACTAGGCGTATCAACGGGCTATGGAGATTCCCATCAATAGATATCTATGTGAGTGAGTAGGGATTGTCGTGCAACGGATGCACTAGAGCTAAATATGAATGAAAGCTCAACAGAAGAAACTAGTGGGTGTGCATCCAACTTGCTTGCTCACGAAGACCTAGGGCATTTGAGGAAGCCCATCGTTGGGATATACAAGCCAAGTTCTATAACGAAAATTCCCACTAGTATATGAAAGTGACTAAACATGAGACTCTCTACAATGAAGAACATGGTGCTACTTTGAAGCACAAGTCTGGAAAAAAGATAGTAGCAATTGTCCCTTTTTCTTTTCTCTTCTTTTCTCTTCTTTTTTTTTCTTTTTTTGGGCCTTTTTTTTTCTTTGGCCTTTTTTTTTGTGGAGGGGCTTTATAGATTTAGCCTTTCCTCCCATGGGACAATGCTCCAATAATGATGATCATCACACTTTCATTACAACTCGATATTACAACTCGATAGTACAACAACAAAGTATGACTCTATATGAATGCCTCCGGCGGTGTACCGGTATGTGCAATGAAACAAGAGTGACATGTATGAAAAGTTATGCATGGTGGCCTTGCCACAACTAAGATGTCAACTACATGATCATGCAATGGCAATATGACAATATAATGCGTGTCATATGAACGGAACGGTGGAAAGTTGCATGTCAATATATCTCGGAATGGCTATGGAAATGCCATGATAGGTAGGTATGGTGGCTGTTTTGAGGAACAATATGGTGGCTATTTTGAGGAAGGATATATAGTGGGTTTATGGCACCGGCGAAAGTTGCGCGGTACAAGAGAGGCTAGCAATGGTGGAAGGGTGAGAGTGCGTATAATCCATGGACTCAACATTAGTCATAAGAACTCATATACTTATTGCAAAAATATACGAGTCATCAGAACAAAGCAATCAACGCATGCTCCTAGGGGGGAGGTTGGTAGGAGTTAACCATCGCGCGCCCCCGACCTCCACACAAAGGTTGACACTCTACAAATACCTCATGCTATAACTTAGTCACACAACAGTTCACCATACGTGCATGCTACGGGAATCACTAACCTTAACACAAGTATTTCTCAATTTCATAATAACTCCACTAGCATGACTCTAATATCACTATACTCATGTCTCAAAACAATTATCAAGCATCTAACATCTCATTCTATTCAATGCACTTAGTGTGAATTTTTTTACTACATTGACATTGGATGTCTATCATGTGAAGACTAGTTTCTTTAGCCTAAACACATTACCATGCTGTTTTAATAGACTCTCAAATATATATAAGTGAAGCATGATAGTTCAACAATTTCTACAAAATATTATCACCACCGTGCTCTAAAAGATATAAGTGAAGTACTAGAGCAAAAGCTATTCAACTCAAAAGATATAAGTGAAGCACATAGAGTGTTCTAATAATTTCTAGGCCATATTTAACTCTCTCAAATAGGTGTGTCCGGCAAGGATGATTGTGGCAAACTAACAAGCAAAGACTCAAATTATACAAGATGCTTCAAGCAAAACACATATCATGTTGCGAATAAAAATATAGCTCCAAGTATAGTTACCGATGGATGAAGACGAAAGAGGGGATGCCTTCCCGGGGCATCCCCAAGCTTAGGATTTTGATTATCTTTAATTTACTTGGGGTGCCTCGGGCATCCCCAAGCTTAGGCCTTTGCTACTCCTTGTTCCATAGTCCATCAAAGCAATACTCAAAACTTGAAAACTTCACAACACAAAACTTAGACAAAAATTCTCATGAGCTCCGTTAGTATAAGAAAGTAAAACACTACTCAAAGGTACTGCAATGAATTCATTCTTTGTTTATATTGGTGTTAAACCTACTGTACTCCAACTTCTCTATGGTTCATATCCTTCAATACTACTCATAGATGTAGCGGAATAAGCAAACAACACACGAAAAACAGAATCTGACAAAAACAGAATAGTCTGTAGTAATCTGCAGGGTTCGCCTACTTATGGAACTCCAAAAAATTCAAACTAAATTTTTAAATTTGCGTAATTTGTCTACCAATCATCTGAAAAAAGAATCAACTAAAAAGCACGCTCCAGTAAAAATCCCACGACTACTTTAGCGAGCGCTAACGATTCTGTTTTTCACAGCAAGATCATATAAACTTCACACAAGTCTTCCCAAAGGTTCTGCTTGGCACAAACACTAAACAAAACATGAAACCACATCTAATCAGAGGCTAGATGCAATATTTATTCACTAACAGCAGCAAAAACAAAAAAATATAAAGTTGGGTTGCCTCCCAACAAGCGTTATCGATTTACGCCCCTAGCTAGGCATACTGATGCTCACATAAAAGATAAGAATTGAAACATAACGGGAGCATCATGAAGCATATGAATATCACATTTAAGTCTTACCCACTTCCTATGCATAGGGATTTTGTGAGCAAACAACTTATGGGAACAATAATCAACTAGCATAGGAAGGGAAAACAAGCATAACTTCACAACTTTAAGCACATAGAGAGGAAACTTGATATTATTGCAATTCCTACAAGCATATGTTCCTCTCTCATAATAATTTTCAGTAGCATCATGAATGAATTCAACAATATAACCATCACATAAAGCATTCTTTTCATGATCTACTTGCATAGAAATTTTACTACTCTCCATATAAGCAAAATTATTATCATTCATAGTAGTGGGAGCAAACTCAACAAAATAACTATCATGTGAAGCATAATCCAATTGAAAACTAAAATCGTGATGACAAGTTTCATGGTTATCATTATTCTTAATAGCATACAAGTCATCACAATAATCATCATAGATAGCAACTTTGTTCTCATAATCAATTGGAACCTCTTCTAAAATAGTGGATTCATCACAAAATAACGTAATGACCTCTCCAAATCCACTTTCATAATTATAATCATCATAAATAGGAGGCATGCTTTCATCATAATAAATTTGCACATCAAAACTTGGGGGACTAAAAATATCATCTTCATCAAACATAGCATCCCCAAGCTTGTGGCTTTGCATATCATTAGCATCACGGGTATTCAAAGAATTCATACTAACAACATTGCAATCATGCTCATCATGCACATATTTTATGCCAAGCATTCTATGTAATTCTTCTTCTAGTACTTGAGCACAATTTTCCTTCCCATCATTTTCACGAAAGATATTAAAAATATGAAGCATATGAGGTAACCTCAATTCCATTTTTTTGTAGTTTTCCTTTATAAACTAAACTAGTGATAAAACAAGAAACTAAAAGATTCGATTGCAAGATCTAAAGATATACCTTCAAGCACTAACCTCCCCGGCAACAGCTCCAGAAAAGAGCTTAATGTCTACTATGCACCCTTCTTCTTGTAGACGTTGTTGGGCCTCCAAGTGCAGAGGTTTGTAGGACAGTAGCAAATTTCCCTCAAGTGGATGACCTAAGGTTTACCAATCCGTGGGAGGCGTATGATGAAGATGGTCTCTCTCAAACAACCCTGCAACCAAATAACAAAGAGTCTCTTGTGTCCCCAACACACCCAATACAATGGTAAATTGTATAGGTGCACTAGTTCGGCGAAGAGATGGTGATACAAGTGCAATATGGATGGTAGATATGGATTTTTGTAATAGGAAAAATATAAAAACAGCAAGGTAGCAAGAGGTAAACGTGAGCATAAATGGTGTTGCAATGATAGTAGATAAGGCCTAGGGTTCATACTTTCACTAGTGCAAGTTCTCTCAACAAGGATAACATAATTGGATCATATTACTAGCCCTCAACATGCAACAAAGAGTCACTCCAAAGTAACTAATAGCGGAGAACAAACAAAGAGATTATGGTAGGGTATGAAACCACCTCAAAGCTATTCTTTCTGATCGATCTATTCAAGAGTCCGTAGTAACGTTCAATCTATCATAGAGTTCGTACTAGAATAACACCTTAAGAGACAAATAAATCAAAACCCTAATGTCACCTAGATACTCCATTGTCACCTCAAGTATCAGTGGGCATGATTATACGATATGCATCACACAATCTCAGAATCATCTATTCAACCAACACATAGAACTTCAAAGAGTGCCCCAAAGTTTCTATCGGAGAGTCAAGACGAAAACGTGTGCCAACCCCTATGCATAGATTCCCAAGGTCACGGAACCCGCAAGTTGATCAACAAAACATACATCAAGTGGATCACATGATATCCCATTGTCACCACAGATAAACACGCGCAAGACATACATTAAGTGTTCTCAAATCCTTAAAGACTCAATCTGATAAGATAACTTCAAAGGGAAAACTCAATCCATTACAAGGGAGTAGAGGGGGAGAAGAAGATCCAACTAGAATAGCAATGCTCGCGATACATCAAGATTGTGACATCTCAAAAACACGAGAGAGGGAGAGAGATCAAACACATAGCTACTTGTACATACCCTCAGTCCCGAGGGTGGACTACTCCCTCCTCGTCATGGAGAGCGCCGGGATGATGAAGATAGCCACCGGAGAGGGATTCCCCCCTCCGGCAGTGTGCCAGAACGGGTGTAGATTGGTTTTCGGTGGCTACAGATGCTTTCGGCGGCGGAACTCCCGATCTAGGTTAATTTCCGAAGGTTTCAGTTTTTATAGGAATTTTTGGCATAGGTACCAAGTCAGGAGCCCTCCGGGCTGTCCTCGAGATAGGAGGGCGCGCCCCCTGCCCAGGGCGGGCCCTCCACCCTCAAGGGCAGCCCGTGGCTCTCCTAGCCCAACTCTTTTTCTTCGGGGGCTTCTTTTGGTCCTGAAAAAATCATAAAAAATTGGCTCGTCAATTGGACTCCGTTTGATATTCCTTTTCTGTAAAACCCTAAAACAGGAGAAAAACAAAAACTGGCACTGGGCTTTGGATTAATAGGTTAGTCCCAAAAATCATATAATAGTGTATAATAAAGCCCATAAGACATCCTAGAAGGATAATATAATAGCATGGAACAATAGAAAATTATAGATACGTTGGAGACGTATTAAGTGTTCTATCAATTCCAAGGCCATATTTAACTCTCTCAAATAGTTGTGTCCAGCAAGGATAATTGTGGCAAACTAACAAGCAAAGACTCAAACTATACAAGATGCTCCAAGCAAAACAGATATCATGTGGTGAATAAAAATATAGCTCCAAGTATAGTTCTCGATGGATGAGGACGAAAGAGGGGATGCCTTCCCGGGGCATCCCCAAGCTTAGGATTTTGATTGTCCTTGAATTTTACTTGGGGTGCCTTGGGCATCCCCAAGCTTAGGCCCTTGCTACTCTTTGTTCCATAGTCCATCAAAGCAATACTCAAAACTTAAAAACTTCACAACACAAAACTTGGACAAAAAATCTCGTGAGCTCCGTTAGTATAAGAAAGCAAACCACTACTCAAAGGTACTGCAATGAATTAATTATTTATTTATATTGGTGTTAAACCTACTGTATTCCAACTTCTCTATGGTTCATACCTCCCAATATTACTCATAGATGCATTGAAATAAGCAAACAACACACGTAAAACAGAATCTGTCAAAAACAGAACAGCCTGTAGTAATCTGCAGGTTTCGCATACTTCTGTAACTCCAAAAAAATTCAAACTAAATTGGTGAACGTGAGGAATTTGTCTATTAATCATCTGCAAAAAGAATCAACTAAATATCATGCTCGAGTAAAATCTGATGACCATTCTAGCAAGCGCTAACGATTCTGTTTTTCACGGCAAGATCAAATAAACTTCACACAAGTCTTCCCAAAGGTTCTACTTGGCACAAACACTAGACAAAACACTAAACCACATCTAAACAGCAGCTAGATGCAATATTCATTCCCTGACAGCAGCAAAAAAAATAAATATAAAATTGGGTTGCCTCCCAACAAGTGCTATCGTTTTACGCCCCTAGCTAGGCACGATTTTAATGATGCTCACGTGAAAGACAAGAATTGAAGCACAAAGAGAGCATCATAAAACATGTGACAAACACATCTAAGTCTAACATACTTCCTATGCATAGGCATCTTATAGGCAAACAAATTATCATAGCAAGCAAGATCTAGCGTATGCTAGGAAGACAAAGAAACAAGATCAATCTCAACATGAAGAAAGGTAATTTAGTAACATGAAGATTTCTATGACCATATTTTCCTCTCTCATATTAATTGCATGTAGGATCATAAGAAAATTCAACAATATAGCCATCACATAACATATTCTCAACACGATCCACATGCATGCGAAGTTGACACTTTTGCAAAATAGTGGGATCAACATTAACTAAAGTCATGACCTTTCCAAACCCACTTTTATCAAAAACTTCATAAGATTGAACATTCTCCAAATATGTGGGATCTAAAGTTGACACTCTTCCAAACCCACTTTCAATATTATTGCAAACATTATTATCAATCTTACATTCATCATGGGGATTAAATAAATTTTCAAGATCATAAGAAGAATCACCCCAATCATGATCATAGCAACAAGTAGTGGACATAGCAAAATAAGCATCCCCAAGCTTAGGGTTTTGCATGTCATTAGCACAATTGACATCAATAGAATTTATAGTAACATCATTGCAATCATGCTTTTTACTCAAGGAGCTATCATGAAGCACTTCATAATTTTCTTTCAATATTTCATCACAATTTTCAGACTCATAAATTTCAAGCAAAACCCCATAAAGATAATCTAGTGCACGCAGCTCACTAGCAATAGGTTCAACATAATTGGATCTCTTAAAGAGATTAGCAAGTGGATGAAGATTCATACTTTATCAAGCGAAGATGCAAGCTAATTGAGGGCACATAGCAACACAAGCAAACAAGAGGCACACGAACGATAAACACACGACTGAAGAAGGGCAAATAAAACGGCAAGGGTGAAGTGGGGGAGAGGAAAACGAGAGGCAAAAATGTAATGCGAAGGATAAGGGTTTGTGATAGGTACTTGATGTATGACTTTTGCGTAAGCCACCTCGGCAACGGCGCCAGAAATTCTTCTTGCTACTTCTCGAGCATGCATTGTATTCCATCGAAGAGGAAAGGGAGATGCAGCACACTAGCGTAAGTATTTCCCACAGTTTTGAGAACCAAGGTATCAATCTAGTAGGAGACCACGCGCGAGTCCCTCGCACCTGCACAAACAAATAAGAACTTCGCAGCCAACGCGTTAAGGGGTTGTCAATCCCTTTACGATCACTTACGTAAGTGAGATATGATAGATCTGATAGTTTATATTTTTGGTATTTTTGTTTATAAGAATAGAAAGTAAAAGCGGAAAAAGTAAAGTAGATGTAGATTGATATGTTGAGAATAGACCCGGGGGCCATAGTGTTCTCTAGTGGCTTCTCTCATGATAGCGATATTCTACGGCGGGTAAACAAATTATTGTCGAGCAATTGATAGAAAAGCGAATAATTATGAGACTATCTAGGCATGATCATTGTATATAGGCATCACGTACGAGACAAGTAGATCGACTCCTGCCTGCATCTACTACTATTACTCCACACATCGATCGCTATCTAGCATGCATCTAGTGTATTGAGTTCATAAGAACAGAGTAACGCCTTAAGCAAGATGACATGATGTAGAGGGATAAACTCAAGCAATATGATATAAACCCCATCTTTTTATCCTCGATGGCAACAATACAATACGTGCCTTGCTGCCCCTACTGTCACTAGGAAAGGACACCGCAAGATTGAACCCAAAGCCAAGCACTTCTCCCATTGCAAGAACTATAGATCTAGTAGGCCAAACCAAACCAATAATTCGAAGAGACTTGCAAGGATATTATGAGCACACACAAAGAGTTCAGAAAAAAACAAATATTTCTCGTATATAATCTTGATCATAAACCCACAATTCATCGGATCTCGACAAACACACCGCAAAAAGAGATTACATCGAATAGTTCTCCTCGAAGACCGAGGAGAACTTTGTATTGAGATCCCAAGAGAGAGAAGAAGCCATCTAGATACTAGCTATGGACCCAAAGGTCTGTGGTAAACTACTCACAACTCATGGTGAGGGCAATGATGATGATGTAGAAGCACTCTGTGATGGACCCCCCTCTGGTGGAGCTCCGGAACAAGCTCCAAGATGGGATCTCACGGGAACAGAAGGTTACAGCGGTGGAACAAGGGTTTTCTCTCCTCTTCTGATAGTTTCGGGGTACGTAGGCTTATATAGGAGGAAGGAGGACACCGGGGGCCTCACGAGGGACCCACGAGGCAGGGGGCGCGCCCTGGGCAGGGGGCGCCCCCCCCTCATGGGCACCTCGAGATCATGCATAGTCTTGGAGCTTAAGCGGTCCGCAGCGATGTCGGCACAATGCTGAATGTTGTCGGGGGTGGTGGAAATGGACAACGTTGCATCTAGAAGCAACTCCTGGTCATAAACAGGGGACACCCACCCTGACGCGGGCATGGGCACTACGTGGTGGAATACGAGCATGTCGTTGGGGAGCTTGACACGGAAGGTGATCACCTGCTCACGCGGACCAACCGGCCCGTTGAGCTGGAAGTATTTCCCTCAGTTTTGAGAACCAACGTATCAATCTAGTAGGAGATTACACAAGTAACCAAATACCTGCACAAACAAACAACAAACTTGCACCCAACGCTATAAAGGAGTTGTCAATCCCTTCTAGGTTATTTACAAAAGTTATATCTGATAGAGATATATGAACTAGTAAAGTAAATATTTTGGGGTTTTTGGTTCATAGATTGAAAACTAAAACATTGCAAAATAGTAGATCTAAAACTTATAAGATGTAAAATAGACTCGGGGGCCATAGGTTTCACTAGAGGCTTCTCTCATGATAGCAAGTATTATGGTGGGTGAACAAATTACTGTCAAGCAATTGATAGAAGAGCAAATAATTATAACGACATCTATGGCAATGATCATGAATATAGGCATCACGTTCGTGACAAGTAGACCGACTCCCGCGTGCATCTACTTCTATTACTCCACACATCGACCGAAATGATTCTGCTTGTAGAGTATTAAGCTCATAAGAACAGAGTAACGCCTTAAGCAAGATGACATGATGTAGCGGAATTAACTCAAGCAATATGATGAAAACCCCATCTTGTTATCCTCGATGGAAACAATACAATACATGGCATGTACCTTTCTGTCTCTAGGATTGAGCACCGCAAGATTGAACCCAAAGCAAATCACTTCCCCATTGCAAGAAAAACCAATTTAGTTGGCCAAATCAAACCTATAGTTCGAAGATAATTACTAAGATATTAGATCATGCATAAAAGAATTCAGAAGAAACTCAAATATTATGCATAGATAATCTGATCATAAACCCACAATTCATCGAATCTTGACAAACAAACCGCAAAAGAAGATTACATCGGATAGATCTCCATGAACAATGAGGAGAACATGGTATTGAAGATCAAAGAGAGAGAAGAAGCCATCTAGCTACTAGGTATGGACCCATGGGTCTGTGGTAAAGTACTCACACTTCATCAGAAGGGCAATAAGGTTGATGTAGATGCCCTCCGTGGTTGATTCCCCCTCCGGCAGAGTACCGGAAAAGGCCTCCAGATGGGATCTCACGAGAACAGAAGGTTACGGCGGTGGAAAAGTGGTTTTGATGGATCTTCTGGGGTTTCTGGAATATATGCGAATTTATAGGTGGAAGAAGTAGGTCAGGGGAGGCTTGGGGCCACAAGGTAGGGGGCACGCCCTCCACCCTTGTGGTCGCCTCGAGGATCCCCTAGCGTGTACTCCAAGTCCATCTGGTGTCTTCTGGTCCAAGAAAAATCTCCGTAAAATTTTGTTCCATTTGGACTCCGTTTGATATTCCTTTTCTGCGAAACTCAAAAACAAGGAAAAAACAGAAACTGGCACTGGGCTCTGGGTTAATAGGTTAGTCCCAAAAATCATATAAAATAGCATACAAATGCATATAAAACATCCAAGATAGATAATATAATAGCATGGAACAATAAAAAATTATAGATACGTTGGAGACATAAATCACTAGCGAGGGCGTGTGTTGTCGGATCTCGCAGATTTTGGCATGGTGCGGTGGTGACGGTGGTGAAATCGAGATGATAGAGGAGAAAGGGGAATGGCCAGAAATTGTGATGCGACTCAACTCACAAAAATCAAAGCTAAAGCTGACGAAACCCACCGCCTCGCCCATCCACGTGTATGCGCTCCTTTCCGCGTGGCGCGATTTCACGATGGTCAGCAGGATCAGGCGTTGCAATGTGGCCGCTTGCGCATGCTCATAGTCTAACGTTTGGGTAAAATAACTTGATCGGATGCACACGTTATAGACACGCCAAAAATTATTCAAAGTATTTTTACCCTAGTCGGCGTATTCACGGAGGGCGTGTTTGCTTACCTGCAACGTTTTTTGCCACTATGCATACTTGTCCTCGTTGGGCCTGACTCAGCATATGTAGGCAAAACCAACATCTGCATGTTGATTGGTTGCATGCATCCCCTCTAGTCAGCATGTGCTAAAGCGGAAGGCCTGCTGTTTGGCTGCAGACTTGTTTGAGGGGAAACACAAGTCTGGTTGTTGAGTTACATCCAGGACAGTTGTGTGGTAACCTCCTTCTCGATGTGGTGAGGTTAGCAAAGGCACACATGAACTACTAATAACCCAAACTAGTAGTAACAGAACAATCTTAGGCCCAAACACAAGTCTTAACCACGCAAAACAAGTTTTAAACCACACATAGTATGATAATTTCTAAACGAAACTCAAGTCTTAAAGCAAGAACCAACAAGGAACGGGCAACAGGAGCTCAGGAGGTCGCGATGAACGCATTGCTGTGCTCTTTGCACTTGATGACCACCTCCACGGCCTCGTCGTCGAAGATGATCACCTTCATGGTGTTGGGGGTCAGCAGCTTGAACGTCAGCATGTACCCGATCATGATCTAGTGAACGTCGGTGAAGGTGGCCCAACCCTGATCAAGGGTGACCTCGTCGTTGATCACCCTCACCGCCACCCTCCATGCGCAGTCGGTGTTCGTCTTGAGCTTGAATTCTGTTGGGGTGGCGGGGAAGTACTTTGCGAAGTCCCGAGGTAATGGCATACTCTCCAGCTTTGGAGCAAGGATAATCTTGTAGAAGTGATTTGGTCCTGGCTCCTGATGGTAGTGGTCATAGTTCCTCCGCTTGGGCTTGACTGATCCTGCACTGGCACTTCCACCAATGGAGGAACAACCTCCTTTCCCTTCTACAATGGTGGCACTGCCTGCTTGCCCTTGTACATCTGCATTATGAACAACATGCAGTTCAATGGTCAGCATTCATTCATATCGGCCTAACGCTCCTTTATTAACCCACCCCACTAACCCAGCACCACACTAAAACCCCCTCTGTTTCACCACCTCTCCTCTTCCACCTGTCTGTTTCACCACCTCCCCCTCGGCGTGAACTCCAACTTCAACCCCAACCCTTTCCTTAAGGCATTTGATGGAGGGACTTCTTCCTTGGGTGCTCGCTCAGTGACCACAAGAAGTTCGAGCACACCATGGAAGTGTGATCGGCCTTCAGCAGCATCGATGGCATGCACAAGACGACTGATGCTATGATGAAGAAGGGTACGCCGAACGAGCTGAAGACACTGATTCCGGACGCAACCAAGGGCGCGATGTCAGTGGAAATCCTGTGTTGGGCCATTAATCTGGCACACTCCGGCGATGCTCGATAGCGGGCAAGATGGGCCAAGTATAGTCAGTACAAGGCGCCTCATGACCAGCGTGCTGCAGTGTTGGGAAATGTTGCAGGAGAAACAAAAAAATTCCTATGAACACCCAAGATAAAATCTAGGAGATGACCATCTACGAGAGGAGAGATTGGATCTACATAACCTTGTAGATTGCTAAGCGGAAGCGTTGAGAAACGCGGTTGATTTAGTCGAATGTCTTCGTGATCCAATCACGATGTGTCCTGCGAACTCCAATCTAGTGTTGAACGGACGGCACCTCCGCGTTCAACACATGTACGGCTTGATGATGCCTTCACCTCCTCGATCCAGTGAGTGATGGTGAAGTAGTAACTCGAGTCCTCCGGCAGCACGACGACGTGGTGGCTGAGGTGGTGGAGAAATCTCAGCAAAGCTCCCTAAGCACTACAGAGAAGAAGATGACTATGAGGGAGATGAGGAGCAGTGGCGTGGCACGTATAGATGCATATGGGTGCGGATGCCCTCTCTCCCCTCCTCTATATATAGGGGGAGGGTGGAGGGAGGGGCACCCCTAGATCCCATCTAGGGGTGGCGGCCAAGGGGGGAAACCCTAGATGGGTTTGGGCGCCTCCTCTTAGGTGCTTTCGCCCCCAAGGCAAGTGGAGGAAACCCTAGGGAGGCGCCCCATCTCCTCAAGCAACGTGGGAAGGAGGCTTGGGGGCGCACAACCCCTTAGTGGGCTGGTGTGCTCCCTCCCCTTGGCCCATGAGGCCCCCGACACTTGTCGGGGCCCCCCGAAACCCCTTTCAGTCATGCTGGTCATTACCCAGTACCCCTGGAACACTTCCTGACTTTAATACCGTTCGTCCAATATATAAATTCACCTCTGGACCATTCCGGAGTTCCTTGTCATGCCTGGATCTCAGATGGGACTCCGAACAACCTTCGGTAACCACCATAATGACTAAACTATACTTATATCGTCACCAAACGTTAAGTGTGTAGACCCTGCGGGTTCGAGAACTGTGCAAACATGACTGAGACACCTCTACATAAAATAACCAATAGCGGGACATGGACGCCCATATTGGTTCTTCTACAAAGATCTTTATCGGTCGAACCTTGATGTCAAGGATTCAGCTAATCCCGTATGTAGTTCCCTTTGTCTATCGGTATGTTACTTGCCCGAGATTCGATTGTCGGTATCTCCATACCTAGTTCAATCTTGTTACCGACAAGTATCTTTACTTGTTCTGTATTACAACATCCAGTGGCTAAGCCATTAGTCACATTGCTTGCAAGCTTATTGTGATGTTGTATTACTGAGTGGGCCCTGAGATACCTCTCCGTCATACGGAGTGACAAATCCCAGTCTTGATCCATGCCAACTCAACAGATACCCTCGGAGATACCTGTAGAGCACCTTTATAGTCACCCGGTTACATTGTGATGTTTGGTATACACAAGGTATTCCTCCGGTGTCAGTGAGTTGCATGATCTCATGGCCATAGGAACATATATACTTGACATGCAGAAAATGATAGCAATAAACTTGATACGATCATATGCTACGTTTATAGTTTGGGTCTCATCCATCACATCATTCTCCTAGTGATGTGACCTCATTATCAAATGACAACTCACGTCCATGGCTAGGAAACCATTGCCATCTTTGATCAATGAGCTAGTCTGGTAGAGGCTAACTAGGGACATCTTGTTGTCTATGTATCCACACATGAATTTGAGTTTCTGATGAATACAATTCTAGCATGGATAATAAAAGAGTATCGTGAACAAGTAAATATGATAATAACCAATTTATTATTGCCTCTAGGGCATATTTACAGCAGTCTCCCACTTGCACTAGAGTCAATAATCTAGTTCACATCACCATGTGATTAACACTCATAGTTCACATCTCCATGTGACTAACACCCAAAGACTTTACTAGAGTCAATAATCTAGTTCACATCACCATGTGATTTACACTCAATTAGTTATGCGGTTTGATCATGTTATGCTTGCGAGAGATGTTTTAGTAAATGGGTGTGTAACATTCAGATTTGCATGTACTTCGCAAATCTCTATGCCATATTGTAGATGTTGCTACCACGATCCACTTGGAGCTATTCCAAATGGTTACTCCACTATACGTATCCGATTTTCTACTCAGATTCATCAGGATAGGTGTTAAAGCTTGCATCGATGTAACTCTTTACGACAAACTCTTTATCACATCCATAACCGAGAAACATTTCCTTATTCCTCAAAGGACAATTTTGACCGATGTCCAGTGATCCACTCCTGGGTTACTTTTGTACCCCCTTGCTAGACACATGGCAAGGCACACCGTAGGTGCGGTACACAGCATGGCATACCGTATAGAGCCTATGGCTAAGGCATAGGGGACGACCTTCATCCTTTCTCTTTCTTATGCGGTGGTCGAGCTTTGAGTCTTACTCAACTTCACACCTTACAACTCAGGCAAGAACTCCTTCTTTGACTCATCCATTTTGAACTCCTTCAAAATCATGTCAAGGTATGTGCTCTGTGAAAGTCTTATCAGGCGTCGTGATCTATCTCTATAGATTTTGATGCCCAATATGTAAGCAGCTTTACCCATGTCTTTCTTTGCAAAATCCTTGCAAACAACCATTTATGCATTCTAGAAATTCCACATCATTTCCGATCAACAATATGTCATCCACATATACTTATCAGAAATGTTGTAGTGCTCCCACTCACTTTCTTGTAAATACAAGTTTCTTGTAAACTTTGTATAAACCCACAAGCTTTGATCACCTCATCAAAGCGTATATTCCAACTCAGAGATGCTTGCTCTAGTCCATAGAAGGATCACTGGAGCGTGCATACCTTTTAGTATCCTTAGGATAGACAAAACCTTCTGGTTGTATCACATACAACCTTACCTCTCAGAAACCGTCAAGGAAACTTTGTTTTGACATCCATCTACCAGATTTCATAATCTGAAAATCCAGCAACTACTAACATAATCCCAACAGACTTTAGCATCACTACGAGTGAGAAAGTCTCATCATAGTCAATTACTTGAACTTGTCGGAAACCCTTTGCGACAAGTGGAGCTTCATAAATGGTGACATTACCATTAGCATGTGTCTTCTTCTTAAAGATCCATTTATTCTCAATGACTTGTTGATCATCGGGCAAGTCCACAAAGTCTATGCTTTCTTCTCATACATGTATCCTATCTCGGATTTAATGGCTCCTAGCCATTTGTTGGAATCCAGGCCCACCATCGCTTCTTCATAGTTCATAGGTTCACTGTTGTCTAACAACATGACCTCCAAGATAGGATTGTCGTACCACTCAGGGGCGGAGTCCTCGTCGACCTATGAGGCTTGGTAGTAACTTGATGTGAAACTTTGTGATCGCTATCATTAGCTTCTTCTTTAACTGATGTAGGTGCCACAAAAACTTCTTTCCGTGCTACACTACTCTCTGGTTGAAGTAAAGGTTCAACAACCACATCAAGTTCTATTTTCCTCCCACTCAATTCTTTCGAGAGAAACTCTTTCTCGAGAAAGGACCCGTTCTTAGCGACAAACACTTTGCCCTCGGATCTGAGATAGAAGGTATACCCAATCGTCTCCTTTGGGTATCCTATGAAGATGCATTTGTCCGCCTTGGGTTTGAGCTTTTCTGGCTGAAGCCTTTTGACATAAGCATCGCAACCTCTAACCTTAAGAAATGACAGCTTAGGTTTCTTGCCAAACCACAGTTCATATGGTGTCGTGTCTACAGATTTAGATGGTGCCGTATTTAAAGTGAATGCAACTGTATCTAACGCATAACCCCAAAACGATAGTGGCAGATCGGCAAGAGACATCATAGAAAACACCATGTCCAATAAGGTACGATTAGGACGTTCGGACACACCATTACACTGTGGTGTTCCAGGTGGCGTCAATTTTGAAACAATTCCACATTGTCTTAAGTGATTGCCAAAATCATAACTAAGATATTCCTCTCCTCGATCGGATCATAGGAATTCAATCTTCTTGTTACGATGATTCTCGACTTCACTATAAAGTTGCTTGAACTTTTCAAATGTTTCAGACTTATGCTTCATTAAGTAAATATATCCATATCTACTCAACTCATCGGCGAAGGTGAGAAAGTAACGATATCCACTGTGCGCGTCAACACTGTCAACACTCATCGGGCCGCACACATCAGTATGTATGATTTCCAATAAGTCACTTGCCCGTTCCATTATTCCAGAAAATAGGATTTTGGTCATCTTGCCCATGAGGCATGGTTCACATGTGTCAAGTGATTCAAAATCAAGTGACTCCAAAAGTCCATCAACATGGAGTTTCTTCATGCGCTTTACACCAATATGACCTAAGCGGCAGTGCCACGAGAAAGTGGTACTATCATTATCAACTCTACATATTTTGGCATCAATATAATGAACATGTGTATCACTACGATCGAGATTCAATAAAAAATTCACACTGGATGCATGACCATAGAAGGTATTATTCATGTAAACGGAATAACCATTATTCTCTGACTTAAATGAATAACCGTATTGCAATAAACATGATCTAATCATGTTCATGCTCGGTGCAGACACCAAATAACATTTATCTAGGTTCAACACTAATCTCGAAGGCAGAGGGAGCATGCGATGGTGATCACATCCAACACACATCGTCACCTCACCCTTAGCTAGTCTCCGTTTATTCTGTAGCTTTTGTTTCGAGTTACCAATATTAGCAACTGAACCGGTATCTCATACCCACATGCTACTATGAATACTAGTACGGTACACAAATATCAAATATAGTTTTGTTGAAGTCGTCAGCCTTCTTATCTACCAAGTATTTGGGTAGTCCCGCTACAAGTGACCATTCCCCTTACAATGGAAGCACTTAGTCTCGGGTTTGGGTTCAACCTTGGGTTTCTTCACCGGAGCAGCAACTGGCTTCCCATTCATGAAGTTTCCCTTCTCACCCTTACCCTTCTTGAAACCAGTGGTCTTGTTAACCATCAACACTTCATGCTCCTTCTTAATTTCCACCTTCGCGGTCTTAAGCACCGCGAACAACTCCGGGATCATCTCCATCCCTTCCATGTTATAGTTCATCACAAAGTTCTAAGAGCTTGGCGATAGTGACTGGAGAACTCTATCAGTCACTATCTTATCTAGAAGAATAACTCCCACTTGATTCAAGTGATTGTAGCACCTGAGACATTATGAGAACTTGCTCACTAGCTGAGCTATTCTCCTCCAAGTTGTAGGTATAGAACTTATCGGAGGTCTCATACCTCTCTATTCGAGCTTTTTCACAAAAATAAACTTTAACTCCTGGAACATCGCATATGCTCCATGATGTTCAAAACGCCTTTGAAGTCCCGATTCTAAGCCGTAAAGCATGGCGCACTAAACTATCAAATAGTCATCCGAACATGTCTACCAGATGTTCATAACATCCACATACGACGCTAGAGGGGTTGGAACACCGAGCGGTGCATCAAGGACATAAGCCTTCTATGCAGCAGTGAGGACAATCCTCAGATTACGGATCTAGTCTGCATAATTGCTTACAATATTTTTCAACTTAGTCTTTCTCTAGGAACATATTAAAAATAAGGAGCTCCAGCACGAGCTTTTGATCTACAACATAATTTTCAAAGATTGTTCAGACTATTGTTCATGATAACGAGTTCAATTAATCATATTACCTAAGAACTCCCTCCCAAATCAACATATATCTGGTTGTCCGAGTGTAACATGATCCAAACTGTAACATCCCAAATTTTTAATTTGGAATGTTATACATAGATCATATTACATAGCATATTTTATTGCTTTTCTGTGTGCTACGATCCTCGAAATTCTAAGCAACTCAAGGACCCACGGAGAGAGTTGGGGATTTTACCGTTTTCGTATTTGAGTTTTCTCAAATACCGGTACGAGGATCACTTTGGTTTTAATTATTTTTCTCTCCAAAAAATATTTCTTAATAAAATATATGAACGGAGATAATATGACTTCTCCAAAATAAAATAAATATTGGAGGAAAAATATTAAAATCACATTTGGTATTTTATTTGGATTTATTTGCAATTTTATTTGCATAGGAAAAATGCGCGTTTTTCAAAATTGCAATTAGGTCCGGGAAAAATGTTCACCTTGTCTTAAATAATATTAGAGGACGGTGAAAATTTATTTCGGAATTTTTCGCCTCAGTTTAGTATTTTATTTTGTTGATTTTCTGTGTCAGGACCGTTTAAAAAAAACTTTCGGACCAAATTAGGCCGAAGGCCCAGCCGGCCCGTTGCGCCGCCGCCTCTGGCTCGTGGCCGAGCCGGACTCCCGACGGAGTCCGAGCCACCGCCGACGCCGCCTTGGCCCCTCGGCCAAGTCAGCCCCTGGCCCCCTTTAAAAGTCGCCGCCACCCCCCCATCGCCCCACACCGCCTCGCCGCCTGCACCGCGCCTCACCACCGCCGCAGCCGAGCCTCCGCCTCCCGCTGCAGCCGCCGCCGCCGCTGTTGTCGCTACCGCCGCCCCGCCAGAGCACCGCCCCGCCGCCCGCTGGAGCTCCGCCGCCGACGAGGTAGCCACCGCCGCCACCGCCACCATCGGTTTTTTCGAAGAAAACCGCTCGTTTTTTTCTTTAAAACCCTAGGTCCATTTTTTATTAGATCGGTTCGGTTTTCCGTCGGTTTAGTCAAATAGCTGACGTTCGTCCGTTCGTTCATTTTAACGAATGTTTTTTGTCTTTTAGTTACAGACAGCGAATGTTCGTTTGTTAGCCTGTTCGTCCGTTTTTCTTTTTCAGGGCTTTTTCCGCGATTATTTTCGATCGTGATTTCTGCCCTGATCTTCTCTTTAGTTTTTCTTTTTGCTCGTAAGTCGGAATCAGGCGATTCAAGCACCTAGATCTTCGTCTCGAAGCCCTCTTTTCGTTTAACCAACTTGAACAAGGTTTTGATACTGTAAAATTTGACTTTAGTTCAATCTAGTAAACGGATCTTGTTTCTTTCGTAGTTTGAGTTTCGTTGCTCCGTTTGATTTGATTCTTTTCGCAAACCGGAGTTCTTAAGTTGAACTTTCTGTTAGATCTTCTTATTTAGAGTTTTATCGGTGCATCTTTGCTTGGTTGCTTATGTATGCTATTGTTTGCTTGCGATAGAATTCCCGGAGTGTGAAGTGTGCTACTACGAGTCCCTAAGTTTTGCGAATCATCAGCAAGGCAAGTAGCACTTTGATCATACCCTTTATTACCCAGTTTTTATGCATTAGATCAACCCCCCACACTTTGCCTGAGTAGGATCTCTTAACTTGTGGGTCTGGGAAGTAGGTTGAGGTAGAACCTATTACCTGCATTATTTACAAACCCTTGGGAGTTACTTCTACGTTATGCTTAGGTTGCCATGCTATGCTCGTAGATGTGGTTTGGGTTTGAGAGTATCCATGACATATGTGAGATGTTAATTAATGGTTCAACTTAAGGTGGCTACTTTAATACACATCAGGGTGGATTGGTTGTGGCACCCTGGGGTTACCAGTGGTTTGCCAGGGCACCTGGGGATACCAGTGTTGTCCGAGGAGATCCAGCTGTTACCATGTGATTATCCTATGGAATGCCACCCAGGCTCAAAGGGATCATAAAACTATTCATGCAAGAAACTTCCGTGTGCAGCCACAATGCCATTATGGGCTCGCGCATAGTTTGAGTAAGTTGTGTGAGCTCTTTCGTGGTGGACTAGCAGATGTAGGGGAAAGTAGGTGTACTGATCCACCTGGGGTAAAGAGTAAATTTTTCTGAAAGACTGTGTCTCGGTCATCCATTTCTCAAACACCATGCAGTGCGAGAAATCCAACGGAGGAGATCGGGTCTTGTGGGGAAAATTGCGCAAACCTCTGCAGAGTGTACAAACTAATCATGATTAGCCGTGTCCCCGGTTATGGACATCTTGAGTATCTGGTACTTGAATTATTGGTTGATCTCATCACTCTAAAACTAATTTGCTGGGTTAATGATGACTACTTTAATTGGGATTGAGTTGGAGGTACCTTCTCAATGATGTTTCAACTGCCATGATAGTTAAAATAAAATGTATTCCGTTGTTGTAAGGGAAAATTGGCTTTATGCAAAAACTTTAACCTTAGAGCCTCCACCAGCCAAATATGCATGTAGTGTTAGACTTTATTCTGTTACTTGCTCTATTGTGTTATCTTGCCAGCATATTCCATGTGCTGACCCGTTTTGGGCTGCAACATGTTACATTGCAGACTTTTCAGAAGAAGAGTAAGGTGCGCTAGGTCGTTTGTCATGCACTCAGCTATGCCGTTGGAGTTGATGGACTCACTTATCTTCCAAGCCATACGCTCTTATTGTGTTAGATATCCTTATGCCATATACTTTTGTAATAAGTTCTCTTTTGAGACATTCGATGTAATAAGTGTGTGATTGCCACTCTGTTATACTTCCTTCAAGTACTGTGTGTGTCAGCATTACCGATCCAGGGATGACACTAAACACAGAGACTTCGGTCCATTCGGATCGTGGTCGCTACACAAATTCACCAACCCAAGTCCGATCATCACGCGAGATGATGTGGTTTTAATGGTGAACATCTCCATCTTGATCATATCTACTATATGGTGCATGTTAGACCTTTCAATCTCTTGTGTTCCGAGGCCATGTCTGTACGTGCTAGGCTCATCAAGTTTAACCCAAGTGTTCCACATGCGCAAAACTAGCTTGCACCCGTTATATGTGAACGTATAGTCTATCACACCCGATCATCACGTGGTGCTTCTAAACGATGAACTTTTGCAACGGTGCACACTTGCAGAGAACACAATTTTATCTTGATATTTTAGTGAGGGATCACCTTATAAAGCTACCATCGTCCTAAGAAAAATAAGATGCATAAAAGGATTAACATCACATGCAAATCATAAGTGACATGATATTGCCATCATCTTGTGCTTTTGATCTCCATATCCAAAGCATCGGCATGATCTCCATCATCACTCGCATGACAACATGATCTCCATCATTGTGTCGCCATCGGGGTTGTCAGGCCAACCATGCTTCTACTACTATTGCTACCACTTAGCGATAAAGTAAAGCATTTATAGAGCGCATAATGATTGACATGCAGGTCATATAATAGTTAAAGACAACCCTATGGCTCCCGCCGGTTGCCGTATTCATCAACATGCAAGTTGTGATAATCTATACAAACATGATCATCTCATACATCAAATATATCACGTCATGTCTTTGGCCATATCATATCACATCATACCCTACAAAAAAAAGTTAGACGCCCTCTAATTTGTTGTTACATGTTTTACGTGGCTGCTATGGGTATCTAGCAAGAATGATTCTTACCTACGCAAAGCCACAACGGTGATATGCAAATTGCTATTCAACCTTCTACAAGGCCCGCCTTTGTCGAATCCAATGCAACTAAGGTGGGAGCGACAGACACCCGCCAACCATCTTTATGCAACAAGTTGCATGTCTGTCGATGGAACCGGTCTCATGTACGTGGACATGCAAAGTTGGTCCGAGTCGCTTCATCCCACAATACCGCTGAATCAAAATAAGACTAGGGAAGGAAGCAATCTGATTATGAAAGCCCACAAACTCCTTTGTGTTCTACTCGTGATGTCATCTACAAATAGACCTAGCTCATGATGCCACTGTTGGGGAACATTGCAGGGGAAACAAAAAACTTCCTACGAACACCCAAGATCCAATCTAGGATATGACTATCTACGAGAGGAGATATTGGATCTACATACCCTTGTAGATCACTAAGCGGAAGCGTTAAGAAACATGGTTGATGTAGTTGAATGTCTTCACGATCCAATCACGATTCATCCCGCGAACCCCGATCTAATGCCGTACAGACGGAACCTCCGCGTTCAACACACGTACGGCTTGATGACATCTTCACCTCCTTGATTCAGCGAGCGATGGTGAAGTAGTAGCTCGAGTCCTCCGGTAGCATGATGGCGTGGTGGCGGTGGTGGTGGAGAAATCTCAGCAGAACTTCGCTAAGCACTACGAAGAAGAAGATGTCTATGAGGGAGAGGAGGAGCAGCGCCGTGGCACATATAAATGTGGATGGGTGCGGCTGCCATCTCTCCCCTCCTCTATATATAGGGGTAAGGGTGGAGGGAGGGGTGCCCTAGATCCCATCTAAGGGCGGCGGCCAGGGGGGAACCCTAGATGGGTTTAGGCGCCTCCTCCTAGATGCCTTGGCCCCCAAGGCAAGCGGAGGAAACCCTAGAGAGGCGCCCCACCTCCTCAAGCAATGTGGGAAGGGGGCTTGGGGGCACACAACCCCTTAGTGGGCTGGTGTGCTCAGCTAGTGCGCCCCCTCCCCTTGGCCCATGAGCCCCCGAACACTTGTCGGGGGCCCCCGAAACCCCTTTCGGTCATGCTAGTCATCACCCGGTACCCCCGGAACACTTCTGGACTCCAATACCCTTCATCCAGTATATCAATCTTCACCCCCGGACCATTCTGGAGTTCCTTGTCACGTTCGGATCTCATCTGGGACTTCGAACGACCTTCGGTAACCAACATAATGAATCAATTATACTTATATTGCCACCAAACGTTAAGTGTGTAGACCATGCGGGTTCGAGAACTATGCACACATTGAGCAATAAAAAGTTGTTGTTTTATATTTCCTTATTCATGATAAATGTTTATTATTCATGCTAGAATTGTATTGATCGGAAGCCTTAATACATGTGTTAATACATAGACAAACACTATGTCCCTAGTGAGCCTCTACTAGACTAGCTCATTGATCAAAGATGGTTAATGTTTCCTAACCATGGACATGAGTTGTCATTTGATGACGAGATCACATCATTAGGAGAATGTTGTGATGTACAAGACCCATCCGATAGCTTAGCATAATGATCGTTCAGTTTAGTGATATTGATTTCTTCATGTCAAATACATATTCCTTCGACTATGAGATTATGCAACTCCCGAATACCGGAGGAATGCCTTGTGTGTGCTATCAAACGTCACAACATAACTGGGTGATTATAAATATGCTCTACAGGTATCTCCGAAGGTGTTTGTTGAGTTGGCATAGATCGAGATTAAGATTTGTCACTTCGAGTGTCGGAGAGGTATCTCTTGGCCCTCTCGGTAATACACATCATAATAAGCCTTGCAAGCAAAGTGACTAATGAGTTAGTTGCAGGACGATGTATTACCAAACGAGTAAAGAAACTTGCCGTTAACGAGATTGAACTAGGTATGAAGATACCGCCGATCGAATCTCGGGCAAGTAACATACCGCTGGACAAAGGGAATAACTTATGTTGTCATAATGGTTCCACCGATAAAGATCTTTGTAGAATATGTAGGAGTAAATATGAACATCCAGGTTCCTCTATTGGTTATTGAATGGAGAGGTGTCTCAGTCATGTCTACATAGTTCTCGAACCCGTAGGGTCCGCACACTTAACATTTGAAGATGATATTGTATTATATGAGTTATGTGATTTGGTGATCGAATGTTGTTAGGAGTCCCAGATGAGATCACGGACATGACAAGGAGTCTCGAAATGGTCGATAGGTAAATATTGATATATAGGAAGATAGTATTCAGACACCGGAAGTGTTCTGAACTGTATCGGGTAATTATCGAAGTACCGGAGGGATTCCCGGAATCCCCCGGGGGGTATATGGGTCACATGGGCCATGAGAGGGGAGCACACCAGCCCACAAGGGGTGGCACGTCCCCCTATTTCAGGTGGCCGAATTATAGAAGGAGAAGTGGGGGTTCGGCCCCCCTTCCTTCTCTTCTTCCCCCTTCCTTTCTCCTCCGGTCAAATGTGGTAGGGGGGGCAAATTGGGGAAGACCCCAAGTAGGATTCGACCTTCTTGGGGCGCCCCTTGGCAGCCTCTCCTACCCTCTCACCTATATATATGTGGGGAGGGGCACGCCTAGAACATACAACATCAATTGTTAGCCGTGTGCGGCGCCCCCTCCACAGTTTACATCCCTGGTCATACTCTCATGGTGCTTAGGCGAAGCCCTGCGCGGATCACTTCACCATCACCGTCACCACACCGTCGTGATGATGGAACTCATCTACTTCCTCTACATCTTGCTAGATCAAGAGGACGAGGGACGTCATCAAGCTGAACGTGTGCAGAACTCGGAGGTGTCGTACGTTCGGTGCTTGATCGGTCGGAGCTAGAAGAAGTTTGACTACATCAACCGCGTTGTCAAACGCTTATGCTTTCGTCCTACGAGGGTACGTATAAACACTCTCCCCCTCTTGTTGCTATGCATCTCCTAGATAGATCTTGCGTGAGCGTAGGATATTTTTTTTTGAAATTGCATGCTATGTTTCCCAACAGTGGCATCATGAGACAAGTCTATGCGTAGATGATATGCACGAGTAGAACACAAAGAGTTGTGGGCGGTGATAGTCATACTGCTTACCACCAATGTCCTATTCTGATTCGGCGGTATTGTGGGATGAAATGGCCCGGACCAACCTTACATGACCACGTTCATGAGACCAGTTCCACCGACAGACATGCAACTAGTTTTGCATAAAGGTGGTTGGCGGGTGTCTGTTTCTCCTACTTTAGTTGAATCGAATTTGACTGTGGCCGGTCCTTGGATAAGGTTAAAACAGGAAACTTGATGAAACACCGTTGTGGTTTTGTGTCGTAGGTAAGAACGGTTCCTGCTAGAAGCCCGTAGCAGCCACGTAAAACTTGCAACAACAAAGTAGAGGACATCTAACTTGTTTTTTCAGGACATGTTGTGATGTGATATGGTCAAGACATGATGATTTATACGTTATTGTATGAGATGATCATGTTTTGTAAATTATCGGCAACATGCAGGAGCCTTATAGTTGTCTCTTTATTGTATGAAATGCAAGCGCCACGTAGTTGCTTTGCTTTATCGCTATGAGTTAGCAATAGTCGTAGAAACAATAGTTGGCCAGACGACCACGACGCTACGATGGAGATCAAGGTGTCAAGCCGGTGACGATGGAGATCATGACGATGCTTTGGAGATGGAGATCAAAAGCACAAGAAGATGATGGCCATATCATGTCACATATATTGATTGCATGTGATGTTTATCTTTTATGCATCTTATTTTTCTTAGTACGGTAGTAGCATTATAAGATGATCCCTTAACTAAATTTCAAGGTAAAAGTGTTCTCCCTGAGTACGCACTGTTTCAACAGTTCGTCGTGTTGAGACACCACGTGATGATCGGGTGCGATAGACTCTACGTTCACATACAACGGGTGCAAGGCAGTTTTGCACATGCAGAATACTCATGTTAAACTTGACGAGCCTAGCATGTACAGACATGGCCTAGGAACAATGGAGATCAAAAGGTCGAATGTGAATCATATAGTAGATATGATCAACATAGAGATGTTCACCATTGATGACTACTCCATCTCACGTGATGATCGGACATGGTTTAGTTGATTTGGATCACGCGTCATTTATATGACTTGAGGGATGTCTATCTAAGTGGAAGTTCTTAAGTAATTTAATTAATTGAACTTAATTTATCATGAACTTAGTCCTGATAGTATTTGCATATCTATGTTGTAGATCAATGGCTCGTGCTACCGTTCCCCTGAATTTTAGTGTGTTCCTAGAGAAAGCTAAGTTGAAAGATGATGGTAGCAACTACACAGACTGGGTCCATAACTTTAGGATTATCCTCATTGCTGCAGAAAAGAATTATGTCCTTGATGCACCGCTAGGTGAAAGGCTTGCTGCAGGAGCAGATGCTGATGTTTTGAACGTTTGGCAAGCTCGATCTAATGACTACTCGATAGTTCAGTGTGCCATCATTTACGGCTTAGAATCGGGACTTCAAAGATGTTCTGAACGTCATGGAGCATATGAGATGTTCCAAGAGTTGAAGTTAATATTTCAAGCAAATGCTCGAGTTGAGAGATATGAAGTCTCCACCAAGTTCTATAGTTGCAAGATGGAGGAGAACAATTCTATCGGTGAACACATGCTCAAAATGTATGTGTATCATAATCACTTGACTCGGCTGGGAGTTAATCTTCTAGATGATAGTGTTTTTGATAGAGTTCTCCAATCACTGCCGCCAAGCTACAAAGGCTTCATGATGAACTATAATATGCAAGGGATGGAGAAGACAATTCCCGAGCTCTTCGCAATGCTCAAAGCTGCGGAGGTAGAAATCAAGAAGGTGCATCAAGTGTTGATGGCTAACAAGACCACTAGTTTCAAGAAAAAGGGCAAGGGAAAGAAAGGGAACTTCAAAAAGAATGGCAAGCAAGTTCCCACTCCTGGGAAGAAGCCCAAAGCTGGTCCCAAGCCTGAAAGTGAGTGCTTCTATAGCAAAGGGCTGGTCACTGGAAGCGGAACTACCCCAAGTATTTGGCGGATAAGAAGGATGGCAAAGTGAACAAAGGTATATTTGATATACATGTTATTGATGTGTACCTTACTAATGCTCGTAGTTGCAACTGGGTATTTGATACTGGTTTCGTTGCTCATATTTGTAACTCAAAACAGGAGCTATGGATTAAACGAAGATTGGCTCGGGACGAGGTGCGATGCGCGTTGGGAATGGTTCCAAGGTTGATGTGATAGCCGTCGGCACGCTACCTCTACATCAACCTTCGGGATTAGTTTTAGACATGTATACTTGTTATTTGGTGCCAGCGTTGAGCATGAACATTATATCTGGATCTTGTTTAGTGTGAGACGGTTATTCATTTAAATCAGAGAATAATGTTTGTTCTATTTATATGAGTAATATCTTTTATGGTCATGCACCTTTGAAGAGTGGTCTATTTTTGCTGAATCTCGATTGTGGTGATACACATATTCATAATATTGATGCCAAAAGATGCAAATTTGATAATGATAGTGCAGCATATTTGTGGCACTACCATTTAGTTCATATTGGTGTAAAGCGCATGAAGAAACTCCATGCAAATGGACTTTTGGAATCACTTGATTATGAATCATTTGATACTTGCGAACCATGCCACATGGACAAGATGATTAAAACTCCGTTCTCCGGAACAATGGAGCGAGCCAATGACTTATTGGAAATAATACAAAACAATATATGCGGTCCAGTGAGTGTTGAGGCTCGCGGCGGGTATCGTTATTTTCTAACCTTCACATATGATTTGAGCAGATATGGGTATATCTACTTAATGAAACACAAAGCTGAAACATTTGAAAAGTTCAAAGAATTTTGGAGTGAAGTGGAGAATCATCATAACAAGAAAATAAAGTTTCTATGATCTGATCACAGAGGCGAATATTAGAGTTATGAGTTTGGCCTTCATTTAAAACAATGTGGAATAGTTTCACAACTCACGCCACCTGGAACACCACAGGTAATGGTGTGTCTGAACATTGTAACCGTACTTTATTAGATATGGTGCGATCTATGATGTCTCCTACCGATTTACCACTATCGTTTTGGGGCTATGCATTAGAGACAACTACATTCACGTTATATAGGGCACCGTCTAAATCCGTTGAGATGACACCGTGTGAACTGTGGTTTGGCAAGAAACCTAAGCTGGCGTTTCTTAAAGTTTGGGGTTGCGACACTTATGTCAAAAGGCTTCAGCCTGATAAGCTCGAACCCAAATCCGTGAAATGCGTCTTTATAGGATACCCTAAGGAAACAATTGGGTACACCTTCTACCACAGATCCGAAGGCAAGATTTTTGTTGCCAAAAATAGAACATTTCTAGAGAAGGAGTTTCTCTCGAGAGAAGTGAGTGGGAGGAAAGTAGAACTTGGTGAGGTAATTGTACCTTCTCTCGAATCGGAAAGTAGCTCATCACTGAGAACCGTTCCCGTGATTCCAACACCAACTAGAGAGGAAGCTAAAGATGATGATCATGAAACTTCAGATCAAGTTACTACCGAACTGCTTAGGTCAACCAGAGCACGATCCGCACCACAGTGGTACGGTAATCCTGTTCTGGAAGTCATGTCACTAGACCATGACGAACCTACGAACTATGAAGAAGCTATGATGAGCCCGGATTCTAATAAATGGCTTGAGGCCATGAAATATGAGATAGGATCCATGTATGATAACAAAGGGTTAACTTTGGTGGACTTGCCTGATCATTGGTGAGCCATGGAGAATAAATGGATCTTCAAGAAGAAGACTAACGCTGATGGTAATGTTACTGTCCACAAAGCTCGACTTATCACGAAAGGTTTTCGACAAGTTCAAGGAGTTAACTACGATGAGACAGTCTCACCCGTAGTGATGCTTAAGTCTGTCTGAATCATGTTAGCAATTGCCGCATTTTATGATTATAAAATCTGGCAAATGTACGTCAAAACTGCATTCCTTAATGGATTTCTTAAAGAAGAGTTGTATATGATGCAACCAAAAGGTTTTGTCAATCCTAAAGATGCTAACAAAGTCTGCAAGCTCCAGTGATCCATCTATGGACTGGTGCAAGCATCTCGGAGTTGGAATATACACTTTGATGAGGTGATCAAAGCATATGGTTTTCTACAGACTTATGGTGAAGCATGTATTTACAAGAAAGTGAGTGGGAGCTCTGTAGCATTTCTGATATTATATGTGGATGACATATTGTTGATTGGAAATGATGTAGAATTTCTGGATAGCATAAAAGGATACTTGAATAAGATTTTTTTTCAATGAAAGACCTCACTGAAGTTGCTTATATATTGGGCATCAAGATCACAAAATGGATCTGTCAAGGAAAGAGTTCTTGCATGTGTTACAAGGTGTGAAGTTGAGTCAGACTCAATGCCCGACCACTGGAGAAGATAGAGAGAAAATGAAAATCATTCCCTATGCCTCAGCCATAGGTTCTATCATGTATGTTATGGTGTGTACCATACCTGATGTTTGCCTTGCCATAAGTCTGGCAGGGAGGTACCAAAGTAATCCAGGAGTGGATCACTGGACATTGGTCAAGAACATCCTGAAGTACCTGAAAACGACCAAGGATATGTTTCTCATTTATAGAGGTGACAAAGAGCTCGTCGTAAATGGTTACGTTGATGCTAACTTTGACACTGATCTGGATGACTCTAAGTCACAAACCGGATACGTATTTTTATTGAATGGTGGAGCTATTAGTTGGTGCAGTTCCTAGCAGAGAGTCGTGGCGGGATATGAAGGAAATATGCCCTAGAGGTAATAATAAAGTTGTTACTTATATTTCCTTATATCATGATAAATGTCTTCTATTCATGCCATAATTGTATTAACCGCAAACTTGATACATGTGTGAATACATAGACAAAAGATAGTGTTCGTAGTAAGCCTCTACTAGACTAGCTCATTAATCAATGATGGCTGAGTTTCCTAACGTTGTCATTTGATTAACATGATCACATCATTAGGAGAATGATGTGATGCACATGAGCCATCTATTAGCTTAGCGTTTTGATCGTTCAGTTTTATCGCTACTACTTTCTTCATGTAAAATACATATTCCTTAGACTATGAGATTATGCAACTCCCGGATACCGTAGGAATGCCTTGTGTGCTATCAAACGTCACAACGTAACTGGGTTATTATAGAGATGCTCTATAGGTATCTCCGAAGGTGTTTGTTGGGTTGGTATAGATCGAGATTAGGATTTGTCACTCCGAGTATCGGAGAGGTATCTTTGGGTCCCCTCGGTAATGCACATCATAAGAAGCCTTGCAAACATATGACTAATGAGTTAGTTATGAGATGATGCATTACGAAACAAGTAAAGAGATTTGCCGGTAAAGAGATTGAACTAGGTATGAAGAAATCGACGATCGAATCTTGTGCAAGTAACATACTGATGACAAGGGAATAACGTATGTTGTCATTACGGTTTGACCGATAAAGATCTTCATAGAATATGTGGGAGCCAATATGAGCATCCAGGTTCCGCTATAGGTTACTGACCGGAGAGGTGTCTCGGTCAGGTCTACATAGTTCTCGAACCCGTAGGGTCCGCACGCTCAACGTTCGATGACGATTTGTATTAAGAGTTATGTATTTTTGGTGACCAAAGATTGTTCGGAGTCCTAGATGAGATCACGGACATGACGAGGAGTCTCGAAATGGTCGAGTGGTAAAGATCGATATATTGGATGATGGTATTCGGACACCGGAATGGTTTCGCGATGTTTCAGATATTTATCGGAGTACCGAGTGGCTACTGGAACCCCTAGGGGAAGTATTGGGCCTACATGGGCCATACGGGAGAGAGAGGGGAGCCCACAAGGGATGGCGCCCCCTCCCCCATGGGTTGTCTGAATTGGACAAGGGGAAGGGGGCGCGGCCCCCCTTTCTTGCTCCCTCTTCTTCTCCTTCCCTCTTTCCAACTCCAAAGAAAGGAAAAAAAGAAGGGGGCCGAATCCTACTAGGAGTGGAGTCCTAGTAGGACTCCCCCATGGAGCGCCCCTTGGCTAGCCTCCTCCTCCTCTCCTCCTTTATATACATGGGCAGGGGCACCCCAAAGCACAACAATTGTTCTTAGCCATGTGCGGTGCCCCCCTCCACGGTATACACCTGAGGTCATATTGTCGTAGTGCTTAGGCGAAGCCCTGCGCGATCTATTTCACCATCACCATCAACACGTCGTCATGCTTCCGGAACACTCCCTCGACACTCTACTGGATCAAGAGTTCGTGGGACATAGTCGGGCTGAATGTGTGCAGAACTCAGGGGTGCCGTACGTTCGGTGCTAGATTGGTTGAATCGCAAAGACGTTCTACTAGATCAATCACGTTAATCTAACACTTCCGCTTTCGGTCTACAAGGGTATGTAGACACACTCTTCCCTTCTTGTTGCTATGCATCTCTTGGATAGATCTTGGGTGAGCGTAGGAAAATTTGGAAATTGTATGCTACGTTCCCAACAGTGGCATCATGATCCAGGTCTATGCGTAGATGATATGGACGAGTAGAACACAAAGGAGTTGTGGGCGATGATATTCATACTACTCCACCAACATCTTATTTTGATTCGGCAGTATTGCAAGATGAAGCCGCCCGGACCAACATTACATGACCGCGTTCATAAGACTGGTTCCACCGTTATGTGCAACTTGTTTGCATAAAGGTGGCTGGCAGGCGTCTGTCTCTCATGCTTTTGTTGAATCGAATTTGACTGTGGCTGGTCCATGTTGAAGGTTAAAACAACAAACTTGATAAATCACCGTTGTGGTTTTTGTGCCGTAGGTAAGAAGGGTTCTTGCTAGAAGCCCGTAACAGCCACGTAAAACCTGCAACAACAAAGTAGAGGACGTCTAACTTGTTTTTGCAGGGCATGTTGTGATGTGATATGGTCAAGACATGATGAGTTATACGTTATTGTATGAGATGATCATGTTTTGTGAATTATCGGCAACCGGAAGGAGCCTTATGGTTGTCTCTTTATTGTATGAATTGCGAACGCCATGTAATTACTTTAATTTATCACTATGAGTTAGCGATAGTAGTAGAAGAAATAGTTGGCGAGACGAACATGATGCTACGATGAAGATCGTGGTGTCAAGCCAGTGACGATGGAGATCATGACGATGCTTTGGAGATGGAGATCAAATGCACAAGATGATGGTGGCCATATCATGTCACATATTTTGATTGTCTGTGATGTTTATCTTTTTATGCATCTTATTTTGCTTAGAACGACGGTAGCATTACAAGATGATCCCTTACTAAAATTTCAAGGTACAAGTGTTCTCCCTGAGTGTGCACCATTGCGACAGTTCGTCGTGCTGAGACACCACATGATGATCGGGTGTGATAAGCTCTACGTTCACATACAATGGGTGTAGGAAAATTTTGCACATGCAGAATACTCGGGTTAAACTTGACAAGCCTAGCATGTATAGACATGGCCTCGGAACACTAGAGACCGAAAGGCCGAGAATGAATCATATAGTAGATATGATCAACATAAGATGTTCACTGTTGAAAACTACTCCATCTCACGTGATGATCAGACATGGTTTAGTTGATATGGATCACGTGATCATTTAGATGACTTGAGGGATGTCTATCTAAGTGGGTGTTCTTTAGTAATGTGATTAATTGAACATAATTTATCATTAACTTAGTCCTGATAGTTTTTGTATATCTATGTTCTAGATCAATGGCCCGCGCTACCGTTCCCATGAATTTTAATGCGTTCCTAGAGAAAGCAAAGTTGAAAGATGATGGTAGCAACTACACAGACTAGGTCCGTAACTTGAGGATTATCCTCATTGTTGCACAGAAGAATTATGTCCTTGATGCTCCGCTAGGTGACAAGCCCCCTCCCGCTAACGTGGACGCTTTGAATGTCTCGCAGATGCGGTCTGATGACTACTCTATAGTTCAGTGTGCCAAGCTTTTCGGCTTAGAATCGGGACTTCAAAGACGTTTTGAATGTCATGGAGCATATGAGATGCTCCAAGAGTAGAATTTAATATTTCAAGCAAATGCCCGAGTTGAGAGATATGAAGTCTCCAACAAGTTCTATAGCTGCAAGATGGAGGAGAACAGTTCTGTCAATGAACACATAGTCAGAATGTCTGGGTACCATAACCACATGACTCATCTGGGAGTTAATATCCCAGATGATAGTGTTCTTGACAGAGTTCTTCAATCACTGCCACCAAGCTATAAAGGCTTCGTGATGAACTATAATATGCAAGGGATGGAGAAGACAATTCTCGAGCTCTTCGCAATGCTCAAAGCTGCGGAGGTAGAAATCAAAAAGGAGTATCAAGTGTTGATGGTTAACAAGACCACTAGTTTCAAGAAAAAGGGCAAGGGAAAGAAGGGGAATTTCAAGAAGAATATCAAGCCAGTTGCTACTCCCGGGAAGAAACCCAAGTCTGGAGCCAAGCCTGAAACTGAGTGCTTCTACTGCAAAGGCACTGGTCACTGGAAGCGGAATTGCCCCAAGTATTTGGCGGATAAGAAGGATGGCAAAGTGAACAAAGGTATATTTGATATACATGTTATTGATGTGTACCTTACTAATGCTCGTAGTAGCACCTGGGTATTTGATACTGGTTCAGTTGCTCGTATTTGTAACTTGAAACAGGTGCTACGAATTAAACGAAGATTGGCTAAGGACGAGGTGACGATGCGCGTAGGAAATGGTTCCAAAATCGATGCGATCGCCGTCGGCACGCTACCTCTACATCTACATTCGGGATTAGTTTTAGACCTAAATAATTGTTATTTGGTGCCAGCGTTGAGCATGAACATTATACCTGGATCTTGTTTGTTGCGAGACGGTTATTCATTTAAATCAGAGAGTAATAGTTGTTCTATTATATGAGTAATATCTTTTATGGTCATGCAACCTTGATGAGTGATCTATTTTTTGTGAATCTCGATCGTGGTAATACAGATATTCATAATATTGATGCCAAAAGATGCAAAGTTGATAATGATAGTGCAACATATTTGTGGCACTTCCGTTTAGGTCATATTGGTGTAAAGCGCATGAAGAAACTCCATGCACATGGACTTTTGGAATCACTTGATTACGAATCATTTGATACTTGCGAACCATGCCTCATGGGCAAGATGATTAAAACTCTGTTCTCCGGAACAATGGAGCGAGCAACTGACTTATTGGAAATAGTACATACCGATTTATGCGGTCCGATGAGTGTTGAGGCTCGCGGCGGGTATCATTATTTTATGACCTTCACAAATGATTTTAGCAGATATGGGTGTATCTACTTGATGAAACACAAGTCTGAAACATTTGAAAAGTTCAAAGAATTTCAGAGTGAAGTAGAGAATCATCGTCACAAGAAAATATAGTTTCTGCGATCTGATCGCGGAGGCGTATATTTGAGTTACGAATTTGGTCTTCATTTAAAACAATGCGGAATAGTTTCGCAACTCATGCCACCCGGAACACCACATTGAATGGTGTGTCCGAACGTCGTAACCGTACTTTATTAGATATGGTGAGATCTATGATGTCTCTTACCGATTTACCACTACCGTTTTGGGGTTATGCATTAGAGACAACTGCATTCACGTTAAATAGGGAACCTCTAAATCCGTTGAGATGACACCGTATGAACTATGGTTTGGAGAGAAACCTAAGTTGTCATTTCCCAAAGTTTGGGGTTGCGATGTGTAATGCCCCGGATGTAATACTTTCCCTTTTGGGTATATAATATATCTCCAGCTTCATCTATTTCCATTCCGGGTTCTTTGTCTTTCGGGTTTTCGTCATTTTGTTGTGTGAGTGTGTGGCATTCATTCATATCATGTAGACATGTGCATCGCATTGCATTTGTGTTGTCGGTTGCATCCGGTTCCACGCGTTCCTTCCCGTTGTCCGTTTCGCGTTCCGGAGCTTCCTCACGTGTCCGTGTCGTCCCGTAGGCCTACTTTGTTGTTTGGGCGTGTAACGTTACCGGTGTGTCGCGAGGTTGTTGTGTGTGTTGTTGTTTTGTTGTGTGCAACCCGCCTCTCAAATCTCGTCGCGTTTGGACTCTGTTTGCTATCCCAACAGTTATTCGTGTGGGTCCAAAGTGCCTCCACTTGTGGCCCAGAAACACCCCTACAGCAACCCACTACTCTCTCCTAGGCCTACCTAAACTACCCCCGCGATCGGATCCGTCGGATCGCGATCGGAGGGCTCCTAGCACACCTAAATCCCCCCTAACCCTAAAAATCTGCTATATAATAGACCCCCTAGGTCTATTTTTGGCTTCCCTAGCTTCTTCCCCTTTCTCCCCTATTTTTTTTCAGATCAAACCAGATCCCAAAATATCCTCCCACTGTCTCTTCTCAGTTCCCGAGGGAACCAGCCATCGAGCCAGCCGCCGCTGTTCCTGGGATCGATCGCCAGATCGATCCGAAGTCAACGCACCGCATCGCTCCTCCCAGATCCATCCGCATCGCTGGCTCCCTCGCCAGGCCGATTCCCCTTCGCCCGTCGCCAGGTCGATCGGCCAGCGCCGCGGGCCTCCGCCCGATCTGACCGCATCGCCAGTCCCGCCTGGACCACATCACCGCGACGCCCGAAGGCCCCGATCGCCCCGAGCGGCTGGATCGCTCCAGCCCGTCGCCCAGCCGCCCTGGGCCGCAGCCCCCCCCTCCCGTCGCCAGCGCCGCCTCGGTGGGCCGCTCCTCCGCCAGGCCCACTCCACCGAGGTCCCAGGCGCCGGGCCCCCGCCAGATCCCGCTGCAGGCCGCCGCCTCTCCAGCCGGGCCGCCAGGCGCCAGGCCAGGCCGAGGCCCGCCTGGGCTTCCTCACCGCGGGCCGCCGCCGCCTCCGTGGGCCAAAGCCGCACCGCCTCTCCTTCGCCAGCCCACCAGCCGGCCTCCCTCCTTCGCGGGCCGGATCCATCTCCACCGCGGGTCCAGCCCGTGTGTTTTTTTTTCAGATCTGAGAGAGAGGTTGACCTCTTTTCCTCCTAAGTCCCTATTTGTTTACCTGTCTGATGCTAATTTCAAACTGCTCTAACTTTTAGTGTGTTTGTCTGTTTCGCGCAAATAGCATGTCCAGACGTTCGTGGTGATTAGCACTACGTTTCATATTTTAGTGTCATGCATGTTTGAAGTCATCTAGGTGCTTGTTTTGCTGTTGCAAGAGTGCATCGTGATAAAACTGCTGCTATGTGATGTTTTTATGTCATCTTTGCCATGTGATAACTTTTAGCGCGTTTGTCCGAATGATGCAAATGACATGTCCACGTGTTCGTCTTGCCATGCTCTACATGTTGCTTGTGTTAGGTTGCATGATAGATTTATTCTTGCCATGTTTATCATCCTTGCAAAGTGCCATGTGGCTGTGATGTTGTTTCACTTGTTATGAAATGCCATCTTGTTGAGCTCGTTGCTATCGTTGTGTTTATCCCCAAGATGCATGCTTGTGTGTTTCGGAATCACCATCATGTGTACTTTGATGAGGTGCTTACCACTTGCCATGTTTAGTTTCGAGGTGACTTAAACATGCTCTTTTAGATGCCATGATGAAATTGCTGTTTTAGGACTTAGTCTGAAATCTGTAACGTTCCGATGCCATGTTTGCGTGATGTTCTAGGACAAACCATGTTAGTTTTGGAGTGGATCTTGATTGTTCCTTGTAGTAGATATTGTTGGCTTTCCATTCATGGTCTCACATGCCTATTTGAGTGGTTGTAGCTTGTTTATCTTTTGCTCCAAAGTTTCAATAAAATTCTGCTGCCAGAATTTTATTGTCAAATTCAATATGTCCAAGCTCATTGCTATTGAACCGTGACTCCTTTGGGGGTGCACCTTTGGACTTAGTTGCTGTAGTATATGTCTAGTTTGTGTTCATGTCCTTTGCCATGTTGTTTGAGTGATGTAGCTTAATTATTTTGTGCTCCGAAGTTGCTATGTTGCTGTAATTTTCAGCTTTCGCTCATTTCTTGTTTCGGGCATAACTTTTAGCCCGTAACTCCGATTTCAGCGAATCTTATGAGAAACTTGATTGATTTTCTGTGTAGATTCATAATATCATATTGTTATCATGTTTTGAGGTGTTTTGCTTGAGTGATATTTTACGTGCTCCGTGTGCATCCTTCGTGCATCCATCATTTTCGAGTGCGCATTGCATCTTGTTGATTTGTGCTTGGTGTGATTGTTTTGTTTAGAGCCGGAAGCCGAGACTGAGTACGAGTACGAGTACGAGCACGATGTTACCAACGAGGTTGAGCACGAGGACCCTTCTTACGATCTGAACGACTTCGCTTCAGGCAAGATGACCGAACCTCGATAACATTACTATCTTTGCCTATTGCTAGTAGCTCCGCTCTATAGTTTTGCCTCGATGCCCATGTTCTTCTTGTCAGCCTCCTACTTGTAACCATTGCCATGTTTAACCAACCTACCTATGCAAACCGTTGCTTGGCTAAGTACGCTTCGCTCAGCCCTTCTTATAACATTGCTAGTTGCAGGTGAAGATCGAAGATGCTCACTTCATGTTGAAGTTTGGTTGGGTTATATCACACTATATAATTGCTTAAAATGAAATCATCTATATATTGGCAAGGGTGGAAGGCTAAGCCTTTTGCTTGGTGATTTGTTCCACTCATGCCGTTAGGAACCGTATAAACCGGTGTTATGTTCCTTGATTATGCGTTCCTAACATGGTTGGGGTGTATGGGACCCCCTCGATAAACCACTAAGTGCTAAGTCTTTTCCAGCAAGTCCCAACATTGGTACTATTTGCCTAATAATAAACTAAACTTGCATAGGGAGTAATTAACCCTCTTTCTTAATCAACAACCCCGGGCCAGTGCTCCACATGAGTGTTGGTCCGAAACGGGGGTTCTGCGGGGCCGCCTTGGGGCAACCCGAGGTATCTGGTATACACCCGTAGAATCGCCCATCCGGTCGTGTCCTGAGACTTAGATACGCGCGGCTACTATCAGGGTGTCGACACGCCAGGAGGATTTGTTGGATTAGCCTTACCTTAGTTCGGTATATCTTGAGCACGGGATTCCGAGAATACTCGGGTCTTCCCACTTTGGAGTTGCGACTCCGCGGATCGTGGGCTTGTAATGGGTCAAGTTGGAACACCCCTGCAGGGTTATGAACTTTCGAAAGTCGTGCCCGCGGTTATGTGGCAGATGGGAGCTTGTTAATATCCGGTTGTAGATAACTTGACACAATGTTTCTAATACACTACCAGCGTGTGTTCCGTGACCGTCAATTTCCGAATAGGGATTCGGGAGTTGAACACGAAGGGGTTATGTTTGTTGAGCCTGTAGCTAGGATCACCTAGTGATCACTTCTCGCCTGAGGCTTTCTCTTCTCGCTCTCACTCACGTAAGCTAGTTGTTAGTTGCTGCTGCAGACACTTATTCTTTTCTTCAGCCTTATCCTCTCCCAAAGGCTTAAATAGTCTTGTTACCCGGGAACGGGATTGCTGAGTCCTCTATGGCTCACAGTTACTTCACCACACCAGATGCAGGTCCAGCTGTGAGCTATCCAGGTGATGGCACCGAGCTGGATTGGGAGTTCGACGAGGAGCGTAGTCGGTACTATGTTCGTTATCCGGATGATCAGTAGTGGAGACTCCTACTAGGATTCGATCCGCCTGTGGTTTATTTATTTAAGTTTGGTATCTTGACATTTGGTTTTGCCCTGAGAGGGTTGTGATATTCTTAATGTATGATGTTTGAGACATGTTATGTAATTGTGTGACGTGGCGAGTGTAAGCCAACTATTTATGTTTACAATCCCCTCTTTTACATGAGATGTGCAAAGATTACCAAACTTGAGATCATTCTAGGATGGACTTATGCCTTTAAGTCGTGCCTCGACACGTAGGAGGTATAACACCATCCTGGGCATTACACGATGCTTATGTGAAAAAGCTTCAGCGTGATAATCTCGAACCCAAATCGGAGAAGTGCGTCTTCATAGGATACCCAAAAGAAATTGTTGGGTACACATTCTATCATAGATCCGAAGGCAAGACTTTTGTTGCTAAGAATGGATCATTTCTAGAGAAGGAGTTTCTCTCCAAAGAAGTGAGTTGGAGGAAAGCAGAACTTTATGAGGTAATTGTACCTTCTCTCGAATTGGAGAATAGCTCATCACAGAAAATCGTTCCCGTGATGCCTACACCAATTACCGAGGAAGCTAATGATGATGATCATGAAACTTCAGATCAAGTTACTACCAAACCTCGTAGGTCAACCAGAGTATGTTTCACACTAGAGTGGTACAGTAATCTTGTTCTGTAAATCATGTTACTAGACCATGACGAACCTACGAACTATGAAGAAGCTATGATGAGCCTAGATTCTGATAAATGGCTTGAGGCCATGAAATATGAGATAGTATCCATGTATGAGAACAAAGTGTCGACTTTGGTGGACTTGCCCGATGATCGGCAAGCCATAGAAAATAAATGGATCTTTAAGAAGAAGACTGACGCTCATGGTAATGTTACTATCTAAAAAGCTTAACTTGTTGCGAAAGGTTTTCGACAAGTTCAAGGAGTTGACTACGATGAGACCTACTCACCCATAGCGATGCTTAAGTCTTTCCGAATCATGTTAGCAATTGCCACATTTTATGATTATGAAATCTGGCAAATGGATGTCAAAACTGCATTCCTTAATGGATTTCTAAAAGAAGCGTTGTATATGATGCAACCAGAAGGTTTTCTCGATCCTAAAGGTGCTAACAAAGTGTGCAAGCTCCAGCGTTTCATATATGTACTGGTGCAAGCATCTCGTAGTTGGAATATACGCTTTGATGAGGTACACAAAGCATATGGTTTTATACAAACTTTCGGTGAAGCCTGTATTTACATGAAAGTGAGTGGGAGCTCTGTAGCATTTCTGATATTATATGTGGATGACATATTATTGATTGGAAATGATGTAGAATTACTGGATAGCATAAAAGGATACTTGAATAAAAAAATGAATGAAAGACCTGAGTTAAGCTACTTATATATTGGGCATCAAGATCTATAGAGATAGATCAAGATGCTTAATTCGACTTTCACAAAGCACATACCTTGACAAAGTTATGAAGAAGTTCAAAATGGATCGGTCAAAGAAAGGGTTCTTGCCTGTGTTACAAGGTGCGAAGTTCAGTCAGACTCAATGCCCGACCACTGCAGAAGATAAAAAGAAAATGAAAGTCATTGCCTATGCTTCAGCCATAGGTTCTATCATATATGTAATGTTGTGTACCAGACCTGATGTGTGCCTTGCTATAAGTCTAGCAGGGAGGTACCAAAGTAATCCATGAGTGGATCACTGGACAGCAGTCAAGAACATCCTGAATTACCTCAAAAGGACCAAGGATATGTTTCTCGTTTATGGAGGTGACAAGGAGCTCGTCATAAATGGTTACATTGATGCTAGCTTTGACACTGATCCGGATGACTCTAAAGTCACAAACCGGATACGTATTTTTGTTGAACGGTGGAGCTGATAGTTGGTGCAATTCCAAGCAGAGCATCGTGGCGGGATCTACGTGTGAAGCAGAGTATATAGCTGCTTCGGAAGCAGCAATTGAAGGAGTCTGGATGAAGGAGTTCATATCTGATCTAGGTGTAATACCTAGTGCATCGGGTCCAATGAAAATCTTTTATGACAACACTGGAGCAATTTCCTTGGCGAAGGAATCCATGTTTCACAAGAGAACTAAGCACATAAAGAGATGCTTCAACTCTATCCGCGATCAACCCAAGGAGGGAGACACAGAGATTTGCAAAATACATATGGATCTGAATGTAGCAGACCCGTTGACTAAACCTCTTCCACGAGCAAAACATGATCAGCACCAAGACTCCATGGGTGTTAGAATCATTACTATGTAATCTAGATTATTGACTCTAGTGCAAGTGGGAGACTGAAGGAAATATACCCTAGAGGCAATAATAAAGTTGTTATTTATATTTCTTTATAATTATATCATGATAAATGAGCTTTATTCATGCTAGAATTGTATTAACCGGAAACTTGATACATGTGTGAATACATAGACAAAACACAGTGTCCCTAGTAAGCCTCTACTAGACTAGCTCATTAGTCAAAGATGGTTGAGTTTCCTAACCATAGACATGTGTTGTCATTTGATTAACAAGATTACATCATTAGGAGAATGATGTGTTGGACATGACCCATTCGTTAGCTTAGCATTTTGATCGTTCAATTTTACCGCTATTGCTTTCTTCATGTCAAATACATGTTCCTCAGACTATGAGATTATGCAACTCCCGGATACCGGAGGAATGCCTTGTGTGCTATAAAACGTCACAATGTAACGGTGTGATTATAAAGATGCTTTATAGGTATCTCCAAAGGTGTTTGTTGGGTTGGCATAGATCAAGATTAGGATTTGTCACTCCGAGTATCGGAGAGGTATCTCTCAGCCCTCTCGGTAATGCACGTCATAAGAAGCCTTGCAACCATTATGATTAATGAGTTAGTTGCGAGATGATGCATTACAGAACGAGTAAAGAGACTTGCCGGTAACGAGATTGAACTAGGTATGAAGATACCGATGACCGAATCTCTTGCAAGTAACATACCGATGACAAAGGGAATAACGTATGTTGTCATTACGATTTGACCGATAAAGATCTTCATAGAATATGTGGGAGCCAATATGAGTATCCAGGTTCCGCTATTGGTTATTGACCGAAGAAGTGTCTCGATCATGTCTACATAGTTCTCGAACCCATAGGGTCTGCACACTTAACGTTCGATGATGATTTGTATTAAGAGTTATGTGTTTTTGCTGAATGAAGATTGTTCGGAGTCCCGGATGAGATCATGGTCATAACTACGAGTCTCGAAATGGTCGAGAGGTAAAGATCGATATATTGGATGATGGTATTTGGACACCGAAATGGTTTCGTGACGTTTCAGGTATTTATCAGAGTACCGAGGGGCTACCGGAACCCCCCGGGGAAGTATTGGGCCTATATGGGCCATAGGGGAGAGAGAGGGGAGCCCACAAGGGGTGTTGCGCGCCCCCCCATGGGCTGTCCGAATTGGACAAGGGGAAGGGGGCGCGGCCCCCCTTTCCTTCTCCCTCTTCCTCTCCTTCCCTCTATCCAACTCCAAAGAAAGGAAAAAAGAGAGGGGGGGGCAAATCCTACTAGGAGTGGAGTCCTAGTAGGAATCCCCCCATGGCGTGCCCCTTGGCCGACCTCCTCCTCCTCTCCTCCTTTATATATGTGGGCAGGGGGGCACCCCAAAGCAGAACAATTATTCTTAGCCGTGTGTGGTGCCCCCCTCCACAGTTTACACGTGAGGTCATATTGTCGTAGTGCTTAGGCAAAGTCCTGTGTGATCTATTTCACCATCACCGTCAACACGCCGTCGTGCTGTCGGAACTCTCCCTCGACACTCTACTGGATCAAGAGTTCATGGGACGTCTTCGAGCTGAACGTGTGTAGAACTTAGATGTGCCGTACGTTCGGTGATTGATTGGTTGAATCGCAAAGATGTTCGACTACATCAACCACGTTAATCTAATGCTTCTGCTTTCGGTCTACAAGGGTACGTAGACACACTCTTCCCGTCTCATTGCTATGCATCTCCTAGATAGATCTTACGTGAGCGTAGGAAAATACATCAAGAGAAATTGCTTGCTAAGTTCCCAACAGGATCTGCGTGTGAAGCGGAGTACATAGCTGCTTCGGAAGCAGCAAATGAAGGAGTCTAGATGAAGGATTTCATATCCAATCTAGGTGTAATACCTAGTGCATCGGGTCCAATGAAAATCTTTTGTGACAATACTGGAGCAATTGCCTTAGCAAAGGAATCCAGATTTCACAAAAGAACCAAATACATGAAGAGACGCTTCAACTCCATCCGTGATCAAGTCAAGGAGGGAGACATAGAGATTTGCAAAATACATACAGATCTGAATGTAGCAGACCCGTTGACTAAACCTCTTCCACGAGCAAAACATGATCAACACCAAGACTCCATGGGTGTTAGAATCATTACTATGTAATGTAGATTATTGACTCTAGTGCAAGTGGGAAACTGAAGGAAATATGCCCTAGAGGCAATAATAAAGTTGTTATTCTATATTTCCTTATTCATGATAAATGTTTATTATTCATGCTAGAATTGTATTGATCGGAAACCTTAATACATGTGTGAATACATAGACAAACACTATGTCCCTAGTGAGCCTCTACTAGACTAGCTCGTTGATCAAAGATGGTTAAGGTTTCCTAACCATGGTAATGAGTTGTCATTTGATAACGGGATCACATCATTAGGTGAATGATGTGATGGACAAGACCCATCCGTTAGCTTAGCATAATGATCGTTCAGTTTACTGCTATTGCTTTCTTCATGTCGAATACATATTCCTTCGACTATGAGATTATGCAACTCCCAAATACCGGAGGAATGCTTTGTGTTCTATCAAATGTCACAACGTAACTTGGTGATTATAAAGATGCTCTAAAGGTATCTCCGAAGGTGTTTGTTGAGTTGGCATAGATCGAGATTACGATTTGTCACCCCGAGTATCGGAGAGGTATCTCTGGGCCCTCTCGGTAATACACTTCATAAGAAGCATTACAAGCACAGTGACTAATGAGTTAGTTGAAGGATGATATATTATAGAACAAGTAAAGAGACTTGCCGGTAACGAGATTAAACTAGGTATGAAGATACCAATGAATGAATCTCGGGCAAGTAACATACCGATGGACAAAGGGAATAACGTATGTTGTCACACCGGTTTAACCGATAAAGATCTTTGTAGAATATGTAGGATCCAATATGAGCATCCAGGTTCCGCTATTGGTTATTGACCGGAGATGTGTCTCGTTCATGAATACATAGCTCTTGAACCCGTAGGGTCCGCACGCTTAACGTTTGATGACGATATTGTATTATATGAGTTATGTGATTTGGTGAAGGAATATTGTTTGGAGTCCTGAATGCGATCATGGACATGATGAGGAGTCTCGAAATGGTCGAGAGGTAAAGATTGATATATAGGAAGATAGTATCCATACACCGGAAGTGTTCTAAAGTGTATCAGGTCATTATCGGAGTACCAGAGAGGTTGCCGCAACCCCCGGGGGGGTATATGGGCCATATGGGCCATGAGAGGGGAGCACACCAGCCCACAAGGGGTGGCGCACCCCCCCTATGGCAGGTGGTCGAATTGGATAAGGATAAGAGGGGGTTCGCCCACCCCCTTCATTCTCTTCTTCCCCTTCCTTTCTTCTCCGGTCAAATATGGTAAGGGGGGCCGAATTGGGGAAGGCCCCAAGTAGGATTCGGCCTACTTGGGGTGCCTCTTGGCTGCCTTTTCTCCCCTCCCACCTATTTATATGTGGGGAGGGGGCGCCTAGAACACACAACATCAATTGTTAGCCATGTGCGAAGCCCTGCACGGATCACTTCACCATCACCGTCACCACACCGTCGTGCTGACAGAACTCATCTACTTCCTCGACATCTTGTTGGATCAAGAGGACGAGGGACATCATCGAGCTGAATGTGTGTAGAACTCGGAGGTGTCGTACGTTCGGTGCTTGATCAGTCGGAGCTAGAGAAGTTCGACTACATCAACCGCGTTGTCAAATGCTTCCACTTTCGGTCTACGAGGGTACATGGACACATTCTCCCCTCTCATTGTTATGCATCTCCTAGATAGATCTTGCGTGAGCGTAGGATTTTCTTTGAAATTGCATGTTACGTTTCCCACCAGACATGACTGAGACACCTCTATGGTTAATAACCAACAGCGGGACCTGGATGCCCATATTGGTTCCTACATATTCTACGAAGATATTTATCGGTCGAACCTTGATGTCAAGGATTCAGCTAATCCCGTATGTAGTTCCCTTTGTATATTAGTGTGTTACCTGCCCGAGATTCGATCGTCGGTATCTCCATACCTATTTCAATCTCGTTACCGACAAGTCTCTTTACTCGTTCTGTAATACAAGATCTCGTGGCTAAGCCATTAGTCACATTGCTTGCAAGCTTCTTGTGATGTTGTATTCCCGAGTGGGCCCTGAGATACCTCTCCATCATACGGAATGAGAAATCCCAGTCTTGATCCATACCAACTCAACATACACCCTCGGAGATACATGTAGATCGCCTTTATTGTCAACCAGTTACGTTGCGGCATTTGGTACACACAAGGTATTCCTCCGGTGTCAATGATTTGCATGATCTCATGGTCATAGGAACATATATACTTGGCATGCAGAAAACAATAGCAATAAACTTGATATGATCATATGCTGCATCTATAGTTTGGGTCTCGTCCATCACATCATTCTCCTAATGATGTGGCCTAGTTATCAAATGACAACTCATGTCCTTGGCTAGGAAGCCATAGCCATCTTTGATCAATGAGCTAGTCCGCTAGAGGCTGACTAGGGACACCTTGTTGTCTATGTATGCACACATGTATTTGAGTTTCCGATCAATAAAATTCTAGCATGGATAATAAAAGATTACCATGAAAAAGGAAATATGATAATAACCAATTTATTATTGCCTCTGCGACATATTTCCAACATGCAGCGTACTGGAGTAGCACAATCGGGTCGCCGGAGGCCGACAATGAAGAGGTGCAGATGTTGTCCATGGCGCCGACGGTAGGTGACCGTGCAAGACCCATCGTTCTTGACGAAGACGATGAGGACGAAGATGGTGAGGAAGAAATGAAGATGGCTACACCCTTCCTCGCTGCTCGATGCGACACCGGGGTCACCGCAGCTAGACAAGAAAGCTCGTACCCCAATCCCCACCACCGATGTAATCAAAATATAACCTATGAACACTAGTAGTCATCGATGCAAAATTGATTGATGGAAATCCTCCACCCCGTCCCCGATGTGTTCAATCCCCTCCCTAACTCTTCAATCACGTGCTCTAATATAATCTAGCCCGAGTCAAGGTAGTGAATGTACAGAGAGGACGAGGTCTTACCGCCTCCAGTGGAGTTGTGCAGTCAGTCCGGTGGTTGCCGCCGCCATCTTGGACCGATTCGCACTGGAGCTCACGTGGTCGCCGCGGCCGGTTTGAGTGGGTAAGAGAGGAGAGAGCGGTGAGGAAGGGAGGTGAGGGTAATTTATGACGACACGTCTAGAAACAATGCGACGTCTTGGGACCGCACCCGCGTGCAACCGCCCACGCCCACGTGCCTAGCATTGTACCGCGCGGGCCTAGCTCCACAAAAACGGCTGATTTGAATGTTCCTATGGATGCAGGTCCAGAGACGCTATAACCTTCGTGCTATGCAGGCCCAACAGTGATGCAGGTAATCAAACTGACCATTTTCTTCCCATGTGGGCTTGACTGAGGTATATGCAGCCTACCAAACACGTCCAAGTGGTGAACCAGTTCCACGACTTATCAATTGTGGGATGAGTGCACCACTTAAAACCCAACTCGCAAAAATTGTAGCCGAGACATGTTTGCCCCTTTCATGTGGCGCGATTTCTCAAGGGTTAGCAAGATCGGATGGATGGAATGCGGCCGCTCGCGCACGCTCGCCGTCTAACTTTTGGTTAAGAAAAAACTTGGTCGGTCGGACGTGTCATAGACACGGCAAAAATAAATCGCAGTATTGTCACCCTGGTCTGCGGCAAATTTGACAATTTTGACCTACGGACGAAAACATTTCACAAAATGAACTGGTTTGAAAAAAAATCACTCAGCTGACCGTTTTGAGTGACGCTCGACACGTAGGCGCCACACCCTATCGTGCAGCGCCTTGAAGGCAGGCGTTGCACGCCTGGCTAGTGTGGCACCACTGGGGCCCACACCGTGCAGTGCAGCTCCTCCGAGCTAGGCGCCACACATGTAAAGTGCAGCGCCTAGCCCGTAGGCGTTGCACACGCTGTTACAAGTTGGCCGGCTGGCCCTCCTCCCCCACTCCCCCCCACACACCCCCAGCCCCCAGCCGAGATCTGCCCCCTCCCCACCTCTCTCCCCCTCTCAAATCCTTGTCCAAATCTTCAAAATTTGAAGATTTTGTCCGTGGATTTTGAACCCAATCTCTCCCTCAAGGTAATCTCCTCCGATCCCCTTGTTTTGATCCCCAAAAAGCTAACATTTGCTCATATGTTGATAGTTTGGGGAAACCCTAGTTTGTTTTGGATCTAGAAATTTGTATGGAGATATGAGATGTTTGTTTGTATGGAGATATGGATCCCCTAGGGTTAGGCTTGTTAGTATGTTATATGGTTATGGTTATGGGTGTTGTTATGTTGGGGTTAGGGTTGTTAGTATGTGAGGGTTGTTTTATGGTCATTGTTAAGTGCTGTTAGGGTTATTGTTTGTAACATCCCAAATTTTCAATTTGGAATGTTATACATTAGATCATCATGCATATCATATTTTCTTGCTTTTGGTGGATCCAAGAAAATCCTAAGCAACTCAAGGACCCTCGGAGAGAGTTGGGGATTTCAATATTTTCATATTTGAGGTTCCTCAAATTTTGAAAATAGGATCATTTGATTTTATTTATTTTATCTTCAAGTATTTCTAGCATGAAATATGAGAGAGAGAGTAAAATGACTCTCCCAAAAATAAAGAAATACTGAGGATTTAATAAAAAAAATCAAATAAGTTTTATTTGGAGTTTTATTTGAATTAGGAAAAATTGCATGTTTTCAAAAATGCATTTTAGTGCCAAGAAAATGTTCATCTTGTTCTAAATATTCTATTTAGACGGTGAAAATTTGTTTTGGCAATTTTAGATTTTTATTTTATTTTCTAGGGTTTCTTTTCGTAGCGCCAGCGTTAATTAAAAAAAAAGGGAATAGGGGGACCCGACCCGACTGGGCCGAAGCCCAGCCGAGCCAGGCCCAACCCTACCACGACCGCCTTCCCCGCCGCGCCCCGCCGTCGCCGGATCGGACTGCCGCCGCCGTCGCCGTTTTCTTGCCCCCTCCCCCAAGCTTCTAGCACCCCCCCCCTATATAAGCCGCGGCCCCCTCTGCCCCTTGTCGCACCCCGCCCCGCCGCAGCGCAAGCCATCGCCGCCGCAGCGCCAGCACCGCCGTCGCCGCTGTACGCCGCCGCCGCCGCCGCCTAGCCGCCGCCGCCACTGCACACCGTCGCCGCCGCTGCAGCAGCACTCCACCATCGCCGTAGCCCCGCCGCCTGCCACCGCCGCCACCGGCCGATTCGACGAGGTAGCCACCGCCGCCGGTTTTTGGTAGAAAACCATCGGTCTTTTTTTTGAACCCTAGTTCGTTTTTTTTCTAGATCGGTTTTTTTTCTTTTCCCGGTTTAGTTAATTAGTGAGCGTTCACCCGTTCGTTCGTTCTAACGAACGAATTCGTCGTTTAGTCTCAGCTGACGAACGTCCGTTCGTTAAGCCGTTTTAGTTTTCTTTTCTTAGTTATTTTTCTGATCGCGATTTCTGATCCGATCCTCGTTCTAGTTTATCTTTTCGCTCGTTTATCGGAATCAGGCGATTCAAGTGCCTGGAGTTTCGTCTCGAAATTCTCTTTCCGTTTAACCTAGTCACCCAAGTGTTTGCCTCTACTAAATTTGTACTTAGATCCAGATTGGTTTGGTAGTTGTTTCTCTTTCGTCGTTTGTTTTTCGTTGCTTTCTTTTGTTGTTTCTTTTGCAAACCAGAGTTCTTAAGTTGAACCTTCTGGTTAGATCTCTTATTTGAGTTTTACCTGTGCATTAGTTAAGTACTTATTGTGTGCTTGTTTGTTTGTGATAGAGTACCCGGAGTGCGCCGCTTGCTACTTTGAATCTCTAGGTTTTGCGGATCATCAGCAAGGCAAGTAACACTTTGATCATACTTTCCAATTACCCAGTTTTCATTGCATTAGTCAAACCCTCACACATTGCATGAGTAGGAGCTTAAACTTGTGGGACTGGGAAGTAGGTTGAGGTAGTACCTATTACCTGCATTACATTCAAACCTTTGGGGGTTACTTCTACGTTTGCTGTTAGGTCATGCTATGCTCGTAGACGTGGATTGGGTGAGTGTATCCATGATAGATGTGAGATTGTTAATTAATGGTTCAACTTAAGGTGGCAACTTTAACACACATCTGGGTGGATTGAGGCACCTGGGTATTCCAGCGATTGCCTGTTTTCTTTATGGACCGCCACCCAGGCTCAAAGGGATCATGAGATTATTCATACTAGAAACTTCCGTGTGCAGCCACAAGCTATTATGGGCTCTATCATAATTGACTAAGTCGTGCGAACTCTTACAGTGGTGTACTAGCAGATGTAGGGGATGTAGGTTTGTACGGTCCACCCGGACATAAGGTGCTAGTGCTTCTGAAAGACTGTGTCTCGGTCATCCGTTTCTCAAACAACATGTAGTGCGAGAATTCCAACGGAGGCGGTCGAGTCTTGTGGGGAAAAGTGCACAAACCTCTGCAGAGTGTACAAACTGATCATGATTAGCCGTGTCCCCGGTTACGGACATTTTGAGTATCTAGTAATTGGATTATCATGTGAATCTCATCATGTTACTTTAATTAATATTGTTGGGTTTTAATGATGATTCTTAATTGGGGTTGAGAGGATGTCTATCTTCTCAACGATGTTTCAACTACCATGATAGTTTATTAAAATATATTCATTTGCAGTAGGGAAAAATTGGCTTTACGCAAAACTGTAACCATAGAGCTTTCCACCAACCATATTGCATATAGTATAGCTGTACTTTTGTTACTCTCTATGTGTTACTTTGCCAGCATATTCCATGTGCTGACCCGTTTTCGGGCTGCAACGTTCATGTTGCTGACTTTTCAGACGACGAGTAAGGTGCCTTTTAGGTCGTGGTTCTATACTTAGTGATGTCGTTGGAGTTGATGGACTCACTTATCTTCCAAGCCTTCCGTTGTTATCGTGTTAGATGGCCTTAAGCCATTTTTATTGTAATAAGTTCATCGTTGGAACTATCGATGTAATAAGTGTGTGATTGCTACTCTGTTATAAATCCTTCAAGTACTGTGCGTGTCAGCATTACTGATCCAGGGATGACACTGATGCACAGAGATCAGACTATTTGAGGTCTGGTCGCTACAAGATGGTATCGGAGCACACGCTGACTGTAGGACACGACCACTAAGCTAAAACCCTAGAGCACTATTCACTCTTCTCTTTTCTGACTCCTCATCTTTTCTACTCCTTTAGGATGGTGGATGCAAGGAACAAGTTCACGCAACCTGATGAAGATACACCGTTTGGACGACACCTGAAGGAAGTCACCAGATACCTAAACATCGGATTACCAAGTTTCACCGGAACCTACAACGCCACTTTACCTAAAGAGGAGCGCTAGTTGATTCAAGCTCAAGTTCCAGGAAGGACGTTCAAGCCCGTCACCGCACCCATAGAATTTTCCTTTAATGCGCCTACATGGAGCCTAGGCAGAAGCATGGCAGCCCACATCGCTATGGGAAGGATTGGAGAAATCTACAAGCAGGAGCTAAAGGACACCATCTACCAGATTTGTGGACGAAGGGATGAGCGGTCGGACATGGTCAACACTCGGAAGGACAGGTCTATTGCCTCGTTCATTCAAGAGTTAAACCAGCACATTCATCGCCAGGAGCACCAGATGTGTGCAGGGATGATAGACTTGAAGAAAGCACTAACCAGAAACTTGGAGTTAGAGGAGGAACTCAAGTCTACACGCGACGGATACGAGGAGGAGATGTTAATACTTGTGGAGAAGAATGATGATTTGACACGAAAGCTAGGAGTATTCATGGGAGAAGAGGAAGAATAACCCAAGGAGATTCCACCTGAAGACTACATCATCCTTGATGACACGGACTCAGACCCCGATGATAGCGATGATGAGGACTATGAAGATGAAGCTGGATCGGACATCATGGAATCCTCTGCCGATCAAAATTTTTAGAAGACCTACCTGTGACTAGTAGTTTTTCCATGTTAGTAGACACATAGCACTTTTGTAACGATTAGATCCATGTAAGCCCTTGCTTGAAATTGATATTGGTGTGATATGATGTGTTTGCCTCATGTGCATTTGGGTAGTGATTTCCCCTTAGGCCTCTTTTCTATTCTAATCTTTTCCCTCTACACCCATCAGATGCCTCCAAGACGTGAGCCCGGATTTGAGTTTCCCCCTGAGCTCACTCAGTTGATCCAGCAGCAGAACACTTTGATGCAACTTCTTGTCCAGAACACTCAGAACAACCAGAACAACAACAACAACCCTCCACCACCACCACCCGTGGATAACCTGACCCGTTTCTTAAGGTTACAACCACCGGTGTTTGCTAGTAGCATTGAACCAATAGTCGCTGATGACTGGCTGCGCAAGATTGGAAGGGATCTCACCACTGCTAACTGCTCAGATGATGAGAAGGTGCGTTTTGCCGCACATCAGTTGTCTGGACCAGCCGCAGCGTGGTGGGAGAATTACACAGCCACTTTTCCCATAGCCAATGTGACTTGGGATCAGTTTCAGCAAGCTTTTCGTACCGCCCATGTCTCAACTGGAGCTATGAGCATGAAGAAGCGGGAGTTTCGCAATTTGCGCCAAGGCAACCGTACTGTGGCTCAGTACGTGGATGAGTTTAGTACCCTATCTCGTTATGCCCCAGATGATGTGGCCACAGATGCCGCTAAGCAGGAGAGATTCATGGAAGGGCTGAATGATAAGATGAGTGTACAGTTGATGGTGGCAACTTTCAACAACTACCAGGAACTGGTTGATCGAGCTCTAATGATTGAAGGAAAGCACCAACAGATTGAAAGCCGCAAGAGGAAGTATGGACAAGGAAAGTACAATTCTGGAGCTCAGCAGAAGCCTCGTTTTACCCCTAAAACGGTAGGACAATTTCAACATACCCATGGAGGAAGTAGCTCGCACAATCATAATGGCCCCAAGAATGGTAATGGGAATGGAGGAAGTAACGGACAGAACCGCACCAACCCAACAACTCCAGCCAAGCGAGACCTGAGTCAAGTCACTTGCTTTAAGTGCCAGAAGACGGGACATTACGCCAATGAATGTCCAGAAACCCAGAATGAAAATGGCAATGCTAGCTCTGGAAAGAAGCCGAACCCTTTTAATAGGGGACAAGTGAACCACGTTAGCGTGGAGGAGGTTGAAGCTCAGCCAGATGCAGTAATAGGTAAGTTTTTATTTAAGTCATGTACTGCACTAGTTCTTTTCGATACTGGTGCAACGCATTCATACATTTCAAGGGGATTCGTGGATAAGTATAAGTTGCCAACCCAAGCCCTTAGGTCACCCATGTTAGTAACCTCACCCGGAGCAGAGTATATGGCTAAGTTATGGTGTGATCAGTTGCCATTAAGGATTGGTAACTACACTTTCCCTTCAGACCTAATAGTATTGGAATCTCAAGGATTGGATGTGATATTAGGCATGGATTGGTTATCTAAGTATGAAGGGAATATTGAATGCGCTAGTAAGTCCATTTTGCTTACTACGCCAGAAGGAAGAAGGATCAAGTATGTATCCCGGCATGTGCCGAAAAGGAATAGAGTAAATTCTTTATCAGGAGTTGTTCAGGAGGAAGTACCAGTGGTGAAAGATTTCCCTGACGTATTTCCAGAGGAACTGCCACGTATGCCACCAGATAGAGATATTGAGTTTTTGATTGAGCTTTTGCCAGGCACAGGGCCAATTTCTAAGAGACCATACAGGATGCCCGCAAAGGATTTGGAGGAGATTAAGAAACAGATTAAGGAGTTACTGGATAAAGGTTACATTCGCCCAAGTTCTTCGCCTTGGGGTTCGCCAGTACTTCTAGTGGAGAAGAAGGATGGATCGTTAAGAATGGTTGTTGATTACCGAGGATTGAATGAAGTAACGATCAAGAATAAGTACCCACTCCCGATGATCAATGATCTGTTCGATAGATTGCAAGGATCTAAAGTGTTTTCCAAGATAGATCTGCGATCAGGGTACCATCAATTGAAGATTCGAGAGCAGGATATACCTAAGACGGCCTTTACCACCAGGTATGGGTTGTACGAGTATACCGCTATGTATTTTGGTCTGACTAATGCACCAACATACTTTATGAACCTGATGAACAAGGTTTATATGGAGTATTTGGATAAGTTCGTCGTGGTGTTCATAGATGATATATTGATCTTCTCAAAGGATGAGGAGGAGCATGCAGAGCATTTGCGTTTGGTATTGGAGAAGCTCAGAGAACATCAGTTGTATGCCAAGTTTAGCAAATACGAGTTTTGGTTGAAGGAAGTTGGATTCCTCGGACACGTTATATCCGGAGAAGGAATAGCAGTAGATCCCGCAAAGGTGGACACTGTGACAAATTGGGAAGCACCGATAACAGTTGGAGAGATCCGGAGTTTTCTTGGACTGGCAGGATACTACCGGAGATTTATTGAGAATTTTTCGAGGATTGCAAAGCCTATGACTGAATTGTTAAAGAAGGATAGCAAGTTCAATTGGACAGAAGAATGTGAGGCCAGTTTCCAGGAATTAAAGAAACGTTTGGTCTCATCACCCATGTTGATTCTCCCAGATCAACATAAGGACTATGAGGTGTACTGCGACGCTTCACGTCAAGGACTTGGAGCAGTTCTTATGCAGGAAGGAAGAGTTGTTTCGTATGCTTCACGACAACTGAAACCTCATGAGTTGAACTATGCCACCCGTGATTTGGAATTAGTAGCCGTAGTTCATGCATTGAAGACTTGGAGACATTTTCTCATCGGAAACCATTGTGAAGTATATACGGATCACAAGAGTTTGAAGTATATATTCACTCAGAAGGAGCTGAATCTCAGGCAAAGGAGATGGCTGGAACTCATTAAGGATTACGACATGAGATTGCATTATCATCCCGGAAAGGCTAACGTAGTAGTCGATGCGCTAAGACGTAAGATCCATGTCAATACCCTAATGATGGAGGATTTACCAAAGGAGTTAGCCGAGGACTTACGAGAACTATGTTTGGAGATAGTTCCGAGAGGCTATGTAGCAACACTGGAGATCCAGTCTACCCTGATGGATAAAATCAGAGAAGCTCAGAAAACTGACGAGGAGGTTGCCTCTATAAAGGAGAGGATGAACGAAGGAAAGGCTAAAGGATTTCGTGAGGATGAGCACGACACCCTTTTGTTTGAGGACCGCGTTTATGTGCCTAACGACCCAGGGATCAGGAAGTTGATTCTACGGGAAGCCCATGATTCACCATACTCGATTCACCCAGGAAATACTAAGATGTATTTGGATTTGAAGGATATTTTCTGGTGGACCGGTATGAAGAAGGATATTGCAGAGTATGTAGCAGTTTGTGATGTATGTCAGAGAGTGAAGGCAGAACATCAGAAGCCGGCAAGATTGTTACAACCATTGCCAATACCCGAATGGAAGTGGGATAAGCTAGGCATGGATTTTATTACGGGATTACCCAGAACTCGTTCTGGCTATGACTCGATTTGGGTTGTAGTCGATCGTTTGACTAAGGTAGCTCATTTCATCCCAGTAAAGACTACTTATACCAGTGCGAAGTTGGCAAAGATATACTTGACCAGAATCGTATGCCTGCATGGAGTTCCGAGGAGCATCGTATCAGACAGAGGAACTCAGTTTACCTCAAAGTTCTGGAATCAGTTACACGAAACTTTGGGTACCAGGCTAGAGTTTAGCACAGCTTTTCATCCGCAGACAGATGGACAGACTGAGAGAGTCAATCAGATTTTGGAGGATATGCTGAGAGCTTGTGCGCTAGATTATGGATCTAGTTGGGACGACAATTTACCTTATGCCAAGTTCTCTTACAACAACAGTTATCAATCCAGCTTGAAGATGGCCCCTTTCGAAGCACTACACAGAAGGAGGTGCAGGACTCCGTTGTCTTGGGACGAAGTTGGAGACCGCCAGTTGTTTGGGCCAGATTTGATTAAGGAATCGGACCAGAAGGTGAAGTTGATTCGCGATAGGCTCAAGATAGCCCAATCCAGGCAGAAGAGCTACGCGGATTCAAAACGCAAAGAGATCGTTTACGAAGTCGGAGACCGATTTTATCTTCGAGTATCTCCACTTCGAGGAGTTAGGCGCTTTGGAGTTAAGGGAAAGCTAGCGCCATGTTTTGTAGGACCATATAAGATTATGGAACGTATGGGAGAAGTAGCCTACAAGTTGGAACTGCCCAAAGGATTGTCAGGAGTTCACGATGTATTCCACGTTTCCCAGTTGAAGAAATGCCACGCCGAGATGGCTGAGATACCACTGAGGGATACTGTGCCATTGGAAGCTATTCAGCTGGACAGCGACTTGACCTATGAAGAGAGACCAGTCAAGATTCTTGAGTATGCCAGCCGAGTCATCCGCAGCAAGGTTATCAAGTTTTGCATAGTTCAGTGGAGTCACCACACCGAGGATGAAGCCACCTGGGAACGACAGGAAGACCTGCGGAAGGACCACCCTCACCTATTTTCTAGCCAACCCGAATCTCGAGGGCGAGATTCATCTTAAGGGGGGTAGGTTTGTAACATCCCAAATTTTCAATTTGGAATGTTAAACATTAGATCATCATGCATATCATATTTTCTTGCTTTTGGTGGATCCAAGAAAATCCTAAGCAACTCAAGGACCCTCGGAGAGAGTTGGGGATTTCAATATTTTCATATTTGAGGTTCCTCAACTTTTGAAAATAGGTTTTGATTTTATTTATTTTATCTTCAAGTATTTCTAGCATTAAAATATGAGAGAGGGAGTAAAATGAATCTCCCAAAAATAAAGAAATACTGAGGATTTAATAAAAAATCAAATAAGTTTTATTTGGAGTTTTATTTGAATTAGGAAAAATTGCATGTTTTCAAAAATGCATTTTAGTGCCAAGAAAATGTTCATCTTGTTCAAAATATTCTATTTAGACGGTGAAAATTTGTTTTGGCAATTTTAGATTTTTATTTTATTTTCTAGGGTTTCTTTTCGTAGCGCCGGCGTTAATTAAAAAAAGGGAATAGGGGGACCCGACCCGACTGGGCCGAAGCCCAGCCGAGCCAAGCCCAGCCCCGCCGCGACCGCCTTTCCCGCCACGCCCCGCCGTGGCCGGATCGGACTGCCGCCGCCGCCGCCGTTTTCTTGCCCCCTCCCCCAAGCTTCT